>JAQQAC010011331.1:11205169-11225494 GCA_029783875.1 Phataginus tricuspis | reverse complement strand
CCACCATTTGTTATTGTTTGTCTTTTGGATGTTGGCCGTCCTAACTGGTGTGAGGTGATACCTCATTGTGGTTTTAATTTGAATTTCCCTGATGACTAGTGATGTGGAGCATCTTTTTATGTGCCTGTTGACCATCTGAATTTCTTCTTTGGAGAAGTGTCTGTTCAGCTCCTCTGCCCATTTTTTAATTGGCTTATTTGCTTTTTGTTTGTTGAGGTGTGTGAGCTCTTTATATATAATTTGGATGTCAACCCCTTATCGGATATGTCATTTATGAATATTCTCCCATTCTGCAGGATGTCTTTTTGTTCTACTGATGGTGTCCTTTGCTGTACAGAAGCTTTTTCATTTGATATAGTCTCATTTGTTCATTTTTACTTTTGTTTCCCTTTTCGGGGAGATAATTTCATGAAGAAGTTGCTCATGTTTATGTCCAAGAGATTTTTGCCTATGTTTTTTTCTAAGAGTTTTATGGTTTCATTGCTTACATTCAGATCTTCGATTCATTTTAAGTTTACTTTGTGTATGGGGTTAGACAGTAATCCAGTTTCATTATCTTGCATGTAGCTGTCCAATTTTGCCAACACCAGCTGTTGAAGAGGCTGTCATTTCCCCACTGTATATCCATGGCTCCTTTATCATATATTAATTGACCATATATGCTTGGGTTTATACCTGGGCTCTCTATTCCATTCCACTGGTCTGTGGGTCTGTTCTTGTGCCAGTACCAAATTGTCTTGATTACTGTAGCTTTGTAGTAGAGCTTGAAGTCAGGGAGCATAATTCCTGCTTTATTCTTTCTTCTCTGTATTGCTTTGGCTATTCGGGGTCTTTTGTGGTTCCATATGAATTTTAGAGCTATTTGCCCTAGTTCATTGAAGAATGCTGTAGGTATTTTGATAGGGATTCCATTGAATCTGTAGATTGCTTTAGGCAGGATGGCCATTTTGACAGTATTAATTCTTCCTAGCCAAGAACATGGGATGGATTTCCATTTATTAGTGTTCTCTTTAATTTCTTTTAAGAGTGTCTTGTAGTTTTCAGGGTATAGGTCTTTCACTTCCTTGGTTAGGTTTATTCCTAGTTTTATTCTTTTGGATGAGATTGTGAGTGGAATTGTTTTCCTAATTTCTCTTTCTGCCAGTTCTCCATTAGTGTATAGGAATGCAACAGATTTCTGTGTATTAATTTTGTATCCCGCAACTTTGCTGAATTCAGATATTAGATCTAATAGTTTTGGAGAGGATTTTTTAGGGTTTTTTTATGTGCAATATCATGTCATCTGCAAACAGGGACAGTTTGAGTTCTTCCTTGCCAATCTGGATGCCTTTTATTGCTTTGTGTTGTCTGATTGCAGTGGCTAGGACCTCCAGAACTATGTTGAATAAAAGTGGGGAGAGCGGGCATCCTTGTCTTGTTCCTGTTCTTAAAGGAAAAGCTTTCAGCTTCTTCCTGTTAAGTATAATGTTGGCTGTGGGTTTGTCATATATGGCCCTTATTATGTAGAAGTACTTGCGCTTTATACCCATTTTGTTGAGAGTTTTTATCATGAATGAATGTTGAATTTTGTCGAATGCTTTTTCAGCATCTGTGGAGTTGATCATGTGGTTTTTGTCCTTTCTGTTGATGTAGTTGATGATGTTGATGGATTTTCGAATGTTGTACCATCCATGCATCCCTGGGAGGAATCCCACTTGATGATGATAGATGATCTTTTTGATGTATTTTTGAATTTGGTTTGCTAATATTTTGTTGAGTAGTTTTGCGTCTGTGTTCATCAGTGTTATTGTTCTGTAATTTTCTTTTTTTGTGGTGTCTTTGCCTGGTTTTGGTATTAGAGTGATGTTGGCCTCATTGAATGAGTTTGGGAGTATTCTCTCCTCTTCTACTCTTTGGAAAACTTTAATGAGATGGATATTAGGTCTTCACTAAATGTTTGATAAAATTCAGGGGTGAAGCCATTTGGTCCAGGCGTTTTGTTCTTAGGTAGTTTTTAAATACCAATTCTATTTCTTTGCTGGTAAATTAGTCTGTTCAGATTTTTTGTTTCTTCCTGGGTTGGTCTGGGTCAGCCTTGGAAGGTTGTATTTTTCTAGAAAGTTGTCCATTTCTTCTAGGTTATCCAGTGTGTTACCATATAAGTTTTCATACTATTTTCTCATAATTCTTTGTATTTTTATGGTGTCTGTAGTGATTTTTCCTTTCTTCTTTCTGATTCTGTTTATGTGTGTAGACTCTCTTTTTTTCTCGATAAGTCTGGCAAGAGGCTTATCTATTTTGTTTATTTTCTCAGAGAACCAGCTCCTGCTTTCATTCTTTCTATTGTTTTATTCTTCTCAATTATATTTATTTCTGCCTTAATCTTTACTATGTCCGTCCTTCTACTGACTTTGGGCCTCATCTGTTCTTCCTTTTCTAGTTTCATTAATTGTGAGTTTAGACTGTTCATTTGGGATTGTTCTTCTTTCCTGAGGTATGCCTGTATTGCAATATATTTCCCTCTTAGCACGACCTTCGCTGCATCCCACAGATTTTGGTGTGTTGAATTATTGTTGTCATTTATCTCCATATATTGCTTGATCTCTGTTTTTATATGGTCATTGATCCATTGATTATTTAGGAGCATGTTATTAAGCCTCCGTGTGTTTGTGGGCTTTTTCATTTTTGTTTGTGTAATTTATTTCTAGTTTCATACCTTTGTGATCTGAGAAGCTGGTTGGTACAATTTCAATATTTTTGAATTTACTGAGGTTCTTTTTGTGGCCTAATATATGATCTATTCTTGAGAGTGGTCCATGTGCAGTTGAAAAGGATGTCTATCCTGTTGCTTTTGGATGGAGTGTTCTGTAGATGTCCGTTAGGTCCATCTGTTCTAATATGTTATTCAGTGCCTCTGTGTCTGTACTTATTTTCTGTCTGGTTGATCTGTCCTTTGGAGTGAGTGGTGTGTTGAAGTCTCCTAAGATGAATGCATTGCATTCTGTTTCTGCTTTAATTCTGTTAGTATTTGTTTCACGTATGTAGGTGATCCTGTGTTGTGTGCACAGATATTTATAATAGTTACATCCTCATGTTGGACTGATCCTTTTATCATTATGTAATGTCCTTCTTTGTCTCTTGTGACTTTCTTTGTTTTGAAGTCTATTTTGTCTGATACAAGTAGTGCAACTCCTGCTTTTTTCTCACTATTAGTTGCATGAAATATCTTTTTCCATCCCTTCACTTTCAGTCTGTGTATGTCTTTGGGTTTGAAGTGAGTCTCTTGTAGGCAGCATATAGATGGGTTTTGTTTTTTTATCCATTCAGTAACTCTATATCTTTTGATTGGTGCATTCAGACCATTTACATTTAGGGTGATTATCGATAGGTATGTACTTATTGGCATTGCAGGCTTTAGATTCGTGGTTACCAAAGGTTCAAGGGTAATTCCCTTACTATTTAACTGTCTGATTGAACTCACTCCATATGGTATTACAAACAGAACCTAAAGGCTCTTTTTTTTTTCCTCCTTTTTCTTCCTCCTCCATTCTTTGTATGTTATGAATAATATTCTGTACTGTTTGTCTATCCCTTCGGTGACATTTGTTTAGCCTTAGGTATACTTCCATCTGTAGGGGTCCTTCCAAAATGCACTGTAGAGGTGGTTTGTGGGAGATAAATTCTCTCAGCTTTTGCTTATCTGAAAATTTAATCCCTCCTTCAAATTTAAAGGATAACCTTGCCTGGTAGAGTATTCTTGGTTCAAGTCCCTTGTGCTGCATTGCATTAAATATATCATGCCACTCCCTTCTGGCCTGTAAGGTTTCTGTTCAGAAGTCTGATGATAGCCTGATGGGTTTTCCTTTGTATGTCATCTTTTTCTCTCTCTAGCTGCTTTTAAAAGTCTGTCTTTATCCTTGATCTTTACCATTTTAATTACTATATGTCTTCATGTCTTCTTCCTTGGGTCCCTTGTGTTGGGAGATCTGTGCACCTCCATGGTTGAGAGACCAACTCCTTCTCCAGATTGGGGAAGTTTTCAGCAGTTACTTCTTCAGTGACACTTTCTATCCCTTTTTCTCTCCCTTCTTCTTCTGGTACCTCTATAATGCGAATATTGTTCCATTTGGATTAGTCACGCAGTTCTCTCGATATTCTTTCATTCTTAGAGATCCTTTTTACTCTCTGTGCCTCAGCTTCTTTGTATTCCTCTTCTCTAATTTCTATTCCAGTTACCATCTCTTTTACTACATCTCATCTGCTTTAAATCCCTCCAGTATGTTTCATTTCAGATATGGAATTTCTTAATGATTGAATCTCCGTCTTAAATTTGTTCCTGAGTTCTTGAATATTTTTCTGTACCTCCATAACCATGTTTATAATTTTTATTTTGATCTCTCTTTCAGAAAGATTGGTGAGTTTGGTTTCATTTGGCCCTCTTTCTGGGGTTTGTGAGATTTTTGTCTGAACCATGTTCTTTTGACGTTTCATATTTCTGTGTGGTGCCCACTAGTGTGCAGAAAGTGCAGTATCTGGAGCTGCTCAGCCCCTAGAGTGAGGTTGGGGGTCGTAGGGGAGTGGAGCTGGTGCCTTGGGGGAGGAAAGATCTGTTTCCTGATTCCCATTTGCAGTGCCTGTCTCCAGTGTCAGAGCCAGTGGGCCAAGCACACACATGTAAACCTCTGTGCTTTGTGTCTCTACCTGTTGTAGGCCGGGCCTTCCTCTGACTGGCCTGACGCCTGTGCAGTGACTGCGAGTTTGCAAGCAGGTGCCTGCAGGCCAGTAGGAAGGCTCCGCAGGCTGTGTGTCACAGTGGGGGGCCTTGGACCTGAGTAGGCAGCTAGGGGGATGGAGCACCTGAAGCTCCTCAAAGTTCCCAACCAGCTGGGCAGAGTGCACCCAGACAACCTTGTCCAACTGTCCCTTTTCCTGTGCAGCAAGCTCCATGCAAACCCCACCCCTTCAGCAACCCTCCTGGCTGCTAGGAAGCCTCTCAGACTGCATGCCTTTCGTATGACACAGAGCGGCCGGGGGTGGATCCTGCCCTCCACAAACGGCCGTAATGTCAATTTCTCAAGCACTCTGCCTATCCGAGGTCCCCAACGTGCAAAGCACCAGACGCTAAAGAATTCTGCTCACAAAGCAGATGTCCAGGGCTATGTGTTCAGCAGTCCTAGTAATCCACCCCCTCCCCCACTCTGTTTCTCTTCCTCCTGCTGGTGAGCTGGCGGGGGGAAGGTCTTGGGTCCAGCCAGATTAAAGCTTTCATATGTTACCCTGTTTCATGAGGTGTACTCTGCTCATGAGGTGTATATGCAGTCTCGTTCAGCCTTCTTTCTTGTTGCTGTTTTAAGGTTAGTTGTATGAATTAACTATATTTTTGTACTGTTTGTGGTTTAGAGAGGAGCTCTCCATCTCACCTCTCATGCTGCCATCTTGAATTCCTTGAAAATAGTCCCAATTACCAGTTTTAAGGATTTTGTGGTTTTTAGCAGAGCAGGAGCCTACACAAACATAAAGCATGATAAGGCCTAATAAATGTATTTTATATTTGGTCATTACTTTGGTAAAACAAACACGTAATTAATTTTTTACAAGCTTTATTATGAAAGTGTTCAGAGTTACATGAAAGTACAGGAAATAGCATACCATTACGGATCCTAAGTGCTCATCGCTCAGCCTCAACCACAATTGGCCAACCTGGTTATATTATAAATATGTTAAGACTCTCCTCAGAGCCACCCTGATATTATTGAGGTAGAGCAGCACATGGGGCAAGCATCATGATTAATTTTTCATGCCTATGATGAAAAATGCCAAGATATAAATAGTATAGTAAGAACTGGAGGGATTCCATCTTAGGACTAAGAGTCCATTTTAAAAATGAGGGAGTTTGGAGGTAAGATTCCTAACACGTTTTATGGTAATCAGCCAATAACCGACCCTATCTTAGGCAGAGCAAGCAGTCCTAAATGATATGTTTCCACTGCTTGAGGGTAGCTATGATCTTGGAGAAGAACAGGACCAATAAATTCCCTGCGTAAGTTTATCTTGCAGAATATCTGGAGGACTGTCTGTGATGGTGACGTGGTGTCTCTCACTGGGGATAGACATCATGAGACTGCAGTCTGCCTAAGCTCCCCTGGCGTTTTACCCATTCTTAAAAACCCAAATCCTAGCCTTTTAAGCACGCCTCCTTTGTGAGGTCACTGCACTCCTTTCTGAGTGTATACTGTCTTATCAAATAAACTTTATGTTGCATAAGCCTGTTGCACTTCATCTCTGAACTCTTTTTCATAATAAAGACAAGAACTTGCAGACCTCCACCTCTGGTGGTAAATGTCTTTGTCACTTTGCTATTTCATTCAGTGTTCTGGTCTTAAGCACAAGTCTCTCTCTCTTTCTGTTCTACTTGAGACAAGTATGCAAGGGCTACTAAGATCTCTGATTTGGGTTTGGAAATTCCCATTGCCTGGGTGACCCAGACAGGACTGTGGCTGTAAGATCATGCTCTTTAGTAGCCTGCCTGAAAAATCTTTGCTTTGGGGAGTTCTCAGAACATAATGTCACTTCATACAGTGCTCTGAGGCTTCTCCAAATTCCGGGGTGGTAGGGAGTTTGTTACCACACCATGCAGTTTCAAGTGGACACTGGACACCAGGTGACCCTGGCTTCAGGAGTTGGCGAGGGATCTGCCCCGTGTTGAGCAGGAGTCCATAGAGTTTCCTTTCCTCCCTCTGCTCTTCCTTGCTCTCTGCTGCCTGCATGGATTTTCTACTACTCTGTCTTTAATTAATTTCCTCCTTACCTACACTCTTATGACCTGTTGGCAAATTCTTTCTCTACCAGAGTCAAGAACCTATGCCAGGTTGAGGTCTCACCTAGCGCTCAGAGAGATCTCCCCAGATTGGCTTGCCAGGCAACACTATGTTAAGCTTAATTTTTAAACGTTTCTTTCATGTTTAGTGGGTATATAGAGGTTTAATTTTGCGAGATGAAGAGTTCCAGAAATTGGTTGCACAACAGTGTGAATGCACTTAGCATTACTGAATTGTGCGTTTAAAAATGGCTAAGATGTTAAATCTTAAAAGAATTTTTAACCACAATTTAAATAAATTCCTTTCAAATTAGAAATCTAATGCTGCAAATTAAGAAAAAATGGAAAATAACTCATTGCCAGGTAGAGGCCTACAGAGTTGAATTTTTACCTGTGGAGGCTCTGGAATAAACCCACTGGTTTTGGTGCTCAGACCAGTGTGACCTGGCCTGGAGTGGAGTTTAGCACTGGTGGTGCCCTCTAGTTTACATTAGAACTGAAGGGTTAGGCCAGTGCTGCTGTGTGAGTCAGATTTCTCCCAAACGTTCCTGTTTTTTTAACTCTCTGAGGCGCACCTTTAACCCTTGGGTAAGCTCCTGTACCACCTTATATGTTCATTCACAGAAGGGTGAGTGAAGTATGAGTGCATCTCTTTCTCTTCACTCCCATTCTTTAGGGCCCACCTGGGTAGTTTTTCTCCAGTATGACATCTGCTCACTGTCTCCCAAATGTACCACATGTCAGTCCTTCACACTCCTAGAGCAGCTGGTGTTAAGTGATAGGCAGCCTTCTATCTAGCTCTTTTCCAAGTGAGTCCTACATAAGTAGCCCTGAAACCTTCCTTCTGCTCACCCCAAACAAACAAATAAAACAAACTGTAAAGAGGGAAAGTGACAGCCAGGTTTGGATTTTTGGCACCTCTTTGTCTTCCTCCAGGGGCCCTCGAACCAGTATTTCTCCTGGAGATAAATTTTCTGTATGTGAGTTGGCATTTATTAGAGAATTAAGCAACCAAGTGGGTCAAATTTGCATCAGAAAGTTATATTGGTTTTTGAGTAATGGCTTTTTAGAACTATTATTAATGGCTATTAATAATTACTAATAATGACTATTCAGGAAAAAATTAGGTACTTGATCTCATCACTGAATGTTGGTGAGGGTAAGAAGGACTCAATGATAGGGCCCCTGGTGATGGTTGACAAAGAGCAAACGGTAGATGCAATCACAAGGTAAATTTGCTTAGTGATTGATGTTTAAGTTTGTATCTATATACTCACAGCTATCAAAATTGTCATTATTGAAATATCTGCAGGAAGGGACATTATTGCTCATATGTAACTCATTTGCCTTTTAACTTCCTTTTTTCTCATGGAAACAGTTATGATTTTGGATTAAGTGAGGATTTTTAGGAATGTTGCCATCGTGTTACATCATAACTGCCTGTACCCAGGAGGCGATATGAAATGAATGGACCGTTTTCTTTTGTTTTCATTTGTAGGGAAGATGGAAGAGCTGAGTCAAGCCCTGGCTAGTAGCTTTTTTGTGTCTCAAGATCTGAACAGCACAGCTGCCCCACATCCCCGCCTGTCTCAGTACAAGTCCAAGTACAGTTCCTTGGAGCAGAGTGAGAGGCGCTGCCGGTTATTGGAACTGCAGAAATCGTAAGGGATGCTTGGCTTCTTTCTCCAGGCTCAGAGCTGTGAACCACCGAGGAGGCTCTAGGCATGTCTCTACAGGACTCCCCTTCAAAGTAAACCCTTTGTAGGTTGACCGTGCCCATGAGGTTGGGAGGACTAAATCCTGGCAGAGTAGACATTCTTTATACCCAGAGTTTAGGAAAATAATGGGGAAGTAAGAGACTGAAGTTTGAAAGCAAAAGCTCAGTTATTTGGTTAAAATTCTCTTTTTCTCTTGGCAGCAGTACCGAGCTTTGTAACTGGGGACTAATGAAAGCCACTCCCAGACTTCCACCCGCAATTCCCTGTGTGGCTTCTCCTGCATTCTGAATCCTGGCGTTGGTGTAGTCTTCCTGTCTGCCTTTGCCCAAATGTTTCTGTGGAGCCCTTGGGACTTCAAGACAAATAATTCCACAGGGAATCTGAGGAAATGTCTTCCATACACTTAATTCTCAATGCCAAGATGAGCAAACAGGAAAAGAGAGGAGGATGGGACCGTTTGAGGCTGGACTGCTCTGAAGGCAGGACCTGTCCTTTATTCTTAGTGCAACACGGTCCTCTTCTGGGTAATAAAGAATTGAAGACAAGGAGGAACCATTAATGGCTGCATAATTGCTATACAGTCTGCATTTTGCCCAGTGCTGCATTACTGGGTATATTTAGCCAAGATATTTAACCCTGTGGTCCCTGAGTTGCTTGCAGATTACATTCTCAGATCACCTTGCCTTCCATTAAAAAAAACCCCTACAATTAATTATTTTGAAATAGGTAATATTTCATTTTATATATTAATAGTTCAAAATTCACAACATATAAGAAATATATATATAATTCAAAAAATGCAAGCTGATAAGTCTCCCTCCCAATTCTGTCCCTAGCCATCCAGTTCCTCACCGTATTATTAGTTTCATGTGTATCTTTCCAAAGATGTGTGCGTGAATGAGCAAGTGTGTGGTTGTATGTGCACATAACCTTTTTTTTTAATGGAAGTAGCAGTGTACAAATACACTGTTCTGCACATGTATTTAGCAGTGTGTTTTTTTGGAGAGATTCTATACCAGTTCATAAAGTGCCACTTCATTCCTTTTTTATGGTGCCAGGTATTCCATTGAATGGAGAGCTCATAATGTAATCCCCTAACCAATCTCCTACTGGTGGGCATCTGGGTAGTTTCCTTCTCTTGTGATTACGGATAATGCCCAGGAAATAACCGTTGACATATATCCTTTTGCACATGTGCAGGTACAGTGGCTCTCCCTTATTTTTGAAATAAAAAGACCATTTTGCTTGCGTTTGCTCTTTCTGGTGTGCACCTTCATGTGAATGTGTATCAACACGCGTGTGTTTGAGAAAAACCAGTTGAGTTGATCTTGCTGCCTCAGTAGTTGATCTCTTGCCTTAGCATTGAGGAAACCAAGTGTAGAAGGTACATGACACCTACAAATCACTTTGGAACAGTTAGGTTCTTATTCTTCCTTCTCAATTTTCCAAATGTTCTAGAATCTGTAGTTTTTAAAAAAGAAGAAAATAATGGTGAAAGGAGATAGTAAGTAGAAGACATTAAATCGTAAATTAAGAGGCCTCTTTTGAAAGTTAAAAAAGAACTGGAGAAAGACTTGGCTGCTCTTTAGAAAGCTGTATGAAGTGAAAAGCTCTGGAAGCTTGTTTGGGTATTTTTTGTCTCTTATAACCCATTTTTATTAATTCAAACATTTGTATTAGTATGAATTCACGTATACTTATTTTGTATAGTTTACTTTAATGGGCACATCCCTAAGGAACATTTAGCATCATTTTTTTTATTGAAGTACTGTTGATATACAATCTTATATTGGTTTCAAATTTATAACACAGTGGTTTGACAGTGACCCATATTATTAAATCCTCACCCCCACGAGTGCAGTTACTATCTGTCAACATAGGAAGATGTTACAGAATCATTGGCTATATTCTCCATGCTGTACTACTATCTCCATGACCAACTAATATTATGATTGAGAATTTTTGTGTCCATTTATCCCCAACCCCTTTCCCACCCACCTACCCCAACCCCTCTCCCCTGGTAACCACCAGTCAATTCTCAGGGTCCATGAGTTTACTGCTGTTTTGTTTGAAGCTATCTTTGTTTTAAACTTCTTGCTGCATCTCAGTGATTCCTCTTTTCAATCTCTGGGTTCTTCGGATTAGATGTCTGCCAGGCAGGGAAGTGGCAGCTCTCACTTGGGGTAGAGGTGGGAGTCTAGGGTAGGTTGGGTGGGAGTGTGGTAAGTCTTTTCAGGTAGTGAAACGAAAATTCCTTTAAATATTTTACTTTGTCCATTCTTAGGAAACTCCTCTGAGGAGGGCTGAGTGTGTTTGGAGGAGAATTCCTGTTTAGGATCTATGAGAAGGCAGTCTCTGGGTTAGCCTTACAAAGGAAATTTTATCATCTTTCTTGACTCCCACCAGAATTCCCAAGTTGCTCCTGGATTTGGAGATTTGAATTAAATCTGTCACATTGTAGGTTGTCTTCCTGTAAGACATAAAGGCCTGTCTTTATGCCTTTTCTCTCTCCAGCAAGCGGCTGGATTATGTGAATCATGCCAGAAGACTGGCTGAAGATGACTGGTCAGGGATGGAGAGTGAAGAAGAAGAAGGAAAGAGAGATGATGAAGAAATGGACATTGGCCCTGGCAAGAAGCTGCCGAAACGCTATGCTAATCAAGTGAGTAGTGCAGAGAAGATTAAGCCCAGCTAGTCCCACTCCCTTTGCTCTGCTATCAAACCCCACTGAAATAAATGTTACCATAAGGAGAATGAGGCAGGAAGAAGGAAAGGGAACTTCAGAGAAAATGCTGATGTGTGTAAAGTTTATGCATGAAGAAAAGAGATAGCTTACAGTGCTGTGTGCCAACTGGGGATCACTGCTGGAGGCTGTGGGCAGCAGGTTGGGAACCATTACCCCATACTCTACAGCAAAGGCTACCAGCCTACTGCGGAAAGCCCCTGAGCTATTGGTATACTAACAGATTCTGTGGACTTGTTTCTTTAATGGTCATTGTACTGCTGTCCTGGATCGGGCTTGTCCAGCCCGGTGCTGCTCCCACCTCACCCCCAGATTGTTGGTAGTCTTTCCCAAGTGGTGAACCCCGGTCTTGGTTCTTCACATTCAAATGGTGGCAGGTGGGAAGTATAGCTGCCCTTGAATATGGGGGCCTGTTCAGCCACCCCAGGCCAAACAGTTGGCCTATGTGAGGCTGAGGCCATGAAACAACAGATCACTACAACAAACTTGACTATATGCCCTCTTAGTTCTAGAGAGGAAACCAGTGTGGCTTGCATTGCCAGAGGGGAAGCAGGCATGGAGACTGGTTAATATTCTGGGCAGTCCAGGTATTCCAGAAGGCAGGGTATGAGACTAAGTGAGCCCAGGGATCTACCCTGCTATTGTATACATCTCTCCATAACCCAAGTGTCTTATTACCCCAGAATCTTCTCCCATCTTTAGAATATGGTTCCTGTGTGCACATACTCCCATCTTCTTTCTTTGCCCGAAATACAGCAGAGTTAACATCTTTTGACAAAAAGCAATTCAGTTCTGTTCAGTGAGCATTGTTGAAGGCCCTGCTCTGTGTTAAGCTAGGCTGTGCTATGAGAAGATTGACATGGAATGAAAATAGCCCCTGTACTCCTGGAATAAGTGTAGATTATGGTTTTTGCTATAAGAAAGTGAGATTAACTTCTAACAAGGAAGTAAGCAGGGTTATGAAATCAGGAAAAGGTTAATGAAAGACGAGGCAGCTTTGAAGCATGTGTAGGACATTGGCAGTCAGAGGTGCAGAACACTCCAGGGCATTGCAGGTGGCAGGAACAGGCTGAGCAAGAGCCCAGAGGTGGGAGAGGAGTATACAGTGTGTTTAACAGAAGTTTTCATAACCAGGAGTGATGGGCAGACCAGTGAGAATGGAGTAGCATAGGGCTGGGGGAAGGAGTACAGCAGAAATATGTGTAGGGCTTAGACTGTGTTTGAGGTTGTTGGGAACCACTGAGAATTTTTGAGCCAGGGACAGATCGAAATTTTGTATGATGACACCTACATCAGTGTATAGAAGGGCCTGGAAGAGAGAGACTGTGGCACAGAGCTTAGGTTTGCCAAAACAACCTGATGATGGGAGCTGAAGGCAGTGAAAGTGGGAAGGAAATGAGGTCATGAGTGTGAGATATATTGCCAGGTAGAATGGACAGAATTTCACAGTGCATGGCTAGGAGAGGCAGTATGAGAAATGATTGAGGGTATCTGTTCTGAGGTCATAGAGACCTCGCTTCAGAGCGTGGCTCTTTGTTGACCTTGAGCAAGTTACTTAACTAAGTGTCTGGTTTCTTATCTGTAAATGGGGGTGAGTAAGAGTACCTGTCTCATAGGATTGTTAGAAGGATTAAATGAGATAATGTCCCTTAAATACCTAGCCCAGAGCCTATAACAAATGTCCCACAAGTATTAGCTGCTACTACTATTTTTTTTAAGAGCCATATTCAGATATAATTCACATACCATACAATTCACATATTTACAGTGTACAGTTCAGTGGAGGTTTTTTTGTTTTTTTTTGTATTTTCAGAGGGCTGTGTGACCATCATCACTATCTAATTCCAGAATTCTTCACCCCAAAAAGAAACCTCATACCCATAAGTGGTTACTCCCCAGTCTTCCTTTCTCCCATCCCCTAGCAATCGCTCATCTACTGTCTGTCTCTGGGTTTACTTGTTCTGGACATTTCACGTAGGTGGAATCATACAAGATGTGTCCTTTTCATCTGGTTTCTTTAGCTTAGCATAAAGTTTCCAAGGTTTATCCATGCTGTAGCAAGTGTTAGGACTTCATTCCTTTTTACTGACAAGTAATCTGTTTTTATAAGCATGCCACATTTTGTTCATCCATTCATCAGTTTGTGGTCTTTTAAGTCATTTCCATTTTTTGGCTATTATGAATAATGCTGCTATGAACGCTCATTTCCAAGTTTTTGTGTGACATATGTTTTCACTCTCGGTGTGTAGGTGTTAGTGGAATTACTCAGTCATACAGTAACTCTTTGTATAACCTTTTGAGGACTGCCAGACTGTTTTCCAAAGTGACTACATCATTTTATGTTCTCATCAGCAATGTATGAGATTGCAATTTCTCCACATCTTTGTCAATATTTGTTATTGTCCCTTTGAGTATAGCCATACTGTAGGAGTGAAGTGGTATCATGGTCTTGATTGCATTTTCCTAGTGACTTATGATATTGGACATCTTTCTATGTGCTTATAAGCCATTTGTAAATTTTCTTTGGACAAATGGCTATTCAAATCCAGTTTTTAATTGGTTAATTTGTCTTTTATTAGTGAGTTATAAGGTTCTTTATATACTATAGATAAAGTCCCTTGTCAGATACGTGATTTGCACATATTTTCTCCCATTCTGTGAGTTGTCTTTTCACTCTCTTGATTGTATCATTGCAGCACAAAAGTTATAAATATTGTTGTAGTCAAATTTATCTATTTTTTGTTTTGTCACTTGTGCTTTCAGTATTGTATTACTACTATTCTTTAAGGGATTGTTGATTATGCCTGTGGTTTGAGATTCAGTTACAGAGAGAGTGGTGGTACTGTTAACAGGGCTACAGAGTGCAGAAGGGAATGGTGTGGGTGTTTTAGGGATGGGAAGTACTTGGGCAATATAAGGTGGCAAGTTCCATTTTGGATATGATGAGTTTAAGGTATAGAGAGGACAAGCAGGGAAAGAGACAGCAAGGGGACAGACAGGAATAGAGGTCTGAAGGAAAAGATAGAAGTCTGGAGATGAAAAAGGAGGAAAGTTGGGAAGCAGCATGTTAGAAGTGATAAGTAGAACTACAGAACTAGATGAGATCCTGCCCCAAGGAGCACAGCATCTAAGAGGAAGGAAAGGGGGACCTGAGAGTCCCCTGAAGATCATCTACATGTGTCAGGAGAGTATATGGTGTAATGTTTGGAGGAAAAAGCGGACTAGCACTGTCACAGGGCCAAGGGATCATGTGTCAAGGAGGGGGAGGTGGCTGGCGGCATCACAGGGGTGAAGGGGATGGACAAGGGGAAGGTGAGGTAAGAGAGAGACTTGACAGTGAGGTCACTGGTGGCCTTTAGCAGGGTCTGTGTAGCAAATGTGGACTGAAGGTGGGCGGGAAGGCAGCATCAGGCAATATGAAGTAGTTTTAAAAAAAAGGAGAAAGTGGAGTAGCTTAACAGAAATACAGAATGATAAAAGGTTTTCATTTTTTCTTTGTTTTTGAAGATTAGGGGTTGAGTGATTTGTGTGCCAAGGGGAAGAAAAGGTGAAAGATTCAGTGGGGGGTGGTTAATTGATAGGGCAGTCTTTATGTAGATGGGAGGGGCTGTGAGTGAAGAGTGGAATAGTTCATATTTTCAAATTCATTTCACCACAAGGCCCCACCCACTTTTTTGAGGCAGAGTTCTTATACAGCCGTTAGTGTAGTGTTGGGGTCATCAGTTTGGGGGACAATCTGGTTTTAGAGCATCTCAAGATCAGGGACCTTATTTATCTCTGAGCGGTAGCCCCTGGAACATAATAGTTATGATAATGGTGGGTGGGTAGACAAAGTAAGTAAAGGAAGAGGGTCCCATCACTGGGATACAGGAGGTGAGGTGTAAGAATGCATGTGGTTGCAGGTAGTGAAGGTGAGGTTGAAGTTAAAGTTCATAGTGAGTGGCCTGCATCCTATCCATTGGGCAGGACACAAGTTGACTGCAGGAGCAAGTGAGGTGGATGTCCCTCTGTATCAGCCTTTTCTACCCTCATTCTTCTACATGTTTTCTCATTATATGTAGAGGAATGAATTCTTCATCATTGTAAACATTGGAGAAGCACACCCCTGCTGATTTTTAACACCATTCTTTGTGTTCCCAGTTGATGCTGTCTGAGTGGTTAATTGATGTGCCTTCAGATCTGGGACAGGAATGGATTGTAGTCGTGTGTCCTGTTGGAAAAAGAGCCCTTATCGTGGCCTCCAGGGTGAGTAGCTGCCTCCCGATCCCTACACCTGCATGCCTGGTCCCTAGCAGGAGAGGTGGTTTGCGCTCCGTATTCCTTATCTGCCATGGCAGCTGCGCCTGATACGGGGGTTGAAACGCTTTCCTGCAGGGGGCATTTGTTGAGAGCCATCTTCGGGCTGATGACACCGCTGCAGAATGTCGAAGCAAGCGGGTGAGGAGACCTTGATGCCTCATGAGAATGATCACTTCCTGTCCACACAGGGTTCTACCAGTGCCTACACCAAGAGTGGTTACTGCGTCAACAGGTTTTCTTCCCTTCTGCCAGGAGGCAACAGGCAAAACTCAACAACAGCAAAAGGTAACCACATAAAATGGTCTTATTTATTATGTTTTATAATCAGTAAAAGACAGTGTAAGTTGCTTGGTTAGTTGTTTTCAAGACCCACTTCAAAAGCATACCTTTGAAACTGTAGACACCGTCTTGCCCACTGGACTCAGGTAGTCTCCTTCAGGGTCAGGCCTCCTCAGTTACAGAGTAGATGCAGCCCTGTGAGGCCTGCTGGACAATAAATCCCTGACTTAAAGTTAACACTCCTTTCCCACAGACTTCCATTACAAGGTAACAGGTGCAGTTTTGGGGGGAAATGAGTGTTACCTCAGGATGCTGAGTGTAACATACAATAGCTGTTGCTAGAGCTTCCTTACCAAGTTCCCTTTCTCCTTTATCATTGTCCTCACCTTGGCTTCTCCTTCCTACCTGGGCCCAGTTTGAGGAGACTAAGATCATGGAGGTTAAATAATATCTCAGTTTGTCTAAAAGCTTGGATTTTCCACTTGGCTTAAGGGTTGCCTTGATATCTCTTGTGCTGTCCTACCTCAAGTCACCCTTAGCTTGCACCACATAGCCAGAAAGGGCTGTGAAAAACTCTGTCCCTGCAGAATCCTTCTTCTTAGTGCCGGTGCTTACTGCACATCCTGAGGATTGTGGAACTCGGTCCCCAAGCCCCTAGATGGGGCTCCGTTGATTGTGGTGGAGGGAACCCTGATTGAAAGGGGAGCCCTGTCCTGAATTCTGCTTTATGTCCCCAGACTACACCATTCTGGACTGTATTTACAATGAGGTGAACCAGACCTACTATGTTCTGGATGTGATGTGCTGGCGAGGACATCCTTTTTATGACTGCCAGGTAAGCGGTGCCACTCCCTTCATGTCTTCTCCTGTTTTTTCCTCTCCTCCTGGGAAAGTGGCTCAGTAGGTGGGTTTGGTACGTGACCAACTTTCTGGATGTGGTATATCAAGAACATTATCTAATGTTTCTTGATCTTTGAATGTGCTTAAATTAGCTTTGTTTTGTCAAAGAAGAAGAAGGCACTAAGGGAAGTACAGCAATTCTTGAGGGCAGGAAAGAGAAACAGCAGAGGGGCAGGCTGGGACTTGGTAGAAGGTGTAACCATCCCCTGCCCTCTCTCCGGAGTGTGGGAGGATTGCTGGCAGGGGAGATTGAGGGTAATCGGGGTGCCACCTTGTACAATTGGCACAAAGAAGAGAAGATGGAATGGAAAGTACTATCAAGTAGATGCCTGCTACCTCCACTCCTTCACCAACCACATGCAGATCCTGAAAACAGCAGGGCCCTCCTTGGTCTGACACAAAGCCTGAAGCTCTGAGGGACTAGCGCTAGAAGATTTTCCAAGTGAGGAGAGGCCCTGATATTCTCCCTAAATTTTAGCTTCCCCTGGTGTTTTGCTCTGATCAGTGATGCTTATAAGTGACGGTAGCAGTCATCAGGGTGAGGCTAGATCAGCCTCTAGGCTCCATTTCTGTTCCCAACACTCCCCCATCATTGTCCCAGTTTTATAGTGGTGATTTTTTTGTGCTCCCTGTCAATTAGTTTATCATAATTCTTCTCAATGTTGTTAGAAATGCAAAGTCTCGGACATACTGAATCAGAAACCATGGGGTTTGCTTACAGTTTAACAAGCCTCCAGGCAATCCTCATGCAGGTCCAAGTGTGAGAATCAGGGGTCATTACCACAGACTTCTTTCCATAGCCATGACCCAAAGCTAGGCTTCCAAATCATGTTAGGTGTGGTACTTCAGAATCTAACATGCACCTCATTCTAAAAATACATTGCTAAGCACTCATTGAATCCCTTATGACAATTTTCTAAGGTAAGTACTGTTATTATTCCTCAGCCTATAGATATGGGAGCTGAGAGCCACAGATGTTAAGTGTCTTGCCCAAGTGCAAAGCAAAACCTAAAACTCAGAACTCATAAATTCAGTTTGCAACATACTTTCTTTTAATTCCATTGAAGGATGTTTCATAATATTCATTCATGATTTACAAATTTGATAACTGAATCTACCTATATTTTTATAATACAAAGACTGCTGTTTTTCTTAATTTCCAAAAGCAAAATAATGTACAAGAAAGAAAAGTCTCTAAATAACTACAGAAGGATACTTATCAGTAATTCAGAGAATAAGGAAGTTTATAAGAACTTAAGAAATGACTATATAGTAGATTCTAATCCTTGGTATTAAAATAAAACAAAGGTTAACATAAGTATTCTGGAGTGAGAGAGTACTGGGTCCCATAGTATTTTCTGTGTGCACCTGAGTAAGTGATAGAATCTCTCTGAGCCTCAGAGTCCTCACTCGTAAAACGGAGATAGTGGTTATACAACTCTCAGAGGGTGGTTGAGGGTTTATAAGATCATGTGTGTAAAGTCCTTAGCATGGTGCCTGGCGTGTAGTTGTCCTTCAGTGATAAATGTTGACTCTATTGCCATTAATAATTCTATTGGATTTTAATAAAAAAAATCTTCAAAGATTTTTGTAAATGTATTCCTGACCTAATGGCGGTGTTCTACGGAAAATGAAGGTAACAATAAAAGGACTTGGGTCTTCATAGATCAGGTGGCTATTTAGAATGGGGTGTTCTGTTCATATTTTAGTTTGAGATGAGCAGTATTTCATCTTTCTCTTTCTCTTCCGTGTGACAGACTGATTTCCGATTCTACTGGATGCATTCAAAGTTACCAGAAGAAGAAGGACTGGGAGAGAAAACCAAGCTAAATCCTGTAAGGCCTGGTGTCAGGATTGCAGAATTCTTTATGGGGATTGGTTTATACTGGGCTGTTATCTAAATATAATAATTAATGAATGAAATTGTCTTTTCTGAGGCAGCTTGGCATAATGCAAAAAGTGTGGGCTCAAACAATTACTAGATAAGTTAATAGCCTTACTGGGCCTTAGTTTCTTCATCTGTGTAACAGAATTAATAATACTGCTTTACAGGGTTGTTCTGAGAACGAAATGATGTAAATATGCAAGTTCCCCTAGCATAATACTTACAGCAGACACTTAATAAATAGTGGTTGATATAAAATGTTAATAACTGCTTTTACTAATAATGCTATTTAGAATTCTAGTACAGTGGTTCTCACAGTGCATCAGCAGCACCTTGAGGCCTGGTAAAATAGACTTCTGGGCCCCACCCCCAGGATCTCTGATTCAGTAGGTTTAGGGTGGAGCCTGAGAATCTGCATTTCTAACAAGTTCCCCTGTGATGCCAATACTGATGACTCGTGGACTATGCTTTGAGAACCTCGTCTCTTGTATCTGTGACTTTCTCTAGTCAGTTCTTCCTCATTTGACAGATGATAAGATAAACTCAGAGAGGGGACTGCCTTCCCCAAGGTCCCAGTAAGAATTATAGCCCAAGTGTCCATTCCCTGATTAAATATGTGACAGGGCATTAAATAGGTTTTTGGCATTTGCTTGACATTAACATCTTTAAAGGCAGTGGGATAACCAGTTACAGACAATAAATGGGGCCAATACTTCCAGTGATGTTATTGCTAAGGTCCTGGAGGAACATGCATTGAGGAAGGGGAACACCAGAGCTGCTGTTTCTAAGTGCTGTACATAGGTTACCTCATTGAATCTTCACAACAACCCTATGAAGTAGATACTTCTATTGCACTATTTTACAGATGGGAAAACGGAGGCATATGGAAATTAAATGATCGGCAGAGCTGGAAGTCAAACCCAGGCAATTTGACTTTAGAGTTTGCAGTCCTAATCACTTTGTTATACTGCTTCAGTCTAAAAATTCTTGCTGGTGTGAACAGGGCCTTCACTAGCCCTTCATTAGGGGCAGCTGTCTCAGGGCTGGGAGAATAGCATACAATCCCTAAGCCTAGCCAGGACAGTGGATCTCAGTCCTGATTGCATGTTAAAATAAACTGGACAAAGCCACAGTAATCAGAATAATTTGGTACTGGCATAAGAACAGACCCATAGGTCAATGGAACAGAATAGAGAGCCCAGATATAATAAATCCACACATATATGATTAATTAATATACGATAAAGGAGCCATGGATATACAATGGGGGAAAGACAGCCTCTTCAACAACTGGCGTTGGGAAAACTGGACAACTACATGTAAGAGACCGAAACTGGATTACTGTCTAACCCCATACACAAAAGTAAACTCGAAATGAATCAAAGACCTGAATATACATCACGAAACCATAAAACTCTTAAAAGAAAGCAGACAAAAATCTCTTGAATGTAAATGAGCAACTTTTTCCTGAAAAAGAACGCATCTCCTCAGGCAAGAGAACCAAAATAAATGAATAAGTAGGACTACATCAAACTAAAAAGCTTCTGTACAGGAAAGGACACCATCAGCAGAACAAAAAGTCATCCTACAGTATGGGAGAATATATTCGTAAATGACATATCTGAAAAGGGGTTGACATCCAAAATATATAAAGAACTCACATGCCTCAACATTCAAAAAGCAAATAACCTGATTAAAAAGTCGG
>JAQQAC010011331.1:11040967-11204669 GCA_029783875.1 Phataginus tricuspis | reverse complement strand
ACTCAAGTTTGGCCAGTTACATACTCCTCACCAAGAATCTGTGTCTTGAGCAGAGGAACAAAGAGAGTGAATCAGTTGGAATTCATTTATTTCACCCTTGGAAAGGCAGGGGATGTTTCTTGTTCTTGCTATGAAACTTATGCACATCCAGTAAACTGCGTCATGCTTAATTAGCCAGAGTTGATTTGCGGGCTTTCAACCACAGAATCCTAACTGATATCCCTGCCCACTGTGGCCTATCCTGCTTGCCTTGGCTGGAGGGTCAGCATGGCATGGTTAGCAAGGGACTACTGATTGAAATCACCTATTTTATCTCATCTCAAGTGCCACTGGTACCCATGCATTTAGAAGAGACCAGGCTTTCAACCAGTAGTTGCAAAATAAGTAGTCTTGGTTTTTTTTAATGTTAACTTAGAAAAGCCAGGCTGGATTCTAATGCCTGCATGAAATAATTAGTGTCAGTCTAATTCAGTTGAGTTTGACAGTAGTTTATCTCCATTCACCATTTCTTCACTAGCTTACTTCTTATTCATGTCTGAATCCACTGAAATTTGATTTCTGTTTCTACTACTTCAAGTGTTTTCATCAAGGGACCGGTGGCCTTATGTTTTCCAAATCTAAGGGACATTTCCAAGGCTCTGTCTTACCTGACTTCAGCTGCCAAATATGTGCTGATGCCGTCCCTGAGCTCCAGTCCTTTATGTATAGCTACTTACCAGTTAGTCTCCCAGTCACCACAAACACAGCATGCCCCGAACTGGACTCCTTCTCTTTCCCTCTCAGCCATGCTCTTCCTGGGATCCTTGTCCTTGTAAATAGTATTTATTCACCCATGCTAGGAACCTAGGAATCATTCTGGTGATTCCTATTAATTTTGTACCTTTCACAGCTAGTGAGTAAGTCACCAGGTCCTTTAAACCCCACTTCTCTCTTCTCCATTTCCTCTGTGCCCTAAGGCCTTCATTCAAGTCTTCATCATTTCCTTCATAAAGTACTGCCAGAGTCTCTTACCTAGCTTCTCTCCCATCAGTCTTCCCACCCACCTCTAATATTAAAAATGCAAGTCTGCTCATGTTACTTCAAGGACTTCCCATTGCCTGCAAGGTACATGTGAAGCTTCTTGGCCTGCCATGCAAGTTTCTTCATGACCAATCTAAAGTGTAGCTGTCCAGCTTCATAAATCACCTTGCTTTCTTTGCTGCCGCCTCTCTAGCAATGCTGCTTTACAGTTGTACAAACATGTTTCATACTCTTCCCCACCCACAACATTCCTCACTCTGATTTCATTCACCTGGTAAATATATATATCTGTTCATCTTTGGAAAACTCAAATTCAGTAGATAACTATTTGAACCTTTACCTCTATAGGTAGAATTAGTCATTCTGCTCTTTATGCCCTCCTCATCTCACTACGTATCTATTTCCCAAAGTTAGGGATAGTCTCCAAGACCACCCTTAGGTTTGATAATTCACCAGAAAAATTCATAGAATGCACTGAAAGCTATTATTCTCACAGTTAGAGTTTATCACAGTAAAAGGAAACATTAAAGTTGGCCAAGGGAAGAATAAATGGTACAGAATCCAGGAAAGTCCCAAGTGTATATCTTCCAATTATCCTCTCCCAGTTTTGCCATGGACAGCATCCTTTTCCTAATAACTGTATGTGACAATATTCATTGCCAGGCAGAGACTTGAGCTTTAGTATCCAAGGTTTATAGAGGCTTCGTCATGTAGACCTGGTTGGCTGACCTCAGTTTTTAGTTCCCTCAGAGATCTAGCTGATAACTCGTGACCCAAAGCCCCCGTGACCCCTAATCACACTACTAGGCTGTCTGGTGTGGCTAAAGATGCCCAGGTAGACAAAGAAACTTCTTTTGCAGGAAATTCCAAGGGCTTAGAAGTTCCTTCCCATATTTTTTAAAGCAAATGTGGTGTTTTGTTTGATGCCTTCTGATATGTAGGGCTGGAAAGTAGACAAAAAGCTTTGAGCTTTTAATGAGAGTATGACTGCTTGCTTTGGTAAGATGAACTGATTTTTTTCTTTTTTTTTGGATTATAACAACATAGATTTATTATCTTAAATTCTGTAGGTCAGAAGTCTGACATGGCTCTCACTGGACTAAAATCAAGGTGCGAGCAGGGCTGGGTTCCTTCTGAGGTTCTAAGAAAGCATCCATTTCCTTGCCTTTTCCAGCTTCCAGAGGTTCTCCACATTCCTTGGCTCATGGTCCCCTTCCCCCATCTTCAGAGCCCCAATGATGCATCTCTCTGTCCATCCACATCCACATCCACAGTCACATCTACCACTGACTATAGCCAGAAAAGGTTCTCCAATTTTAAGTATCCCTATGATTACACTGGACCACATGGATAGTCCAGGATAATCTCCCCATTTCAAGATCTCTAACTTCATCACATCTAAGATAAGCTGATTTTTGAGTTCCCATCCTGTTTTGGGAGTTTGTGATTATACCAGATATTTACATCAAAGAAGAAATAATAATTTTAAGATTTTGTTTCACCACCAAGTCCTGAGAGGTTTGGTCTTGGGCCTCAATTTCATTGTGACTTACACAGCCCTTCGTCGCACAGAGTCCACCATACAGTAGTAAAGCAGAGGCAAGAAGGAGAAGCCTGGGAGAGCTGGGAGGCTGGCAGTAGTGAAGGAGAATTAAAAATGGCCTCAGGTCGCAAATATCTAAGGTAGGAACAGGGTCTCAATGCTAGATGCATGGATTTGTTTCCTCACATCCATTCTCGGTGATGGTGATTGTTTTGAAAATTTCTGTGTCTGTTTTGAGGAAGTGGCCAGAGGCCGCCTGGGAAACCGGGAGGTAGGCCTTATTACTGGGCCCAGCCCACAGGCATTCTCTTCATCTTGAGGGACTGTGGAACCAGAAGGGGCAAATTTTGAAACCTAGCGAGCTCTTTTGGCCCGGACTTTGCACAGACCATGGGCATTTGCAGCAGACTCTCTCCCATCCTCTCTCCCAGTGCTCTGGCAGTCCTTCAAGCTTTTTGTGTCTCCCTCTGCTTTTGCCCTTCAGGTTTTCTCTCTAGTCAGACTGGGGAAATAAAACAAGGAACTCAAATCTGTCAGTTCTGCTTCTCATTGGCAACTTTAACAAAAACTTTTATAAGGGAGGAAGTTGAAACTGGCTCAGAGTTCTGTCTATGGGTTTAATGTATCCATTTTGCTCTGGCTTCCCCATTAACACAGATTAAGTCAAAGCGAGTGAGAGCAGGGTAACTTAGATGGTACCTCCATCTTAAATTGAATGTTTTCTCACAAGCAGCTAAATATCCAGGGTAACCAAACCCGTTTGGTATTCTTTGGCAAAAATCGGACCCTGTCAGCTAGAAAGGGACTGATCCATTCTTTCAGCAAACTGATTGAGCACTGCCTCTTGTGTACTGTATTTTGTGCTGGGTTCTGAAGAGAGAACAGTGAATAAGGCACAGTCGCTACTCTCAGTGAGCTCATGATCTAGTAGGAGAACCAGACAAGGACACAAATAATTCTAAATCAGACTGTTGGGTAAACATGACACGGGTGTCAGGTATAGAAGTGATGGATTAACCTGTGATCTGGCAATGGTGAGTAGCGATGTCAGATGAGAACATTATTTGTGTATGGAAAGAGTCAGATCATATTTTAATTAAAAAGAAAAAGGCAGAGGAGAGCAATAGGTAAGGACTGCTCCCTGTAGTATTTTGAACAATGGGGCAATGGGATAAGATTTTTCACTTCCCTTACAGGGCTCACATTCAGCCATCCTAGTCATTATAGATGTGGCCTATGAATAAACAAGGAAAAAAAATTTACCCTAGACATTGGTTGACAGTGTGGCCTTATTTCCTCTATGTCTCTCTTTTAGGAAAATGGCAGTAAGAGTGTTTTTGGATCTTTACAGCCAAAGCGTATGTATAGCACAGCGCATCCCTTTCATAGGCAGTGGATATTTTGAAGCAATGTTTGAGAGTAGCTTTGGGTTTTAGAAGTAAAGTTTTGGGGAAAGGTTTTAAAATTCCAATTGCAACTTTGGAAATAATCTCTATTCCAAACAAATATTCCCAAACCAATAAAAGAATGGCAGGAGAAAATGGTAAGATAGAGGTCTCAGAGTTAAGGTGGCTGCCTTCATTGATTCAGTCATTCAATACATATTTATAAAGGGCATGCCTACTAGGTACTCGGCTCTAGGCACTGAGGGCCCAGGGCCTAACAAGACAAATGTGGTTCCTGCCTTCTGGGAGCTTATAGTCTAGTAGAGCAGGCAGGCCCTAGGCCAATGTACATAGAAACAAGGATACAAGTACATATTGTGAGCAGCTCTCTGATAAAAAATAAGAAGGTGCTGTGAGAGAGCAGCAGGGAGTCTAATTCAGTTCAGGGAGAAGCCAAGGAAGATACTGCTGAGGAAGTGACTTTTGAGCTGAGACCTTAAGGATGAGTCAGATCTCTATGGTGAAGGAGGTAGGAGGAAGGGGAGGATAAACTTTCTAGACAGAGACTTGAAACCTATGCTTTAAAAGTAAAAAACAAAAGTACCACCTGTAATACCCCATCCCCCAAGGCTCCCTCTTTGTAATTTGTTTTCCACTTTCAGATTTCAGTTCATGTTAATTTAATAAAAATGTGATTTTTGTCTGTCACCTGCACTTCCCCAACCCTACCCTAGCCTGCCTTCTAAGGCCCCACAGCCATGCATTAGAAAATCCAGGGTGGCTATGTCAATATATCTGGATCTACCTTATATATATTTTCTCTTTTTATGTAAAATGAGGATAATTTCATCTATCTTACTGTGGTGGTGAGATTAGATGAATGAAAGTCATGATAAGGACACAGTGTGAGCTTATTATTTCAATGTATGTGGGTAATTTATTTACTAACTTTCTTATTAATTAATGGGCCTTTATTTTTATATCTTGCTATTGCAAACCATTTTGCAACTCTGAGATTTGACTGAGCAGAATGACAGTACCATACTTGATTTTGTTGGTTATAGCCTGCAGTTAAAGGTAAGCCTCTATACTCTGATTCTCCTAAGATTTACCTCTTAGAGCAAATCCAGTCAGCTGCTTTGCAGTTGATTTTGTTACCCATGTCTCTCCTTGGAAACTCCCAAACATTGTCCTGTTAGGACTGTAATAGGCAAGTTCTGGAGAACTGTGCCCTTACACACCTACATCCCACACACACAGCTGTGCCTCTGAAAACACTGCTGAGTTCTTGCCTAACTCACTCTGTTAAACCTTTCCTTACCAATTCTTTTAACCTGATCCTTGCAACTGGGAGTTAGAATGCCTGGATCCAAGTTCTAGCTCAATATTAATTAATTAGCTGTGTGATTTGGATAAATCACTGACCCCTGGTGTCCTGAGGATCACTTGGCAAAACAAGTGTAAAAGTGTAGATAGTGGGTTGAGATTCCTTGCTCTCCTGTGTCCACTTGGTGGTTTGTACTACTCAGGTCCCTGCTACGTCCTACTCCAGCTCAGCCTTCAGCCATTTTCCTTCATAGGGAGAAAAACTGTATCTGTTTAAAATACTGCTTAAAAATTTTTTTTGAAAAATATTATACATCCACATGCAAAATTTGAACACACACACACTATATTGTTAGAAGCCAAGATAGTAATTACTCTTGAGGAGATTATGACTGGGAAGGTACATAAAGGGGGCTTTGACAAGTTGGAAATATTCTGTTTCTTGATCGGTGTGCTGGTTACATGGGTGTTCAGTTTGTGAAAATAAATCATGCTGTATTTGTGTTCACCTTTCTGTATGTATATTATACCTCAATAAAATGTTAGAAAAACAACACTTAAAATGTACAAAAGACCATATAGGGAAAAGTCTCTCACTTTTGTCTCCCAGACTCTCAGTTCTGCTTCTGATAGACAGCCACTGTTACCTTTGTTGGTGTCTTCCCAAAGGTTTTCTATGTATAAGGTAAGTTTACAAATACATGTTCATTTTTTCTTTATACAAATGACAGCATATTATGCATACTATTTGAGTCTGGCTTTTTCATTTCATAATATAGCTCAGAGATCATTCTGTATCCTTACATGTGGAAGGTACCACCGTCTTGTTCATTGTTGTGACCCAAGTGCATAGCCCAGTGCCTGGGATAGAACTATACGGGTAAAATAGACTCTCTGCCAGAGGAGTGTCTAACTGCAATAGTGCAACTGTAACTCCTGTATGGGGTGATGAACTCAACCTAGAGTCAACCTTATTGTGCAAAGGGATAAAATAACCTACCTGAGATAGAAATAGATCCAAGTCCCAGGCGTTTCTTCTTGTTTTGTTTGAGTCAAATAATTCTCAGAGACTGAGACTATCTTTGCCGATAACTTATTTAACATAGGTTCACTGAGGGATCATAATTTATAGTAATAATATTTCACAAGCCAACAGCACATAGGATAATATCTATTAATAAGCCAATAAAGAACATACTCAAAGCCAATGATCGATTAATTACACTAGTGTTCTAGGCAAAAGGGAGATAAAAGAAAGTCCAAATTTTGTTGAGGTATACCTTTCTACAAGTTGGTTTTGGGTCAAGTCAGTGCTTTCGACTGAGAGCTGGATATCAGCTGCCAGCTTAGGTTCCTTGACCACCCAGGTGTTGGCATGCAAGGTGCGCTGCTCCAAAGGCTATTACTCCAGGGACCATTACATGGCTGTACCACTGTCTACAAGGTGTAGCCTCTCCAAGGCAGGAACAGATGTCTCTTCTCTTTCTGACACTGCTGGTGGCTTACCTCTGCTGACCAGTAGTAGCCTGGCCACAGCATGAGCAAGTGTCTCAAGATCTTCAGAGAGCTATTTAGACTAGCAAGACTAACCTTGCCTAGACTGAACACTCTTGAGGTGATGGTCAAACCTCTTGGTTTTTAAAGTTTAAAAGTATCACATGGACAGGGACTGCAATGGGGTGTGTGTGGGGGGACTTGATAATATGGGTGAATGTAGTGACCACAATGTTGCTCATGTGAAACCTTCATAAGATTGTATCTCAATGATAACTTAATAAAAAAAAAAGTCCATCACATGATGGACACCGCTGCCAGTTACTATCGTGTCAATGACATAATGGATCATCTCCACTCCAGGTGCGAGAGTTCTATAGGAAAGTCCTAATATCCATCTTCAAAACTAGTTCAAATCACAAACAACGTTGTCCAAAAAAAAAAAAAAAAAGGCTTTCAAAACATGGACTTGAAATCATAACAAGTCAGACCCAGCACTTATCAAGGACAGCCTTAAATTCCTATTGCAATGATGCCAAAATGCAGCGAGGTCAGAGGTTGCATTTAAAGTCCTAGAAGCCCATCAGAACCCAGAGCACCTTTCTCAGTTGTCCAGAGACCTCTCCCCTAAGTCTCTCTCTGAGCTCTCTGGGGTTTCTTTCAGCTCTTGGGGCTAACTGTGGTACCTTTTGGAATATTTATTTTTGGTCTGGAATGATGCAAAAACATAATCCCTGTGCCTCCCAAAGTGACTCCACAACGGTGTCCTGTAAAACCCCCATGCCCTCTGCTGTGCTGGCCTGAGTGAAAATCAAAGGTTTGCAAAGGCTGCATGGCTCCTGAATGAGGTTTGAAACCCTATGATGTTTTTGTGAGGGACTACAGTTAGCTATACTGGTGATGGATTACAGGATACAGTCGGCAGAGAGCGAGCGAGCCGAGAGCCCCTTCCACTGAGCACCCTGGACCGCTCAGGGAGTCTCTCCAGAGTATTTCAATCAGCAATCAGCGAGGAAACAGGGATCGTGGGCTCCTCACATGTAAGGTGGTAGCAGCAAGTCACACCGGCGAGAAGCCGGACAGCAGTTAGTTTTCAAACGAATGTGTCCTCTTCCTTCTCATCGGTGCTCAGCGTCCTGACACTCCACGCCTTCCTTTTCCTCCCTCTCCGCAGTCCGGAGTCGCCGAAGCCCTTCCCCCGCCCCGGCTCCTCTGGGTCTCCCCGCCCCCGCCCCCGCCCCCGCCCCCGCCCCGCCTCCCGGACTCGAGCTCCGCTCTGTCTCCCCCTCCCGGACGGCGTCCGTGCTCTGCCCGGCTTCTTCGCCGCCAGTCTGTGAATGAGACGCTTGGTTTCTCAATGAAGCCGCGGGGGGCTCGGGCGGCCGCGGTGCGGGCCGCGAGCCGCGAGGGGGGCGCGCTTCCCCCGCTCGCTCCCACTCGCCCTCCCCGCCGCCACCGCGGCCTTTGAGGAACCGGGCGGAGAGGCCGCCGCGCAGGGCGCTGGGGCCCGCCTCCCCGACGACTGCTCGCGTTCCGGAGGAGCGGGACGCCCAGGAGGCCGGGGCCTTCGGCAGATTTCCGCCGCGACCCTCCGCTCGGGCCTCATAAAGTTCTCGCCTTCATACTTCCTTTTCTAATCCCGTTTGCCTCCGAGCTCCTGGCCTGCCCTTTCCTCCCTCCGCCCCGGGAGAGGAGGGGTAGTGTAAGGAAAGGACCGAAGAAAATAGGAAAGGATTTCCGCGCAGAAGAGAGCGACGGTTCTGGGAGCCGCTGCTTGAAGACAGAAGCGGCGCTTGCGGCCGCCGCGGCCGCCGGGCCCCGCCGGCCCGACCATGCGCGAGCCGGCCGCCGGCTGCTGAGGCGCGGGGACTCGGAGGCGGAGGCCGAGCGCACCGGGCTCCCCACGCTCCCGGGCGACTTCTGCCCGCCGAGCGGCGTTGGCGGCGGCGGCGGGATGGAGCCTGCGACCGCGCCCCAGCCCGACATGGCGCCGGAGCTGACCCCGGAGGAGGAGCAGGTAAGCGAGGCCGCGGCCGCGGCGGTGGGTGTGTCTGCACCCCTGAGGCCTAGGCGGGCCTCTGCCTGCCCGTGCCGAGCTCTCCGCAGCTCCGGCCCCTCGGGTGCCCTCTGTCCCGGTCGGCCGCGCCCCAGGCGGGCATCCAGTGAAACGGGGAACGCCGCCCGGCCCGCCTCGCGCTGCCGGCCTGCTGTCTCTGGCCTGCGGGCCTCACGTCGCCCCTTCCCCCATTCCGTGGTGATCCGTTCCTCGAGCGGGGGATGGGGCGGGCGCCCTGCCTTCTGACCACCCCCACCTCCGGCGTTCGCAGCACACCTGCTTGCCGCCCCTTCCGCCCTGTGAGTGCTCTGCTGCTTTCCGTAAGGGTGTGTGGGTCTTTGAGGACGGGGGAGATCCCGGTTGGTGGGGAGTATTTCTGCGGAGACTGTCTGCCCTCCCGAGGAGAGGCCATAGGCACTGGGAACACAGATGCCGCCCTAGATGCCCCGACAAGCCTCTCGGGCTTCTTGTGCACAGGTCTGGGGCAGGCCTGCCTGACAGACCCTGGAAGATCCTGGCCTTCCTTGTTCCCGAAGTCCCCGGCCTTGGCCGGGCGCATCCCCTCGCTCCCACGTCCCTACCCCCATCGCATCTCACTGTCTCCATGTTTCCGAAACCTACATCGAGCTCCATTGTCCCTCAAAGCTTACGACCTTCAGTTCCCAGAGGAAGTGGTTTGCGGTGTCATTTGGAAGCTTGGGGAAGGAGAAGCCCGGGGCTCTTCCAGCTTTCTCTCTCGCACATTCCTTACGGGGAGGCCTGGACCACTCCTTCTGAGGAAGATAGGGGAGTGCTGAGACTGGGAACCCCGAAGGCTTTGCTGTCTCTTCCTTGGCCCTGCCCACACCCTGCCTTACCTAGGCTCAAATACAGCCATAGTCTGATGCCATGTTAAAAAGAAGGAAAAACCCATTTGAAACAAAAAGATGGACCGTTCTGGTAACCCTTTTCAAGCTCTCCAGCTGTTGTTCCCAAGGACCACATTTGGTATCAGTCTCTAGTGTGGAGACAATCTGGTTTTACAAACTAATATTGGTTAAGGGGCTTGCTTAAGACTTGCTTTTTAAAAAGCCCTTGAGTTTTCTTCCATTTGTGGAGATAACATTTTTCATATTTGGCCTCAGGCCACACAGTCTTGCCTTTTGATGCCTTGAGATAAAATCAGCATAGGGAAAAAAAAAAGAATTCTGCTATTCTATACAAGCAGTGGTAACATTCTGGTAACTGCAGTTGAGTATTGAAGTGCTAGTCAGGGCCTAGTGCAAGCAGGTGGCCACGGAGCCTATACTGCGAGAATTAGGGAAATCAGTACTAAGGTGTGATGTGTTAGGTTGATTTTAAAGGGGCAAAACTCTTCGGTTAGTCAGTTTTGAAGTTTTTATGTTTCCAAGGATTAAAGCCATTAGTATTCCACTAGGAAAATGGCGTTAGGTTGCAAATTAAAAATTAAAACAGAGGAAAGTAAATATTAAAGTATTGATAGTATTGATAAAGTATTATCTTTAATCTTTGATGTACTGTGTAAATATATATATATATATACACAAGTATGTAAAAGTCTTTTACATTGAATGAATGTGATGGGCATTAGCAAGGACTGGATGGAAACAGTAAAATATTTATATATTAAGATCAAGAAGTTACCTGGTTGTAAAAATCACACATTTTCTTACAAAATATCAAGTTTTCTATGTGCATTTCAAAATGTTGAAAGACAAATGTAAAAGCAGCATAGTTCCAAATAATATCTGATAAAATTTCGTATTTTAGCTTAAAATCACATAAGAGTAGTCTTAACTCTTATGATTTCTTTAAAATATTTAAAATTATACAGCAAATTGTGTTCGTCTTATCAAAGTAGTCTTCATGCGAAATGATGCATTCATTCCGTGATGCTGCCCCATTGCTCAAACCAATTTTAGAACTTACTTGGTGTTGATTTCAAAACTTGTGACAGAATTTTTTTTTAATTATCCCACAGGCCCTGAAGGCCCTTTCTTCCTTCCCTTCCCTTCCCCTTCCTTCATCATTGATACACAATCTTATGAAGGTTTCACATGAACAACATTGTGGTTTCAACATTTGTGACAGAATCTTTGAAATATCTTGGGTACTGGGAAAAATCTTGTACTTTTTAAGAGTCAACTTGATTTTTGGAACTAGCAAGAAATCTTGTTGGAACCCTACTTCATAAAATAGGGGATCAGACTGGGTTAACCACAAGTTCAGGCGAAAGTGAAATGCATATAGGCCCTTTTTAGGATGTGTAAACTACCTGAAGTAGAGCTCTCCAGAATGGTTATCTTGTTCTATACAGTCATGTGAATTGGAAATCCAGAAGTTTTCTTGGACACTTCTTGTTTTCCCTCAGCCTCTGTATACTATATGTGATCAGATTTTCCTGAATATTTTTTTAGTTCATTGACTTTTTCCACTGCCCACCACCACCATCACCCTAGTCCCCAAGCTATCAGGACAGAACTTGTTTCCTACCTGATCCATCTGAATTCCTTAGCTTTTATTCCAGAAGCCAAAGGCAAGTTGCAAATCTGATTGCTTGTTCCCTTCAACCTCCCTGCCCCAAAATAAGCATTCATAAAATCCTTGTGGCTTTTCATTGCTCTTGGGATCTTCACAACTCTTGATACAGTCTACAGTGCCTCAGCCCTTGTGTGATCTAGAGCCCTAGCTAATTCTCCCACCTCATCTTTAATCCAGGCACATTGGTCTTTTGGTCCAGCATTCTTCTTCCATTTCCTCTTACTGTAGGGTGTTTGCACAAGCGGTTTTCCTCTATGGGGAAACACCCTCCTTTGTTACCTCCTCCTTCATCCTTAAACTCTTAGCCTTTAGTCCCTCGGGAAGACCTTCCTTGACTTCCCCAAGTAGGTTTGATCTCTGTTACTGGCTTTCAGAGTACCATGTACTGTCCTTTACATCACTTATTATGAGTTTACAATGTGTGATTGCATGATTGGAAGCTCCATGAGGGTTGAAACTATGTCTGCTTTTGCTCATAATCATATGCACATTTCCTAGCATAGTGACCGGCACTTAGTGAACATTCAGGAAGTACTTGCGGAATGAAGAGCAGTGCTATATGTGATTTGTACACAGACCACATTATTTCCTTCCAAGTGGCTTATAAAAATAAGGACATTGTCCATCAATAGATGAATGGATAAAGAAGATGTGGTACATATACAGAGTGGAATATTATTTGGCCATAAAAAGAAAAGAAATCCTCCCATTTGCAGCAAGGTGGATGAATCTAGAGGCTATTATTCTCAGTGAAATAAGCCAGACGGAGAAAGACAAATACCAAATGATTCACTTATTTGTGGGGTATACAAACAAAGCAAAACAGAGGGAACAAAACAGGAGTAGACTCTTAGACGGGGAGAAGGGACTAGCGGTTATTTACCAAGGGGGACGGGCTGTGGTGGGTGGGGAGGAAGGGTGAAGGGGATAACTGGGCACCATAATTGGTAATCACAATGTAAATTGGTCGCTGGCCCAGCAGGATGGTGGTATAGCATGGAGAATATAGTCAGTGATTCTGTAACATCTTACTATGTTAAGAGATAGTAACTGCACTAGCAGGGGGTGAGGATTTAAGAATATGGATAACTGTTGAACCACTGTGTTGTATATTTGAAACCAGTATAAGATTGTATATCAAATGATACTTTAATTAAAAAAGGACATTGTTCATTTTGATATACTTTTGAAAGTCATCATTATTACTTCATAGTCTCATTTCCTGTCTAGGCATGTGTTGAAATGATATTACACCAAATCATCATTTGTGACTTTGATGTTTTTTTAAATTTTTTCAGTTCTCAATAATTATAGAGCCTACAATTGAGTTCCAAGAAAAAGTATGCTTTGCCTTTAAGGAGCTTACGTGAATAACAACAGAGTAATAACAGTAACTTTCCTGAGCTCCTGCTTTGAGTCAGGCTCTGTGCTGGGCGTTTCATATATAGTTAATCCTTTTAAGACTGGAATTACCTCATTTTGCAAATGAAAAAAACTCATACTGAGAGAAGGAAATTGCCCAAGATCACATAGCCAGTAAGTGATGGAGCCATGATTTCCACCCAGAGCTAGGTTATCCTGCCTGTACTGCAAATGTTCCCTCTGTGATATTACATAATTTCTCATGCAACAGTTAGCCAAGTTAATAAGATGCTTATGTGGGTATATAATACCTAATTTTATGGGTTTGGGTATTCATATATGTGTTTGGTTTTGATGGTGCTTGTCTTGCCAGTGAGTTTCAGCCCCTGGCAAGTTCGCTATGGGTTCATTGTGACCAAAGAAATGACAGTAGAACGTTCTTGGGGTGAAAGGGTTATATCCAACTTTATTTCCACGGTGGTGGGTCAATCTCGTCCACTCAGAGTGAGTCTGCAAGCAGCAAGCTGGTCTCCGCCTCCAGGCCTCTCTACCTGCACAGGCGTCCTCTGGGTCTCTCTGGCCCCACAGCCATCCTCTGGGCCTCTGCCCTTGGCGCTGCCACCACTCCAGCCTCTGCTCTGCTCTCCTGCAGCCGTGCCACCGTGTCACCTAGAGCACTGGGCGGAGCTGTTCATATAGAGTCAATAGCAGCGTATTGCCCACACTTGTGTAGTGAGCTAGCCAACCAGGGCCAGGTGAGAATCCTGGCCACAGGAACTTTCATTTTATCCACAGTGCTTCTTAAAATATGGTTTAATAATTGCACAGAGAAAAACATTTGGAAAACTTTTACTCAGACCTGTGTATTGCCTGCAGAAACATATTGTACAGTCTATGCAAGAAATTATAATGAAATTACTCTTGGAAAAAATTTGGTCTTTAAGGTAGAGTGGCAACTCTCCATTTTGAGGTGTGGTCACAATAAAATAATTTTTTTGTATTTTTTTTGTACAATAGAAATAACTTTTTGGAGCCAAATAGGAAAAATATTACCTCTCCAAACTGTAAAAACCAAGGTATTTTGTGTCAGGAATACATTCCTTTTTTGATATATTTATGTAAATATAAAAGCCTTTCTTAATGGGTGGGAAAGTTGTAAGTTTGGCAGTGTGAAGGGTAATTTCTACGTATTAGTACTAATCTTCATTCTTATTATGTTATTGTCCTAATGTTACTTTTCCAAAGCATATATTCACATTTGTAACTTGACTTGAAGTTGGTAATTTTATTGAATTTGCTAAATTATAAGTAGCTTGACCACCGAGGATAGTTAAGGGTATTTTATGCAGCTGTTCTATGTCTACGTCACCTACAGAAAATTACTTGGGGCTGCTTGGGCTTTAGATGTAAGGAGAACTCCTTTTTGCAGTAACCCATAAAATAAAGACTTTACTAGGATTCTAAGGAACTGAATTCAGCGATTATAACCTTTTAGGGTCTTTTGTTTTGCATGGATTTTCCATTAGTGATTGAAAGCATAGAATAATAGAGTAGTTTTCTAAAGTCCTTAATGCTTTTATTCATGTCTTCATTTTAGAACAAAGATGGTTTTAATAACTCATATAGTGCTTCTCTCACAAAAATAATTCAGAGTTTCTTTAAAGTTGCTATAAAAAATAGTCAACTAATACTTATTTTCAAAGCATCTTAAGAAAATATATATCTAGCATTGTTGTAAGGATTAATAGATTAATACATGTAGAGCACTTAGCCTGGTGTTTACATAGTAAGTACTCAGTAAAGTTAGCCATTATCATGATATTCTCTGTCTATGAATAGTGAAAGATTTTAGAGCCAGATTAGCTTAAACCTATCCCAAGGGGAAAAAAATAATTGTATTCACCCTGGGGACTTAGCATGGATTCTTATGAATGCCAGAAAATAGTTATCTTGCAACTTTATAGTTTTCAAAAACTTATTCTAATTCCATGCTGTGGTTTGTGTTCTTAGAATGGAATCTTCTAAAGCTAAAAATTGAACTGCAGTAGACTTCAGAGATTTTTGGCACTTTTCCCAAGGGCAGAGGTTTTGTCCTGATTCTTGTGGCCAAAAACTTCCTTTTCCCACAACCTTACATGTCCTATGCTAAATGTCATCTGTCTCCCCGGAAGTAACCATACGTCAAGGATAAAATGATTCATGATGTTGAGACCTTCCAGAGAGGAAAAGGAGAGGAGAGAAAAGGTGAAGAATTCTCATTATTTTTGTTATTGCCAGGAACTAATGATATTGTAATGATCAATTAGGTAAAATCTCATTTGTATGTGAGAATTTTACTCTGTTAAAATTTCTGAGTATCTCAAGAGTCTTGGACTTTAGTTTTATGAATGTTAAGGGGCCTGGAGGTTTTCTCAAAGAAACCTGACCTTTAGTACTTATCAGTGAATTGAAAAGCAGGACAAATAGACTGTTTTACAGAGGTAAAAGTTAAAACTCATTGTAGGTTAGGACATTTGAGTCTCATTTTCTGCCTTACATACCTTTATTGTCTTGGAAAAGACAAAGTATGTTGGAGATACTCCCAATTTGTTTTTTAAATATTAAGGCCCATTTTATAGCTGAATGGCTGGTCCACTGCATTGTCAAGATTAGAGGTCGTAGTCCCCAATTATTATTCAGATCCTAAAACTTCCAGTGCAACTGTAGACATTTACACCTGTTCTACCATCCTGCCTTGATGTCTCAGACAATTATGAGTACTATTTTTTCCCAAGTCAATTACTATCACATTTCCCCCCTATACACACCTTCACATAAGAGCTCCTTGGTTGCCCTTTCTGGCCATTGGAATAGGAAGAGTCATTGTTTTTCATTCCTCTTCTTCTGCAGTAGGGGCACCTGTTCCTAGAACAGGTAGTTTAGCCTGCACTCTTGAGTACTGAAGGGCCTGTACCTACTGGAATAAGCAGTTTCATATCTGATTTTGAAAAGACCTCTTTTGAGAACCTAACTGAGATGGCATGGGCATGGGGTATAGGGGTGGGAGGCTGAGAAGCCCCAGAGCCCATGGGAAGAGTTGTTCGTTTATTAAGGGTTGGTTATCTCTTAGGTCCAGACTATAAAATGATGAGACAAAACAGTAGATTAGAGGTGACTTTTTCTTTACTTTCTGCTTCTGAGAAAAGCGTTCTATTTTTCCCTGGGAAAGACAGTTTCTATTATATGTACCAGTTTCCTCTGAAATACCAAGCCCATCCAAAACACACACACACAACACACACAGGTTCTTGTCTTTTTACCCAGCAGGGGTGGCACAGATCTGCTTAAGCTTATAGAATTATTATGAAACCAGAATTTATTCTCAGTTGATAGGCATATTTCTAAGGAGAGCCATCTATGACTTTAATACTGAAGTGTCTGGGGACATTAATCCATTAATTGCTTGAACAACTGGCTAGTCTTGACGTTTGCATTTGCTTTTGTATGCATCATTATTACATGATATTATTAAAATTAGAGTTTTTAAAAATAGGCCCTATGTTCTCTACAATGACCATATGTGTTTTGTAATTAAAACCAATAGCATTTTGTAAAAAGTGCTGCATGTTCTTTGCAGGTTTAGAATTGTGTTATTAAGTGCTGAAATTCCAGTATTTAAGATTAATGCAAATTGTAGATTAATGATACCAAAATAAATTATAAAAAAAAAAGATTAATGCAGAGCTGGCCTTTCTCGAAACGGAACTATTTACAAGTGAAACCTGTAAAAAAAAAAAAAAAGCCTTTTGGTGGGTGATGGCAATGAGTCTTAAGTAAACTTAAGGAATCCAAAGCCTCATTTGTGGCTCCAGGCATTTTTTTTTAATTTAGTTTTTTATTTTATTTTATTTTATTTTATTTTGCTATTATGAATATACAAATACATAAGCAACATTATGGTTACTTAGACTCCCCCTATTATCAAGTCCCCACCATATACCCCATTGCCGTCACTGGCCATCAGTGTAGTAGGACGTTATAGAATTACTACCTGTCTTCTCTGTTATACTGCTTTTCCCATATCCCACCACCCCACCCCTACACCCGCTTCATTATGTGTGCTAATTGTAATAGCCTTTTTTCCCCCTTATCCCTCCCTTCCCACCCCTTCTCCCCAGTCCCTTTCCCTTTGGTAACTGTTACTCCATTCTTGGGTTCTGTGAGTCTGCCGCTGTTTTGTTCCTTCAGTTTTTTCTTTGTTCTTATACTCCACAGATGAGTGAAATAATTTGATACTTGTCTCTCTCCACCTGGCTTATTTCACTGAGCATAATAGCCTCTAGCTCCATCCATGTTGTTGCAAATGGAAGGATTTGTTTTCTCCTTATGGCTGAATAATATTCCGTTGTGTATATGTACCACCTCTTCTTTATCCATTCATCTACTGATGGACACTTAGGTTGCTTCCATTTCTTGGCTATTGTAAATAGTGCTGCGATAAACACAGGGGTGTATATGTCTTTCTCAAACTGAGCTGCTGGATTCTTAGGGTAAATTCCTAAGAGTGAAATTCCTGGGTCAAATGGTATTTCTATTTTGAGTTTTTTGAGGAAACTCCATACTGCTTTCCACAGTGGTTGTACTAATTTACATTCCCACCACCAGTGTAGGAGGGTTCCCTTTTCTCCACATCCTCGCCAACATTTGTTGTTGTTTGTCTTTTGGATGTTGGCTATCCTCACTGGTGTGAGGTGATAGCTCATTGTGGTTTTAATTTGAATTTCTCTGATGACTAGTGATGTGGAGCATCTTTTTATGTGCCTGTTGGCATCCTAATTTCTTCTTTGGAGAAGTGTCTGTTCAGCTCCTCTGCCCTTTTTTAAATTGGCTTATTTGTTTTCTGTTTTGTTGAGATGTGTGAGCTCTTTATATAATTTGGATGTCAACCCCTTATTGGATATGTCATTTATGAATATATTCTCCCATACTGTAGAATGTCTTTTTGTTTTGTATCCTTTGCTGTACAGAAGCTTTTTAGTTTGATATAGTCCCACTTGTTCATTTTTTGCTTTTGTTTCCCTTGCCTGGGGAGATATGTTCATGAAGAACTTGCTCATGTTTATGTCCAAGAGATTTTTGCCTATGATTTTTTCTAAGAGTTTTATGGTTTCATGACTTACATTCAGGTCTTTGTTCCATTTTGAGTTTACTTTTGTGTATGGGATTAGACAGTATTCCAGTTTCATTCTCTTGCATGTAGCTGTCCAGTTTTGCCAACACCAGCTGTTGAAGAGGCTGTCATTTCCCCATTGTATATCCATGGCTCCTTTATTGTATATTAATTGACCATATATGCTTGGGTTTATATCTGGGCTCTCTGTTCTGTTCCACTAGTCTGTGGTTCTGTTCTTGTGCCAATACCAGATTGTCTTTATTACAGTAGCTTTGTAGTAGAGCTTGAAGTCAGGGAGCGTAATTCCCCCTGCTTTATTCTTCCTTCTCAGGATTGCTTTGGCTACTTAGGGTATTTTGTGGTTCCATATGAATTTTAGAACTATTTGCTCTAGTTCATTGAAGAATGCTGTAGGTATTTTGATAGGGATTCCATTGAATCTGTAGATTGCTTTAGGCAGGAGAGCCATTTTGACAATATTAATTCTTCCTAGCCATGAACATGGGATGAATTTCCATTTATTAGTGTCCTTCTTAATTTCTCTTAAGAGTGTCTTGTAGTTTTCAGGGTATGGGTCTTTCACTTCCTTAGTTAGGTTTATTCCTAGGTATTTTATTCTTTTGGATGCGATTGTGAATGGAATTGTTTTCCTGATTTCTTTTGCTGCTAGTTCATCGTTAGTGTATAGGAATGCAACAGATTTCTGTGTATTAATTTTGTATCCCGCAACTTTGCTGAATTCAGATATTAGATCTAGTAGTTTTGAAGTGGATTCTTTAGGGTTTTTTATGTACAGTATCATGTCATCTGGAAATAGGGACAGTTTGAGTTCTTCCTTGCCAATTTGGATGCCTTTTATTTCTTTGTGTTGTCTGATTGCCATGGCTAGGACCTCCAGAACTATGTTGAATAAAAGTGGGGAGAGTGGGCATCCTTGTCTTGTTCCCGATCTTAAAGGAAAAGCTTTCAGCTTCTCACTGTTAAGTATAATGTTGACTGTGGGTTTGTCATATATGGCCTTTATTATGTTGAGATACTTACCCTTTATATCCATTTCGTTGAGAGTTTTTATCATGAATGAATGTTGAATTTTGTCAAATGCTTTTTCAGCATCTGTGGAGATGATCATGTGGTTTTTGTCCTTCTTTTTGTTAATGTAGTGAATGATGTTGATGGATTTTCGAATGTTGTACCATTCTTGCATCCCTGGGAGGAATCCCACTTGATCATGATGGATTATCTTTTTGATATAGTTTTGAATTCGGTTTGCTAATATTTTGTTGAGTATTTTTGCATCTATGTTCATCAGGGATATTGGTCTGTAATTTTCTTTTTTTGTGGTGTCTTTGCCTGGTTTTGGTATTAGAGTGATGTTGGCCTCATAGAATGAGTTTGGGAGTATTCCCTCCTCTTCTATTTTTGGAAAACTTTAAAGAGGATGGATATTAGATCTTCACTAAATGTTTGATAAAATTCTGCAGTGAAACCATCTTTCCCAGGAGTTTTGTTCTTAGGTAGTTTTTTGATTACCAGTTCAATTTCCTTGCTGCTAATTGGTCTATTCAGATTTTCTGTTTCTTCCTGGGTCAGCCTTGGAAGGTTGTATTTTTCTAGAAAGTTGTCTATTTCTTCTGGGTTATCCAGTTTGTTACCACATAATTTTCCATAGTATTCTCTAATATTTCTTTGTATTTCTGTGGTGTCCGTAGTGATTTTTCTTTTCTCATTTCTGATTCTGTTTATGTGTGTAGACTGTCTTTTTCTCTTGATAAGTCTGGCAAGAGGTTTATCTATTTTGTTAATTTTCTCAAAGAACCAGCTCCTGCTTTCATTGATTCTTTCTATTGTTTTATTCTTCTCAATTTTATTTATTTCTGCTTTAATCTTTATTATGTCCCTCCTACTACTGACTTTGGGCCTCATTTGTTCTTCCTTTTCTAGTTTCATTAATTGTGAGTTTAGAGTGTTCATTTGGGATTGTCCTGCTTTCCTGAGGTAGGTCTGTATTGCAATATACTTCCCTCTTAGCACGGCCTTCGCTGCATCGCACAGATTTTGTGGTGTTGAATTATTGTTGTCATTTGTCTCCATATATTGCTTGATCTCTGTTTTTATTTGGTCATTGATCCATTGATTATTTAGGAGCATGTTATTAAGCCTCCATGTGTTTGTGGGCTTTTTCATTTTCTTTGTGTAATTTATTTCTAGTTTCATACCTTTGTGATCTGAGGAGCTGGTTGGTACAATTTCAATCTTTTTGAATTTACTGAGGTTCTTTTTGTGGCCTAATATATGATCTATTCTTGAAAATGTTCCATGTGCACTTGAGAAGAATGTGTATCCTGTTGCTTTTCGATGCAGTGTTCTGTACATGTCTGTTAGGTCCATGTGTTCTAATATGTTGTTCAGTGCCTCTGTCTCCTTATTTATTTTCTGTCTGGTTGATCTGTCCTTTGGAGTGAGTGGTGTGTAGACGTCTCTTAAAATGAATGCATTGCATTCTATTTCCCCCTTTAATTCTGTTAGTATTCATTTCACATATGTAGGTGATCCTGTGTTGGGTGCATAGATATTTGTAATAGTCATATCCTCTTGTTGGACTGACCATTTTATCATTATGTAATGTCCTTCTTTTTCTCTTGTGACTTTCTTTGTTTTGACGTCTATTTTGTCTAATAGAAGTACTGCAAGTCCTGCTTTTTTCTCACTATTAGTTGCATGGAATATCTTTTTCCATCCCTTTACTTTCAGTCTGTGTATGTCTTTGGGTTGAAGTGAGTCTCTTGTAGGCAGCATATAGATGGGTCTTTTTTTTTTTTTTTTAATATTTTATTTTATTTTATTTTAGTATCATTAACCTACAATTACATAAGCAATACCGTGATGATTGAACTCCCCCCATCACCAGGTCCCCCCCGGGGTCTTATTTTTTTATCCATTCAGTAACTCTGTGTCTTTTGATTGGTGCATTCAGACCATTTACATTTAGGGTGATTATCGATAGGTACATACTTATTGCCATTGCAGGCTTTAGATTAGTGGTTACCAGAGGTTCAAGGGCAATTCCCTTACTATCTAACAGTCTAATTTAACTTACTTCGTATACTATTACAAACATAACCTAAAGGTTCTTTTTTGTTTTTTCCTCCTTTTTCTTGTTCCTCCATTCTTTGTATGTTATGAATCATATTCTGTACTCTTTGTCTATCCCTTGAGTGACATCTTTGTAGCCTTAGGTATAGTTCCATCTATAGGAGTCCCTCCAAAATGCACTGTAGAGGTGGTTTGTGGGAGGTAAATTCTCTCAACTTTTGCTTACCTGTTAATTGTTTAATCCCTCCTTCAAATTTATATGATAACCTTCCCAGTTAAAGTATTCCTGGTTCAAGGCCCTTTTGCTTCATTGCATTAAATATATCATGCCACTCCCTTCTGGCCTGTAAGGTTTCTGTTGAGAAGTCTGATGATAGCCTGATGAGTTTTCCTTTGTATGTGATCTTTTTTCTCTCTCCTGCTGCTTTTAAAAATCTATCTTTATCCTTGATCTTTGCCATTTTAATTATTATATGTCTTGGTGTTGTCTTCCTTGGGTCCCTTGTGTTGGGAGATCTGTGCACCTCCATGGCTTGAGAAACTATCTTCTTCCCCTGATTGGGGAAGTTTTTGGCAATTATGTTCTCAATGACACTTTCTATCCCTTTTTCTCTCTCTTCTTCTGGTACCCCTATAATGTGAATATTGTTGCGTTTGGATTGGTCACACAGTTAGCTCAGTATTCTTTCATTCTTAGAGATCCTTTTTTCTTTCTGTGCCTCGCCTTCTTTGTATTTCTCTTCTCTAATTTCTATTCCATGTACTGTCTCTTCTACTACATCCAATATGCTTTTAAATTCCTCCATTGGATGTTTCATTTCAGATATGGAATCTTAATGATTGAATCTCCAACTTAAATTCATTCCTGAGTTCTTGAATATTTTTCTGTACCTCCATAAGCATGTTTATAATTTTTATTTTGATCTCTCTTTCAGAAAGATTGGTGAGTTTGGTTTCATTTGGCCCTCTTTCTGGGGTTTGTGAGATTTTTGTCTGAACCATGTTCTTTTGACGTTTCATATTTCTGTATGGTGACCACTAATGCACAGAAACTCCAGTCTCTGGAGGTGCTCAGCCCCAAGAGTGAGGTTGGGGGTCGTAGGTGAGTGATGCTAGTGCCTGGGGTGAGGAAAGATGTGTTTCCTGATTCCCGTCTGCCGTGCCTGTCTCCAGTGTCAGAGCCTGTCGGCCAAGCACACATGTGTAAACCTCTGTGCTTTGCGTCTGTAGCTGTTGTAGGCGGGGCCTCCCTCTGGCGGGCCTGACGCCTGCGCAGTGACTGCGGGTTTGCGAGCAGGTGCCTCCAGTCCAGTAGGAAGGCTAGGCAGGCTGTGTGTCACAGTGAGGGCACTTGGAGCTGAGTAGGGAGCCAGGGGGATGGAGCACCTGAAGCTCCCCAAAGTTCCCAACCAGCTGGGCAGAGCTCGCCCAGACAACCTTGTCCAGCTCTCCCTTCTCCTGCTTATCAAGCTCGGTGCAAACCCCGCCCCTTCAGCAGCCCTCTGGATGCTAGGAAGCCTCTCAGACTCCCTGCCTTTCCTCTGACACAGAGCAGCTGGGTGTGGATCCCCTCCTCCACAAACGGTGGGAATGTCAATTTTTCAAGCACCCTTCTGTCCGAGCTCCCCAACTTCCAGAGGACCACACACTATAGGATTCTGCTCCCAGAGCTGTTCTACAGGGCTAGGTGTTCAACAGTCCCAGTGTTCCACCCCCTCCCTGTTCTGTTTCTCTTCCTCCCGCCGGTGAGCTGGGTGGAGGAAGGGCTTGTGTCTCGCAAGATTAAGGCTTTCCTACATTACCCTGTTTCGTGAGGTCTGCTCTGTTCGTGAGGTCTGTTTGCAGTCTGGTTCAGCCTTCTTTCTTGTTGCTGTTTTAAGGTTAGTTGTATTAATTAACTACATTTTTGTACAATTTGTGGTTTGGGGAGGAGCTCTCCTTCTCACCTCTCACCGCGCCATCTTGCAAGTCTCCGCTTCAGGCATTTTGTTTAATATTTTTTGAGGGTTTAGTCATCTTTCCTGAAGGAGCCTTTAGGAGACCTGCTTAATTTAAATAATGGAATCCCTTACAGTTATAAAAAGCTCCGTAAATAGTTGTGATAATGGTATTCTTGCCTCTGTGATGCAGGAAACAATTTTTTTCAGATAAGAATAGGAGGAAAAATTAAGAATCTGACTTTGTGGAAATGAATTGGGAGATTTCAAAGTAGCCTAAAACTTCTGACTGTTATTGAGAAGTGCATGGGTAATGTTATCTAGAAGATGGTAGTCTATCTGTCGTTCATTTTATGCTGCATACGTTGGTTCATTGGATCATTTCCTTCTGGGTCACAGATTTGCCTTTAGATACACTGGTCACCACCTTTTTTTTCTCCAGATAAAACTTTAAAAGGTCATCTGATGCTCTAAAAATGACTCAGAGTGCAAAGAATGACAGTTTATATGATCTTCCACATCTTATTTAAATGGCTTTTATGAAAAAATTCTCATTCGTTTATCTCAGTATATCCCAACCAGGGCCATTTTATCTCTCCTGCCCCTAACATTTGTCAGTGTCTAGAGGTAATTTGATTGTCACAATTGGGAGGTTCTACTGGCACCTGGTGGGGAGAGCCCAGGAGTGCTGCCAAACATCCTGTAACATATAGGACAGCCCCCCACAATCAAGAATTATCTTGCCCAAAGTGTCAGTTGTGCTAAGATTGAGAAACTCTAGTTTATAGCTGAAGAATTTTGTAGTTCTTAGGAACAGAATTACAAGTTCCTACTTCCAGTTAAAGATAGGTTTTTGGTTAACATGTTTAGTATATATTCAATTAAGTGTAATAAAATACTGGTTTCAGCGATTGACTTCACTTACTGAAAAACTCTAGTCTATAACATATTTGCAGCATAACCATCATAGGATAAAATGAGCTATTTCTCCAGACTTTTCAGGGTTTTGAGACATAGGATTTATATGACATGGGATATATGACAAGCAGAACATTACAGAGCCCCTCCTTGGAATGATGGTGGGAAGTGTCATTTTTGCTTTCCTCTGAGGGTGTTTGAGTGTTACTAGTGTCTGTTACTCCCTGTGAAGGAGGTTACTAAGTATCAATCTCTTTTCATGTTAATGTCAACTGAGAGGAAGGTTTTAAGGATAATAAACAGATACAATTGTTTATTCATTTAGCAAGCATTTATTGTCTACTGTTGTGTAGGAGGTTTTTTGTTCAGCATGGACTGGGGGCTCTCTGTCCTTAAGGAATTACTCTCTACTTTTCTCTAAGGAGTTCTTGAATTGTGGGGTACCCAACAAAGAGATCCTCTTACAGTGAAGTAAGGGACTCCATCTCTATCCTTATTGCACATTGTGAAAATTTTAAATACGTTTGCTGAAGAATGAGTGAAATTTCTGAAATTATTTATTCCTCACACAACCCATGAAGCTGATATTGTTTTGTTTAGGATGATTATCTTTATAATACAGAGATGATGTTCAGAGCTTCCAGTAATATACTGAGGAGGCAGCCCCAGGACTCAGACTCTTCTGGTTAAATGCAGTACTCTTTCTAGTACATTCCATCGTCTTAACCATGTGTTTCTATGTATGACACACCTATGTACATATACACCAGCAAAAGCTCTCTCAGCATTTGTGGGTTGAACATTTCTGGTTTTAGCCATTCACAAATTTACCTAGAGAGATGTGGCTACATTGTCCTCGCTGCTTAACGTACATTTATTTATTAAAGAAGTTACATGCTTCAATGGGGTTAGTGAATTTGAGGATTATGGAGGTCTCTAGTTTACTTTTCAGAATGTTGTAGGTCTGCTTTTTGCCTTTACAAAACCAGTCTTTAGTCTTCCGTATGTGCCATTTAATCTTTCAAATACTATCACCAGCCTAGTGGGGAAGTATATATGGAATACTTGCCTACCAATAACTAGGATGAGACTACAGCTTTTTTTTATTAAGGTATCATTGATATACACTCTTTTTTTCTTATTAAGGTATCATTGATATACACTCTTATGAAGGTTTCACAAGAAAAACAATGTGGCTATTACATTCACTCTTATTATCGAGTCCCACCCCATACCCCATTGCAGTCACTGTCCATCAGTGTAGTAAGATGCCACAGAGTCCCTGTGTGTCTTCTCTGAGCTACACTCTTTTCTCCGTGACCCCACACACACCATGTGCACCAATCGTGATACCCCACAATCCCCTTCTCCCTCCCTCCCTCCCCGCTCTCCCCCACCCCTCCCCTTTGGTAACCACTAGTCCCTTCTTGGAGTCTGTGAGTCTGCTGCTATTTTGTTCCTTAAGTTTTGCCTCGCTGTTATACTCCACAAATGAGGGAAATCATTTCGTATTTGTCTTTCTCTGCCTGACTGATTTCACTGAGCATAATATCCTCTAGCTCCATCCATGTTGTTGCAAATGGTAGGGTTTGTTTCTTTCTTATGGATGAATAGTATTCCATTGTGTATATGTACCACCTCTTCTTTATCCATTCATCTACTGATGGACACTTAGGTTGCTTCCATATCTTGGCTATTGCAAACAGTGCTGCGATAAACATAGAGGTGCATATGTCTTTTTGAAAGTGGGATCCTGCATTCTTAGAGTAAATTCCTACCAGTGCAATTCCTGGGTCAAATGGTATTTCTATTTTGGATTTTTTGAAGAACTTCCTTATTGCTTTCCACAATGGTTGAACTAGCTTACATTCCCACCAGCAGTGTAGGAGGGTTCCCCTTTCTCTGCCATTCGCATCCTCGCCAGCATTTGTTGTTCCTAGTCTTTTCTATGTTGGCCATCCTAACTGGTGTGAGGTGATATCTCATTGTGGTTTTAATTTGCATTTCTCTGCTAATTAGAGATGTGGAGCATCTTTTCATGTGCCTGTTGGCCATCTGAATTTCTTCTTTGGAGAAGTGTCTGTTCATATCCTCTGCCCATTTTTTAATAGGGTTATTTGCCTTTTGGGTGTTGAGGCATGTGAGTTCTTTATATATTTTGAATGTTAACCCTTTGTTGGATATGTTGTTAACAAATATATTCTCCCATACTGTAGGGTGCCTTTTTGTTCTGTTGATGGTGTCCTTTGCTGTACAGAAGCTTTTTAGCATGATGTAGTCCCATGTGTTCATTTTTGCTTTTGTTTCCCTTGCTCAAGGAGATGTGTTCAGGAAAAGTTGCTCATGCTTATATTCAGGAGATTTTTGCCTATGTTGTCTTCTAAGAGTTTTATGGTTTCATGACTTACATTCAGGTCTTTGATCCATTTTGAGCTTACTTTTGTGTATGGGGTTAGACAGTAATCCAGTTTCATTCTCTTGCATGTAGCTGTCCAGTTTTGCCAACACCAGTTGTTGAAGAGGCTGTCATTTCCCCATTGTATATCCAAGGCTCCTTTATCGTATATTAATTGATCATATATGCTTGGGTTTATATCGGGACCCTCTAGTCTGTTCCAGTGGTGTGTGGGTCTGTTCTTGTGCCAGTACCAAATTGTCTTGATTACTGTGGCTTTGTAGTAGAGCTTGAAGTTGGAGACTACAGCTTTTTAAATTGTTTTTCCATGATACTTTTACTTTGTTCATGTTTTTATCTGTGCATAAGCTACTACTACTAGATTTTCTTTCTGAACTCTTGGCAAGTGTAAAAGTGGAGGAAGAGATTTTTCCAAAGGAAAAAAAATAAGGATTTTTTTTTCTTCTTGTTTTTAATTACTCTGTTTCCAAATTTTCTCTTTCACACATTCATAAAGAAAGAAAAAGAGTTACTGGGAGAAAGGCCTGGGCCTTGAACATAGTACATGAACACAAGAAGACAATTTTATTTGGGAATGGCCATTTGTCTCACTGAGCCCTTAGCTCTTCCATGTCTTGAAAATCCCAAAAGTTAAAAGAAAATGGGAGTTCTGGCTAGGTCAGAGACTTAAAAGTGATACAGCTAGCAAGATTAAAATGTATAGGATTTTCCAACATACTTTTGGTTTCAAAAATACATCTTTTTAGTTTAGAATTCTAAACGTCTTAGAGAAACCATTTTGACATTTCTTGAAGTGAATGCCAGTGTGTCATTTTGTTTGTAGGTAAACTCAGTATTGTTATGGAATTTAGTTATCAGAAACATTTTTTAAAAATTGAAAATCATTATCCTTTTTCTTTAGCCCTGTAAAGCATCATTTTCTTAATTGATAGTAAGCTAGGGCAATGCTAACTTTGGAGGTGATTTTGTGCGAAAATTAGCAACTGGAAATGTGTGTTTTTAAATTTTGTTTTATTCTTTTATTATTTTTTTATTAAGGTATCATTGATAGACACTCTTATGAAGGTGTCTCATGAAAAAGAATGTGGTTGCTACATTCGCCCATATTATCGAGTCCCCCCCCATACCCCATTGCAGTCACTGTCCATCAGTGTAGTAAGATACCACAGAGTCACTATTTGCCTTCTCTGTGCTACACTGTCTTCCCCGTGATTCCCCTCTCACCTTTATGCCAACCATAATACCCCTCAATCCCCTTCTCCCTCCCTCCCCACCCGCCCTCCCCTACTGCTCCTTTTAGGTAACTGCTAGTCCCTTCTTGGAGTTTGTGTCTGCTGCTGTTTTGTTCCTTCAGTTTTGCTTCGTTGTTATACTCCACAAATCAGGGAAATCATTTGGTATTTGTCTTACTCTGCCTGACTTATTTCACTGAGCATAATACCCTCTAGCTCCATCCATGTTGTTGCAAATGGTGGGATTTGTGAAAACTTGTATTTTGAATGAAACTGTTAGGACTGTTTGAACTTGGAAACTAGTCACAACTTCTAATTGTTAACATGCTGTTCTTACAGTGTTACAAGTATTGGTAAAAGTCCACATCAAAACTTCTGATTATAATAGTGAATGAGCACTGTCTACTAGGATGGCTATAATTAAAGGAAAAAAAGAAAGAAAATAACGAGTGTCATTGCTGGTGGGAATATAAAATGGTGCAGTCATGGTGGAAAACAGAACTACCATATGACCAACCTGGCAATTTCACACCTAGGTATATATCCAAAAGAATGGAAAGCAGGGACTTGAATAGATACTTGTATGTACGTGTCATTGCAACATTATTCTCAATAACCAACAAATGGAAGCAGCCTGTCTGTCCACAGATGAATAGATAAACAAAATGTGGTATATACATAAATGGAATATTATTCAGCTTTAAAAAAAGAATGAAGTTTTGATATATGCTACAACATGGATAGACCTTGAAAACTTTATGCTTGCTCAAATAGGCCAGACACAGAAAGACAAATGTATGATTGCATTTTATGTGAGATATCTAGAAGAGGCAAATTCAGAAACAAAGTAGAACACCAGGGGCTGGGGGAGATTTGAAGAGGGAATTATTATTTAATGGGTTCAGAATTTTTGTTGGGGGTGATGAAAAAGATTTGGGTATGGATAGTTGTTATGCTTACCCAGCATTGTAAGTGTAATTAATGCCACTGAATTGTATATCTATGAATGAGAAAAATGAGAAATATTATGTGTATTTTACCATACTAAATAAACAATGGCTAAAAACTATTTAAGTTCTTTCCAGGTTTTAATTGATTTTATTTACTGAATAATGCAGCTTATGAGGCAAAGGAAAGAGAATAGGTGTTACTTCCACTTCGACTTGGCCTGTTCATCTTGAGCCAAGAATCTAAGTTATATAAGTGTCATTTCTATTTCTTGGTTACAGAATGTATCTATGTTAGTAATTTGTTAGAATGTGATTCAGGATTTTAAACTCCTGAATATTTCACCTGTGAGATCCAATTTAGGTCTACTCTGCAGAATAAGGAGTTTTCTGTGTAGGACAAAGCACTGAATGTTATGATGCAGACGGACCCATATCTATAGTATCTTCCTCACGCACACCTTCCCCTCCCCCATTTCCAGTATAGTTTCGGAAATGACTTGAAATATTGTTGATCTAGGGCAGTGGTTGTCAAAGTGTGGTGTCCAGATCAGTAACGAGGAGCATGCCGTGGGAGCCTGTCAAAAATGCAAATATGCAAGTCCTACCTCACACCTACCCAGTCAGAAATTCTAGGGGTGAGGTCCAATAATCTGTGTTTTAACAGGCCTCCAAATGTGTGCTCAAGTTTGAGAACTAGTTTTAGAGAATAACTAAGGTGCCTTTCTGTTGGTTGGGGAACCACCTGGAAGTGAGTTTAGACATTCAGGCTCACTTCAGGAAGGAAAGGCCTGGATTTACAAATTGGCTCTGAAGTTCTAAGTATAGAACTTGTCTGAGCTGGATGAAAGCTCCAGAAATCCTCTGATTCTGAACTAGAATTGTGCTGTTTCATGGGAAATGAACAGTAAAACAAAAAAGTTCTCAAAGACTGGCATTTGCCATGGTTTCTGTCATCCAGAGAAAGAGCAGAGCCTCTATTTGAGAAGTATAAATGGAAACAGGATGTCTGCATGGTGGAAAACAGGGCACTGAGACACCTGATGTCCACTGCAGATGGCATTTCCTAGAGAGATGCTTGGCCTCCAAAGGAGTATTGAATGAAAGGAGATACAGGCAGTTCTGATTCAGTCAGTAAAACCTGCCAACTTTGACAAGGCTATTCCATAGGGAAGCTTGTGTTATTGTAGTGTCAGTGGCTCTGATAATCTGGATCTTGGAGTTACCAGATTTTACTCTCTGGGTCCTGCCAAGGAGCTGAGCCCAGTACTAATTGGAATTGAAAATGGGACACTGCAGTGAGAATGGCCAGATTGAAGGCAGCTTTTCCAGGCTTTATTCTTTTAGGTTTGCAAATGTTCTCTTAGGTACAATAAACTGATCTACTTGTACTATTTTATGAACATGAGTAGATTTGTCCCTGAGTTTATCTGAGAATCTCCTTGGATTTGGAAGTAGTGATCCAGTGAATTTGAAGTGGCTGAAGTCTGAGGTGACTGACATTGCCCAATTGCAGTACTCCCAGCCAGCTATATCTCTTTGAGGGAGTAATGGAGCAATGGGTCATGAAGACATTTAGAAAGAGTCCCATTTTCTTGAGTATGTGACAGAGACTCAGGAATCAGTTACTTAGGGCACAAGTTGTGGGGCTGGTCTCAGGAAGAAAGCAGGGGCCAGTTAAATTTGGTGTATATTAGCAGTGGCAGGTCTAATCTGAAGGCCAGGGCCAGCTTAACCCCAGGTCTTACATACCAAGTTGTGGAGTTTTGGACTAGAAGTCATCAAATCGCTCTGGTCAGGTCCATTTGACATAGGCAAAATTGAATTTGAGGGGTATGTGGGGAGCTGGTGAGGAGAAGGGAAAGAAGGAGAACAGGGAGGGAGGGAGATGACAGAGGGAGGGGAGGGGAGGAATGAGTTAGTTATTGGGAAATAGGAACAGTTGTCCTATAGCTTCAATTGTGTGAAGTGAAGATAATAGAGAACCAGAAAGAAAGGAGCTAGTTGCTGTGTTTTCAAAGTGTCTCACTATTCTGATCTCATTTTTCTGTACTGATTCCAATTTGCCAGTGACCTTCTTAAAGTTTAGCACTCAGAACTGAAGACAGTATTACAGATGAAGTTGGGTAAGCCTCCTTGTTTTGGGCCTACTTGTTTTGGACTCTGCTTCTGTAATGTGCTCCAAATTCGCAATAATTTTTGGCAGTCTTAGCAAACTATTGACTCATAGATTCAAGTCAACTGAGATCCCTAACTGTTAAATTTCACCTTGTGTTTCTAAAATTAATTTTCTTGCACTTATCCTTCTTAAATTTCATTTTGTTAGGTTTAATATTCACTAAACATTGTGTGACAATTTTTCCCAAGCCTTTTATGTCAAGAACTTTACAAATATTACCATTTCTTCCCTCTTATAATAATTCTATGTGGCATTTTTCCCATTTTATAGATGTAGAAATTAAGGCTCAGAGAAGTTACATAATTTGCTTGCATTCTAAATAGTAAGTGATTGAACCTGGTAATGAAACCCTTGTCTACTTGACTCCAAAGCTTCTTGCTTTTGAGTACTGTTCTAGCCAACTCTTCCATCCTGTTTTGATCATTTAGATCCATGTTCTGTTTTACAACATATTTGTTCTTTTAGCTAAAGGCCCTCTTCTTAATGAGCAGTGTGACCTAATGCCCTTATCCAGGTTGTTTGTACCAATGGGACCAGGCCCATTTGAATGGATGCAGAGCGAATCAAGGGAAAAGAGCATGGACTTTAGAGTCATGAATTGATTTTGGAATCTTGGTTGTATGATCACAAGTAATGTGACGTGGCAAGTTGTTCACCCCTCTCTGCCTCCGTTTCATTATATATAAATGTGGGTAATAATAATACCTACCATGAAAAGTTGTTACAAGGATTAAATAAGTTAATATATATGAAGTCCTTGGAACAGTGCCTGACAGATAGTGCTGTTTAATCTTCGCTGCTATTAATATCTATAAATTACAGATTATGCTGCCTACTTTGTAGGGTTATTACAAGAATTAAGTTAATGTGTCAACAACTTAATATTTTACATGGCAGATATATATAACAGATTACTAGAAGGAAATCTTACTGTCCACAGAGGTACCATGAAACACTCATCAAATGCTTTGCTGAAATGTAGATCTGTTCTATGTGTTAGTGGTTTTCAAACACAGGAATCACCTGGGGATCTTGTTAAAATGCACATTCTGATTCAGCAGGTTTGCAATGGGACCTGAGAGTGCATTTCTGACAAGCTCCAAGATGATGCTAGTGCTACTGGTCTGTGGATTTTACGTCAAGTAGCACTGCTATATATGACATTCCTTTATTTTAGTTCTAATTATATTCTTTTTTATTGTTCTTTTTGTTTTGTTTTTTTATTGCTGCATTTTTTAATTAAGGTATTATTGATATACACTCTTATGAAGGTTTCACATGAAAAAACAATGTGGTTACTACATTTACCCATATTATCAAGTCCCCCCCCCATATCCCAGTGCACTCACTGTCCATCAGTGTAGTAAGATGTAACAGAATCACTGTTTGCCTTCTCTGTGCTACACTATTTTCCCCTTGATCCCCCATACCATGTGTAATAAACATAATACCCCTCAATCCCCTTCTCCCTCCCTCCTGACCCGCGCTCCCACACCCCTCCCCTTTAGTAATCACTAGTTCCTTCTTAGAGTCTCTGAGTCTGCTGCTACATTGGCCTCCAGTTTTGCTTCGTTGTTATACTCCACAAATGAGGGAAATCATTTGGCACTTGTCTTTCTCCGCCTGGCTTATTTCACTGAGCATAATATCCTCCAGCTCCATCCATATTGTTGCAAATGGTAGGATTTGTTTCTTTCTTATGGCTGAATAGTATTCCATTGTGTATATGTACCACATCATCTTTATCCATTCATCTACTGATGGACACTTAGGTTGCTTCCATTTCTTAGCTATTGTAAATAGTGCTGCAATAAACATAGGGGTGCCTATGTCTTCTTGAATCTGAGTTGTATTCTTTGGGTAAATTCCAAGGAGTGGGATTCCTGGGTCAAATGGTATTTGTATTTTTAGTTTTTTGAGGAACCTCCATATTGCTTTCCACAGTGGTTGAACTAGCTTACATTCCCACCAGCAGTGTAGGAGGGTTCCCCTTTCTCCACATGCTTGCCAGCATTTGTTGTTCTTAGTCTTTTCAGTGCTGGCCATCCTAACTGGTGTGAGGTGATATCTCATTGTGGTTTTAATTTGCATTTCCCTAATGATTAGTGATGTGGAGCATCTTTTCATGTGTCTGCTGGCCACCTGAATTTCTTCTTTGGAGAACTGTCTCTTCATATCCTCTGCCCATTTTTTAATCGGGTTATTTGCTTTTTGGGTGTAGAGGCATGTAAGTTCTTTATATATTTTGAATGTTACCCGCTTGTTGGATATGTCATTTACAAATATATTCTCCCATACTGTAGGGTGCCTTTTGTTCTGTTGATGGTGTCCTTTGCCGTAGAGAAACTTCTTAGGTTGATGTAGTTCTATGAGTTCATTTTTGCTTTGGGTTCCCTTGCTTGAGGATATGCGTTCAGGAAGAAGTTGCTCATGCTTATATTAAGGAGATTTTTTGCCTGTGTTGTCTTCTAAGAGTTTTATGGTTTCATGACTTACATTCAGGTCTTTGATCCATTTCGAGTTTACTTTTGTGTATGGGGTTAAACAATAATCCAGTTTCATTCTCTTGCATGTAGCTGTCCAGTTTTGCCAACACCAGCTGTTGAAGAGGCTGTCATTTCCCCATTGTATGTCCATGGCTCCTTTTTCATATATTAATTGACCATATATGGTTGAGTTTATATCTGGGCTCTCTAGCCTGTTCCATTGGTCTATGGGTCTGTTCTTGTGCCAGTACCAAATTGTCTTTATTACTGTGGCTTTGTAGTAGAGCTTGAAGTTGGGGAGCATAATGCTCCCAGCTTTATTCTTCCTTCTCAGGATTGCTTTGGCTATTTGGGGTCTTTTGTGGTTCCATATGAATTTTAAAACGATTTTCTCTAATTCACTGAACAATGCTGTTGGTATTTTGATAGGAATTGCATTGAATCTGTAGATTGCTTTAGGCAGGATGGACATTTTGACAATATTAATTCTTCCTATCCATGAGCACAGGATGTGTTTCCATTTATTGGTATCTTCTTTAATTTCTCTCATGAGTGTCTTGTAGTTTTCAGAATATAGGTCTTTCACTTCCTTGGTTAGGTTTATTCCTAGGTATTTTATTCTTTTTGATGCAATTGTGAATGGAATTGTTTTCTTGATTTCTCCCTCTGCTAGTTCATTGTTAGTGTATAGGAATGCCACAGATTTTTGTGTATTAATTTTGTATCCTGTGACTTCGCTGAATTCAGATATTAGGTCTAGTAGTTTTTGAGTGGATTCTTTAGTGTTTTTTATGTACAGTATCATGTCATCTGCAAACAGGCACAGTTAACTTCTTCCTTGCCAGTCGGGATGCCTTTTATTGCTTTGTGTTGTCTGATTGCCATGGCTAGGACCTCCAGTACAATGTTGAATAGAAATGGGGAGAGTGGGCATCCCTGTCTTGTTCTCTATCTTAAAGGAAAAGTTTTCAGCTTGTCACTGTTAAGTATAATGTTGGCTGTGGGTTTGTCATATGTGGCCTATATTATGTTTGGTTACTTGCCCTTTATACCCATTTTGTTGAAAGTTTTTATCATGAATGAATGTTGAATTTTGTCAAATGCTTTTTCATGGTTTCATAGCATCTATGGAGATGATCATGTGGTTTTTGTCCTTCTTTTTGTTGATGTGGTGGATAATGTTGATGGATTTTCGAATGTTGTACCATCCTTGCATCCTTGGGAGGAATCCCACTTGATCATGATGGATGATCTTTTTGATGTATGTTTGAATTTGGTTTGCTAATGTTCTATTGAGTATTTTTGCATCTGTGTTCATCATGGATAATTGTCTGAAATTTTCTTTTTTTGTGGTGTTTTTGCCTGGTTTTGGTGTTATAATGATGCTGTCCTCCTCGAATGAGTTTGGAAGTATTCCGTCTTCTACTCTTTGGAAAACTTCAATGAGATGGATATTAGGTCTTTACTAAATGTTTGATAAAATTCAAGGGTAAAGCCATCTGGTCCAGGCGTTTTGTTCTTAGGTAGGTTTTTGATTACCAGTTCAGTTTCATTGCTGGTAATTGGTCTATTCAGATTTTCTGTTTCTTCCTGGGTCAGCCTTGGAAGGTTGTATTTTCCTAGAAAGTTGTCCATTTCTTCTACGTTATTCAGTTTGTTAGCATATAATATTTCATAGTATTCTCTAATAATTCTTTGTATTTCTGTGGTGTCTGTCGTGATTTTTCCTTTCTCATTTCTGATTCTGTTTATGTGAGTAGTCTGTTTTTTCTTGATAAGTCTGGCTATGGGTATATCTGTTTTGTTTATTTTCTCAAAGAACCAGCTCTTGCTTTCATTGATTCTTTCTATTGTTTTATTCATCTCAATTTTATTTATTTATGTTCTAATCTTTATTATGTCCCTCCTTCTACTGAATTTCGGCCTCATTTGTTCTTAATTTTTTCATTAATTGTGAGTTTAGACTGCCCATATGGGATTGTTCTTCTTCCCTGAGGTAGGCCTGTATTGCAGTATACTTTCCTCTTAGCATGGCCTTCGCTGCGTCCCACAGATTTTTTCAGTGTTGTAGTATTGTTGTCATTTGTCTCCATATATTACTTGGTCTTTGTTTTTATTTGGTCATTGATACATTGGTTATTTAGGAGCATGTTATGAAGCCTCCATGTGTTTGTGGGATTTTTCATTTTTTGTGCATAATTTATTTCTAGTTTCATACCTTTGTGGTCTGAGAAACTGGTTGGTACAATTTCAATCTTTTTGAATTTTCTGAGGCTCTTTTTGTGGCCTAGTATATGATCTATTCTTGAAAATGTTCCATGTGCACTTGAGAAGAATGTGTATCCTGCTGCTTTTGGGTGTAGAGTTCTGTAGATGTCTGTTAGGTCCTTATGTTCTGTTGTGTTTTTCAGTGTCTCTATCTCCTTACTTATTTTCTGTCTGGTTGATCTGTCCTTCAGAGTGAGTGGAGTGTTGAATGTTGAAGTCTCCTAGAATGAATACATTTCATTATATTTCTCCTTTTAATTCTGCTAGTATTTGTTTCACATATGTAGGTGCTCCTGTGTTGGGTGCATAGATATTTATAATGGTTCTATATTCTTGTTGGATTGACACTTTTATCATTATTATGTAATGGCCTTCTTTATCTCTTGTGACTTTCTTTGTTTTGAAGTCTATTTTGTCTGATATAATTACTGCAACTCCTACTTTTTTCTCCCTATTTCCATCCTTTCACTTTTAGTCTGTGTATGTCTTTGGGTTTAAAGTGAGTCTCTTATAGGCAGCATATAGATAGGTCTTGTTTTTTTATCCATTCAGTGACTCTGTCCTTTGATTGGTGCATTCAGTTCATTTGCATTTAGGGTGATTATCGATAGGCATGTACTTATTGGCATTGCAGGTTTATATTTGTGATTACCAAAGGTTCAAGGTTAACTGCCTTACTATCTAAGAGTCTAACTTAACTCACTTAATATGCTATTACAAACACAATCTAAAGGTTCTTTTTTTTTCTTCCTCCTTTTCTTTCTCCTCCATTCTTTATGTAGTAGGTATCATATTCTCCACTCTTTGTCTATCCCTTGATTGACTTTGGGGATAGTTAATTTAATTTTGCATTTATTTAGTAATTAGCTGTTGTACTTTTTTTACTGTGGTTTTATTACATCTATCAAACGTTAAGAACACTTCCATCTATAGCAGTCCCTCCAAAATACACTGTAGAGATGGTTTGTGGGAGGTAAATTCTCTCAGCTTTTGCTTATCTGGAAATTGTGTAATCCCTCCTTCAAATTTAAATGATAATCTTGCTGGATAAAGTGTTCTTGGTTCAAGACCCTTGTACTTCTTTGCATTAAATACATCATGCCACTCCCTTCTGGCCTGTAAGGTTTCTGTTGAGAAATCTGATGATAGTGTGATCGGCTTTCCTTTGTATGTTATCTTATTTCTCTTTCTGGCTGCTTTTAATAGTCTGTCCTTATCCTTGATTTTGCCATTTTAATTACTATACGTCTTGGTGTTGTCTTCCTTGGGTACCTTGTTTTGGGAGATCTGTGCCTCTCCATGGCCTGAGAGACTATCTCCTTCCCCAGATTGGGGAAATTTTCACCAATTACTTCCTCAAAGACACTTTCTATCCCTTATTCTCTCTCTTCTTCTTCTAGTACCCGTATAGTGTGAATATGTTCCATTTGGATTGGTCACACATTTCTCAATATTCTTTCATTCTTAGAGATCCTTTTTTCTCTCTGTGCCTCAGCTTGTTTATATTCCTCTTCTCTGGTTTCTATTTCATTTATCGTCTCCTCCACCATATCCTATCTGCTTTTAATACCCTCCATTGTGCTCTTCAACAAATGCATCTCTGACCGGAATTCATTCCTGAGTTCTTGAATATCTTTCTGTACCTGCATGAGCATGTTAATTATTTTTATTTATTTATTTTTATTTAATTTTTATTTTTGCTTGTTAATTATTTTTATTTTGAACTCCCTTTCAGGAAGAGTCATGAGGTTGATGTCATTTAAGTCTTTCTCAGGAGTTGTATTAATAGTTTTACTCTGAACCAGGTTCTTTTGGTGTTTCATATTTGTATATGGCTCCCTGTAGTGCCCAGAAGCTCTACTCCCTGTAGCTGCTTAGCCCCTGAAACAGTGTTGGCGGTCGCAGGGCAGTGGTATTTGTGCCTGGGGGGAGGAAAGAGCTGTTTCCTGCTTCCTGGCTTCTATGCCTGTCTCCACTGCCTGAACCAGTGGGCCAAGCACCCAGGTATAAGCCTCTATGCTTTGTGTTTGTAGTTGCTGTAGACAGACCTTCCCTCTGGCTCACCTAACGCCAGGGTAGGTTTTACCGGTTTGTGAGCCAGGTGGCGCTGGTCGGGAGAAAGATGTAGTAGGCTGTGTATCACGGAGGGGGTCCTTGGAGCTGTGTAGCCAGCCAGGGAGCTGGAGCATCTGAAGATAGTCTAAGGAGGAAAATTTCTTTTCCCCCTTAAATATGAGAGTCTATATGGCAATGCTCCCAACCTGCTGGGCAAAGTACACCCGGACAATTTGGTCGACCTGTCCTTTCTCCTAAGCAGTAAGCTCTGTGCAATCCTTGCCCCTTTAGCAGCCCTCTTGCTAAGGGCTTCCTTGTTAGGAAGTCTCTCAGACTGCCCGCCTTTCTTTTGTTCCAGAGCAGCCGGTTATGGATCCCTGCTTTCCACAAGTGGCTGGAATCTCAGTCTCTCCAGGATTCTGCCTGTATTAGCTTTCCAATCCCGTAATTATGAGAGTATCATGCAAGCACCATGAAATGTAGGTTTGTGCTCCCAGAGCAGATCTCCGGAGTTAGGTATTCAGCAGTCCCAGGCCTCCACTCCCTCCCTGCTCTGTTTCTCTTCCTCCTCCGGGTGAGCTGGGGTGGGGGCAGGGCTTTGATCCCACTGGGCCACAGCTTTGGTACGATACCCTGTTCTGTGATTTCTGCTCTTTTCTCTGGGTGTATGCCATCTGATGCAGTCCTCTTTCCTGTTACTCTGTCAGGATTAGTTATATTAATTATATTTTCGTATTATATGTGGTTTTAGGAGGAAGCCTCTGTCTCACCTCTCACGCTGCCATCTTTAATCCCATCTCCCAAGCGTAGGTTATTTAAAGGTCTAGCTTTTCACTCTCCCATATTATCTTGGAATACAGGCTTAAGGTACTAACTATGAAACTGAGTGTGCCAGCACGTTTTTCTTGACCTTTTGGGTGGCTAGCCCTTTGCCTAGAACTCATCTCAAAATTGGGGCTGCTCTCTGGGAGTTTGATATAACATGACGACTATGTTGTTGGTTTTATTTATTCTCTTATACCATATATCAGCACCAGTGGATGGTGTCTGGGGTGTCATCCACTTAACTGACAGATTTCTTAGTCATTTTATAGCGGGTACTCTAGTGTCTTTTTCCTCATGTCCATAGTCAAGAAATTTGTTTTAATCTGTTTAAATGGTTGCGGGAGAAGTATGAAATTACAGTAAGCTTTAAACTATGCTGAAACGAATCTTGTACCTGAAAAGCTGGTTGAGGACAGTTGTAAGTGATAATGTTAGCTTTTCTGTACATCAGTTAATACCTTTTTCTGAAGGAAGACCAAAGTTGGAACTATGGCCACTCCTTAGCTGTCAGATGTTACCAACTTGTGGTTAACTCATAAGGCTAGATAGGTTCAGTCCGTTGACCTTGAGTTGAAGTAGTTTCTTATCTGTGACTCATCTTTTGGCTCATTCCTTCTTTCAGCAGAAATACACAATATTAATTTCAGGAATTGTAGTTATTCTTTCTGAAGAGTATATTGCTCACTAAAATTGCTGGGACTTGTTTTTCTGGTAACCAACAAGACTACAAATTGGTCTGTACTCAGTGGCTGTGCCAAATCTATGTGTAAACAAAGGAAGAGATCTGATTAACTGTCTAGAGACAGGCTGTTGAAGATGAGACCATCCTTTCTGACTTCTTTCAGAGGTCTGTCTCTTCCATCAGAGGGATGGGGATGCAGGATGGTGAATCCGAGGCTGAATGTAACAGGTGATGTGTGTATGTGTTTGTATCTGTAAATAACACATCACTGTTTACAGTACACTGGACTCTTCATGCAAGGCCAGTCAGGCCAAACCAGGAAGAATTGTTCCCGTGCTTAAAGCCAAGAATAACATCCTGACCTGCAGGGAACAGAGGTCAGTTCAAGGCAGCAGCTCTTGGGAGCTGCAGGACATTAAGAACCTTGAGGAATTTAATAAGAAGGAAGCCAGTATGTACTTTGAAGGAAGTTTGTAAATCTTTTGTATCTCATATTAGGGCATGGTTTATTTATGAAAAATGAAAAATCATTTTAACAGTTGGATATGTGATGAGTTCATAACATTTCTAGTCATTTAACTATATTTTCCTTCCTACCTGCATATTGATTTCTCTGTTTATTGTTTTTATGAGGAAAAGGGAAAAAGTATGTTCTGTTATTCAGGTGTTTTATCTGCAGACAGCTCCAGACAAGCCTAAGGAGAAGCCAGGATTTAAAAGGTGTTAATTAAAAACAAATACCCTTTATAAACTCTCTGGGGACCTTCTGGACTGGCTAACATTTTGTGTCTGGGATCTTTTGTGCCCACTACTCTTCTCCCTCCTGTGTTTCCTCATTCTGATCCTGGCCACGTACCCACAGGGCCAGTTCAAACTGTTTTCTGGTGGACCTTCTAAGTTTGTCCTGTTGTCTTCTCTGGAACTCATTTTTCTGGTCTGATTTAAACTGCTTCTGGCCAAAGTGATTATCTCAAAGTTTTTCTTCATGGCTTTAATTTTTTGGCTCTTTATATGCACTTGGCCTGATTAGTTTTGCTGGTTTTCTCTTTTCCGGTGGTGTAAATTATATTGCTTCAGTTGGAAGGTTCTAAAGCTCAGGTGCAGCCTGAGGCCTCTTCTGTTTTACTCTGGTTTATAAAGTGCCTTTTTCCTTTCCTGGAAATTGGGGGATGAATTAGATACTCTGTGTGAGGTATTGCTGACTTTCCTGAGACTCTAGTTTGCTCGTTTTTTAAACATGTATGTGGCAATTTGGATGATATTTGCAAAGCAGGACTTGTTGCCGAGACTCTGGAGTAGGTCGCTGCTGTCACCCTTTCTCCCGTGTTTTTCATTCGGAAAGCATGAGGTGAAGAAGAATCGCCTTGGCCCCCCACATAGTGGGTTCGGTCCTACACCTTTTGGAGCTCACCTCATTTTTGTATTATTTATTCTTCTTAGCACAGATATTACAAATAGTTAATAAATACATAATAGTTTAATAAATACATCTTAACTGTAGGGATATCGGTTGATTTATTTCAGAATTTGATTTCAGAATTCTCATCAAGTAGATTACATTTTGACCAACATGTGAGAAAGGTTTCTGTATGGAAGGGAACAAATAACTATGCAGAAAGTGTTCAGCAATTTAGAATATGCTTACAAAAAAATCTATCCTATTCTAAAACGAAGACACAGAAGGGTAGTGTGGCTAGAGTGAAAATTTGTTATAATTTTAAGGAGAAATAGGGTGAGAGGGGATAAAAGAATATGGGTTAATCAAGAAATTGGAATGATTGTAGAAACAGGCATCTTGCCAGCTTGGGATCAGATGGAAAAAAAAATTTCCCACCCTTCCATCAATATGAGGCTCTCCACTGACCCCAAAATTCACTATCCAGAGGGGCTGTTGATGACTCTCTGGGCACTCGTATCCAGTTTTTGGGCTGCCACATGAAGCACGAAGAGGTCCTGGGGGGTCAGTTAGCCCAGAGAACAGTTGGCCTTTTGATCTGTTAAATTCTTGGTTTTGCTGCTCTCAAATAGTATTGCTAATTCCAAAGCTAGCCAAAACTATTTTCTGATTCTTTTGCTGTGTCCAGTTGGTTTGTTGGGACCAAAGCAGCAACTGAGAGTGCTGTACTGTACTGCGGATTAAGCAATAACCCTTGAGCTGGCCCACCCACCTTTAAAAAAACAAAAAGAAACAAACTCTGCTGTTTTTTGCTTTGGAGCCAGTGATTTGCATCTCATTTGTGAGCCTTGTCCCCCCTCATTATTTCTTCATCCCTGTGCTAAGCCCTGCTCTCTGAACCTAGCTCTGGCTTCCTGCCTCATTGAATTGTACAAATTTTAACTATTTCTAGCTTCAGACCTGTTTCCAACTTTTGTCTTTCCCTGCTTCTGGTAATAAACTTTGGGTTCAGATTTGCTTGGGAAAAGACTTTTTTTTTGCTTGTTTTTTGTTTCCATAAGTATTTCTCAACTTACTAATTATTCTTTATTTTCTTTGTTAAACAGGCCACCAAGCAGTTTCTTGAAGAGATTAACAAGTGGACAGTTCAGTACAATGTTTCCCCTCTCTCTTGGAATGTGGCTGTCAAGTTCCTCATGGCCCGGAAGTTTGATGTGGTCCGTGCCATAGAGTTGTTCCACTCCTACAGAGTATGTGGCTCAGGGGTGGACTGTACCTTTGGCGATTGGGCTCTTTATGTTGCTCTTCTGTCTGCTCTGTGCTGCACATACATTGGTTCTCAGAGTGTTCTCCCCACTCCCATTAAAAAAAAAACGAAACAAAACTGGATCAGTATCTACGAGCCCTACCTTGAAGTCTGAAAATTTTTCTGACGAGATAACAAAATCTCCCTAAGTTAAAAGAAGAAGAGGGGAATAGAAATACAAGGATTAGTTTAAGACTAAAGCTCACTTATACCTATCTTTTTTAATATTCACCCATTTATTCATATTTATTATATGTCTACTATGTTCCAGGTAGAGAGACTACTATTTAGAAAGAGAGAACAAACAATTACAGAAATGTTATGATAGGGTTCTGTTAAGCACATTTAAGTTAGGAGGGTATTGTAAAGATTGTATTAAGATCTGAAAAATGGGTAGGAATCAGATAGGTAAGGGAGTATGGAAGAGAGAACAGCAAGTTCAGATGCCCACTGGCAAGAGAGAAATTGAACTGAGCAGAAATGCCTAGTTGAGATAATATGGCAAGAGATTGAACAGCAGAGGTTGAGCATGTCTAGATCAGAGAGTATCTGCTTTTTCTTAAGAGCAGAGGAACTAATCAAAGGTGTAAACAGCAGAATGACTTGATCAGATTTGCATTCTGGAAAGATATTTTTCAGTGTGATTTAGAAAAGGATCAGAAGGGCTACAGTGGAGACAGACCAATTAGAAGACTGTTGTACTTACTGGGAGAGAGATGATCGTGGTGTCTTCAGGTGTACCATCAGGGGAGATAGAGAAGAAGCGTGCACATTCTAGAGGTAAATTGGTAGGACAGGGTTGCTTAAGGTAGTGTGTGAGGTAAGAGGTGTTAAAGGTCCCAGGTCTCTGACTTGGGTGGCAGGGTAAGTGGTGGTGGCATTCATTAATTTAGGAGACACTGAAGTGGGAATGGGTATATGGCAACACAAGGCCACCAACTCAGTTTGGCCATGTTAATATTGAAGTGCCATTGGAATATCTAAATAGACATGTCCTTTAAGCAGCTGGACTATGAGTATAGGGTTCAGAAAAGGTATCTGGACTGGAAGTACAGATTTCAGAGTGATCAAAGTAGAGCCGAATATTGGGAGCCATGAGCGAGCATGAGGTCTGCCTGGGAGAATGAGGAATAGGACCATGTGTAGGGGCAGAGCATCACCTCGGACTTCTTTGCTGTCTTTGGTCCAGTATTGTTTTAAAAGTGGATTTGAATGCTTTAGGCAGGCATGTGCGTTTCTGTGATCCCAGCACTAATACTCTCTTCACTTGCTGCCTTGCCTCTGAAAGCATTTGAATTTGGTTTTAGGGATGCATTGGGAAAGAATATAAACAAAGACCTGATTTATTTTATTCACCAGTGTGTTCCTAGCACTTAGCTCAGTGCCTGGCACATAATAGTTGCTCTACAAATATTTGTAGAGTGAATGAATGAGTCAGTGAGTGAATCAGTGGGTGAATTGAGTGAGCAAATATTTGAATGTAAAAAAGCCCACAAAGGACTTAGAAGGGGCAGTTGAAGAACTAGGAGAACCGAGAGAGCATTTTCTAGTGTCCCAGGAAAAAGGGAATGTGAGTGGTCAGCCCTATCATGTCAAAAGAGGACTGAAAATGCCCACTGGGTCCAGGGACAGGAAGGTCCTGGCCACTGGAGCAGGGCCCCTCAGTCAGATCGGGGAGAGACAAGAATGCAACAGACTGAGTGTGAGGAACTAAGGGTGAGCTCAAAACATCTTGCTGTAGAGATAAGAAAAATGAGGTCGTGGTAGCTGTTGTTGGAGAGGATATGAGGGGAAGGATGGCTCCTATTTAAGATAGGAGAGGCCTAAACCTGGAGGATATGTGAGGTGTCCGTTTCCAGACAGGTTTTGGGTACATATTTTAATATCCTGGTGCAATATCAGTGCTGCTGAATGTTTAAAATCTTTGACCCTGAACTCTAATGATACCTACTGGTTGATCTTTGGAGTTAAGTTTCTTACTGATTTCAAAGGAAAATATCCTACCTAAAGGGCTGATTAGGTCGCTTTGGACAAGAATTCTGATAGCACTCAGTTGGCCTAGAAGGCAGTTACAAAGTAGTTCGTGATTCAGTTAGTTGACTTATAAAATCCCTTATCTCTTGAGATCTGGTGGTTATATAAAGCTGTCCTGGATATACAGTATTTTTCTGTTAATTGATCTTGCTATGCTTTATTTTTAGGAAACACGAAGGAAGGAAGGCATTGTGAAGCTGAAACCTCATGAAGAACCTCTCCGTTCTGAGATCCTCAGTGGAAAATTCACCATCTTAGTGAGTCTTGATGGGCTCCTCTTCTAGTGTATTTCCTTTTGTAGTTGGTGTCCTCCTTGCACTTTGTTCCTAGGTACCTTATTCTGAATCTAGAGAGTCTCAACAGCTGGGAGCAGATGTAAAGAAGCTGTGCGGTTTGGCACAAATTATTCTAGTAATAATTAAAATTATTGAGAATTAATTATATAGTAGATTTAGAAGAGTTTCTTCACTGGTCTGTTTAAGGTTATTTGAGGTCTTTGGGTTGGGTTTACAGTGTTTCAGAGGCTCATCCTTCCTTATTTAATGCAAGCTCTCTCCACTTAGAGACCACAGTCTTTCAGGTAAGTATACAATGATATTTTTAAGGCAGAGTTTGAATTTGATTTTAGGGATGGATTGGAAAAGAATATAAACAAAGACCTAATTTGATGTAAGGCAGAGTGTGGAAGCCATGATTGTATTCTGTGGTTTTCTCCTGTTGCCTGGGAAATTAGCGAGGCAGCCAGTGTAGACCATCCTTTAATCTCTCTACAGTTGAAGAGTTAAGAGAATGTGATTTTTCCCTACTACAGAATATGATCCAGGGGGTGCTGAGAATCAGAAACTTTCTTCCCTTTCCAAAGAAATTCATGCAAGTCAGAGAATTATTGCCAGCAGCTGTTCTCTTCATATCAGCCTTTATTCAGGATATAAGAAGTCTTAGTGATTGTTGTGATTTTCCATTTGATTCTAAATGTTTCTTGTTTTATTTGCTCTAGAATGTTCGGGACCCAACAGGAGCTTCCATCGCCCTCTTCACTGCCAGATTGCATCATCCCCACAAATCCGTCCAACATGTGGTACTTCAGGCTCTGTTTTACTTGCTAGACAGAGCTGTGGATAGGTGAGCATGGAGATTGTCTTTTAGGTGGTCTACGTCCAGATGGTAAAGTGACAGTCTTTGCTTTGCTTAAACTGAGCAGTGCCTTCATCAATGCTCCTAGGATGGGCCTTAGACAGTGCTGTGAATAGGAAACACTTCGTGTCCTTAAGGGCTTGTCATGTTTCCGGATACTATCAAGACAGTGGGTATTCTGTATCTTTACCTGCTTGGCCTTATTTCAGGATAACAGAAGGCCAGTTAACTAGCAATCCTCAGTGTACTGAGAATTACTTGTTGAAAGAGAGTAAAGGGAAAATGACCTGTTCAGGTTGTTTTTGCTTTTTCTCCTCTGAATGTTGATTTTCAAAACCGTCTGGGGCCTCAGTTTCTTTGTCTGTGAAAAAGGAGTAATGCTATTTAACTCAGAGGATTTTGAGAATAGACATTCAGGAGAGAACAGTCCAGAAGTATAAAGTTATGAAAACTCACCTTTATAAACAGGTGCCTAAGCAAAAAGAGCCTACTCAGGTCATTTCTCCTTCTCCTCTAGGGTATATGGTATTACTACTATTCTACAGACCAAGAAAATGAAGCCCCCAAAAGTTATGTAACTTTCTACAGTCAGTACCAGTCAGTCCAACTAGTCTAAGTTCTGGTTTCTTTGCTCTTGGCCAGGCCTATTTGTACCCTACTATGTTGTCTGACTGCCATGCTCCCTTTTTTCTTGCTCCTTGTCATTTACAGTTTGTTATTGCTTTGGATTTCTTTAGCTTGTCCTCTGAGTTAGAAGTAATACTATCAAGGGTTGAGACCATGAGGTAGAGACAGCTGTGCACAGTTTTAGTTATACTTTGGACTTAGAGGATGGAAATAGCAAGTGATTGTCTGAAGTAGCACTCTCTGTCTAGTTCCCTTATTACTGCCTTGTTACTTTCATCATACTTAGGTTCTACTTTTGATGCTCAGTGGGAGATACATCCAAACCACACACAGCATTATTGTGGAAAAGAGAACTAAGGAGAGAGGACCAGTGGTCTTAGGGTCCCTGCAGAAGTGTGGAATTTCTCAGTTCATGTTCCCTATGATTGGGCATCAGGCATAGTTTATAAAGGTTCTTTTTAAATGCTTCTTTAGCTCAGGGGAATGCATGAAAGGCCACTTTCCCAGAAGATTCAGTGCTGGCCTTCTTCCTTGGGCAGCTTAGGCAGAGGGTTCATAGGCGTGGCGGTGGCCATAGCTTGCTCTTCCATTGTGAATAGTTGGGCTGCACAGGAGGACCATACAGTTAAAAGTAATTAAAGCATTGTTTTCATGATGTCCATCCCTTTCTTAAAACCCTCAGTGACTCATTATTCAGAGGGTTCATATAAGATAATGTGAACCCTTTTCTCCAAGCAAAATATTCTCACTGGTGAGTAGAAAATTCTTGTTTTCACATGTTACCTTGAACCAGGATGGAAGAGAAAGAAACGCTTCCTCTTCACTAAATTTTGCCCTTTCTTTAAGGCCCAGGTTCTGTGACTGATTCCCTCACCGCTCCCAACTTGTCATAAATAAAACTCCTTTTTTTCTCACTTTAATAGCAGTTATTACTAATACTGATCATTCTGTATTTTGTATATACGGCCTATGATGTCACTTATCTTATGCTACTGTTTTCTACATCCACACTAGGGGCAGGGAGCCTTCTTTTTAACATCATGTAATGAAAAATTCCGAAATCTCCATAGGTGGAGAGGAAATGGTATCATAAACTTACACATACCCATCATCTATCTTCTTAAGTGATCTGTAACCAATCTTGTTTCATTGATAGCCCTTTACCCACACCCACCCTCAATTATTTCGCAACAAATGTCAGAGATTATGGTTGTGTTTTTTTTTTAATTATTAAAATATCATTGACATACAATCTTATGATGGTTTCACATAAACAACAGTGGTTTCAACATTCACCCATATTATCAAGTCCTCACCCCCTCCGTTGCGGTCGCTGCCTATCAATGTAGTAAGATATTATAGAGTCATTAATTGGCTTCTCCATGTTGTACTGCCTTCAGGACTATGTTTTAAAACTTCTTGGTGTTCTGGTAGCATTCAGCTCAGAGGTCAAACTCAGTAAGGAAGCAATTATTCTTAGTAAGAAATTAGTTATTATCGTAAACCTTATATTTTGTACCCAGAAAAGTGAAAATTCTATTACATTTGTATTCATTTCATATGCCTTCACAGGATGAGCAATATATTTTGGGAAAATAGAACATGCATGAGTAGGCACCATACCTTATTTTTATTAAATTCTGTTCCCCTGGCACTGACTTCTTTTTGTTTCAGTTCCTTGCCACAGGCTGGAGCTGTGAGGGGAAAACCTGTAATTCTTTGAATTTGGCCCTTGATGAGCTTATGGAGAAATGGCCTGGATAGTCTACTCAGTAATTGTACCACTCATTTAACAGCATCTTTGATCTTGGTGAATCATACTCTCTCTGAGGTCATGAAAAAAAAGATTGAAGATTTAACACTAACTAACCCATTAGAGACCATTTGAAACTCAGTCTTCTGGAAAAAACTCAACGTCAGAATTAGAAATGTTCAAAATAGTGCTTTGGGTGAGTGCTTCTGCCTTGGATTTTGTTAAAAGGATGAAGATATGAAGGCTTCCAGGATGTGGTGCAAAAAAATTTCAGCATACAGGACTTCCGGGAAGATGGTGACGTGAACAGACCGGCAGAAAAATTCCTCCCAACATTATATTTATTCACGAAAACACAGCAAATACAACTATTCCAAAAAGAGAGACCAGAAAACACAGGAAAGCGCACAGTGTGCAGGACTCGGCACCCGGTGAGGCGGGTAAGATACGGAGCCGCGACTCGGCGGGACCGAGCGCTCCTCCCCACCAGCACTCCGGCGGGCAGCTACACCTGAGAGAGGACTCGGCACCCAGCGAGGCGGGTAAGATATGGAGCCGTGACTCGGCAAGACCCGAGCGCTCCTCCACCCCAGCGCTCTGGCGGGCAGCTACACCTGAAAGAGGACTCGGAACCCGGCGAGGCGATCATAAAGAGCCCCGCTGACATACGTGACAAATACCAACAACCAATTCTATAGTCATGAGAAGACAGAAGAATATGATACAAACAAAGCTTCAGACAAACACCACCCCAGAGAGAGAATCTGAAGGAATGGACATGCACAGTCTTCCTGAAAAAGAATTCAGAATAAAAGTCATAGCCATGCTGACAGATATACAGAAAAATGTGCAAGAGCTGAGGGATGAAGTGAGGAAAGACAAAGCAGAAATGAGACAAGCCATTGACGGGCTTAACAGCAGACTGGATGAGGTTCAAGACACTATCAATGAAATACAAAACAGGGAACAGGAATACAAAGAAGCTGAGGCAGAGAGAGATAAAAGGATCTCTAAGAATGAAAGAATATTAAGAGAACTGTGTGACCAATCCAAACGGAGCAATATTCGCATTATAGGAGTACCAGAGGAAGAAGAGAGAGAAAAAGGGATAGAAAGTGTCTTTGAAGAAATAATTGCTGAAAACTTTCCCACGCTGGGGAAGGAAATAGTCTCGCAGTCCACGGAAGCCCACAGATCTCCGAACACAAGGGACCCAAGGAAGACAACACCAAGACACATAATAATTAAGATGGCAAAGATCAAAGATAAAGACAGAGTATTAAAGGCAGCTAGAGAGAGAAAAAAGATCACCTACAAAGGAAAACCCATCAGACTGTCATCAGACTTCTCAACAGAAACCTTACAGGCCAGAAGAGAATGGCATGATATATTTAACCTAATGAAACAGAAGGGCCTCGAACCAAGAATATTGTATCCAGCACGAGTATCATTTAAATATGACGAAGGGATTAAACAATTTCAAGACTAAGGAAAGTTGAGAGAGTTTGCCTCTCATAAACCACCACTACAGGATATCTTAAACGGACTGCTCTAGAGGGAGCACCCCTAAGGCTAAAAAGATGTCACCAGAGAAAATAAAATCATAGCAAAGAAAGCAGACCATCCAAATACTAACTAAAGGCAAAGAATAAAACACCTAATATATAAAGAAAGGAGGAGGAAGAATAGGAAGGGAGAGATAAAGAAACATCAGACGGCGTTTACAATAACTTAACAAGAAAGTTAAGTTAGATTCTTAGATAGTAAAGAAACAACCCTTGAACCTTTGGTAACCACGAATCTAAAGCCAGCAATGGCAATAAGTACATATCTATCAATAATCACCCTAAATGTAAATGGACTGAATGCACCAATCAAAAGACACAGAGTAACAGAGTGGATAAAAAAGCAAGACCCATCTATATGCTGCTTACAAGAAACTCACCTCAAACCCAAAGATATACACAGACTAAAAGTGAAGGGATGGAAAAAGATATTTCATGCAAACAACAAAGAGAAAAAAGCAGGTGTTGCAGTACTTGTATCAGACAAAATAGACTTCAAAACGAAGAAAGTAGCAAGAGATAAAGAAGGACATTACATAATGATAAAGGGGTCAGTCCAACAAGAAGATATAACCATTATAAATATATATGCACCCAACACAGGGGCGTCAGCATATGTGAAACAAATACTAACAGAAGTGAAGGAGGAAATAGACAGCAATGCAATTATTTTAGGAGACTTTAACACACCACTCACTCCAAAGGATAGATCAGCCAGGCAGAGGATAAGTAAAGACACAGAGGCACTGAACAACACACTAGAACAGATGAACCTAACAGATATGTACAGAACTCTGCACCCAAAAGCAGCACGATACACATTCTTCTCAAGTGCACATGGAACATTTTCCAGAATAGACCACATACTAGGCCACCAAAAGAACCCCAGTAAATTCAAAAACATTGAAATCCTATCAACCAACTTCTCAGATCACAAAGGTATAAAACTAGAGATAAATTTTAGAAAGAAATCAAAAAGGCTCACAAATACATGGAGACTTAACAACATTCTCCTAATGAATCAATGGGTTAACGACCAAATCAAAACAGAAATCAAAGAATATATGGAGACTAATGACAACAACAACACAAAGCCACAACTTCTGTGGGACGCAGCGAAGGCAGTTTTAAGAGGAAAGTATATTGCAATCCAGGCCTATTTAAAGAAGGAAGAACATTCCCAAATGAACAGTCTAAAGACACAATTCTTGAAATTGGAAAAAGAGGAACAAATGAGGCCCAAAGTCACCAGAAGGAGAGACATAATAAAGATCAGAGAAGAAATAAATAAAATTGAGAAGAATAAAACAATAGAAAAAATCAATGAAACCAAAAGCTGGTTCTTTGAAAAAATAAACAAAATAGATAAACCCCTAGCCAGACTCATTAAGAGAAAAAGAGAATCTGCACACATAAACAGAATCACAAATGAGAAAGGAAAAATAACGACGGACCCCACAGAAATACAAAGAATTATAAGAGAATACTATGAGCATCTATATGCTAACAAGCTCCAAAACCTAGAAGAAATGGACAACTTCTTAGAAAAATACAGCCTTCCAAGGCTCACCAAGCAGGAAACAGAAAAACTAAACAGACCAATCACCAGCAACGAAATTGAATCGGTAATCAAAAAACTACCCAAGAACAAAACCCCCGGACCTGATGGATTCACCTCTGAATTCTACCAGACATACAGAGAAGAAATAACACCCATTCTCCTTAAAGTTTTCCAAAAAATAGAAGAGGAGGGAATACTTCCAAACTCTTTCTATGAAGCCAGGATCACTCTAATACCAAAACCGGGCAAAGACCTCACTAAAAAAGAAAATTACAGACCAATATCCCCGATGAACATAGATGCAAAAATACTCAACAAATTATTAGCAAACCGAATTCAAAAATACATCAAGAGGATCATACACCATGATCAAGTGGGATTCATCCCAGGGATGCAAGGATGGTACAACATTCGAAAAATCCATCAACATCATCCATCACATCAATAAAAAGAAGAACGAAAACCACATGATCATCTCCATAGATGCTGAAAAAGCATTTGACAAAATTCAGCATCCATTCATGATTAAAACTCTCAACAGAATGGGTTTAGACGGCAAGTACTTCAACATCATAAAGGCTATATATGACAAACCCGCAGCTAACATCATACTTAATAGCGAGAAGCTGAAAGCTTTTCATCTAAGATCGGGAACAAGACAGGGGTGCCCACTCTCTCCACTGTTATTCAACATAGTACTGGAGGTCCTAGCCACGGCAATCAGACAAAGCAAAGACATACAAGGCATCCAGATTGGTAAAGAAGAAGTCAAATTGTCACTATTTGCAGATGACATGATACTGTATATAAAAAACCCTAAAGACTCCACTCCAAAACTACTAGAAGTAATAACTGAATTCAGCAAAGTTGCAGGATATAAAATTAACACACAGAAATCTGTTGCTTTCCTATACACTAATGATGAACTAACAGAAAGAGAAATCAGAAAAACAATTCCATTCATAATTGCATCTAAAAGAATAAAATACCTAGGAATAAACCTAACCAAGGAAGTGAAAGACCTGTACTCTGAAAACTACAAGACACTCCTAGGAGAAATTGAGGAAGACACTAACAAATGGAAATGCATCCCATGCTCTGGGCTAGGAAGAATAAATATTGTCAAAATGACTATACTACCTAAAGCAATCTACAGATTCAATGCAATCCCCATCAAACTACCAACAGCTTTCTTCAATGAACTGGAACAAATAATTCTAAAATTCATATGGAACTAGAAAAGACCCCGAATAGCCAAAACAATCCTGAGAAGGAGGAATCAAACAGGGGGAATTACGCTCCCTGACTTCAAGCTCTACTACAAAGCCACAGTAATCAAGACAATTTGGTACTGGCACAAAAGCAGACCCATAGACCAGAGGGACAGAATAGAAAATCCAAACATTAACCTAAACACCTACAGTCAATTCATATTTGATAAAGGAGCCTTGGATATACAATGGGGAGATGACAGCCTCTTCAGCAGCTGGTGTTGGAAAAACTGGACAGCTACATGTAAGAGAATGAAACTGGACTACTGTCTAGCCCCATACACAAAGGTAAACTCAAGGTGGATCAAAGACCTGAATGTAAGTCGTGAAACCATAAAACTCTTAGAAAAAAACATAGGCAAAAATCTCTTGGACATAAACATGAGCGACTTCTTCATGAACATATCCCCCCGGGCAAGGGAAACAAAAGCAAAAATGAACAAATGGGACTATATCAAGTTGAAAAGCTTCTGTACAACAAAGGACACCATCAGTAGAACAAAAAGACATCCTACAATATGGGAAAATATATTCATAAATGATGTATCTGATAAGGGGTAGACATCCAAAATATACAAATAACTCACACACCCTAACAAACAAAAAGCAAATAATCCGATTAAGAAATGGGCAGAGGACATGAATAGACACTTCTTTAAAGAAGAAATTCAGATGGCCAACAGACACATAAAAAGATGCTCCACATGGCTAATCATCAGAGAAATGCAGATTAAAACCACAATGAGATATCACCTCACACCAGTGAGGATGGCCAACATCCAGAACACAATCAACAACAAATGTTGGCGAGGATGTGTAGAAAAGGGAACCCTCCTACACTGCTGGTGGGAATGCAAATTAGTTTAACGATTATAGAAAGCAGTATGGAGGTTCCTCAAAAAACTCAAAATAGAAATACCATTTGACCCAGGAATCCCACTCCTAGGAATTTACCCTAAGAACGCAGCAGCCCAGTTTCAAAAAGACAGATGCACCCCTATGTTTATTGCAGCACTATTTACAGTAGCCAAGAAATGGAAGCAACCTAAGTGCCCATCAGTAGATGAATGGATAAAGAAGAGGTGGTAAATATACACAATGGAATATTACTCAGCCATAAGAAAAAAACAAATCCTACCATTTGCAACAACATGGATGGGGCTAGAGGGTATTATCTTCAGTGAAATAAGCCAAGCCGAAAAAGACAAGTATCAAATGATCTCAGTCATATGTGGAGTATAAGAACAATGAAAAAAACTGAAGGAACAAAACAGCAGCAGACTCACAGAACCCAAGAACGGACTAATAGTTACCAAAGGGAAAGGGACTGGGGAAGAAGGACGGGAAGGGAGGGATAAGAGGGTAAAAGGGGCATTACGATTAGCAGACATAAGGTGGGGGGGCACGGGGAGGACTGTACAACTCAGAGAAGACAAGGACTGATTCTCATCTCACTACACTGATGGACAGTGACTGTAATAGGGTTGGTGGGGGGGACCTGATGAAGGGGGTAGTTAAATCACCACAATATTGCTCATGTAATTGAAGGTTAATGATACCAAAATAAATTGTAAAAAAAAAAAATGTTCTGGAACTAAATAGAGGTTATGGTTGCATAGTGAATGTGATGAATTGTAAACCTTAAAATGGTAAATTTTATGTTACGTGAATTTTACTATAATAAAAAACATACGGAGAAAAAAAAAATTTCAGCACACAAAGTAACATTGAGCTCCCTGAAGAAAACTTTCTTAGTTGATGTACAGTTGTTTAACTGTTGGTGAAAGCTGTTGGCCATCATGTGTAAATAGTCAAACAATTTATTCCTAATGACCTTTTGGGTTTGCAGATCAGAAATAGGTAAAGATCTGCCATGGTGGAAGCATGCAGCTCTGAGCAGTCTTTAGGCATTAAGGAGATGGGAATGAGGGGTACTCTTCATATCCTCCTATGTGTGTTCCTGACCTCAATCTGAGAGTAAGCTTACCACCTCTTAATTGTGTTTGTAAAATACTTTCCAAACACCATTTGTGGCTTTGTTCTCTTTCTCCAAGTCATAAGAGGCAAATTCACCATCATTGAGCTTAGAATTTTGATTCCCACAGGTCTAAGGTATTTTCTTAATAATGGGCTTCCAGTTCATTGAATAGGACTCAGTGACCCTTTATTAGATACCTATCTACAAGGACTGTGCTAAGCATCATTGGGAGTAATGAGGTGAACAGAGCACATTTTTGCCCTCTAGGAGAGAATCAGATGGCTACACAAATTGGAGTACTTTAAGAACCACAAGAAAAATCTGTAGGAAGATTTGTGGAACTTCAGGGGCTGAGGGGTACATTTGATTACAGTTATACAGAAGTCATGGAAAAGGTAACTTTTGAGTTAAATATAAACTGTTACAGAATTTGGATAGATTCATAGAAAGTTAAAATTTTCATAACCTAAATGTATAACTCTTCTTCCTTCATAACTGTGGCACATTCTTAACGTAGGAGTTTGGCACTTAGATACATCTGGATAAATATGCGTAAATAAGTATAGTTGCAAGTCTAACATACTAAGGTTTTCAACCACACGGCCAAGCAGTTGTCTGACATACCTTGGTGTTCTATGATTGAACTCAGAGGTAGCATCAGATCCTACAGGTTAAGGGTTTTCAGCCCTACGAGTTGGATCCCCCTTCTCTTGCCCTTCAGATATCAATGGCAAGTCCAAGTTGTCACCTGTGCATCTGACCTTCAGGCTATAGATGAGAGGTTCCAATGACTCCCTCCTTGGATTAAGTGAATTTGCTAGAGTGGCTCACAGAACTGAGAAAAATTTCACTTATTGGATTACTGATTTAGAACCAGTAATAGGATAGAATAAGGATAATGAAAGGATAGAAAAGCCTGATGAAAGGGATGCATAGGGCAAGGTATGGTGAAAGGGGCACAGAGCTTCCATGTCTGCTCTGAGAGGGCTCCTCTTCCAGCACATACACAGGTTCTCCAATTGGAAGCTGTTCTTTGGGTTTTTATGGAGGCTTCATTACATAGGTATGATGATTAAATTATTGGCAGTTGGTGATCGAAGTCAGTCTCTAGGCCCTTACCCTTTCCGGAGGGGATGGTGGGGATGGTTTGGTTGGTGGGGGTGAGGGATGATGATCTGGACAAGACTGGAGGACAGATGATGAGGGGGACCCTTTAATCACATGGTTGATTGTTTTGGCAACTAGCCCCCATCCTTTGGTGATCTAGGGGCACTCCAAAAGTCACCTCATTAACATAACAACAGACACCTTTATCTCTCTCTTCACTTTGGAAATTCCAAGAGTTTTAAGAACTTTATGCCAGGAACAGGATTGAAGACCAAATATATTACTTGTTATTATGAATCCCAATACACAATAAGAGTAGATACCAAAGGTAAGTCATCTTTTTGTGTGACCAGATTTCAGGGAGGCAGTTATTTTGGTCCCAAATGTGTCCCGTACTCTCTGTGTCTCTGTTTTTGCCCTAGGCTTTCAACCTGCTTCATCTTATTACTTATAAATGTCCTTGTTCAATGGTTGGTTTACAGCTTTGAAACTCAGAGGAATGGATTGGTGTTTATCTATGACATGTGTGGCTCTAATTATGCCAACTTTGAACTGGATCTTGGCAAGAAAGTCCTAAACCTGCTGAAGGTAAGGCTTTGAGATGGCTCTTTCGACTCTCCTTCCATGGTTAGGGTATTTTTTTCTATTCTTTGGGAAATACAGGAGTGATGTAAACTTAAGACATTAACGTGTTCAGTTTAAAGGTCACCTATAAGTGATGACTGAATTTGCTCCCTACAAACATGAAGTGGTCTTAAAAGTTAATAGGGAGGATTTAAAATAAAAAAAGCACAGGAACATTCTGAGTCATAATAGTGGGATGTCCCTTTCCTAGAGTTTTGTAGAATAAGAATTATGAAGGCCTAGGTACGGCCAGTGCCTGTGAAAAATGTCACCTAGCCAGTAATGCCAGACGTTTTTGTCTTAATCTGGTCAGAAATATGTTTTACATTTTGACTCAGTACACACCAAGTATATGTACACTAAATATATATATACATGTAGAATTATATACATAGATAGGTTCTTAATCTTTTCTCCCAAACTCTAAGGTCCAGAGATGTTTTTTGTTATTTTGAATGTTAAAAGATAATATGTATGCCACTCTGTAATGAAATACATTAGTATTTTTCCAATGAAATGTATTATTCATAATGAATAAAGAATAATAAAGGCAATAAATGCCTATGGCATTTCAGGTCAGATTTTGCTGCCCTGTGGATCTTTGCACCAAACTTATAAAAGAAAATTAAAGTTTCATAGTTCTTTGGATTTCAGAATACGAGGATAAGGGTGCAGATGTGTGCATACATATTTGGAGAACAAAAAAGTTTTACAAAGCAAGTTTTACCCTACCTATGCATAGTGCAATCACTGGTTATTCTACTAAACATTTAAAAAATGTCAGTCATGACCTACCAAATTAATTCAGGACCCACCGAGTGACAACCTGCCGCAGTGCTGGAAAACATTGATCTAGGAGTCTATGCAGTCTTTGTTTTAGGACCTCCCTTGGGATTCCTGTGGTGCTAGATATTTAGAAGTGTTTATTTGCTGTTACAGCTTTACAACAAAGAGGGTATTCTATTACATGTTGTTTTCTAGGACTTGTGTTTTTCACTCACCATTATATTACTAAAATTCCTGTTGTGGCATGTAGCGATGATTCATTTTTACTGATGGCTGAAGGATTCATACCTTTTAATTTGTCGTCCATTGATAGATACACCAGTGTGTTCATCCACTCTTCCATTAATGGCTCCTTGTGGTGTTCCCTGATTTTTGAACAGAGCTGCTATTAACATTCTTAATTCATGTTTTCTGGTGCATGTGTGCAAGAGTATCTCTAGGACAGTATTTTGCAACCATTTCTTCATTATTGCCTCACTAAGGACCCTTTTTTAGACTTCCCCCACTCCATCCCAACCATTCCTCTTCTAATGAAATTTTAATACCACAGATGGTTTTGGGAGTATCTTTATGTACTGAATGTATATCTGTGATTTGTTCATAAAGAGTATGTTTTTTTGTGTGTGTCCATTCCCCACTCTTCCTCAAAACTAATTTCACCCCCTTGGGGTGATATCACCTCCATTGAGAATGCATGCTCTAGAATATACCTCTAGTAGACTTACTGGGTCATAAGGTCTATGAAGATTCAACTTTTTAAGGTAGTGTCCAATTGTTTTCCAAAGTGGTTACACCCACCTGCTAATGTGTATAATTTCCATTGATTCACATCTTCTCCAACACTTGGTAATGTCAAACTTCTTGATTTTTTTCTCCCAATTGAGTGGGTTTAAAATGGTATCTTGTGGTATAATTTGCATTTCTCTTATTAGTGAGATTATCTCTTCCTGTATTTATTGTCCATATATGTTTTCTTCTTCTGCAAAATGCCTATTTATGGCTTTCACCCATTTTCCTATTGATTCGTCTATTAATGTAGTTTTTAATATACTATTGATACTAATCTGTAACTCTATGTCAATATACTGTCTCAGCTTATAGCTCTTTTGTTTTACTTTTTGTAGAATCTTTTTGACTAACAGAGATTCTTCATTTTGATATGGTTAAATGTATTTTCTGTTTGAATTAATGTTTTTTGCATCTTAAATCCTTCCCTATTCCAGTCAGAAAAAAAATGTATTAACTATTTCCTTTTTTCTACTGCTCTACCACTGTTTCGTCATATGTATTAATTTTATTAGTTGGTTTTTATTGTGGTAAAATATACATAATATACTTTTAACCATTTTTTAATGTACAGTTCAGTGGCATTAAGTAATTCACAATGCAGCTATCACCACTATCCATTTTCAGAACTATTTCGTCATCCCAGACAGAAACTCTGGACCCATTAAGCAATATCTCCCCATTACCTCCTTCCCCAGCTCCTCATAAACCTGTTTTATTTTCTATCTCAATGAACTTGCCTATTGTACATTCTCATGTAAGTGGGATCATGCAATATTTGCCCTTTCATATCTGTTTTTTTCACTTAGGATGTTTCCAAGATTATTCATCCATATTGTAGCATGTATCAGAATTACATTCCTTCTTAAGGCTGAGTAATAATCTATTGTATGTAGGTACCACATTTCGTTCATCTGTTCATCTGTTGGTAGACCTTAGGTTGTTTGCAATTATGCTACTGTGAGTGTTGGTGTACAAGCACCTGTTTGATTTCCTGCTTTCCATTCTTTTGTGTATATACCTAGAAGTGGAATTGTTGGATCATTATTGTAATTCTACATTTAAGTTTTTGAGGAGCTGTTTTCTTTTAAAAGTTGAAAGTTTTGTTTGTGTTATTTAAGACCTTAATCAATCTGGAGTTGATTTTTTTTAATATGGAATGAGATGTAGGAGTCTGACTCATTTTCTGCATATGGAAAGCTATTTTTCCAGTTTTACACATTAAATAGTCCTTTCTTGCCACAGTTTAAACTTTCTATTTGTCAGTTTTTACAGTCATAATAAGCTAGTAGGTTAATATACCGTAGACAATTTAATTAGCCATCTAACTTTTTATATTATTCAGGTTGTTTCCAGGTTTAAATAATGCTGTTATGGTGATGTTAGCTTTTCCTTTAAATTATTTTAGGAAGATGTTTCTAAGACTTGGATTATGTGGCTAAAGATTATTCCTCTCTTGTACATCACTAGGTTACCCTCCATAAAAGTGGGAAAAAATTAACATTGTCATCAAGTATGAGTATTTACTTCCTTGAACCATCCTAGCACTGCACTCTGTGATTTTTCCCTTTTTGAATTTAGAAATTCTAAAATGATATCTCTAATTTTTGTTTGTTTGTTGGAACTCCTTTAAGTAATAATGAAGTCATATCTCTTTTACAGGTGTACTTACGTTTGTGTGTCCTTCTTCATTTGCCTCAGAATAAATACTGTAGAAGTTTTGTTGTTGTTTTTGCTATATAAATTCACAGAGGCTGGAATGCAGTCCTGTGGCTTTAGAATCTGTATTATGTTCTTATTAGTGACTTAGTGGCTCTTTCATTGGGAACAGATAAAATTTTAAACATGGTCCCTCTATCATCTTCATTCTCATGAAAGTTGTGAATAGAAGCTTATCTTTAATGCACAGTCTCACACTCCAGATTTCTATTTATATGTTTCCAGCATTTAATATGTGATGAGGATTTAGATCAAAATATGACACTGGAATAAAAATACCAATTAATCTCTAAGTTGATCTGGATAGGTTTTCCCCTTCTTATTTTTTTCTTTTGCTATTATTAATGTACAATTGCATGAGCAACATTATGGTTACTAGACTCCTCCTATTATCAAGTCTCCACCACATACCCCATTACAGTCACTATTTCTTGGTGTATTTTTTAGGATTGATTGTTGTCTTAAATTTTTAAATGTCATAACCTATTTTAGTTGCCATCATATGGATTCTTAACTTTTCAATTATTGTTTTAGATAAAACATTTAAATCAGATAATGAGATTTAGCCCCCCTGAAAGATAAATCTGTTTTCCTGATTATGAACTACAAGGCTAAAATATATTTTAAAAATTCATTAGTGCAGACACTTATAACATAATAATTATTAACACTGAATGTTTTGTATTCTGTTCTAATCTCTTTTCATGCTTTAAAACTCGTTTAATTCTGACATCACTCCTATGAGGGGTGATGGCTATTACTATTACTATCTCCATTTCACAGATCTAGAAATTTAGGCCTAGAGAACTTAAGAATTTGCCAAAGGTAATACAACTAATAAATGACAGAGGTAAGATATTACTTGTAATCCCATCCCTTAGAGATTATAAATATAAAAGCTTGGGGTATATACTTCCAGATTTTTAAAATGTGTCTGTGTGTATAATTTATGAGGATAGTTTATGATTTTTCTTTCTTCACAAATATATGGAGTTGTACTATATCCAGTGGTTAAAACAACTTGACATTTTTTACTTAATAGTGTGTCATCATCTTTCTGTGTTAATACAGATAGCTGTTACTTATTTTTTCCCTCACTTTTTTTATGGCTATAGAGTATGCCTTTTATTCATATATGAAGCAGAAAAAAATGAAGTTCATGCCTTTGTTTTGTATTTAAAGCCTTTAGTTTTAGTAAGCATCATTTTACATACATTTTTGTAAATTTGACCAGTCATTTCCTCAGGATAAATTGCTATAAGCAGATTTGTAGGGTCAGAGTACACACATTTAAAATTTAATAAATATTGCTAAATAGCCTCTGAAATTTTAGATCAAATTTATACTTCCCATCAACTGCTTTTTTATCAGTCTCATCAACATTGATTTATTATTCAGATTTTTAATCACATTCATGTTTTTATTGTCTTATTAAGAGCTTTAGCATATTTTCATATTTATCATCAGTATTTTAAAGTTTTCTTGTATAGTTTAACCATTTTTCTACTGAAGTGTTTATCTTACTGATTTATAAGACTTTATTAAGAATATTAAGTATGTGTTACCAGCATATTTCGTACTTTATAATTTATTTAGTTTTATGGTGTATTTTGTCATATTACAGGTTTTCTTTATTTTTCATTATAATTTTTATATTCTATATTATACACAGTGTATTTCATAACCTATATGATACATAATATTATAGATGAAATAATTTGCTTTCAAATAGCTGTCCTGGCAACATTTGCTAATACATTTTTTTCCTTGCTCAATTGTGGTAACAGTTTAAATTCCTATATGGTAGGTTTGCTTCTTTCTTGATTCCCTGTTCTGTTCTTCTGATCTAGCCATCTAGACCAACATATGCACTGTTTTATTTATTGTAGCTTTATAATAAAGTTTAACATAGTGTAGGACAAGCTCCCCCATAATCTTTTTTTTCTTTTTGGGGTATTTCAGAAAAGTCTTATTATTTGTTCTTTTTTTTTTACTGAAGTATCCTTGATAGTATTATGTTGGTTTCAAATGTGCAACAAAGTGGTTCAACAGTTACCCATATTATTAAATCCTCATCCCCTATAGTGTGGTAACGATCTATCAATGTAGTAAGATGTTACAGAATCATTAACTCTATTTTACATGCTATACTGCCATCCCCATGACCAGCCTATATTGTGATTGCAAATTAGTGTGCCCCTTTATCCCCTTCTCCCTCCCACCTTTCCCAACCATTCCCCCTTGGTAACCACTAGTCCATTCTCAGTGTCTATGAGTCTATTGCTATTTTGTTCCTTGTATTTTGATTTGTTTTTTTTGTTTTGTTTTGTTTTTTTTAACAATTTATTTTATTTTAGTATCATTAACCTACAATTACATGGGCAATATTGTGATGATTAAACTACCCGCTTCATCAGGTCCCCCCCACCGACCCTATTACAGTCACTGTCCATCAGTGTAGTGAGATGAGAATCACTACTTGTCTTCTCTGAGCTGTACAGTCCCCTCTGTGCCCCCCCACCCTATGTCTGCCAATCGTAATGCCCCTTTTACCCTCTTATCCCTCCCTTCCCACCCATCTCCCCAGTCCCTTTCCCTTTGGTAACTGTTAGTCCATTCGTGGGTTCTGTGAGTCTGCTGCTGTTTTGTTCCTTCATTTTTTTCTTTTTTTTCTTTGTTCTTATACTCCACATATGAGTGAGATCATTTGGTACTTGTCTTTTTCGGCCTGGCTTATTTCACTGAGCATAATAACCTCCAACTCCATCCATGTTGTTGCAAATGGTAGGATTTGTTTTTTTCTTATGGCTGAATAATATTCCATTGTGTATATGTACCACCTCTTCTTTATCCATTCATCTACTGATGGACACTTAGGTTGCTTCCATTTCTTGGCTATTGTAAATAGTGCTACGATAAACATAGGGGTGCATATGTCTTTTTGAAACTGGGAAACTGCATTCTTAGGGTAAATTCCTAGGAGTGGGATTCCTGGGTCAAATGGTATTTCTATTTTGAGTTTTTTGATGAACCTCCATACTGCTTTCCACAATGGTTGAAGGAGCTTACATTCCCACCAGCAGTGTAGGAGGGTTCCCCTTTCTCTGCATTCGCATCCTTGCCAGCATTTGTTGTTCCTAGTCTTTTCTATGTTGGGCATCCAACTGGTGTGAGGTGATATCTCATTGTGGTTTTAATTCGCATTTCCCTGATAATTAGCGATGTGGAGCATCTTTTCATGTCCCTGTTGGCCATCTGAATTTCTTGTAATACAAAGTTTTATAGGAAATGAAATTTGAGGCAAATGTGCTAACTGCTATACTATGGAAATGGGACAGTATAGGAAAAATATAAAGAATAAAATAAAAGTGACTCATAATCCCACTTATTAAAGATAAACTCTATTGAACTTTTGATATATAATTCTTCACACTCTTTTTTTTCTCTGTGAAAGTATGTGGTGTATAAATTTTTATAGCCATGAGAAGGAATGGAATATTGAGAAACTAAATGAACTGTGGATTAAGATTAAATAACTTCATTCTTATGCTTTGTGCAGATTAGGATGGCTCCTTTCTTTTAAACCTCATTTGCCCTGTGCTCACCATATCTTATTTACTGATTAAATAAATAAATAAATAATGAAGAGATGGGCAAAAAAACTGATAATAAATACAGATATCAGAATAAAAGAAAAATGAGAGAAAACTTTCTTTCATGTTTATTCATGATCTAATTGTAAGTTCTGATAAGCAGAACTTGAGGATATATGCATATTTGCTGATAAGAAAAGTTAGAAAAGTATTTGATCCATAAGGTTTATGTCAACAAGTGCATAATATAAAGATAGATCTTATTTTAAAGGTAAATCAGTTTTTAATTTATTTCTGTTTAACCACTTTTTCTCTAGCTACTGAAGTGAAACCTGAATAAGGCTGTAGACTCCCCCTACTGGATAAGATTGGGGAGAAGAACAGAAAAACCTAAACGTTGGGCTTGAATAGTCACAGATGCCATTAGGGCTGTTGCAGGGCTCTGACTGGTATCTTTAAATCCTCCTATGTGTTCTCCACAGGGAGCATTTCCAGCTCGTTTGAAGAAAGTGTTGATTGTGGGAGCTCCCATATGGTTCCGAGTGCCCTATTCCATCATCAGCCTCCTGCTGAAGGACAAAGTCCGGGAGAGGGTAAGGGATGCTAGCTTTATAGCTTTATTTTATTTGGAGGCAGATACATTCCCATCTCTACTGTTGAAACCTGTCAATTAATTTTCTACCTTCAAAAAAAATCCTCCTGGCTTGTCTCCTAGAGCACTTTGTGTTTCTGTTAGTACATTCACTTATATTCTCTGCTACATTCTTTACTCAGCTCAGTACAGGCTGTATTATAAGTTAAGTTATAACTTATAACTTATAAGTTATAAGTTATAACTTATACTGTATTATAAGTTCTTTGAAGTTAGGACCTAGACATAGTTTGTCTGGCACTCACCCTCCATAGCCCCTTTCACAAAGATCGTACTGAAGGAATATGTCCTGTGGATAACTTAGGGATAACCACTAGTTCCAAAATTTAGGCTAGTGGTATACAGGCCTTTAATATTTAACAACTTCTAATATAAGTGCATTAGTTGAACTGATGTTTAAATTTGTTCAATTGGAAATACCATTCAGTCCCTTTAACCAGCAAGGTGGTGGAGGAAAGTCTTTCACTGTATCTCTTTCTACTCTTACTCCTGTCATTCTCTCTTAAAACAGCTTGTTCCTAACTTCAAATATTTGTCTAAAATTATCTTAATTCTGTTATCCCCTTAGTGCTCCAGAACTAAAAGATTATGATTTCATTCATTCAGTCATTCATTCATTCCTCACCCTTAAAAGAAAGGGCATTTGAAACACATAACACGATAATAAAGTTGTGAAATAATATCAGAGCTTTTTGTAGTGTAGGATTATGAGGTTATATGAATAATAACAATGCAGACCTTTATAGCTGAGGTACCTTGGGTTGGAGGGGGGAAACTGAAGATGTTTGCCTTTGTAGAACTACTTAGGGACCTAGTGACTCAGAATAGGAGAGGTTTTCCTGTGATAATATGATAACTCCTTAGGCAAGTTCTTGCATTTGAGTTATATACAAGTATAAATGCATGTATAAACTCAAAAGATACTTCTAAAATATATTGATAAATTTTATATATAAGTTCCCTTATTATAAATAAAAATATTAAAAATTGAGTGAGGTAGTCCTTCCTCTTAAGGAGCTCATGATTCTGACTGAGAACATAGAGATATGTGCAGAGGACTATGGCGCTACAGCAGCATAGAGGAGAATATTGCCTCAGGCAGTCAGGGATGGCTTTGTGGAAGAGGTGAGCTATATATAAGCTGGTCCTTGGAGAGGGTGAGGAGGAAAAGAGGGCATTCCAGGAACAGGTGATAGCAAGAAGACAGCATCCCATTCCACACAGATTCCAAGGAGAACCAACTAGACTAATTTGGTCTAGTATGGTTGTGTCCAAGCAGAAAACAAAATTTGGTGCTATGTTTACTTCTCTAGCATTTTTTCCTGGGCTACCCTTTCTAGGTAGCCTATCTTGTCTTGCTTAGTAGAACCTATTCTGAGAAAATCCATACCAAGCTGTGAGTAAAGCACAAGCTAACAGGCTTAGAATTGTTTGCTGTAGTATGGAGGTGACAAAAATAACCACTTACTATGCATTCTTAGTCCAAAAGGTAAATACCTGCATGAGATAGTATTGGGAAGCTCTGTACAAAGTTTTTGTTAAATTGTAGTTCCTTTCAAAAGGTTTGTAAGAGGACCCCTACTTCCGGGAGTGAATTTGATACACATTCTGGGAAGTCATTCCTTTGGGAAATTCATAGGACTTCAATCCCAGGCAGATGAAATGCGCTCTGCTTCTCTTACAAGTATACCAAGTATTTCAAGCAAATCTCATCCTGTTCTCCAAACCTAATAAAAGCACATTTGTTCTTTATCTTCACTATCTATATGTGCCCCCCCCACAACCCCATGTACTCACATGGTTCTTTCTTGGCCTTCTAGATTCAGATATTAAAGACATCTGAGGTCACACAGCACCTGCCCAGGGAGTGCCTTCCAGAAAATCTGGGTGGGTACATCAAAATTGACCTCGCCACTTGGAATTTCCAGTTCCTACCACAGATGAATGGCCACCCAGATCCCTTTGATGAGATCATCCTATTCTCCCTCCCTCCTGCCTTTGATTGGGACTCGGTGCATGTTCCAGGGCCTCACGCCATGACCATCCAAGAGCTGATGGACTATGTTAGCACCAGGCAAAAGCGGGGGATATATGAGGAGTATGAAGACATCCGTCGTGAGAACCCTGTTGGCACTTTCCACTGTTCCATGTAAGTAGGAAAGGTTTGGGCCAAGATTGGTTATCCACTGATACCTCTGGTAACAGCAGAGTCTCTGTCATCCAAAAAGAGATTCCTCTTGCTTTGGTGCTTGTTGGCAACATCCTATGTTCTGACATTTCTGAAGATCTTTGGTATTAATAAGGGGACCCTGTAATAACAGACACTTTTTTGATATTATACTAAAATGCAAGTGTTTTTAGGAAACAACCCCCAAAACGTATGCTCTCTATTCCTGTCTTCACTATCATCTCTGGTCCTTTCATTTGGGCAGTTTCTCCATAGAGCATTTGCAGTGTAACATTTTCTAAGGAGGAGTGGTTCTGGTGCATTTAAAATAATCCAGTCAGTGGAACATCTTCCTATGTTGACAGGTAGTAACTGCATTAGAGGGGGTAAGGATTTAAGAATATTGGTAACTGTTGAACCACTGTGTTATATACTTGAAACCAGTGTAAGATTGTATATCAACTATACGTCAATTAAAAAAAGCAAAAATAAATAAATACATACATAAATATGTAAATAAAATAAGCTAGTCAGTAAGAGAAAGGAGTTGCCTCTTAGGAATTTAGCCTTGTGGGATTTCCTTCTATCCACATCCTACCACAAAACCACCTATCTAGTTTATAACTAGTTCATAACTACTTGATAACTATTGTTGGTAATAGAGCATAGTTCATTCCTTTCATTGCTGCTCTCATTTATCTTTCTATATTTTCATTGGTTGCAGCAGAAATTTCTCTCTGCAAGTTGATCTCTGTGACAGGAAAGCTGTCACAATAGTCCCAGACTCAAGTTCCAGTTTATACAAGTTGACTTAATACAAGTTGTTTCCCTTCTCTGCACCTCTGTAATATGTAATGTTAGACTCTGATGTCCTCCTACCTGTGTAGCATAAGTGTTTTAGAAATCTGTGATTTTGTGGATACCTCTTCTGCCTTGTAATTCTTGTCCAGCATAACCATTGTGATGTAAAGAAGGTGAAGGGAGAGAGCCTTTTTAGCAAAAGGGAGGAGGGAAAAGAAGGAGTTGGGAAACATTAAGAGAGAAGAGACAATTGAGAAAAAAGTCAGCAGAGCAAGAAAGCGAAGGAAAGTAGAGAAGAAAAAGAGCAGCGCATACATCAAGTGGAGAGAGTGTTCTTTTCTTCTACATAGTTGTTTTTTCCCTACCAGCTCAAGACCTGTATAAGCATCCAATTTTTTTCCCAACCAGTTTTTTCCCTTTTAGCTTTGATTCAAGGAAGTACTATGGAGCAAGGAGGAGTGCTGGGCGTTCCAGGAGAATGCAAACCTGTCCTGGGAATTCTTGTCCTTGCTCTGGTGCTTCTGATGTGAGGGCCTTGGTATGTCATACTTACCATGGTGCTCCTTTCCCCATTAAAAATGTGGGTTTGGATTGTTTTCTTGGCATCACCCAAACCAGTTACCATGTTATAATCAGGGAACACATCCCAGTCCTATGGAAGAACTTCCTAACCTTGCCTCTTTATTGAATGAATAAAGCCCACACTTCAGGAGCTCTGTAGAACCCAGAATCATCATCAGTTCCAGGCCTCTGTCTTACAGCAAGTTCCAGTAGACCTACTTACATAGAACAAACTATGTCTCCTAGGGAATTCTAGATTGTGAAGTGGATATTAAAGTAGTTACTGTTAGGATGCCCATGGACCAGGAGACTTACTTTCCCTTTTTTTATTCCTTACAGCATTTTTTCAAAAGATGTTTTTTTAAAAAATTTAACTTTTTATTATATAATAATTGTAGATTCACATACAATTATAAGAAATAATACAGAGAAATCACATGTACCCTTCCACAGTTTTACCGTGGTAACATCTTCAAAGAGCATAGTATAATATCACAACCTGGATGTTGACATGGATACAGCCCACCAGTCTTACTCACATTTCTCCAGTTTGTGTGTATTTAGTTCTATGCAATTTTTATGATAAACATAGGTTTGTGTATCCATCACCCTAGTCAAGGTACAGAAGAATTCCATCAACACATACTTCATCCCATCCCTAACCCCTACAACTGCTCATCTGTGCTCCATTACTTTAATTTTGTCATTACAAGAACATTATTTTATAATTGCAGTTATACTATATATAACCTTTTGGGATTGTCTTTTTTTTGCTCAAGTGTAATTCCTCGGAGAGTCACCCAAGTTGTTATATGTATCAGTAGTTCATTCCTTTTTATTGCGGAGTAGTATTCCATGGTATGAATGGTTTGTTTGACCATTCTCATGTTAAAGGACATCTGGGTTGTTTTCATTGTCTGGCTGTTACAAGTAAAGCTGCTCTGAATATTTGTATCTAGGTTTTGTGTGAACACAAGTTTGCATTTCTTGGGGATAAATGTCCAAGAGTGCAGTTGCTAGTAATTGTATGTTTATTTTTATGAGATACTGCCCAGCTGTTTTCCAGAGTGGCCATACCATTCTACATGCCCCTCAGCAATGTATGAGTGATCGATTTTCTTTGTATCCTCACCAGCATTCAGTGTTATCACCATATTAAATTTTTATCTTGTTAGTTATTATGATAGGTGTGTAACTAGAGCCTGTTGTGATTTTAATTTACATTTCCCTAGTAGTTAATGATGCTAAACATCTACACACGTGCTTATTTACCATCTATAAATCCTTGCAAAATGGTTTTTCTAGTCTGTCCGTTTTCTATTTTCATTTTTTTAGAACGCATGAGATTTGAGAGGTTTTTTTATATTCTAGATAATGGTTCTTTGTTGGATAAATGATTTGCAAATACTTTTTTCAGTCTGTAGTTTGTCTTTTCATTGGCTTTGTTTCTTGTGAAGCAAATGTTTGAATTTTGTTGAAGTCCCTTTAATCAGTTTCTCCTTTTATAAAGGATATTGCTCTTGGTGTCAAGTCTAAGGACACTTGTGTAGCCCTATATTCCAAAGGGTTTTTTCCTGTTTATTTACTTTTTACTAAAAGCTTTATAGTTTTATATTCCACATTTAAGTATGCGATCCATTTTGAATTACTTTTTGCATAAGGTGTAAGGTTTAAGTTTTTATTTTTTCTTCTTTTTTTGTTGCCTGTGGATATCCAGCTGCTCCACTGCATTGCCCTTGGAACTTCATTTCACAAAGCTGGGCTTATTTTATTCGAAGAGGCAGTTTTTTAAAATAGGGAAAAGTAATGTGACAACTATGTTTCTATCACCAGAATTGAAATTGACAGTTTTTAATATTTTGTCATATTTGCTTCATTTACTTATGTATGTAATTACATAAAAGAAAGAATGTATTGTAAAGTTGAAATCCCTCTGACCCTCATCAGTTCTCCTCAATTCCCAGAGCAGCCACTAGTATGAATATGGTATGTATGCATTCATTCCATTTTGTTTGTACTGTTATATACATGTTTGTACCCATGAACAACATAGAATATTTTTTATCAGTGGTCTTTGTAATATTTTTAAACCTTAACATATGTATAAATAACTTTTTCAAAATCAAATAGTATAAAAAATAAAAAGCAGTGACAAAGTAAATGGCAGTCACCTGCCTTACCCTTAGTTCTACTCCCCTAAGTCATCCATTTTTAGTTCTTGTAGCTGTCTTCTGGTGTATCTACCACAATTCTAAATTAAATGCTTATAATACCCTTTATTGATTTTTATGGTAGGTAAGCATTTAGCTTTTATATCCCCTGTCCAGTTCCCTTTTGAATGTTTTTCCAATATAATTTTTGTGTGTGTGTGTGTGTGTGTGTTCTTTTTTTTTTTTTACATGCAATCAACTTTTTTTTTTAGGTATCATTAATATACACTTACATGAGCAACATTATGGTTACCAGACTCCCCCCATGATCAAGTCCCCACCGCATACCCCGTTATAGTCACTGTTCATCAGCATAGTAAGATACTGTAGAATCACTGCTTGTCTTCTCTAAATTGTACAACCTTCCCCATGCCTCCCCAACATTATGTGTGCTAATCACAATGCCCCTTATTCCCCTTCTCCCTCCCTCCCTCCCCACCCACCCTCCCCAGCCCCTTTCCCTTTGGCAACTGTTAGTCCATTCTTGGGTTCTATGAGTCTGCTGCTGTTTTGTTCCTTCAGTTTTTTCTTTGTTCTTTTACTCCACAGATGAGTGAAATCATTTGATACTTGTTTTTCTCTGCCTGGCTTATTTCAGTGAGCATAATACCCTCTAGTTCCATCTATGTTGTTGCAAATGGTAGGATTTGTTTTCTTCTTATGGCTGAATAATATTCCATTGTGTATATGTACCACCTCTTCCTTATCCATTCATCTACTGATGGACACGTAGGTTGCTTCCATTTCTTGGCTATTGTAAATAGTGCTGCAATAAACATAGGGGTGCATAGGAGGATTTAAGATGGTGGCGTGAGAGGTGAGACAGAGAAACAGACAATTCCTCCCAAAACCACATATAGTGTGAAAATATAGTTAATACAACTAGCCCTAAAACAGCAACACGAAAGAAGGCTGCACCAAACTGCATGCAGACCTCACGAAACAGGGTAACATTTGTTCCCTTGATCTGGTGGGACCCAAGCCCTTCCCCCACCTCAGCTCACTGGTGGGAGGAAGAGAAATGGAGTGGGGAATGGGTGGAAGCCTAAGACTGCTGAACACCCAGCCCTGGAGGTCTGCTTTGGAGCACAGTCCTACATTGTGTGGTGCTCTGGAGGTTGGTGGGATTGGGGAACTGGGACCGGCGGAGTGCCAGAGAGACTGAGATTCTGGACATTTGTGGAGGATGGGGATCCACATCTGGCCGCTCTGGGACAAAGGAAAGGCGGGTGATCTGACAGGCTTCCTAGCAGCAAGAGGGCTGCTGAAGTGGTGTGGTTTGCATGGAGCTTGCTAGGCAGGAGAAGTTAAGGGTGGACAAGGTTGTCTTGGCTCACTCTGCCGAGGAGGTTGGGAACTTTGAGGAGCTTCAGGTGCTCCATCCCCCTGGCTGCCTACTCAGCTCCGAGGCCCCCCCACTGTGACACGCAGCCTGCTGCACCTTCCTTCTGGCCTTCCGACAGCTGTTGGCAAACCAGCAGTCACTGCGCAGGCATCAGGCCAGCCAGAGGGAGGCCCCGCCAAGAACAGCAAGATACGCCAAGGACAGAGGCTTACACCTGCGTACTCAGCCCACTGGCTCTGATACTGGACACAGGCACTGCAACCAGGAATCAGGAAACAGCTCTTTCCTCCCCAGGGCACCAGCGCCACTCTGCTACAACCCCCAACCTCATTCTAGGGGCTGAGCAGCTCCAGAGACTAGAGCTTCTGGGCATTAGAGGGCACCACATAGAATTATGAAATGTCAAAGGAACCTGGTTCAGACCAAGATATCACAAACCCCAGAAAAAGGGCCAAATGAAACTGAACTCACCAATCTTCCTGAAAGAGAGTTTAAAATAAAAATCATAAACATGCTAATGGAGGTACAAAAAAATATTCAAGAACTAAGGAACGAATTTAAGACGGAGATTCAATGACTAAGAAATTCCATATCTGAAATGAAACATACAATGGAGGGATTTAAAAGCAGATTGGATGTAGTAGAAGAGACGGTAAATGGAATAGAAATTAGAGAAGAGAAATACAAAGAAGCTGAGGCGCAGAGGGATAAAAGGATTTCTAAGAATGAAAGAATATCGAGAGAACTGTGTGACTAATCCAAATGGAACAATATCCACATTATAGGGGTACCAGAAGAAGAAGAGAGAGAAAAAGGGATAGAAAGTGTTACTGAGGAGGTAATTGCTGAAAACTTGCCCAATCTGGGGAAGGAGATAGTCTCTCAATCCATGGAGGTGCCCAGATCTCCCGACACAAGGGACCCAAGAAAGACAACATCAAGGCATATAATAATTAAAATGGCAAAGATCAAGCATAAAGGCAGACTTTTAAAAGCAGCTAGAGAGAGAAAAAAGATCACATACAAAGGAAAACCCATCAGGCTATCAACAGATTTCTCAACAGAGAACTTACAGGCCAGAAGGGAGTGGCATGATATATTTAATGCAAAGAAACAAGGGCCTTGAACCAAGAAAACTCTATTCTGCAAGGTTATCATTTAAATTTGAAGGAGGGATTAAACAATTTTCAGATAAGCAAAACCTGAGAGAATTTACCTCCCACAAACCTCCTACAGTGTACTTTGGAGGGACTCCTATACATGGAAGTATTCCTAAGGCTAAATAAATGTCACCAGGGGCAATAAAACCACAGCAAAGTAGAACAATTAATTACTAAGCACATGCAAAATCAAATCAACTATGCCCAGTCAGTCAAGGGATAGACAAAGAGTACAGAATATGATACCTAACATATAAAGAATGGAGGAGGAAGAAAAAGAAGGAGGAAAAAGAACCTTTAGGTTAGTTTGTAATAGCATACAAAGTGAGTTAAATTAGACAGTTAGATAGTAAGGGAATTGCCCCTGAACCTTTGGTAACCACGAATCTAAAGCCTGCAATGCCAATAAGTACATACCTATTGATAATCACCCTAAATGTAAATTATCTGAATGCACCAATCAAAAGACATAGAGTCACTGAATGGATAAAAAAACAAGACCAATCTATATGCTGGCTATAAGAGACTCACTTCAAACCCAAAGACACAGACTGAAAGTAAAGGGATGGAAAAGATAATTCATGCAACTAATAGGGAGAAAAAAGCAGGAGTTGCAGTACTTGTATCAGACAAATTAGACTTAAAAACAAAGAAAGTCACAAGAGACAAAGAAGGATATTACCTAATGATAAAGGGGTCAGTCCAACAAGAGGATATAATTATTATAAATATCTATGCACCCAACACAGGATCACCTACATATGTGAAACAAATACTAGCAGAATTAAAGGGAGAAACAGAATGCAATGCAACACACCACTCACTCCAAAGGACAAATCAACCACACAGAAAATAAGTAAAGAGATGGAGGCACTGAACAAAGTATTAGAACAGATGGACCTAACGCACATCTACAGAACAGTTCAACCAAAAGCAGCAGGATACACATTCTTCTCAAGTGTACATGGAACATTTTGAAGAATAGATCATATACTAGCCACAAAAAGAGCCTTGGTAAATTCAAAAAGATTGAAATTGTACCAACCAGCTTCTCAGATCACAAAGGTATGAAACTAGAAATAAATTACTCACAGAAAACAAAAAGCCCACAAACGCATGGAGGCTTAATAACATCCTCCTAAATAATCAGTAGGTCAGTGACCAAATAAAAACAGAGATCAAGCAATATATGGAGACAAATGACAACAATACTACAACACTGCAAAATCTGTGGGATGCAGCGAAGGCCATAGTAAGAGGGAAGTATATTGCAATACAGACCTGCCTCAGGAAAGAAGAACAACCCCATGTGAACAGTCTAGACTCTCAATTAACAAAACTAGAAAAGGAAGAATAAATGAGGCCCAAAGTTTGTAGAAGGAGGGACATAATAAATATTAGAGCCTAAATAAATAAAATTGAGAAGAGTAAAACAATAGAAAGAATCAATGAAAGCAGGAGCTGGTTCTTTTTTTTTTTAACTTTCACTTATTTATTATTTTTTTAATTTTATTTTGCTATTATTAATAATACAATTACATGGGCAGCATTATGGTTACTAGACTCCCCCTATTATCAAATCCCCACCACATACCCCATTGCAGTCACTGTCCGTCAACGTAGTAGGATGTTATAGAATCACTACTTGTCTTCTCTGTGTTATACTGCCTTCCCCATATCCCCCCACCCCACCCCACCCCCACCCCTGCTACATTATGTGTGCTAATTGTAATAGTCCTTTTTCCCCCTTATCCCTCCCTTCCCACCCCTCTTCCCCAGTCCCTTTCCCTTTGGTAACTGTTAGTCCATTCTTGGGTTCTGTGAGTCTGCTGCTGTTTTGTTCCTTCAGTTTTTTCTTTGTTCTTATACTCCACATATGAGTGAAATCATTTGATACTTGTCTCTCTCCGCCTGACTTATTTCACTGAGCATAATACCCTCTAGCTCCATCCATGTTGTTACAAATGGTAGGATTTGTTTTCTCCTTATGGCTGAACAATATTCTATTGTGTATATGTACCACATCTTCTTTATCCATTCAACTACTGATGGACACTTAGGTTGCTTCCATTTCTTGCCTATTGTAAATAATGCTGCGATAAACATAGGGATGCATATATCTTTTTCAAATTGGGCTGCTGCCTTTTTAGGGTACATTCCTATGAGTGGAATTCCTGGGTCAAATGGTATTTCTATTTTGAGTTTTTTGAGGAACCTCCATACTGCTTTCCACAGTGGTTGTACTAATTTACATTCCCACCAGCAGTGTAGGAGGGTTCCCCTTTCTCCACATCCTTGCCAACATTTGTTGTTGTTTGTCTTTTGGGTGGTGGTCATCCTAACTGGTGTGAGGTAATATCTAATTGTGGATTTAATTTGCATTTCTCTGATGACTAGTGATGTGGAGCATCTTTTCATGTGCCTGTTGACCATCTGAATTTCTTTGGAGAAGTGTCTGTTCAGCTCCTCTGCCCATTTTCTAATTGGCTTATTTGCTTTTTGTTTTTTGAGGTACATGAGCTCTTTATATAATTTGGATGTAACCCCTTATCGGATATGTCATTTATGAATATATTCTCCCATACTGTAGGATGTCTTTTTGTTCTACTGATTGTATCCTTTGCTGTAAAGTAGTTTAGTTTGATATAGTCCCACTTGTTCATTTTTCTTTTTGTTTCCCTTGCCTGGGGAGATTTTTTCATGAAGAAGTTGTTCATGTTTATGTCCACAAGATTTTTGCCTGTATTTTTTTCTAAGAGTTTTATGGTTTAATGACTTACATTCAGGTCTTTGTTCTATTTGAGTTTACTTTTGTGTACAGGGTTACACAGTAATCCAGTTTCATTCTCTTTCATGTAGCTGTCCTGTTTTGCCAACACCAGCTGTTGAAGAGGCTGTCATTTCCCCATTGTATATCCATGGCTCCTTTATCATATATTAATTGACCCTATGTTTTTGGGTTAATGTCTGGACTTTCTATTCTTTTCCACTGGTCTGTGGGTATGTTCTTGTGCCAGTATCAAATTGTCTTGATTACTGTGGCTTTGTAGTAGAGCTTGAAGTCAGGGAGCGTAATTTCCCCTGCTTTATTCTTCCTTGTCAAGATTGCTTTGGCTATTCGGGGTCTTTTGTGGTTCCATATGAATTTTAGGACAATTTGCTCTAGTTCATTGAAGAATGCTGTAGCTATTTTGATAGGGATTCCATTGAATCTGTAGATTGCTTTAGGCAGGATGGTCATTTTGACAATATTAATTCTTCCTAGCCAAGAGCATGAGATGAATTTCCATTTATTGGTGTCCTCTTTAATTTCTCTATTGTTTTATTCTTCTCAATTTTATTTATTTCTGCTTTACTCTTTATTATGTCCCTACTTCTACTAACTTTGGGCCTCATTTGTTCTTCCTTTTCTAATTTCATTAATTGTGTGTTTAGACTGTTCATTTAGGATTGTTCTTCTTTCCTGAGGTAGGCCTGTATTGCAATATATTTCCCTCTTAGCACTGTCTTCGCTGCATCCCACAGATTTTGCGGTGATGAGTTATTGTTTTCATTTGTCTCCATATATTGCTTCTGTTGATCTGTTTTTATTTTGTCATTGATTCACTGATTACTTAGGAGCATGTTTTTAAGCCTCTATGTGTTTGTGGGCTTTTTCGTTTTGTTTGTGTAATTTATTTCTCAGTTTATACCTTTGTGATCTGAGAAACTGGTTGGTACAATTTCAGGTTTTTTGAATTTACTGAGGTTCTTTTTGTGGCCTAATATATGATCAATTCTTGAAAATGTTCCATGTACACTTGAGAAGAATGTGTATCCTGTTGCTTTTGGATGGAGTGTTGTGTAGATGTCTGTTAGGTCCATCTGTTCTTATATGTATGTTGTTCAGTGTCTCTGTCTCTTTATTTATTTTCTGTGTGTTTGATCTGTCCTTTGGAGTGAGTGGTGTGTTGAAGTCTCCCAAAAAGACTGTACTGCATTCTACATGCTCCTCTAATTCGGTTAATATTTGTTTCCCATATGTAGGTGATCCTGTGTTGGATGCACAGTGTTGGACTGACCCCTTTATCGTTATGTAATGTCCTACTTTGTGTCTTGTGACTTACTTTGTTTTGAAGTCTGTTTTGTCTGATACAAGTACTGCAACTCCTGCTTTTCTCTCCCTGTCAGTTGCATGAAATATCTTTTTCCATGCCTTACTTTCAGTCTGTATATGTCTTTGGGTTTTAAATGAAGCTCTTGTAGGCAGCATATAGATTGGTCTTGTTTTTTATCCATTCAGTGACTCTACATCTTTTGATTGGTGCATTCAGACCTACATTTATGGTGATTACTGATAGATATGTAGTTATTGCCATTGCAGTTTTTAGATTCATAATTACCAAAGGTTCAAGGGGAATTCCCTTACTGTCTAACGGTCTAATTTAACTCACTTTGTATGTCATTACAAACACAACGTAAATATTCTTTTTTTTCCTCCTTTTCTTCCTCCTCCATTCTTTTTATGTTAAGTATCATATTCTGTAGTCTTTGTCTATCCCTTATGTGACATCTATTTAGCCTTAGGAATACTTCCATCTATACGAGTCCCTCCACAATGCACTGTAGAGGTGGTTTGTGGGAGGTAAATCCTCTAAGGGTTTGATTATCTGAAAATCGTTTAATCCCTCCTTCAAATTTAAATGATAAACTTGCTGTGTAGAGTAGTGGTTGTTCCAGGCCCTTCTGCTTCATTGCATCAAATATATCATGCCACTCCCTTCCGTCCTGTAACCTGTAAGTTTTCTGTTGAGATATCTGATGATAGCCTGATGGGTTTTCCTTTGTATGTTATCTTTTTTTCTATGTCTAGCTGCTTCTAAACATCTGTCTTTATCCTTGATCTTTGCCATTTTAATTATTATATTTCTTGATGTTGTCTTCCTTGCATCCCTTGTGTTGGAAGATCTGTGCACCTCCATGGCTTGAGAGACCATTTCCTTCCCCAGACTGGGGAACTTTACAGCAATTACCTCCTCAATGACATTTTTTATCCCTTTTTCTCTCTCTTCTTCTTCTGGTACCTCTATAATGCGAATATTGTTCCGTTTGGATTGGTCACACAGTTCTCCCAATATTCTTTTATTCTTAGAGATCCTTTTTTTTCTCTGTGCCTCTGCTTCTTTGTATTCCTCTTCTCTAATTTCTATTCCATTCACCGTCTGTTCTACTACATCTAATCTGCTTTTAAATCCCTCCATTGTATGTTTCATTTCAGATATGGAATTTCTTAATGATTCAATCTCCGTCTTAAATCTGTTCGTGACTTCTTGAGTATTTTTCTCTACCTCCATAAGCATTTTTATGATTTTTATTTTGAACTCTCTTTCAGGAAGGTTGGTGAGTTCAGTTTCATTTGGCCTTTTTTCTGGAGTTTGTGAGATTTTGGTCTGAACCATGTTCTTTTGTCGTTTCATATTTCTGTGTAGTGCCCTGGTTTGCCTAGAAGCTCCAGTCTGAAGCTGCTCAGCCCCTAGAGTGAGTGAGGTTGGGGGTTGTAGGGGAGTGGAGGTGGTGCTTGGGGGGAGGAATGATCTCTTTCCTGATTCTCGTCTGCCCTGCCTGTCTCCAGTGTCAGCACCAGTGGGCCGAGTACACAGGTGTAAGCCTCTGTGCTTTATGTCTCTATCTGTTGTTCGTGGGGCCTCCCTCTGGGTGGCCTTATGCAAGAGCAGTGACTGCCGGTTTGTGAGCTGGTGCTGTCAGGACACCTGGAAGGCTCGGCAGGCTGCGTTTCACAGTCGGGGGCCTTGGAGCTTAGGAGTCAGCCAGGGGGATGGAGTGCCTGAAGCTCCCCAATGTTCCCAATATACAGGGCAGAGCGCGCCCAGACAGCCTTGTCCCCATATCCCTTCTCCCGCACAGCAAGCACTGTGCAAACCCCATTCCTTCAGCAGCGCTTTCGCTACTAGGAAGCCTCTCCTTTCCCTTGTCTCTGTGCATCTGGGTGTGAATCCCATCCTCCACAAACGTCCGTAATCTGTCTCTCAAGCAGTGTGCCTATCCCAGCTTGCCATCCTCCAGAGCACCACACAATGTAGATTTCTGCTCGCAAAGCAGATCTCCAGGGCTTGCTGTTCAGCAGTCCCAGGCTTCCACCCTGACCCCCATGCTGTTTCTCTTCTTCCTGCCTGTGAGCTGGGGTCGGGGAAGGGCTCGGGTTCCACCTGATCAACACTTCTGTACGTTACCCTGTTTTGTGAGATCTGTTCTGTTTGTGAGGTCTGTATGCATTCTGGTGCAGCCTTCTTTCCTGTTGCTGTTTTAGGGTTAGTTGTATTAACTCTGTTTTCACACTATCTGTGGTTTTGCGAGGAGTTCTCTGTCTCACCTCTCTCGCTGCTATCTTGCATTGGCTTTTTTGTGCTTTTTTATTCCTGTGTATTTGAATCGGTCTCTTTTGTGTTTGGGACTTTCCTTAATTATCTGGAAATCCGTGGCTGTTTACACTTAAGAATGGGATCCTTCAAAATTGTTTGGAAGTGCTGTTTGCATGGGTGAGCTTCCAATGAGGATGATCAGCTGGCTTATTCTTAGTGTACACTCCAAAGGAGAGAACTTTTTTGTAGGGCCATTCACTTTTCCCAGAAAGGAATTCTACATTGTCTTGCCTGGTAGGGTCCAAGTCTAGATATGAGTATAGGACAGCGAGAATGGAGGAGGGGATTTTCACCAACATTCAAATTTTCACTTATTCCTGTTTTCAGTCCTATGTCCTACTTAGCCTTCTAGGGTGTGGGAGTTCTGCGAGTGAGTCATTGTGTGTCTCTGTAGATACCTCCCTCTGGGGATGTTAGCTTTTCTGCACTTGGCCAAATCAGCTAAAATTCTTCCATCTGTTTTCTCTTTGCCAAAATGGGTTGAAATATTTGTCTGCTGATGTCTCCGCTGTCACTTTTTCAATCTGTCCTGAGTAGTTTCTTTATTATCATTTTAGTGAGCCTACTGGTTGGAGTGGAGTCGTGTCATTAATCTACCATGTTAAACCGGAACTTAAGAGATTTATTTTGAATGTCTTGAAAAATGAGCAGTTGAAAATTTTATTTAAAGTTAGATTTTTTTTAGTGCTGTATGCTTATTCTCTTTTTCTCTTTGAATGGAAATATCCTTATTTCCATAATAATACATACTTAGCATTAAAAATGTTAAACAGTACAGAACTACATAGACTAGACAATGAAAAGCTCCATGTCTCCACTCCTAATAGTAACTGACACCCAACTTTGCACTCCCAGAGTTTGTAAATACATACTGCCCCCACTTTCTCTTTTTCTTTATTTTAGTTTGTTTCATTTCCTACAGGTCTCCAGGAAATCTTGAGAAGAACCGCTATGGGGATGTACCCTGCCTGGACCAAACTAGAGTGAAGCTTATAAAACGAAGTGGCCATACTCAGGTAGACAGATTAATGCCATCTTTCTGGAGCACTGAGGGAAATTTAAGCCTATTTCAAACTGTATAGTACTTAATACTATAGGAGAAAGAACATGGATTCTAAGCCAGAGAGATATGGTTTGAGCTTTAATTTTGTTATATACTAGGCTGTTACCATGGGCAAGTCCCTATATGCCCATCTCAAAGTATTAAGTGGAAATTAAATGAAATACTTTATGTAAATGCTAATAGTATAAGATCTGGTATATCTTAGGTGCACAATAAGTTCTCAGTTATTTCTCCTTTTACTCATTAGCTGTAAAATCATAGTAATATTATCCGTCATATTAGTGAGTGTATGTGCATCATACAAAGCAATTCTGATTATAAGGGACCTCTGATTTTTCCATCTAGGCAATCTAAAAAACTTTTGGGTATCCAGTGTAAACATGAATATGTAGGAATAGAGATGAAATGGTCAAATGATTACATTATTTAATGTATATTAATTTGATCATATCTGTACATATTAAAAGTTACATATAAGTGTAGCTGTCTAGTGAAAATGTTATTCAGACTCTTCACATGCACCTTTAACATCAGTCAGTGTCTTTGTCCTCATTTGAGTCAATCTAATACAGTTTTCCAGAGCACATCCTTTTTAATTCCTTTTAAGTGTGTGGTATTGTCATTGAAAAGTTTGTACTAACCCAGAAAAATCTATTACAATAACATTAGCATAATTTTCATTTTCATTCATCCTGTATCTCATGGATCCTCTGTAGCACAGTCATTTACTTACTCCTTTTTAAAGTCTTCTTTAATATAACTTATTTACACAACATCCAGTGCTTAGAATTTTGAGGTCAACAATTAGGTGTTGCATTTCTTCTTTTTCCTTCTGATGTACCAATTCTGTCTGGTCACCTCTATATACATCAGAAAAACAGCACTGATTGAGTTGCTATTCAAAGTAAAGAAATTTAAACAGTGCACCTTTAACATAGTACTCATTTTGTTATATCCCCTCTTTTTTCTGAGGGATAGTTTTTGGGAAAAATCATTGCCTTGTACTTGGTCTTATATGGTACATGTGTTGGACCCTAGAATCATGGTTTCAATCTCTTTTGACCAGACTGTTTTCAAGCATATAAACCTGTCCAGGACCTTTACAGAGGATTTTCCTGCAGGAGCATTAGCTGAAAGCCTGAATGACTAAGGGCACATTCATCAGTATTACTGGAATTGTCATAGTATATGCTCTGAAGGAGTGGAGTATAACAGTTGAGTTGGGGCTCTGGAGTCAGAGAGATCTGTATTTATCTGTCTTGTTGACTGTTCTGTCTCCAATACCTGGAACAGTGCCTGGCATGTGTCACACATTCAGGAAATTATTTATGAATGAATGAGTGAATCCTGGTGTGCCAATTGGAAGATCATCATTTGAATTATAATCCCTCTCATTAATGCTAACGTTGATAGAAGTTTATTTCCACAGTAGATGGAGGATTCAGGTTTATTAGTAAATTTTTCACCAGATTTGCTCCTGGAATTATAAAACCGTTAGTCATAGTTGGTATTCAACATGGCCCATAATGTGCTATGCATGGTTTGGTTCTCCCTGTTATTTCACTTTGCCCGCCAAATCTATACCTTTATCCCTGAGGTGATTTACAGTTTAGTACCTGATGATTCTTCAAAAACTACTCATTTTAATTCACAGTGCTCTCAAAAAAACAAGGATACTGAAAGCTGGTATCCTTAGTTATAAATAAAAAATAAGTCAATCTTGAATTGGATCAAAGGTGGCGGCATGAGAGGTGAGATGGAGGCCTCCTCCTAAAACTGCACATAATAGGAAAATATAATTAATACAACTAATCCTAAAAGGGCAACAGGAAAGAGGGCTGCACCAGACTGCATACACCTGGAGAAAAGAATACACCTCACAGAACAGGGTAACATACCAAATCTGTGGCCAGGTGGGACACAAGCCCTTCCCGACCCCAGCTCAACAATGGGAGGAAGAGAACCAGAGCGGGGCATGAGTGGAGGCCTAGGACTGCTAAACACCTAGCTTTGGAAATCTACTCTTTGAGCACAAACCTACATTGCATGGTGCTCTGGTGATTAGGGGGGATGGAAGGCTAAGACAGGCAGAATACACAGAGAGACTGAGATTCCACCCACTTGTGGAAAACAGGGATCCATAGCAGGCTCCTCTGGGACAAAAGAAAGATGGGCAGTCTGAGAGACTTCCTAACAAGGAAGCCCTTAGCAAGAGGGCTGCTGAAGGGGCAAGGATTGGACAGAAATTACTGGTCAGGAGAAAGGACAGGTAGACAAAAATTGTCCGGGTGCACTCTGCCCAGTAGGTTGGGAACTTTCGCTATCCTCAGGTGCTCCAGGCCCCTGGCTGGCTGCACAGCTCCAAGGCCCCCTTCCATGACACACAACCTGCTGCACCTTCCTCTTGGCCATTCTGCACCTGGCTCTCAAACCGGCAAACATTGTACTGGCATCAGGCAAGCCAGAGGGAAGCCCCGCCTACAGCAGCCACAAACGCAAAGCATAGAGGCTTATACCTGTGTGCTCAGCCCACGGGTTCTGGCAGTGGAGATAGGCATAGCAGCCGGGAAGCAGGAAAACAGCTCCTTCATCCCCCCAGGCACCAACACCGCTCTCCTGTGTCATCCGACATTACTCCAGGGGCTTACCAGCTCCAGAGAGTAGTCTCTGGACACTAGAGGGCATCATGTACAAATACAAAATGTAAAAGGAATCTGGTTCAAAGCAAAATCCTACACACACCAGATAAAGAGTCAAACGAATCTAATCTCAAGAGTCTTCCTGAAAAAGATATCAAAATAAAAATCATAAAAGTGCTCATGGAGGTACAGAAAAATATTCAAGAACTCAGCAAACAATTCTGGTCGGAAATCCAATCATTACAGAACACAGTATCAGAAATGAAACATACAGCACTAAACAACACACTAGAACAGATGGACCTAACAGACATCTACAGAACTCTACACCCAAAAGCAGCAGGATACACATTCTTCTCAAGTGCACATGGAACATTTTCCAGAATAAACCACATACTAGGCCACAAAAAGAACCTCAGTAAATTAAAAAATATTGAAATTCTACCAACCAACTTCTCAGATCACAAAGGTATAAAACTAGAAATAAATTGTACAAAGAAACAAAAAGGCTCACAAATACCTGGAGGCTTAATAACATGCTCCTAAATAATCAATGGATAAATGACCAAATAAAAACAGAGATCAAACAATATATGGAGACTAATGACAACAACACCACAAAGCCACAACTTCTGTGGAACACAGCAAAGGCAGTTCTAAGAGGAAAGTATATTGCAATCCAGGTATATTTAAGAAGGAAGAACAATCCCAAATGTACAGTCAGTCTAAAGACACAATTACTGAAATTGGAAAAAGAAGAACAAATGAGGCCTAAAGTCACCAGAGGAGGGACATAATAAAGATCAGAGAAGAAATAAATAAAATTGAGAAGAATAAAAAAATAGAAAAAATCAATGAAACCAAGAGCTGGTTCTTTGAAAAAATAAACAAAATAGATAAACCCCTAGCCAGACTCATTAAGAGAAAAAGAGAATCTACACACATAAACAGAATCAGAAAAGAGAAAGGAAAAATAACGACGGACCCCACAGAAATACAAAGAATTATAAGAGAATATTATGAGAATCTATATGCTAACAAGCTGGAAAACATAGAAGAAATGGACAACTTCTTAGAAAAATACAACCTTCCAACACCGACCAAGCAAAAAACAGAAAAACTAAACAGACCAATCACCAGCAACGAAATTGAATCGATAATCAAAAAACTACCCAAGAACAAAACCCCTGGACCTGATAGATTCACCTCTGAATTCTGCCAGACATATAGAGAAGAAATAACACCCGTTCTCTTTAAAGTTTTCCAAAAAATAGAGGAGGAGGGAATACTTCCAAACTTTTTCTATGAAGCCAGCATCACTCTAATACTAAAACCAGGCAAAGACCTCACCAAAAAAGAAAATTACAGACCAATATCCCTGATGAACGTAGATGCAAAAATACTCAACAAAATATTAGCAAACCGAATTCAAAAATACATCAAGAGGATCATACACCATGATCAAGTGGGATTCATCCCAGGGATGCAAGGATGGTAAAACATTTGAAAATCCATCAACATCATCCACCACATCAACAAAAAGAAGAACAAAAACCACATGGTCATCTCCATAGATGCTGAAAAAGCATTTGACAAAATTCAGCATCCATTCATGATTAAAACTCAATAAAATGGGTATAGACGGAAAGTAGCTCAACATCATAAAGGCCATATATGACAAACCCACAGCTAACATCATACTTAATAGCGAGAAGCTGAAAGCTTTTCATCTAATATCGGGAGCAAGACAGAGATGCCCACTCTCTCCACTGTTATTCAACATAGTACTGGAGGTCCTTGCCATGGCAGTCAGACAAAACAAAGAAATACAAGGTATCCAGATTGGTAAAAAATAAGTCAAATTGTCACTTCACTATTTACAGATGACATGATATTATACATAAAAAACACTAAAGACTCCACTCCAAAACTACTAGAACAATATCTGAATTCAGTAAAGTTGAAGGATACAAAATTAACACACAGAAATCTGTTGCTTTCCTATACATTAACGATGAACTAACATAAAGAGAAATCAGAAAAACAATTCCATTCACAATTGTATCAAAAAGAATAAAATACCTAGGAATAAACCTAACAAAGGAAGTGAAAGACCTATACTCTGAAAACTACAAGACACTCCTAAGAGAAATTAAAGAGGACACTAACAAATGGAAATGCATCCCATGCTCTTGGCTAGGAAGAATAAATATTGTCAAAATGGCTATACTACCTAAAGCAATCTATAGATTCAACACAATCCCTATCAAACTACCAACAGCTTTCTTCAATGAACTGGAACAAATAATTCTAAAATTCATATGGAACCAGAAAAGACCCCAAAAAGCCAAAGCAATCCTGCGAAGGAGGAATAAAACAGGGGGAATTATGCTCCCTGACTTCAAGCTCTACTACAAAGACACAGTAATCAAGACAAGTATTGGCACAAAAACAGACCCACAGACAAGTGGAACAGAATAGAAAATCCAAACATTAACCCAAACATATACAGTCAATTAATATATGATAAAGGAGCCTCGGATATACAAAGGGGAGATGACTGCCACTTCAGCATCTGGTGGTGGCAAAACTGGACAGCTACATGTAAGAGAATGATACTAGACAACTGTCTAACCCATACACAAAAGTAAACTCAAAATGGATCAAAGACCTGAATGTAAGTCGTGAAACCATAAAACTCTTAGAAAAAACAGGCAAAAATCTCTTGAACATAAACATGAGCCACTTCTTCATGAACATATCCCCCCAGGCAAGGGAAACAAAAGCAAAAATGAACAAATGGGACTATATCAAGTTGAAAAGCTTCTGTACAGCAAAGGACACCATCAGTAGAACAAAAAGTCATCCTACAATATGGGAAAATATATTCATAAATGATGTATCTGATAAGGGGGGTTGACATCCAAAATATACAAAGAACTCACACACCTTAACAAACAAAAAGCAAATAATCCAATTAAGAAATGGGCAGAGGACATGAATAGACACGTCTCTAAAGAAGAAATTCAGATGGCCAACAGACACATGAAAAGATGCTCCACATCGCTAATCATCAGAGAAATGCAGATTAAAACCAGAGTGAGATATCACCTCACACCAGTGAGGATGGCCAACATCCAAAACACAAACAACAACAAATGTTGGCGAGGATGTGTAGAAAAGGGAACCCTCCTACACTGCTGGTGGGAATGCATATTAGTTCAACCGTTGTGGAAAGCAGTATGGAGGTTCCTCAAAAAACTCAAAATAGAAATACCATTTGACCCAGGAATCCCACTCCTAGGAATTTACCCTAAGAACGCAGCAGCCCAGTTTCAAAAAGACAGATGCACCCCTATGTTTATTGCAGCACTATTTACAATAGCCAAGAAATGGAAGCAACCTAAGTGCCCATCAGTAGATGAATGGATAAAGAAGAGGTGGTAAATATACACAATGGAATATTACTCAGCCATAAGAAAAAAACAAATCCTACCATTTGCAACAACATGGATGGGGCTAGAGGGTATTATGCTCAGTGAAATAAGCCAAGCCGAAAAAGACAAATATCAAATGATCTCACTCATATGTGGAGTATAAGAACAAAGAAAAACACTGAAGGAACAAAATAGCAGCAGACTCACAGAACCCAAGAATGGACTAATAGTTTCCAAAGGGAAAGGAACTGAGGAGGATGCGTGGGAAGGGAGGGACAAGGGTGGGAAAGGGGCATTATGATTAGCAGATGTAATGTTGTGGGGGCACGGGGAAGGCTGTACAACTCAGAGAAGACAAGTAGTGATTCTATAGCATCTCACTACGCTGATGGACAGTGACTGTAATGAGGTTGGTGAGGGGGACCTGATGAAGGAGGTAGTTTAATAACCATAATATTGCACATGTAATTGTAGATTAATGATACCAAAATAAAGTATTAAAAAAATGAAACATACATATGAAGGTTTTAAAAGCAGGTAAATTATGGTGGAGCAGACGATAAATGAAATAGAAATAAGAGGAGGAATAGAAGGAAGCCGAGGCACAGAGAGAAAAAAGATCTCTAAGAATGAAAGAATACTGAGAGAGCTGTGTGACCAATGCAAAAGGAACAATAATCGCATTATAGGGGTACCAGAAGAAGAGAGAGAAAAAGAGATAGAAAGTGTCTTTAAGGAAGTAACTGCTTAAAACTTCCCCAGTCTGTCAGGCCTTGGAGGTATACAGACCTCCCAACACAAAGGACCCAAGGAGGACAATGCCAAGACATATAATAATTAAAATGGCAAACATCAAGGATAAGGACAGACTATTAAAATCAGCCAGAGAGAGATATAAGATCACAAGCAAAGCAAAACCCATCAGGCTATCATCACACTTCTCAACAGGAACCTTACAGGCCAGAAGGAAGTGTCATGATATATTTAATGCAATGAAGCAGAAGGGCCTCAAACCAAGAATACTTTATCTGGCAAGATTATCATTTAAGTTTGAAGGTTGGATTTAAAATTTCCAGATAAGCTAAAGCTGAGAGAATTTACCTCCCACAAACAGTCTCTGTAGTGTATTTTGGAGGGACTGCTATAGATGGAAGTGTTCCTCAGGTTTAGTAGCTGTCACCAGAGGTAATGAAACCACAGTAAAGAAATTAGGACAATGAATTACTAAGCAAATGCAAAATTAAATGAATTACACCCTAAGTCTGTCAAGGGATAGACAAGGAGTACAGAATATGATAACTAATATGTAAAGAATGGAGGAGAAAGAAAAAGGAGGAGAAAAAAAGAACCTTCAGCTTGTGTTTGTAATAGCATACTAAGTGAGTTAAGTTAAACTCTGAAATAGTATGGAAGTTAACCATGAATCTTTGGTAACCACAAATCTAAAGCCTGCAATGCTAATAAGTACATATCTAACGATAATCACCCTAAATGTAAATGGTCTTAATGCACCAATCAAAAGACATAGTCACTGAATGGATAAAACAAGACCCATATATATACTACCTATAAGAGACTCACTTTAAACCCAAAGACATACACAGACTAAAAGTGAAAGGATGGAAAAAGATATTTCATGCAACTAATAGGGAGAAAAAAGCAGGAATTGCAGTACTTGTATCAGACAAAATAGACTTCAAAACAGAGTCACAAGAGACAAAGGACATTTCAAAATGATAAAGGTGTCAATCAAACAAGACGATATAACCATTATAAATATCTCTTCGACCAACACAGGAGCACCTAAATGTGTGAAACAAATACTAACAGAATGAAAAGGGGAAATAGAATGCAATGTATTCATTCTAGGAGAAATCAACACTTCACTCACTCGAAAGGACAGATGAACCAGACAGAAATAAGTAAGGAGGTAGAGGTGCTGAACAGCACATTTGAACAGATGGGCCTAACAGACATCTACAGAACTCTGCACCCAAATGTAGCAGAATACACATTCTTCTAAAGGACACATGGAACATTTTCAAGAATAGATCATATACTAGGCGACAAAAAGAGCCTCAGTAAATTCAAAAAGATTGAAATTGTACGAACCAGTTTCTCAGACAACAAAGACATAAAACATAAATTAATTACAAAAAGATAATGAAGAATCCCACAAACACATGGAGGCTTCACAAAATACTCCTATATAACCAATGGATCAATGACCAAATAAAAACAGAGATCAAGCAATACATGGAAACAGATGACAACAATAATTCAACAGCACAAAAATCTGTGGGATACCTCGAAGGCCGTGCTAAGAGGGAACTACACTGTAATACCTCAGAAAAGAAGAACAATCCCATATGAACTGTTGAAACTCACAAAGAACAAAACTAGAAAAAGATGAAATGAGGCCCAAAGTCAGTAGAAGGATGGACATAATAAAGATTAGAGCAGAAATAAATAAAATTGAGAAGAATAAAACAACAGAAAAATCAATGAAAGCACGAACTATTTTTTCTAGAAAATAAACAAAAATAAACCCCTACGCAGACATATAAAGACAAAAAGAGAGGCTACACACATAAACAGAATCAGAAATGAAAAGAAAAAATCACTACGGATACCACAGAAATACAAAGAATTATCACAGAATACTGTTAAAATTATAACAAACTGGATAACCTAGAAGAAATGGACAACTTTCTAGAAAAATACAACCTTCCAATGCTGACCCAAAAAGAAACATAAAATCTGAACAGACCAACTACCAGCAAAGAAATTGAATTGGTAATCAAAAAACTACCTTAGAAAACCCTTAGTGGAGATGGCTTAATGGGTGAATTTTATTAAACATTTAGTGAAGACCTAATACCCATCCTCCTTAAAGTTTTCCAAAAAGTAGAAGAAGAGGGAATACTTCCAAACTCATTCTATGAGGCCAGCATCCGTCTATACCAAACCAGGCAAAGACACCACAAAAAAAGAAAACTACTAACCAATATCCCTAATGAACATGGATGCAGAGATACTCAACAAAATATTAGCAAACCGTACTCAAAAATATATCAAAAACATCATCCATCATGATCAAGTAGGATTTATTCCAGGCATGCAAGGATGGTACAACATTCGAAAATCCATCAACACCACCCACCACACGAACAAAAAGGACAAAAACCACACAATCATCTCCACAGATGCTGAAAAAGCATTTGACAAAATTCAACATCCGTTCATGATAAAAACTCTCAACGAAATTGGTACAGAGGGCAAGTACCTCAATATAATAAAGGCCATATATGACAGACCCACAGCCAACATCATACTTAACAGCGATAAGCTGAAAGCCTTTTCTTTAAGATCGGGAACATGACAAGGATGCCCACTCTCTCCACTTTTATTCAACATAGTTCTGCAGGTCCTTGCCATGGCAATTAAAAAACACAAAGAAATATCATTCAGTTTGGTAAGGAAGAAGTTCAACTGTCACTGTTTCCCGATGACATGATATTGTACATAAAAAACCCTAAAGAATCCACTCCAAAACTACTAGATCTAATATTTGAATTCAGCAACGTTGCAGGATACAAAAATAATACACGGAAATCTGTTGCTTTCCTATACACTAATGATGAACTAGCAGAAAGAGGAATCGGTAAAACAATTCCATTCATAATTGTATCAAATATAATAAAATACCTAGGAATAAATCGAACTAAGGAAGTGCAACACCTATACACTGAAAACTACAAGACAGTGTTAAGAGAAATTAAAGAGGACACTAACAAATGGAAATTCATCCCATGCTCTTGGCTAGGAAGAATAAATATTCTCAAAATGACCATCCTGCCTAAAGCAATCTACAGATTCAATGCAATCCCTATCAAAATACCTACAGCATTCTTCAATGAACTAGAGCAAATAAGTCTACCATTCATATGGAACCATAAAAGACCCTGAATAGCCGAAGCAATCCTGAGAAGGAAGAATAAAGCTGGGTGAATTGCTCTCCCCAATTTGGTACTGGCACAAGAACAGAACAATAGGCCAATGGAACAAACTAGAGAGCTGAGATATACAGCCAAGCATATATGGTCAATTAATATATGATACAGGAGCTACAGACATACAATGGGGAAACGACAGCCTCTTGAACAACTGGTGTTGGGAAAACCGGACAGCTACATGCAAGAGAATGAAACTGGATTATTGTTTAACCCCGTACACCAAGGGAAACTCAAAATGAATTAAAGACCTGAATGTAAGTCAAGAAACCATAAATCTCTTAGTAGAAAACATAGGCAAAAATCTCCTGAATATAAACATAAGCAACTTCTTCCTGAACGCATCTCCTCAAGCAAGGAAAACAAAAGCAAAAACGAACACATTGGACTGCATCAAACTAAAAAGCTTTTGTATGGCAAAGGACACCATCAAGAGACCAAAAGGGCAACCTGCCTACAGTATGCTAAATATATTTGTAAAGGAAATATCCGACAAGGAGTTAACACCCAAAATTTATTAAGAACTCAGATGCCTCAACACAGAAAAAGCAAATAACCGGATTAAAAAAATGGGCGGAGGATATGAAGAGACAGTTCTCCAAAGATGAAAATCAGATGGCCAGCATACACATGGAGGGATGCTCCACATCACTAATCATCAGGGAAATGCAAATTAAAACCACAACGAGATATCACCTCACACCAGTAAGTATGGACAGCATCGAAAAGACAGATCAAATGCGGCCGAGGATGCGGAGGAAAGGGGAACCCTCCTACACTGCTGGTGGGAATGTAAGCTAGTTCAACCATTGTGAAAAGCAATATGGAGGTTCCTCAAAAAACTGTAAATACAAATACCATTTGACCTGCGAATTCCACTCCTAGGAATTTACCGAAAGAATACAATTTCTCATATTCAAAAATATATGCAGTGCTATGTTTATCACCGCACTATTTACAGTAGCCAAGATATGGAAGCAACCTAAGTGTCCATCAGTAGATTAATGGATAAAGAAGAGGTGGTACATATACACAATGGAATACTATTCAGCCATAAGAAAGATACAAATTCTACCATTTGCAATAACATGGATGGAGCTGGAGGATATTATGCTCAGTGAAATAAGCCAGGCAGAGAAAGACAAGTGCCAAGTGATTTCACTAATTTGTGGAGTACAATAACGAAGCAAAACTGGAGTAAAAAAACAGCAGCAGACTCAACAGAGTCCAAGAAGAAGACTAGTGTTTACCAAAGGTGCGGGGTATGGGAGGTCCGGTGGGGAGGGAGGGAGAAGGGGATTAAGAGGTATTATGTTTAGTAAACATGGTGTGAGGGGTCACGGGGAAAACAGTGTAGCAATAGAGAAGGCAAATATTGAATCTGCAGCATCTTACTGCACTGATGGACAGTGAGTGTAATGGGGTGTGGATGGGAACTTTATAATATGTGTAAAAGTAGTAACCACATTGGTTTTATTTTTTTATTAAGGTATTGATATACACTCTTATGAAGGTTTTACATGAAAAAACAATGTGGTTACTACATTTACACATGTTATCAAGTCCCGAGTCATACCCCAATGAAGTCATTGTCCATCAGTGTAATAAGATGCCACAAATTCATTATTTGCCTTCTCTGTGCTACACTGTTTTCTCCTTGATCCCCCACACCATGTGTACTAAACATAATACCCCTCAATCCCCTTCTCCCACCCTCCCCTCCCACCCTCCCACACCCCTTCCCCTTTGGTAAACGCTAGGTCCTTCTTGGAGTCTATGAGTCTGCCGCTGTTTTCTTCCTCCAGTTTTGCATCGTTGTTATACTAGACAAATGAGGGTAATTATTTGGCACTTGTCTTTCCCCTCCTGGCTTATTTCACTGAGCATAATATCCTCCAGCTCCATCCATGTTGTTGCAAATGGTAGGATTTGTTTCTTTACTGTAGCTGAATAGTATTCCACTATGTATATGTACCACATCTTCTGTATCCATGCATCTACTGACGGACACTTTGATTGCTTCCAGATATTAGCTATTGTAAAAAGTGCTGCAATAAACATAGGGGTGCCTATGTCTTTCTGAATCTGAGTTGTATTCTTTGGGTAAATTCCAAGGAGTGGGATTCCTGGGTCAAATGGTATTTTGTATTTTTAGTTTTTTGAGGAACCTCCATATTGCTTTACACAATGGTTGAACTAGCTTACATTCCCACTAGCAGTGTAGGAGGGTTCCCCTTTCTCCGAATGTTCGTCGGCATTTGTTGTTCTTAGTCTTTTCGATGCTGGCCATCCTTACTGATGTGAGGTGATATCTCATTGTGGTTTTAATTTGCATTTCCCTGATGATTAGTGATGTGGAGCATCTTTTCATGTGTTTGTTGCCATCTGAATTTCTTCTTTGGAGAACTGTCTCTTCATATCCTCTGCCCATATTTTAATCAGGTTATTTGCTTTTTGGGTGTTGAGGCGTGTAAGTTCTTTATATATATTGGATGTTAACCCCTTGTCGGATTTGCATTTACAAATATATTCTCCCATACTGTAGGATGCTTTTTTGTTCTGTTGATGGTGTCCTTTGCCGTGCAGAAACTTTTTAGTTTGATACAGTCCTATGAATTCATTTTTGCTTTTGTTTCCCTTGCTTACTGGAGGAGATGTGTTCAGGAAAAAGTTGCTCATGCTTATATTCAGGAGTTTTTTGCCTATGTTGTCTTCTAAGAGTTTTATGGTTTCATGACTTTCATTCAGGTCTTTGATCCATTTCGAGTTTACTTTTGTTTATGGGGTTAAACAATAATCCAGTGTCATTCTCTTGCAAGTAGCTGTCCAGTTTTGCCAACACCAGATGTTGAAGAGGCTGTCATTTCCCCATTGTATGTTCATGGCTCCTTTTTCATATATTAATTGACCATATATGGTTGGGTTTATATCAGGATCTCTAGTCTATTCCATTGGTCTGTGGGTCTGTTCTTTTGCCAATACCTAATTGTCTTGATTACTGTGGCTTTGTAGTAGAGCTTGAAATTGGGGAGCATAATCCTCCCAGCTTTATTCTTCCTTCTCAGGATTGCTTTGACTATTCGGTGTCTTTTTTGGTTCCATATGAATTTTTGAACTATTTTCTGTAGTTTGTTGAAGAATGCTGTTGGTATTTTAATAGGAATTGCATTGAATCTCTAGATTGCTTTAGGCAGGATAGCCATTTTGACAGCATTAATTCTTCGTATCCATGAGCACGGGATTTGTTTCCATTTATTGTATCATCTTTAATTTCTCTCATGAGTGTCTTGTAGTTTTCAGAGTATAGGTCTTTTACTTCCTTGGTTAGATTTATTACTAGGTATTTTATTGTTTTTGATGCATCTGTGAATGGAATTGTTTTCCTGATTTCTCTCTCTGATAGTTCATTGTCAGTGTGTTGGAATGGCACAGATTTCTGTGTCTTAATTTTGTATCCCGCAATTTTGCTGAATTCAGATATTAGATCTAGTAGTTCCGAAGTGGATTCTTTAGGGTTTTTTATGAACAATATTATGTCATCTGCAAACAGGGACAGTTTAAGTTCTTCCCTGCTAATCTGGATGCTTTTTATTTCTTTGTGTTGTCTGATTGCCGTGGCTACGACCTCCAGTACTGTGTTGAATAGAAGTGGGGAGAGTGGGCATCCGTGTCTTGTTCCATATCTTAAACGAAAAGCTTTCAGCTTCTTGCTGTTAAGTATAATGTTGACTGTGAGTTTGTCATATATAGCCTTTATTATGTTGAGGTACTTGCCCTCTATACCCATTTTGTTGAGAGTTTTTATCATGAATAGATGTTGAATTTTGTCAAATACTTTTTCAGCATCTGTGGAGATGATCATGTGATTTTTGTCCTTCTTTTTGTTGATGTGGTCGTTGATGTTGATGGATTTTCGCGTATTGAACCATCCTTGGTCCCTGGAATAAATCCTGCTTGATCATGATGGATGATTCTTTTGATGTATTTTTGAATTCGGTTTGCTAATATTTTGTTGAGTATTTTTGCATCTATGTTCATCAGGGATATTGGTCTGTAGTTTTCTTTTCTTGTGGTATCTTTGTCCAGTTTTGGTATTAGGGTGATGCTGGCCTCATAGAATGAGTTTGGAGGTATTCCCTCGTCTTCTTCTCCTTGGAAAACTTTAAGGAGGATGGGTATTAGGTCTTCCCTAAATGTTTGGTAAAACTCTGTGCTGAAGCCATCTGGTCCAGGTATTTTGTTCTTAGGTAGGTTTTTGATTACCAGTTTAATTTCATTGCTGGTAATTGGTCTGTTCAGATTTTCTGTTTCTTTTTGGGTTAGCCTTGGAAGGTTATATTTTTCTAGAAAGTTGTCCATTTCTTCTAGGTTATCCAGTTTTTAGCATATCATTTTTTATTTTATTCTCTAACAATTCTTTGTATTTCTGTGGTGTCCGTAGTGATTTTTCCTTGTTCATTTCTTATTCTATTTTTGTGACTGGGCCCTCTTTTTATCTTGTTACGTCTGGCTAGGGCTTTATATATTTTGTTTATTTTCTCAAAGAACCAGGTCTTGCTTTCATTGATTCTTTCTATTGTTTTTTCTTATCGATTTTATTTATTTATGCTCTAATCTTTATTATGCCCCTCCTTCTACTGACTTTGGGCCTCATTTGTTCTTCTTTTTTTAGTTTCGTTAATTGTCAGTTTAGACTGCTCATATGGGATTGTTCTTTTTCCCTGAGGTAGGCCTGTATTGCAATATAATTTCCTCTTAGCTCGGCCTTCGCTGCATCCCACAGATTTTGCAGTGTTGAATTATTGTTGTCATTTGTCTCCATATATTACTTGATCTCTGTTTTTATTTGGTCATTGATCCATTGGTTATTTAGGAGCATGTTATGAAGCCTCCATGTGTTTGTGGGATTTTTCATTTTCTTTGTGTGATTTATTTCTAGTGTCATACCTTTGTGGTCTGAGAAACTGGTTGGTACAATTTCAATCTTTTTGAATTTACCAAGGCTCTTTTTGTTGCCTAGTATATGATCTATTCCTGAAAATATTCCATGTGCACGTGAGATGAATGTATATTCTGGTGCTTTGGGGTGTAGAGTTCTGTAGATGTCTGTTAGGTCCTTCTGTTGTATTGTGTTGTTCAGTGCCTTTGTCTCCTTACTTATTTTGTGTCTGGTTGATCTGACCTTCAGAGTGAGTGGCATGTTGAAGTCTCCTAGAGTGAATGCATTGCATTCTACTTCTCCATTTAATTCTGTTAGCATTTGTTTCACATGTGTAGGTGCTCCTGTGTTGGATGCCTAGGGGTTTATAATGGTTCTATCTTCTTGTTGGATTGCCCCTTTTATCATTATGTAATATGCTTCTTTGTCTCTTGTGTGTTCTTTTTTTGAAGTCTATTTTGTTTGATACAAGTACTGCAACTCTTGCTTTCTTCTCCCTATCATTTGCATGAAATATCTTTTTCCATCCCTCACTTTTAGTCTATGTATGTCTTTGGGTTTCAAATGAGTCTCTTCTAGGCAGTATATAGATGGGTCTTGTTTTTTATCCATTCAGTGACTCTGTGACTTTTGATTGGTGCATTCAGTCTATTTACATTTAGGGTTATTATCGATAGGTATGTACTTATTGGCCTTGCAGGGCTTAGATTCGTGGTTATGAAAGGTTCAAGATTAACTTCCTTACTATCTAAGAGCCTAACTTAACTCACTTAATGTGCTATTACAAACACAATCTAAATTTTCTTTTTTTTTTCTTCCTCCTTTGTCTTCTTCCTCCATTCTTTATATATTATTTATCATATTCTGTACTCTTTGTGTACCCTTGTTTGCTTTGGGGATAGTTAATTTAATTTTGCATTTACTCAGTAATTAGGTGTTCTCCTTTCTTTAGTGTGGTTTTATTACCTCTGGTACCATGTATTAAACCTTAAGAACACTTCTATTAATAGCAGTCCCTTCAAAATACACTGTAGACACAGTTTGTGGGAGGTAAATTCTCTCGGGTTTAGCTTATCTGGAAATTGTTTAATCCCTCCTTCCAATTTAAATGATAATCGTGCTGGATACAGTATTTTTGGTTCAAGGCCCTTGTTCTTCATTGCATTAAACACATCATGCCACTCTCTTCTGGCCTGTATGTTTTCTGTTGAGAAGTCTGATGATAGTCTGATGGGCTTTCCTTTGTATGTGATCTTATTTCTCTCTGTGGCTGCTTTTAATAGTCTGTCCTTATCCTTGATCTTTCCCATTTTAATTACCGTATGTCTTGGTGTTGTCTTCCTTGGATCCCTTGTTTTGGGAGATCTCTGCATCTCCATGGACTGAGAGACTATCTCCTTCCCCAGATTGGGGAAGTTTACACCAATTACCTCCTTAGTTAACACTTTCTATTCCTTTTTTTCTCTCTTCTTCTTCTGGTACCCTTATAATGCGAATGTTGTTCCGTTTGGATTGGTCACAAAGTTCTCTCAATATTCTTTCATTGTTAGAGGTCCTTTTTTCTCTCTGTGCCTCAGCTTCTTTGTATTCCTTTTCTCTAGTTTCTATTTAATTTATCGTCTCATCCACCATATCCATTCTGCTTTTAATACCCTCCATTGTGCTCTTCAACGATTGCATGTCCGACCTGATTTCATTCCTGAGTTCTTGAATATCTTTCTGTACCTGCATGAGCATGTTAATTATTTTTATTTTGAACTCCCTTTCAGGAAGAGTCATGAGTTTGATGTCATTTAAATCTTTCTCATGAATTGTGTTAGTAATTTTACTCTGAACCAGGTTCCTTTGGCGTTTCATATTTGTATATGGCTCCCTCTTGTGCCCAGAAGCTCTACTCCCTGTAGCTGCCCCGCCCGTGAAGAAATGTCAGGGGTCGCAGGGAAGTGGTATTGGTGCCTGGGGGTAGGAAAGAACTGTTTCCTGCTTCCCAGCTCCTATGCCTGTGTACAGTGCCTGAACCAGTGTGCCGAGCACACTGGTATAAACCTGTATCCTTTGTGTTTGTAGTTGGTGTAGACAGATCTTCCCTCTGGCTCGCCTAACGTCAGGGTAGGGTTTGCCGGTTTGTGAGCCACGTTTGGCTGGCCGGAGAAAGGTGCAGTAGGCTGCATATTACAGAGCTGTGTAGCCAGCCAGGGACCTGGAGTATCTGAAGGTAGTCTAAGGAGTAAGATTTATTTTTCCTCTTTAAATATGAGAGTCTATATGGCAAAGCTCCTAACCTGCTGGTCAGAGTGCACCCGGACAATTTGGTCTACCTGTCCTCTCTCCTGAGCAGTAAGCTCTGTTCAATCCTTACCCCTTTAGTAGCACTCTTGCTAAGGATTTCCTTGTTAGGAAATCTCTCAGACTGCCCGCCTTTCTTTTGTCCCAGAGAGGCCGGATATGGATCCCTGCTTTCCACAAGTGGCTGAAATCTCAGTCTCTCCAGGAATTCTGCCTGTCTTAGGTTTCCAGCCCCCTACTCATGAGAGTACCATCGAAGCCCCATGAAATGTAGGTTTGTGCTCCCAGAGCAGATCTCCAGAGTTAGGTATTCAGCAGTACCAGGCCTCCACTCCCTCCCTGCTCCGTTTCTTTCTCCTGCGGGTGAGCTGGGGTGGGGGAAGGGCTTTGTCCAGTGAGGCCACAGCTTTGGTACATTACCCTGTTCTGTGAGGTCTGCTCTTTTCTCCAGGTGTATGTAGTCTGGCGCAGTCCTCTTTCCTGTTGCTCTTTCAGGATTAGTTGTATTATATTTTCATATTATATGCGGTTTTTGGAGGAAGCCTGTGTCCTCTCTCGCCTCCGTCTTTAATCCAATCGCACTTTGTCTTTTCATGTGAAATCTTCATAACAATGTATATCGATAATACCTTAATAAAAAAAAAGTCTCCCTTGAGGTGATAATTTCTTTTCACAGCATGAAGGTAGTTCCAAGAGTGACAGCTTGCATATTACTTACATAATAATGTTGATTGGCATGTACCACGTAAATCCATTGTAGTTTTCTGTGCCTTCTCACCTGGATCCTGCATGGTATACCCCTTTATGTGCCAGGTTGAACAGTGCATTGGCTTTGGCTGAATATTGGTAAGCCCTGAAGTCAGAAGCCTGGTTGGGAGTAAGTGAATCTTTTATAGGTTGCTGGGTCTGCTGAATGTTAGCTCAGCGAAGATGTCTCAGTCAGGGTGGAACACTAGTAGGCTGAGGCCAATACCAAGTGCTGTTGCAGGAGAGAACAGCAGAAACTCTTTAATAAGTAGTTAATGGGAGGATAAATTGGTAGATGACTGGCTAATGGATATATATATTCAAGTAACATATGTTTGATCATGACATGGAGATGTCTTCTGAGTGGTTTAGGATACTGACATATTGACAGTTTTGACTGCTCTCCATGTGATAGAACTCAGTGAAAGTGAGATGGGGTCTGGGGGTGTCACTCTGACCTCCTTAACAGTGGAGTGGAGTATGGGTTTCCCCTAGTATGCTGTTGAAACGTGCTTTATTTTTTCTTCCTCTAACCCTCCATATGCTCCACTATCCATTGTAGGTGCAAGATACTCTCAAGTAGTTATACTATGGTTTGAAACTGTAGAGGCATCATGTTTCTCTTTTATCAGCTTAGACTAAAGGACATTGCAGAGATCTTGTGAGGAGGTATAATAAAAATAATAAAAAATTAGATCCTATTTAATTTTTCTGATGGCAAATGATGAAGTAAGTTGAAGACAGGACATTGGTAGATAGGATAAGGCCCCAGAAGAAAATGAGTCAGGAGCTATTCATTTAGACTCTTCTGAATTTGTCTGGCTGTTGCCTTGTGTTGATTCGCAAATGGAGCCTGGGTGTTTGGCCCTAGGCTGTTGATGGTCCTAGATAAAGAGGGATATAGCTTTCTTCCCTTCTGCAGACACTCTTTGCATTTTCTGTGTGGCAGCATGGACAAGATGTTCTTGCTCAGATTGCTTGGTTTGCATCCCTTTTGGTTCTGAACTATAGTGCTGCAAGTCCTAATGAACTCCTTTTTTCGTAAATAACAGCTTTATTGAGATACCATACAATTTGACTATTTTAAGTATATAATTCAGTGTATTTTAACATATTCACAGAGTTGTGCAGTTATCACCACAGTCAATTTTAGAACATCACCCAAAAAAGAAATACCGTATGTTTGGCAGTCACTCCTCATTCCCTCCAGCCCATCCCTGTTTGCCTACTTGCTATCTACTTTTTGTCTCTATAGATTTGCCTATTATGGACATTTCATATAAATGGAATCATGTGGCCTTTTGTGTCTGGCTTCTTTCACTTAGCATGTTTAGAAGGATCATCCATGTTGTAGCATGTATCAGTATTCCACTACTTTTAGTTGCTAAATAATATTCCATTGTATGGATATACCACATTTTATTTATTCATGTATCTGCTGAATACCATTTTAGTTCCCATTTTGGAGCTATTATGAATAATGCTGCTTTTAATATTTGTGTATAAGTTTTTCTGTGGATATGTATTTTCATTTCCCTCAGGAGTAAAATTTCTAGGTCTTGTAATTCTGTGTTCAGCCTTTTTTGGAACTGCCAGTCTGTTTTCCAGAGTGAGTGTGCCATCTTACATTATTATTAAGTGTAGGAGGATTCTAGTTTTCTACATCTTTGCCAGTATTATTATCTTTTACCTATAGCCACCTTAGTGGGTGTGAAGTGGTATCATTGTGGTTTTGATTTGCATTCCCCTGAAGGCTAATGATATTAAGCATCTTTACATGTGCTTATTGGCCATTTATATATTTTTTTTGGTGAAATGGCTATTTTGATCCTCTGATCCTTTGCTTTAAAATTGGATTGTCCTTTTACTATTGAGTTGTGAGAGTACTTTGTGTATTTTAGATACAAATCTCTTACCAAGTTTCTGTGGGTTGTTTTTCACTTTCTTGATGGTGTCCTTTGAAGCACAAGTTTTCAATTCTTATATAGTTCAAATTACCTGTTTTTTTCTTTTTTTGCTTGTGCTTTTGGTGTCATATCTACAAAGGCTCTGCCTAACCCAAGGTCACAGATTTAATCCTGTATTTTCTTCTAAGAGTTTTATCATTTTAGCCCTTACATTAGGTCTGTAATCCATTTTGAGTTAGTTTTTGTGTATGGTCAAGGAGTCAGCTTCATTTTTTTTTCTATGTGTGGATATCCAGTTGTCCCAGCAACATTTGTGGAGGTTAGGTTTTGAATTGATCCTTTCATTCCTCATTTTCTGCCTGACGAGGTGAATATCCACACCTTGGGTTTAAGTACCTAGTACATCATTTTCACACCCAAATGGTGTATTCCATGCAGCTGCAGTCATATTTCCTTTTTCTCATTAGACGGATTACATCAATGCCAGTTTCATGGATGGCTACAAGCAGAAGAATGCTTACATTGGTACACAAGGTAAGTTAGTCCACCCCTCACAAGTTGGTTTTGTGTCATCTACCTGTGATTCCTTACACCACATGATAGCATGATTTTTTAAAGAAATGGTGACTTGAGGTGATGTTGTGGCCACTAGATCATGGCCTCTCATAAAGACTGGAGGTTATTGAAGAAGGCAGGTGATAGGTAGAGTTTTTATACCAGCTGTGCCTGGAAACTCACTGCATAGAGGTAAACTGGAGATTTGAACACACACCAGTGTTAACAGTTTTTAAGAGTATCTTAGTATTGCCAACCCAAGGGAAGCACTGGCAGATTCTGAAATCACCAGAACTCTCTGGCCAGTGAGATGCTCTTGTGTCTGGTAGAAGCCAAGAATGGCAGTGGGACTTCCCAGAGAATGAGCCGCATCTGTTAATGAGGTTGCTATTCTAAGAGGCTTTTGTTGGTCCCTGTACTATCACAGAGCATCCTAGCAGTCTTCTGACATGGATAGTCTGTGCTAGGTCTGACAGTGAAGTACTGGGCTCTAGGAGGATATCAGATGGAGTTTTTTATAAATGCTTTGTGGGCCCCAGTACTCCTTCTGACATGGCCTGTGCCATCGTAAGGAGAATACCAAGTTGCCTTCAAAGAAGGTGGGAAGAAATCACAACACAGGAGGACATAACGGACCACTCTGTGGACCGAAGGCCCTTTGACCGTTGCAGAGCATGGCCTGCAAAAGATCTGGCAGATACCTCCTTAACCAGTGATCAAACTTAGTATCATGAATAATGGACTGATATTGCATGCCTCCTGTTGTAATAAGTGAGAACTGAACAACATAACCTATGTTGTATGTTGACAGTTTTTGAATCTAATCATAACCTATGTTGTATGTTGCCAGTTTCTGAACCTAATCATGAGAAATAAACCAGACAAATCCAGATTGTGGGATATACTATAAGAAAATTAGCATAGACTCTTCTAAGTTAATGCCATGAAAAACCATTGTGGAGTAAAAAGAAATGATAACTAAAGGCAATGCGTGACCCATGATTGGAACCTCAGTTTGGACAAAAAAACTGTTAAGGACAAACTTGTTTGGGCAGTTGTAGACTGTGTATTAGGTAATATTATTGTATCAGTGTTTAATTGCTTAAGTGTGATAATGGTATTTTTCTATATGACAATGTCCTTCTACTAAATAAATATTTAAGAATAAAATGTTATAATGTCTAAAACTTACTTTTAAATAGTTCAGTAAAAAATAAAATATGTGTATCTATAAAGAGAAGCAAACATTGCAGAATGATAGCTTTTGAACTAAAGAATGTATGAGTACATATTACTATTCTTTCAACTTTTTATAGGTTTCAAAATTTTTCATATTAAGTTAAGGGAGGGAAAAAAAGGAAAAGGGTCTTTGGATTTTTGGTACATTGTTAATTGGTACAATGGTCACAGGTTTATTTTTTCCCCTGGGAGAGACCCCTCCCTTCAAAAGCAGTCCTTTCAAGACCCTAAGAAGAAATAAGAGAACAATCAAGGAAGATATTTGGCAGATACAGAATATGATATGATGTACCTAAGAGTAGGGGCTTTGCTGAGGATGATGACCCAGACATGGTTGAACTTATGGAGGGTAAGGATTGGCTCTAGAGGGCCTCCGAATGCTCCTTTCTCCAAGTTACAAAGCAAGGTCACTGCTTAGAGTTGCTAATTATCCAGGAATTGGATCCTTTGGCTGGCTATGAAGGCCCTGTCCAGGAGAAGAAACTCCTCCAGGAATATGAGAAAGAAAGGGTTTCTTGAGTCAAGCACTAATCATCTTTAAAAGGCGTCAGCACTTTGTTAGGGCTAGAAGATGATGAGGTCCTGGGATGCTGAGAAGCTGGTTTCATTCGCTTGGCTAACCTTGGCTATATTCAGTATTCTGATTCTTACGCATAACATTTCTACTAATAATATCTCATCTATTGAGAGTATCTGTTATCTCTCAGATACACAATCTCTGTCTAATTATTATAGAGACTCTGCAAGAAAGTTTATTAATCCATGAACAAACTGAAGCCCAAAGAGGTTAGGTGACCTTGGATCACATAGGTAGTAAGTGGCAGAGCCAGATTTGAATGCATGTCTGTTGGGTTCAAAAGTCCTTGCAAGCCCAGTCAGTGGATTGTTTCACCCATGTCAGCATAAACCACTGACTTTTTCTTTCTTTCTTTCTTTTTTTAATTAAAGTATCATTGGTATACAGTCTTGTGATGGTTTCGCATACACAGCACAGTGGTTTCTCAGCATTCACCCATGTTATCAAATCCTCATTCCCTCTCTTGTGGTCATCGTCCATCAGCGTCGTAAGATGCTATAGAGTCATTAATTGTCTTCTCGGTGCTATACTGCCTTCCCCGTGACCTGCCTATGTTGTAATTGTGAATTATAGTGCCCCTTAATTCCCTCCTCCCTCCTCCTCCACCCTTTCCCCCCTTGGTAACCAGTAGTCCCTTCTCAGTGTCTGTGTGTCTACTGCTATCTTGTTCCTTCAGTTTTGCATTGTTTTTATACTCCACAAATGAGTGAAATCATTTGGTATCTGTCTTTCTCTGCCTGACTTATTTCACTGAGCATGAATATCCTCCAGCTCCATCCATATTTTTGCAAATAGGATTTATTTCCTTTTTATGGCTGAATAATATTCCATTGTGTATATGTACCACATCTTCTTTATCCATTCATCTACTGATGGACACTTAGGTTGCTTCCATATCTTGGCTATTGTAAATAGTGCTATGATAAACAGAAGGGTGCATATGTCTTTTTGAATCAGGAATCTTGCTTTCTTTGGGTAAATTCCTAGTAGTGGAATTCCTGGGTCAAATGATATTTCTATTTTTAGTTTTTTGAGGAGCCTCTATATTGCTTTACACAATGGTTGAACCAATTTACATTCCCACCAACATTGTAGGAGGGGATTTTATTTCTTTAGAAAAATCTACTGTCTAATCTGGTAAGTAATCCCTTCTAAATCTCTCTGTTGGAAGAACTTATGATCCTTCTCTGCCTAGCCTGAGTCTGAGTGGTGTCTGGGTTATCAGGGGCTGTGACTGGCAACACCAATATTGCCAATGGTTTGTATATGGTAAGAAAGGAAAAGAGAGCTGCTGTGGTGCAGGGTAGTGAGATGTGGACAAGGATGGGCATCCGAGATGGGGAAAGGGTGTTTTTATTATTTTCTTGATGTGTGTAGTACAGTAATGCATGTCTATCGTAGAAAATGAAGATGATAATCACTCATAACCCTGAGACCCAGAGATAATTTAATGTTAATAGTTTGTAGCATCTCCTTTTATACCTTTATACAAATAGTTAGACATATAAAATACCTAACAAAACGGGCAATTTTTATACATGCTCTCTGTTCATTTGCTAGTATCTTGTGAATACCTTTCTATAGCAGAAAAACAGATATTACATCACCACCTTTGTGCATTGCTTAAATTTAACTAATTATCTCTTGCTAGACATTTAGCTTGTTTCCAAGACCTCACATGCTTTTTAGCAGTGTCCATTTCTGTGAACTAGAAATTCTAGTATCATAAAATGTTGGTGCTTGCTGAATTCAAGGCTTAGCAAAAATGTCAGTGAAACCAGCAGACTTCCAGGACAAAATTAACCCTTGGTAGTACCTTGATTGCCTGAAAGCAGAGGAGGAAACAGACTAGGAAAGTTGAAGGAGTTATTCTGAGTTGTTACTCCCTTGATTGAAAGGGTAGTTGTTGCCACACAAGTATCTTCAGAGTTCCTGTTGAGTACCCAGTTCTGTGTAGATTCTGAATCTAAAAGGAGAACTTGATGACATGGCCCTTGTCCTTAGCACCATGTTTATGGAGACTTGATTAATTCTCACAAAGTAAAACGATGTAAGACCATTATACATTAGATGGTTAAGCTATTTTGATCTAGCTGTGCCATCAAGAGCCGTCTGTATTGTGATGAAGCTATTTTTTTAGAGAGATTAAACTGGCAGGGTTATGCACAATAGACTGGATGAAAAAGAACCCTATTCAGAAAAGCAAACCAAGATGGTATTACAGTAACTCAGTCAAAAGATGATATGGTCCTTGTGGCAGTGAAATTAGGCAGGTAGAGGAATATGGAGGGGAAAGGATAAAAACCAAAAACATTTCAAAACCAAAAAATCTCTAGCACTTGGTGACTGCTTCTGGGAGATGAGGGAAATAGATGAGTCAGAATTGACTCCAACTTTTTAAGACCGAGTGCTTTAAGAATATCCGTACTCTTAACAATGTTGGGAAAGTGGAGAGATAAAGCTCATTTTGAAGGAGCAGATGGAATTTCAAACATGTTGGGTCTGAGGAGATGATGGCTCATGGAAGGGGAATGGGTCAGTAGGCAACGGGTGATCATAAGACTTAGGTGAGATGAAAACAGCTAGAGACATGTACACAGTTGGCACTGTCCGTATCGAGATGATAACTGAAGCCTTGATGATAGGGCTTCGAGGGTTGTTACAGTGCTTGTAAAACTGTAACCTACCTACACTTCACCTGGGGATCTTACTAAAATGCAGACTGTGCATTTCCAACACTCTCCCACACGATGCTGCTGGGCCAAAAGCACCGTGAGTAGCAGGGATGTAGTGAGACAAGCAGGGAACCAGCACCTGTGCTTTGGAGTTAGTAGTTAGGAGGAAAACAGAAGAGCCTAATAAAGAAAGAAGTGATTCCCAGTGTCCTGTTATTTGTGTTCTCCTTTCATTCCAGGCCCTTTGGAGAACACCTACTGTGATTTCTGGCTCATGGTTTGGGAGCAGAAAGTCTTGGTGATTGTCATGACCACCCGGTGAGTTCATCCGTTTTCTTCCCACTTCCCTCTTCCCCCCACCATGTCCCCAAGTATGGGTAATTCAAGAGGGGAGTTTAGCTCCCAGAAACAATGAGGATTAGGAAAGCCACAGCAGAGAGTTTGAGATGTCTTAACTTTTTCTTAGCTGACCCAGAATTAATACAGCCAGAGTATGGTGGAGATTGATAGATCTAACTTGTCGAGCTTTGATCCATGGCTCTGGGGACCCTGTACCAGTTACAGCCTATTCTGAGGTCCTGGTCTTATCCACTAAAGGAAGTATTGGAAAATATGAGGCAATTCACTTTTAAACTGGTCCCCACTTCCAAAGGGCAGTGGTCTTTCTGACTTCTGAATTACCAGTTCCCTCTGCTTTCCCTTTTCCCTGCTACTTTTAATCATTTTCTTGCTTGTTCATACTTCAACCTATAGAATTGCAAAAAAGAGGTGAAACTTAATATGTCAGGCAGGAAGCTCTTAATGAAAGGAATCTTTTTTGAGATTTTTGAAAGAAATTAATGAGAACGTTTGTCCAGTTCCCTTCCTCCTGGCACTGTTACAGCCGCCTTTGATTTGGAGAGGAGGTAGTGGAAGAAGTCCCACCTTGGAGTCCTTTGAAACCACTGATGAGTAGGAGGTGGCCATTAAGCCTTTATACCAACCTCCTGCTGGCATTTGAGGAACTGTGACTTTCCCACTCCTTTATCAGCCAAGGGACCTTATTTTGGGGAAGAGAATGAACTGTCCTCGAGTGATGGGGCAGAGGGTTCAATCTGGCCCAGTACATTTCCTCTACTATCTGTCTTTGTCCACCCAGTAATTTATCCAGGTGTGTGAGGAGTACCAAGAGGTATCAGGAAAGGGGCTAAATGATATAGCAGGTACTTGATAAATGTCTGCTAAATGAGTATGTGCAGAAACTTTAGTTGTTATATCTGTTTAGAGTGAAGTGTTTTTTTTTTTCTTTTGTGCCAAGCAGCAAGGGTGTAAGTTAGATAGAAGCAGTACCAGAGATGGTCCTGCTGCCTGGCAGTGCATGTGGGAAGTCATGGGGAGAGCAGGTTATTATTGTTCAGAGGAAGGACGGGAAGCTTACCCTGCTCTGTGTGTCTTCAGCTTTGAGGAGGGCGGCAGGAGAAAGTGTGGCCAATATTGGCCTTTAGAAAAAGACTCTCGGATCCGATTTGGCTTCCTCACAGTGACCAATCTAGGCGTGGAGAACATGAACCATTATAAGAAAACAACGCTAGAAATTCACAACACAGAGGTAAATCCAGGTTTCTGTTTTCTCACTTACTACAGTTGGGGGAGAACCTTTACAATAAAAATCTCTAAAGAGCATTGGTAGGATTTCAGGGAATTTATAATGTATTTTTCTGGGAACAGGATCATGCTTTCAACTCAGAGCCGATATAGCTATACTGTCTCAACACAAGAAATCTAAATCCTACAATGTAGGAATTCTGCCTGCTCCAGATATTCAGTCTTTTTTGGGGGTTTGTAGAGAAGTGATTATGGAAAAGGTTGAGGGTGTGGTAGGCAGGAACCTTGGAGATGGGGACCCCAGGGGTTGAGAATCTGGAAAAGTTGAAGGTAGTAAGGGGAAAGCAGAAATGACCTCATTAATTTTTCTTCTTTTTTCATCCAAGGAGCGGCAGAAACGCCAGGTGACCCACTTTCAGTTCCTGAGCTGGCCAGATTATGGTGTCCCTTCCTCAGCAGCTTCCCTCATTGACTTCTTGAGAGTGGTCAGGAACCAGCAGAGGCTGGCCGTCAGTAGCATGGGAGCACGCTCCAGAGGGCAGTGCCCTGAGCCACCCATTGTAGTCCACTGCAGTGCAGGCATTGGCAGGACAGGTAATGCACCTGGTGCAGCTCTCAGAGCATCCAGGGGCAGTAAGGGTGGGGGAGAATAAGAAAGCTCTTAGTTGTCAGTTTGAGAGAATTTGATCCATTGGTGGTAAATTGCCATGAAAAATTCCTCTTTAATGTCATTTTGGTATCCCTAGTGCTAGGTGTGCTGGCCAGAATATACACTTCCAAAGCCAGGCTCTCTAGGGGTTGATGCTTTATACAGCCCATCATATGATTATCTTCTGATCCCATCACCGTCACTTGGATGGCCCAGAGAGCTCAGCTAGGCTCTACTTCCTTCCCATCCCCCTCCCTGGGGAGACTCCCACCCTGTGCTGTGTTCTTCATTTTAGAGCCTGTTAACAGCTTTTCCCTCAAGGGGATGTGCATTGCAGGGGCTGCTGGCCTTTCTAGTTTAGAGTTCCCTTTGGGAGAAGGGAAGAATAGGTTTGTGTTAGGTCTTTGTGGAGAAGTTTAGAGTCTTTGAAATTAGGGCCCAGGTGTGGGAATGCTGTGGTTCTGACTGGGATTGAAGCAGGTAGTTCCTTTATGTTACCTTCATGCCTACTTTTCCTATTACCCCCACGTATGTCCTGAAAGACAAGAAGCCTTCACATTTCTCTGTTCTCCAACCCTGCCTGTGACCTCCTCCTCAAGTCGTTTCAGGCCTAGCCGGCTGGCCTCCTGCCACGAGGCACCTTGCCTTTGAATTCCTCGTCAGTCTTGCCTGGGTTAGTTGGCCGAGGGGGGGAAATGGGAGAGGTAGATCAGGTATGACCACTTCTTTCCTTCCTTCCTTCAGGTACCTTCTGCTCACTTGACATCTGCCTGGCACAGCTGGAGGAGCTCGGCACCCTTAATGTATTCCAGACGGTGTCCCGCATGAGGACCCAGAGGGCCTTCAGCATCCAGACCCCAGAGCAGTACTATTTTTGCTACAAGGCAATCCTGGAATTTGCAGAGAGAGAAGGCATGGTGCCCTCCAGCCACAACCTCCTGGCCATGGATAGTCAGTAACTGTCCCACAAGCCTCCTATCTGCTGGCCAGCCTTCCTTAAACTACCCTGGACACCGCTGAGCCTATAGGCTGCCATCAGTTACGCTGAAGCCTTGGACCAACCTCTTGTTTTTCCCGGTGCATGCGTGCATACAAGGCAGCCTTTCCCTTTGGCTAGGTAGATGTGGTAAAATCGCCACTAGAAAGGGCCAGCAGCAATGTGTTCTTAATTCCTAGCACCTGCTATCGAACTGTGCCTTATTAAAACCAAATTGTGGCTATCGATTTTTGCCAGGGGCCCCGAGGTAAGTGGGGAAGGAACCTTTCTCCCCCTTTCCCAATGCCATTCTCCTTTTTGAGGTTTCTTTCCCATTCCATCCTTTTGCTAGGATTTGATGGGCAGATTTGATGAGCATCCACCTTCCTTCCCAATGAGCGTGACCAAGTTACATATTCTGGAGAACGTCCTGGGTGCCAAGCACGGTATACCTAGGGCGTGTATTCCAGTCTTCTGTCATTCTCTGTGTGTGTGTGTGCACATGTGCGTGTATGTGCACTTACATGTATGGGTCCATATGTACGTGTGTATATAATATATATTGTATGTGGTAATATGTTCGTATTCTATAAATACATATACACAGAGATAACTCCTTTGTAGAATTTCCTGGGGTTCCATGTTGCAGTTCAGGACTCCTTGCTTCTTGGACCCTACTGTTTATCCTGGGCTAGCTGGGGTTGGGGATCATGTCTTCTGGCGTTAGATCATAGAGTAGTAGAAGAGGACACACACGTATCCACTCTTCTATGCTCCTGCCACAGGCCCTCTTCCTTACATAATGACTTATCTCTCTCTAGGATGTTGCCTGTTAGAACCAAGAATACTTGTTTGTGGTGACACTGATTTAATTCAGCATGGATTACCCTTATCTAATGATATTTCTGTTTACTCTCCAATTTTGGGAATAGACCTCCACTGTGATTCCAGACACTTTCTTTCCTCTCTCTACCCCTTGGAGATTGGGATCTGGTAGTAGAAATAAGCTGACTGAGCAGCCAGTGCCAAAAACATTGGTACAAAGTCTTAGAAGGAAAGAGAGGGAGCCCAGGTATGAGAGGGGAAACTGCTGTAAGAATCCCTCCCTGGGAGAATGAGCCGGGGCTCTTTTTCCTTCTGCTAGAAAGTTCCTTCCTTATACGGCTTGTCCCTGTCCATTCAGATGCCCATCTCTTCCAGCCTCCTAGACTGCCAGACCTTGGGGCTCAAGCTGGGTGGGTTCTGGGTCAGTAAGAAGTTGAACACTTGGCTGGGTGAGGCAGCCCCCTACAATCACTATTCGCACCCTTTCACTCACCTTGTCTGCTCTCTGCCCCTGGCCTACCCAATCTGATGTGCCAGGGATGGAATTAGAGAGTCCCAGCACTTCACATTCCCAAGAAAACCCCAGGAACCCATAGACCTTCCCCCATTGCAGATGAGGTTGGCAGCTCATCAGACCTCAATAATTTTATACTGTAATAAGCTCTTTGAATGTATATATTCTTATTTTTACAGTCTTTTCATTTTGTATTTAACATCAATGGACTGAGTCAGATTCAGAAAATAACTGTAAATGTTCATATTCAATATCTTACAGCGGTACAGTTTTGTATTTACATATAAATATACCGACATGATCAAACCCTTTTAGCTTCATCAATTTAGTAGCAGTATGGGGCTGGGAAGGTGAGGAGGGGGTGTCCAAGAGCTGGTCTGGGAGGGATGGGGAGGCAAGGAGGGACCCAAGGCCTCAGTATCCTCAGTATCTGAGACTTTCAGTTCTGAGAGCCACCCACCTAGTCCATAAGTCATGACCCTAGTGCTGGGCAGATAAAGGAAACCCCAGTGCCAGTTGAGTGCTTGTGGGTGCCAGCTGTGCTTGATGCTTTTTCCCTCACTACCTCATTCAAACCTCACAACGATCTAGTGAGATTATTATATTCTCCCTCCCTTCTACTTCTGTATAGATGAGGAAGGTAAGGTCCAGAGGGTTACAGCGATTTGCTGTAGAACTGGAGCTCAAGTTTGCTTGCAAAGCCTTTGGCCTCTCTACTGTATTGCTGCCTCTCAGAGATGAAAATAGTATTTTGTCTTTGGAAACCAGAGGTTTTTATTGCTCTCCTCTGAGAGTGCAAACCGTTCTTAAATTCAAGGTAGTTGATCTTGAACCCATGCTGCATATAGTAGACTGGAAGGGTGACAGAATTGGTGACTAATTCTTCCAGATAGGACCACCTGGGTAGGATCCACAGGTCTGCAGAGTACCAAAGGAGTCATTCTCCCAGGGAAACTCCATACATATGGGTATACTGGTCTTTGTGGGAAGATACTGAGTCATATGCATCCCCTCTAAGAATGGAACCCAAAGCTTTGTCCATGGAGGACCACTTCTTATGCCGTGTAGCTAATCCCTGTTGACCAATGACAGTCTGCCCAATTGAGGCAGTTTTGGCCTGGAAAGCGTGCAGCTATTGGGGTGTTCTTAATAAAAGTGATAGCAGCTAACACTTACTGGGTACTTAATTCTGTTCCAGATACTGTTCAAAGTGCTGTCTAGGTTTTATCTCATTCACCCTCAAAACAACCTTTTGAGGTAGGTATTGACAGAAAAAAAGAAATGAGGCATAGGAAAATTAATTTGCCACAGCCAATAACCAGACCATCTGACTACAAAGTATCTGTTGTTAACTCTTACATTAGACTCCCTCTAAGGATCCATCTCCTGATCTGCCTACAAATTTTTCTTGAGTTACTTACCTTGATCAAGAGCTTAAGTGTAGAGCAAAAGATTAAGCCAGTCCTTCCCCTGAATGAGCTTTTATTCTCTTGGGGGCAAGCAAGCATAAGAAGTGAACAGATATACGTGAAATCTGAGAAATTGGAGAGGTTAAGTATTTGGTGCAATGTGTAGAAAACAGGATTAGTGGTAAAAGATCTTGAGCTGTCATTTATTTGAAGGGGCTAAAACCTAACTGTTCTGTAAATTCAGAAGTTATGCCTCAGTTTCTCATTTCATGTCTTAGGATTCGTGAGGCTATCACTTGCAAGAGTTCCATGAAAATGCAGATTCCTGGGTCCTGCCCAGTAGGTGGTTAAGGGAGTGACAGAATGATCCAGGTTTTAGAAGTACTGTGTTAGTCCATGTCCCTTCAGGAAGGTTAGCAGATGGACACCTACATGTGAGTGAAAGGGACAGTAGCTCCCCAGCCCCCACTGCCGTTGTTTACGTGGAGGTTTTATCATTGGGAAGATAATTGATACTCAGTGCGAGCCTAATTGTGCTAGGTGTTGAAGGAGTTAAACAGGAGGACAGAGCCAGAGTCCTGAATCTGTTCAGGAAGTCAAGGAGATCTGGTGAAACAAAGCAAGAGAACCCATAATTAAATGCTGGATTGTACAGTTGAGAATATAGGATGAAGAAGAAATGTTCAGGAGAGAGAGAGAGCACTGTGGGTTAACTCAGGCTTCTGTTTCTGATTTGATAGCTTTTTTTTTTTTTAACCTAACTCCCTCTAGCATTGGTCCCTTTATTCTGCCCATCCTGCCACCTAGGATGAGACTTCTGAGGTGACGGGGGCTCTGGCATCCTCAGCCTAGGAGGACCACCGTTGTCAGTCTCCATGTCAGCATGCCCGTTAATGGCAGAATGGGACTGGTTTTTGGGGAGACTGGACTATTTAGCATCATAGCTTTAGGGAGATGGCACTCCTGCCCTTAAAGGCCTTCTATCACTAGGAAAAACCAGATACACATAATAGAAACTCTCAAATCAGAGACCTGGCAGGAAGTCGGTCAGGAAGAAAGCCTTCCTAGAGTGACTGAGCTCTTTGGTAGTTTTGAGGTCTCATCGCTCAACCCAAGCTGTGACTTCCTTTTATAAAAGAAGGGGCGGCATTAGATGATCCTACTACAGGTCCTCTGGTGCTTAAGGGTCTAGTTCTTTTATGGATGGTGCAAATGCCTGCAAAGGAACCATCAGGCCCCTTGCCCATTGGGTCAGCTCCCATTTGCAACCCCCAGCTAAAGCTTTTCTGAAAGTCTTTCAAGCTGCTGCCACTTCCCTAAATTCCCTCAGTTCTCTTTCCACTTGTCCCCCAACTTAGCAGGTAAAGTTTCTCCTGTAATTCCCAGACCAGTCCATAATCCTTTAAGGCCACAGTGCTGTCCATTGGGGCAGACAGGGTGACTCGGAGACAAAGAATGAACTGACCAGAGCTCCCAGTCAAGGTCTTAGATTTGTCTCAGGCCTTGGTAACTACCCACTGTTAGCTTCCCAGTGGCAGGACCAAAAGCTCCCACCAGCTTCGGAAACATTTTCTTTCGGGAGGTATCTGCCCCATGGTCTCCATCTCATAACTGTTAAGAGTATCAAGTGTTTTGGACCACACTGCTCTTAACTGGCCACAGAGAAGACTGGGTCTTCTCCACAAATGGAAATCTCGCACTCTCAGAAACCTGTTGCAATGTTTAATCTCCCTCCACCCATAGCTTTCATAAAACCCTTCCTCTGTTTAAGCTAATTCTGGCATGCTGCAGTCTTAAATACCCATATTTTTTCTGATTAAAGCCAAGGTAGACATAGCTAACTAACCTACACCTAGCTAGGAGGGTTGGATGGTTTGGAAGAAGTGGTTCCTTTTCAATAACTCAGTGTAGTATGTTCATGATTGTTGTTAGGACTAAGATGATCATGAAAGTAGGAAAGCAAGACAATGGGATGTAGAGAAGGTAGTCCAAGACCGCACAGCGCTCCCGCTCCCACTCCACACTCCCCGCCTTCTGCCCCTCCCCCAGCATCAGATCCTGGCCACTTCTCTAATGTAGTTGTCTTAAGACTAGTCAGGTGTTCTGCTGAACCGAAGTCAGCCATTTCATCCTGTGGGGTCTCTGTTTTATGTCCTGATCCTTAAATGAATACCTATTCTGTGTCCAGCAGCCAGTGGTTATAATACAGTCTGATGCTGAGGGCAGATTCTGAGCTAGAGATAACAACTGGGGACCTAGAAGTTTAGATAGAAGCTAGGAGCCTTGGAAGTGGGTGAGAACGGTGAAGAATGGGGAGGGCAAGAAGAGAGGAGAGACCCTTGGGAGCCACCAACATTTTAGGAGAAGGTGGAGGAAGAGAAGCCCCTAACAGTGTGACCAATAGGCAGAGGTGACTGAGGACAAGGCCAGGCTGTGTTCTCACCAATTGGTGAGAGATAGGGAGTGGCTGGGATGAACGAACAGGATTCAGAAATGTAGGCTCGTTAGTGGTCTCAGGGCAAGGGCTGACAGGGAGGAGGCATGAATGGGAGATGAAGTAATAGACTGCAGTGCTTGGGCTGTGTCCACTTGAAGGCAAGGCTCACTTTATTACATATTAGGCCTCTGAATAAGATTTCATTTGAACAAAGGAAACGCCTGCTTTGAAAAAAGGCACTAAATAACTGATAATAGGAAACACTATGAAAACATAAAGCTGGTAAACTGAAGAATGAACATACTATACTGTTAAATCTATTTTCTAGATTTGGGCTGGAAGTGACCCAGAGAGGTCAGTTAATGCTCAGTGAGGGGAAGACCTTTCAAGGCAATCAGTAGCAATCTTAGGACCCACTGAACAGTTCTAAGTCGGTGAAGCCCCCCAGAAACAACCAATACAGAATACGGACAACCTCAGACAGCTGGTTGCCAGAGAAATGGAGGTTCTTCACACAGTGGGATTGCTGTCCTTTAGGCCTATCCTGGGCTCTTCTCTCTCAGACTTTTGTGCCAGGGATTTTGCACTTCAATGGCTAGGAGGAGAAAGAGAGGGAGAGGTGAAAAGGGTCTGAGAACTCTTGATTAAAGAGGAGCATACTTTATTTTTAATCTCCTAACAGCCCACTCTTGTGCATATTTTTAGTTTACAGATAAGGAAATCGAAAAGATGATTTGCCAAAGGCATCCAGCTAGGAAGTGGCTAAACTGGGATTCTGACCTGTAGCTTGAGTTTTCACCACCTCTTTAGTGTATTTTGGGTTGGGTGTGGGGAGCAAGCCTCACTTGGCCCTCACCTGGATATGCCCAAGCTGGCCAAGGTCTTCTATAGCTGGCAGAGGTTCTGTTGGCAAGGCATTGGCATGACATCTTTTTGGCAGAGTCACTGAAGTGCTGGCCCTAAATTTCTTTCACGTAAGCACCCTAAAGAACTGAATGAGTCCTTTTTATGAATGAGTGTGTGTGTGTGTGAGAGAGAGAGAGAGAGAGACAGGATGTCAAAAGTTGTGACAGTTTGGAGTATAAGGATGCATATGTGTATGTGGTTGGGAGATAAACCTTGCTTCTTTGAGGACAATTTTTTTTGGAAAGGACCAGAAGTCATTTAGAACTATTTGGAGACAAGAACTGTTCTTAGAGCTGAGGGTTTCGGAGGAGCAAGATGGGAGTCTCCTTTTCTCCAGAAGTTCCGACCTGGATCATGGACCCTAATGTGTATAGGGACAGCACATGGGGAAATGGACAAAGCTCAGGCCTTGGGCCCAGACGTGAGCAAGTCACTTCACTACTCTGAGCCTCAGTTTGCTTAACTGTAAGTAAGATGATAATCCTTAATTCACACACAAGAGGCCTTCTGGGAATCAGAATCTGGCTTCCCAATGTGACTTTTCCAAGAAAGGCCCTCTCCTAGATCCATTCACTGTTTTGTCCTAACTGACAGGATAGGGGAGTAATGGGGTAGATTCAACAACCTGGGTTGTTATACAGCTGGGAGGCCAATATCACCAAATCAAATACTTTCCCAAAAAGTCAGGACTGGCTGTGCTATGCAGGCATCAATGTGCTGAGTCAGAAGTAATACTAGACCCCTTCCTAGGGGCCTCCTGTGCCTAATTGTTGGGGGTACTGGGGTCTCAGAGGTGAATTAGAGTGGCTGTCCTGGAGGAGCTCAGTCTAGGGGGTGTTCAGGAGGTGATTTCCCTCAGGATGGTGCTTAGGGGCCTCGGGAGTGTCAGCTAAGTGTGGTTGTCTGAGTGGTAGTAACTTATTTGCAAATGTTGCATAAGTATCTACATCCACAGTATACCACTTACTGTCCAGGCTCACAGTCAGATGCTTGGGCCTTTGGCCTCCGCAGCAGCGCAGAACCTCAGTAGGTATATTAACGTGAGTTTAATCATCACATTTGATCTTCATAACAGGGCAAGGATTGCTGTTTTATTCTCTTGTACAGGACAGGAGGCTGATGACAGATAGTAAGAGACTAAGTGGGAACCATGGACTCAACTTCCAGACTTTGTGCTCCACTACTTGTGTCATCTCACATTCACATAGTGTCTGTTATTCTTTCATCTAGGGTAGACCCTCTTGGGAAATAGAGCAGGAATCTGAGTTGGGGCTCCAGACATCAAGGGATCTGTTTTGATATAGAAAAACATGGTCCTTAGCCTGGGGATCCCCTAGTCTGAGAATGAGCCTTGACCTCCACTGACTTCCCACTGAAGTCCTCACCTCCTGGCCTTGCCCTGCCACACCCTTTACTTCAGTGATTCCATCAGCCAAGCTAGCACCCATATGTTAATGTTCACTCCACCTGGGATGATCCCCTGCCCTTTCCAACTCGGTATTTCTTTGTATCTGCCCTCTCTCCTAATGGCAAGTGATTACCCACAGTGAATCACTCACCCCGTCCTCTTGAGTCTCAAACACATCTCTTTTATTCTTTTTGTTTACCCATTGCCACTGTCCTTGTTAAGTCCTGATTATCTCACCTGAAATGTGGGACAGCTTAATGGGCAGGAGGCCCCCATTCTGCCCCACAAGACTCTTAAGGCCCTTCGCATTCTGCACCACCCTCCTGGCCCCAAATCCAGTAACTTTCCCGCATGCATCAGTCAACAGGTCTTTGTGGATCACTCATTGTGTAATCTGGCCCCAGGCACAGCTCTGCTGAGCACAGACATGTGGGGTAGCCTCTGCCTTCCAGAAACTTTTTGATTGAAAATTATGACAAATACTGCAAATTATTCAGGGAAAAGTCTGAGTCAGAGCTTTGACTTGAAGGCTTCTGAAGGTAGGGGAGGCTTTCTGGATTGGGTGCCTGAAAGAGAGAAAAGAAACCTCTTTTTTTCTCCCACCAGAAGATGTACTAGTCTCCAAACCCAAATTACAACAGCCTTTGTGCCTCTCCTTGCTGCCTGTAGGTACCCCTCACTCAACTCACCCTCAGAACCCATCCAGCTGCTGGGATATTTAGCATCTTAAACCATAGTTCTGGGCATATGGTCCTGTGGCCACGGTGCTTGCATTCTGCTGTGCAAGTCTAAGAATTTAAACCAGGTATTTAAAGTCTGCCGTGTGGTTCCATCTTTCCAACCCTAATTTTCACTACTACAGCAACACTGTTTTTTATTTACCCCTTTGTGCCCTTTGCTGAAAATGACTTACCCCTCCATTTCTGCCTAATCAAATCTTCAATACCTTACTTGAGTGCCACTTCCCACCACGTAGACTTTCCCAGTTTTCCTCCACTAAAAAGAATCTCCCAGACCTGAACTCCTGTGGATCTCTCTATTTCTGCCTTGCCTTAGCTCTTCCTGTAGCATCTTCTCAGCTACGTCTGGAGCCCTTGGAGGGTACAGAGCGAGCACCTCATCCAGTCTATTTCACCCAGCAGCAGGTGCGATGTGAGTGTGCCTTCCCCACAGGAGAAAGTGTCTGTTGTCCTGAACACACCACCGCTCATTTTTAGGCAGGGCCTAACAGAACGGGCCGGGCACGGTTAGGCTATACCTCCAGAGGAGCTGGGACATTGCAGCCAGTCGCTAAGTCTTTGCCCGGCTCCAGTGGGGTGTGTATGAAGGAAGTGGGGGTCGGGTAGTTCCAATAGCTCCTCCTCCAGATAGGTCCACCCGGCTGATAATCGGAGTCCCACATGATCTCCCTCCAGTCCAAGAATCTCAAGAAACTTGAAGCCAGGGTACCGAAGAAATAGGGGCCACTGCCACATATGCACCTCCCACTCGCTGCTAATTAATTTATTTACTTTTTTTTTTTGGAGGGAGGGGGCGTTCAAAGAAGGGGAAGAAATGGAGCGAGGTTAGGAGGCGGGCCAGAGTGACTGACGCAAGCGCCCGGGAGCCAATGGTCCGTGGGGGGCGTTCCCCCCATTCAGGACTTCTTGCCTGGCTCGCAAGGTATGTTAAACAGCTGCTTTTAATTTGGTCCCCCCAATCTCGGGCTTTGGGGGTCTAGTTCGTCGGCCGGTCGCTTTGGCCAGGCCGCCACGGTGCGGACGCCCCGGGCCCCGGGACAGAGCTAAGGGAGGCTCGCGGCAGGCCAGGAAGGAGAGATATTGGCGCCGCCCGCTCGCCAGTGTGTGTTTCCAAGCCGGGCCGGATCCGTGGGGAGGGGGTCGGCCCGGCCGGGGGTCACCAGTGTGCTGGCCGTGCTGCCTAGTTTATTTCACCGAGCAGTCGGTTTCGGTAGGTTTCGGCGGCGGACTGGGTAAGGGGCGGGCAGGAGGAAATCTCCCCGGATCCCGAAATGCCTTTAAAAGAATTATTGTAAAGAAAACGATTTCATACACCGACTGAAACCGGGCCCAGCTGCGCCGCGCGGGCTCGGCAGGGGGCGGCGGCCTGAGTGCTGCCGGCGGGGCTGATGAATCCGTGGCGCCCGGAGTTGGTCGAGAGCTGGAGTTAGCGAGCGAGCTAGCCCCGGCCCGCGGCTTTCCCCGCTATCTACGCCAGGCGAGGGCAGCAGCCGTCCGAGGGTTTTGTTTCTGTCTGCAAACTTGTCGGAGGGGGCTGTGGGCACGCTCCGGGAAGGCGCGGGAGCCTTGGGCCCGCGGTTGTTATGGACTCTGGGGGCGGGGGCAACGCCGGACTTGCGGGAGGGGCGGCCGGGGGCGGGGAGGCCACCGGAAAGAGTCCCGGTGCCTTGGCACTATCTCCACGCGTGGGTCTCGGTTCTCCGAACTCCCGGGCTGTGGCAATAGAGCCAGCATTCGGCGCCGGAATGCCCCAGGCCGCGAGCCAGCGCGGAACTCGGCGGCGGCTTCGATCCGCAGCTCCAGCTGATCGCCTTGCAAACATGGAGCTGCCTCCTTCCCCGCCCACCCCAAGGCAGCGGCGGCGGCTCCCTTCCTCTCCCCAGGCCGCGCCGTCGCCCGCGGATGGGGCTGGGGCGCGGGCGTATGAGCGCGCCCACAAGGGGGTGGCCTGAAAGGGGCAGTGAAGGTCGGAAACTGGGAAAACAGTCTACACGCTTGGAATCGGGAAAAGGAAATGCATCAGCGGGCGGGGAGGGGCGCGCCTGTCAGCCGGGATGGCGGCCGCGGGCTGGGAGGCGGAGCGCCGGTACTAATCGCCGGGGTCGGGAGGGGCGACGCCGGGAGAGGAGGAGCAGGGGCTCGGGCCCATGGAAAGCAGGGCTGCCCCTGCCTCCACTAGTCGGCCTAAGCCTGTTTACTATCTACTCCGGCGACGGCTGGTGCACCCGGCCGGGAGTGGGGGCTGAGGGGCGGGGCCTATTCCTCTCTGCCATCTACCTCGGGCTCCTCCAGAGGATCCGCCTTCTCTTGTCTTCCACTGGCTGGGTGAGACTCCCTTTTTTCCCGTCTCGGTTATCGGTTGGATGACATTCTCCCGAGCTCCGCCTATCGGAGGCCGGGCTGGAGTTTTAAGTTCTAGGATTTTTTTTCCGTAAAGGGCGGAGGGAGGATTTACTCCCACCCCCAACCCCGCAAAGGACGTCTGGAGCAGGGTCCCGCCCCTCCTCCTGATTGGTGAGTTAGAAGTCGTTTCCCCCCCCCACTCCGGCGCAGCACGGTTGGAGGGGGAAGTCCACCAGTGTTCCCCGCCTCCTCCTCTAGCGTGTGTGCGCTCCAGGCACATGTGTGAGGCCCGCCCTTCTCCTTCGAACTGTCCTCCCGCCCGGAAGTCTCAAGCTTGGAGCACTTGGCGGGGGCGGGGATAGCCGAGAAGGCACACAATGATACCTCCAAGGCTGGGTATCTGGTAGCCTTTGCGACGTAGTTAGGGATTCACGGTGTGGAGTGCCTTTGCGGGCTTAGCTCTGGGGTTCTGCAGGGTTTGGGAGGAGGCGGTAGAATCTGACCTTTTGGTCCAAGTACTAAAGATCTAACCCTGCGCCCTGGCTATTTCCGCGCGCCTTGAGTTCCTGGGGATCGCCCTTGAGTTTAAGCTTAAACTTGAGAACGCTGCGGACGCTGGCAGTGTGTATTCTTCCTAGCGCAAGGCAGGCACTTTCGTCGGCTTCATCTAAAATTCGGAGGAACCTAGAATTGGCCTGTGTGCCTTAGGCAAGATCCAGGGCGGTTCAACCTGTTGACAGAGAAGTCCAAGTGGGAGAGCCGTGTGGCACCCAGTCCGCGAAGCAGAGGATCGCCCAGAGTAGCCCTCGGTCAGTTCTGCAGAAGTGCTGCGTCTTTGTGAACTCCTAGAAGTTTGGCCCGGGGTTCTATTCCATCGGTGTAACTTATTTTTAGAGCACTTTCCTGGGGCAAGCTTGGCTCCCGGCAAGGCGGCTCACATCTGTTAGCTACTCACAGAGTTCACGGTTTGTTGCCTTGCCCTTGCGGCTCAAAGCCATCTTTGGAGACAGGTCCACCTGTTGCCAATCTTCGTTTCTTGCCGCCAGCGCTGAATTGCCGAGGAGTACAAGATAGGGCGTAAGAGTGGGTTCCTTGGGGTCTGCCATTTGGGGACTGACTCGGCTGATCGGGAGAGTAACCTTTTTACTGGAGAGAGCGGGAAATCTTTAGTCCCGCCCCCTCCTCTCCTGGCGTTCCGTGAGCGCCCCCAAAGCAAGGTCAGTTTCAGTTCTTCACTCTGGTGAATAAATAAAAGCAGTCTAGGCATGGGAAGCACTTTTTCCCTGTGTGTTCCAGGCACTGTTACTTACACAGAGAGGAGCTAGAGCCTGCCACGGCCACTCGTTACCAAAGGAGAAGGTGAACAGCCATTATATCTTTTGTTCTCAACTCTTCAATTTTTATCCTTTCTCTTAAGTGTACGGATAAGGTTCATTTATGCTGTGGGCTGTTTTGTCTCCGTCAATTCTTCGAGTCTGAGTGTACCTCCAGATCCACCCTCGAGATCGCGAGCCTTTAGGCCTCTTGCTCCGCCTTCCAGAGACTTGCCAGGGCGGTGGCTGTTTGGGCCCTGCCTTCATTTTTATTATCTCCGCCCTCTTAGGACTTCAGGTTTAAGGAGTGTGGGTATAAAAGTGTGCAACCAACCGTAGCTGCGGGTTGCAACCCCTCGAGCTATTTCTTGGCTTTGGTCTCCAACCCTTACACTGTACTCTACTTACTGAAAGGAGCTGTCGGCTGCTTCGGATATTTGTATTTACAAGGAGGCAGCATCCGGAAATGTAAATTGTACAAGACAGAACTGGATAGGAAGGATGAGGTTCTCTGTCTCTTTTCTTGCATGGAGGTCCTCCAGGATGGTAATGCTGCTGCCTCTCAAATCCGGGGCATCGCATCTCAGCTGCTGAGAGCCGCGCCACCTCCAGCTTCAGGCCCTGGAACTCTGAGCTTCAGTCTCTAGTGTAAACATTCCACAAAAGGGCTGCTAAGGTTCAGCCTCCTCGCGCAAGGCGGAGTCATTCCCTTCCTAGACGGGCGCCATGGCCAATGGAGGCTTCTACCGGCGCCGAAATATCCAATCCGAGGGTTGGGGCGGGGCCTGGCCCGGCAGTGTGGTAGGAGGAGCCTGACTCACGGACATTTTACCCCCACATTGGTTACCTACTTTCCTGGGGCAGCAAGAGAGCCAGAGGTAGCCTTCCAATGCGTTGACTGGTGAAGGCGGGAGCCGACTTGTTGGGCCTGTGGCTGAGACAGCACAGGGCGGGATATGTGGAGTCTCCCAATGAGACGTAAAGAGCTCTCCCGTTTCTCCAATGGTGTTGCGGCGCGGGGGTGGGATTTAGCAGTTCGTCTCCAATAGGCGGGGTTGAGTTAGGGAAGCTCCCCGCCAATAGGGGCGTGGAGGAGGTGAGCGGCTCCCCCTTCCCTCCCCGCCGGGGGAAGGGGCGGGCAGCCGGCATGCAGAACTTAGCGATTGGCTAAGTCCTTGACGGGCGGATAATGCGGCCTGTGGCGGAGCGAAGTTGAGTCTTCCCTCCACGGGGCGGGCCTGGGGAGTGGGCGGGATTTCCCGGGTAACAGAGAAGCGGCCGCGGCGGTAGAGGCGGCGGAGACGGTTTCTTCATCTTCCCCCCTCCCCTTCCCCCCTCGGAGTTTCCCTCCCTCCCTCCCTCCCTCCTTCCCAGCCTGGGCACCGGGGTCTGTGACTGCTTCGTTAGCGGAGAAGAGGCTGCCAGTCTGCTTCGGCGGGCCTGTGCCCCGCGCCGTTCTCAGGGCCTCCCTGCTGAGCTCACGGCTCGCGCCGAGAGGGACCCGCAGTGAGGAACGACCGAAGCAGCTTTGCGGTGAGAGCACGCTGGGCCGGGTTCTGGGCGGGGAGCTCGGTGGCCGCTAATGCCGGACTCGAGGCTGTGTATTTTTAGGGGGGGCGGGGGCTGACCTCCTCGGCTTCCCGTAGAGCAGGCGGCGGGAGGTGTGTGGATGTGTGAGGGGGGTGGGGGGCGGAGCGGGGTTGCTATCCGTGCGGGAGGGGGAGGAGAGCGTAGTCCCGGTGCGCGCGGAGGGGGCGGGCTCTCGCGCCGCCGCTCAGGGGCGGGGCCGGCGCGCGCGTGCGATTGTGGAGAAAGGGGCGGGGCCCGTGCCCTCCCCCCTCCCCCTCCCTTACCCTCCCTTAGCTAAGTGCAGTTTGTGGCCGACCCACCCCATGTGTTCTCTCGGGTTGGGCGGGGCCTTGGTTCTGCCGTGCTCTGCCCTGCTGGGATTGGGGGACGGGCAAGGGGATCTCCCGCGTGTGGCCTCGGGGCGCGGCAGGGAGGGGGCGTGAGGTCTCCCTTCCTCCGCCTTCTCGAGATCGGGTTGGCCGGAGGGGCCGTATGGAGCGGCGATGCCACTCCCCCTGGCCGTCCTCCCACTTCCCCGGGTTTCCGCCTCCTTGGCATGTGAGGCGGGCCTCGGGAAAGCCCGCTGTCCTGAGACGGCTGTGAGTCGCGGCGCCTAGATCTGCCCCCGCTCTGTCTCCGTGGGATGGGAGGGGCGGGCCCCGTCGACTGGGAGCTGTGGAGGTGTTAGGACTTACTCTTGTGGCTCTGCCATGCCTTTTGCCTGGGGCACGAGGGACCAGTGCCAGAGCTGTTTTTGCTTTGCTCCTTGCAGCTTGGATGGCTCGGTACAGCCTGGAGACTGGGAGCATGGTCACCGCCACTCTCTTCTTTCTTGTAGTTATTGGTGCTCTAGGTCCTTTCGTTGGAGTCTGCGGTAGAGTAATAATCGTGCTATGACCGTGCTTCCGCAGTGGTGATGGTGGGGGAGGGGCGGATAGATCCGAGTCTAAAAAAGTGGGGACACCCTTTCCTGGAGTTCCCTTGCTGTTCAATTACTGTGCTGTATGGGGCGGGGCTTCCTTTGAGCCAATTGGGTGGTGGGTTAGATTTGGCCACTGTTTCCGTGCCTTAGGACTTCAACCAGAGTTAGCCGTGAAAAGGCTTTGGAAGCTCCTGCTTTTATAAAACTGAGATTTGGAAAAGGAAGGGTCGGATTTACATTTTACTATTAAAGTGATCTGCTTCTGAAAGATGGTGATTTTTAAGAAGATCCAGACTGAATAAAATGCTCTGATTTCTTTTCTCGGATTTTTGAATACTTTCGTTGTGCAGATGGTTCTATATAAGCTTACTTTTACAAATAAATAAGTTGTAGTTAACAACTATAGGTGTTCTTGAACAGTCTTCTCTTCTGGTTCATGTAATTCTCTTAGAATATTGAGACCACTTCCTATTTGTATTCCGTAAAGAAGTGCTCGTGCCCAGTTTTATTACATAGAGGAGGGTGAAGTCCAGGTCTAGAGTAGCCTTTTGTGTATGTTGACTTATGTTGCCCTCCAGCCTGTATTAGGGAGTTGCGTTAGGACATTTCAGGCTAATGAACCATTTTAATTGAGGGTTTTGCTTTGACTTGATGCATTCTTTTAAGAGAAATTACTTAAATGATTTTGATATTTTGTGTGGCATGGAACGAATGTATTTATTTATGCACTAACATCTGAACAAGCCTTTTGGCCGATTATCTGAAGTTAAATTCTAGATTTGTGTTTTGCTCATTTGGGACTGATAGCTTAGTACCCTATGCTATACTGTTGTGAAGGGAGTAAGTCCCACCTTCTCAGCTAAGGAGTAGCCAACGGCAAAAGTAGCTTAATGGTCGCTCTAATAGAATTGGTGTGGAGACAGAAAACCTTTTTTTTCCCCCTGATGTTATAAACTGACAAAGATAGTGAAGAATTTACCATTGAGGAAAGTTTGGTTAATACATAGTTGTTCCCACCATTTGCTATGCTGTATGTTGGGAAACAGAAGACCTAATTCATGCCCTTAAAGAGTATGTTGTCTTGTGGTGCACCAGGGTCAGAAGTCCCACACAGGCTTTAAGGATTCAAGTAAGAATGTGGTTATACTGTATTAGGAAAGTTTTCTTAAATGCTTACCTCTCCCGATATTAGTGTTACGTACTATAGTTCCGTTAAAGACCTTAGTTAGATAGGCATTTTGTAATTAAAAGATTTCACCTAAAGTGTATCATTTTTTTCTTTTTTAAGGAAGGAGGTGTGTAGTAATTTGATAAGATTCCTGGCAAAGCATGGTCCTGTTTACATCTTCAGTGCAAACAGACAATATACTGGGGAGCTGTGCAGGGCAAATGTCAATGGTTGTGAATTTTAGGTGAAATTAAAAGATTATATTCGTGGTATTCAGTAATCTAGCACAGTGCTTTAAAAGGCTTTCTCAGTTTTCTGGGTAATCCACCGACCAAGACTTTGTTAAGCTTTACTTTCTGTAGATTCTTACCCCCCCCCAAAAAAGGTATTTATCTGCTTTTCCAAACTATTCCATCTCCTTGAATAAAAATAAGAACTTACATTTATTGAGCCCTCACCATGTCCCAGGCACTGAGGTATGCACTACACATTTATTAACCCATTTAATCTTCATGACAACCCTGTGTAGTGGGTACTATGAAGTTCATGTTTTAAAAATGAGGAAACAGTGGCACAGAGAGGTTAGACATACAGTAAGTGGCCAAGTCAGGAACTTAACCCAGGCATTCTGATTCCAATCCATGCTCTTAACTTTATATTTCAGCTTCCTCTGGTCTAAGGATAGTAAACACAGAAGGAACAGTGTGCTCTTTTTATTTGATTGTGGTAAAATATATATGTATCATTAACATTTTACAATTCAGTGGCATAAATAAGTACATTCACATTGTGTCGGCAACCATTACCACCACCCATCTCTGGAAATTTTTTGTCTTCCCAGACTAATACTCTTCACCTATTAAACAATAACAACTCCCCTTAATCCTCCCCACAGCCCCTGGCAAGCACTATTCTACTTTTTCTCTATGTGAATTTGGCTAGTCCATGTCTTGTAAGAGGAATCATGCAGTATTTGCCTTTTGTGTGGCTTATTCTGCTTAGAATAATGTCTTCAAGATTCATCCATGTTGTGTCAGCACGTGTCAGAATTACCTTTCTTCTAAGTGGTGGAATAATAATTCTATTGTATGTATATACCACATTTTGTTTATTCCTAAGTCAATGGACATTTGGTTTTTTTCTACCTCTTGGCTGTTGTGAATAATGCTGCAGTGAACATGGGTGTATAAATACCTCTTTAAGTACCTGCTTTAAATTCTTTTGGGTATATACCCTGGAGTGGAATTGCTGGATCATGTGGTAACCAGCATTTTTGAGGAACCAGCAGTGTGCTTTTGAAAGCATTTATCAACTATCTTCTTAAATAGCTCTGGGCTGACACAGGGAGAGTCTTTGTTCCCAACTTTACATTCTTAGAAGGAGAGGCAAATATACACATGATGATTTTTCTACACATCACTGTAGGTAGAATGTCAAAGAGCTGTAAGAAATAGAGGAGGGAGAGCCCTGCCTTTGGGGTGGAGGAAGAGGGACACTGAATGAGAAATAGGAGAGTGAAGTCTGAAATCATAGATTCAGTTGAAGCAAGTTGTTGAATGTGTCACTGAAAGTACCCTGAGAGTGTGCTTTGGAATATTAGGAGTGGCATCATGTTGAAATTGGCGTGTAAATTGTAGTATCTTTTCCAGAGTTTGTGAATCTTGTTCTCTGGTTTGCGGACCTGATAGCTTCTATTGCTTTGGAAGGTATTTGAGAATCACAGTGGAGAAATTATGGATGTGGCACATACTGTTACGTTACCCTGTCAAGCTCAGGATATATTATTAATATGTTAATAACTCTTGGTTCCTAATACTTCTTTTACATGCCTTCCTGTTTCTGCTACTTTAATAAGTGAGTAGTAGAAGTAATAGTTGAGGATTTTTATGTTTTTCTTGTTAAAGTTTAAGCAAATAAACTAGATGTTCTGGATGTTTGTTTTTTTGTCAAGGTTAAGGTTAAATAATGAAACATTCAGCAGTATACTAAAGTAGTCTATGAATAAGGGTTCTGCCATTATTCCATTATGTTCTTTCCAGTATTTCAAGGAATTTTGTTTTCCTGACAGATACTTTTTAAAAAAATAGGAATTCTAAGTATCATTAGACAAGTGTTTGTCTTTTAACAACACATTTAAGAAATGTGGCTTCCTTTAACTATGAAGTTTCTTTTTGGGTGTCTTCAAAAGACATGACTGGTGAGATTTGTTGTCAGTTAAGACCAAATGCATAGAGCTTTTTGTTCTTAAATATTTGTAGGGCACCTACCTAATACTGGTTTTCTTCAGGGACAGCTGCACAAGTGGCATCTCTAGATAGGTACTTGACTTTCTTGATTGCCTCAGTGCCTAAGACAGTGCTGGCACATAGCCAGTGATAAAATAGTTTACAAACTGAACTCTATGGCTTTTTAAAGTTTGCTCAGTAGAGGCTACCTCTCTTCAGTTGCAGTTGATTTCAAAGTTAGTTAGGCATTTATTAGTAGCAATTTCCAACTGGTAGATCTCTTTTTTGTCCCTCACTTCTTTTGCTTTTGTACTCCCCACCCCCATTCTATCTTGAATGCCTGCAAGTTACTTGTGTTCACTAGCATCAGGGTGAACCATCCCTCACTCCTGCTGGTATCCTCCAGGGCTCGGCCTGCTTGCAGGCTGTCGAAAGATACAGAGGTCCACAGTCCCTTATCTGTAGCTCTGAAATGCAAGAATTTTTGTTTAGCTCCCTTTTGATTTGGCTGTCCCTCTTGGTGCAGAAATACGAGTGCTTGATTATGGAGTGCTATGCCCTATATTATCTTCCTAAAATTCAAACAGTGCTGATCACTCTCAAATTTCCATCTCTCACTGGGACCTCTCTTTGTACTATAGACTAACATCCAGTGGCCCACTTCATATTTCCTTTTGGATATCTAATAGGCAACTTTTACTTATTACTTTTTGTCTTTTTCATATGTGGTCTGTTGGCAGATGCTATTTGCTCTATATTCAAAATACTATCCATTAAATGGCTCCTCCAAGCCCTAACTACAGCAATGAGTACCACTGACATCTCTAGCTTGGATTATTTCAGCAACACCTTAGCTATTCTTTCTGCTTTGTTATTGCCTCTCCTCAGTCTATTCTTAGCACAAAAACCCAAGTGATTCTTTTAAAACCTAAGTCAGGCCATGTCACATCTTTGTTTTTAAAACCTTCCAGTTGCTTCCTGTTTTGGTCTGAGTATAAGGTCCAAGTCCTTAATATGACCTGTGAGAACAACCATGATATGCTCCCTACCTAGTACCCCCAACCCCATTATTTCTCTGACTTCATTTTCTACTAGTGTGTCCTCCATTCAGCTCCAGCTACACAGCCATTTTGCTGTTCTTGGAAAATAATCAAGCATGTGTATGCATCAGGGTCATTGCATTTACCGTCCCCTATGCCTTAACCTGCTGCCCACACTGATTTCCATATGGCTAGCTCCTTCCTTTACTCACAAGTTAAATTATCAATGAGGTTTTCTTTGGTCATTCTTATCTAAAATTTCAAAAGCCTTCTCTTTTTTCTTCTTAACACTTCTCACTGTCTAATATTCTGAACATTTTAGTGTCTGTTTCTCCCACTGAAAGTAAACTTCATGAGGGAGATTTTTGTTTTGTTTAGAGTGAGTCCCCATCTCCTAGAATGATACCTGGCACGTAGAATGTGCTCACTAAATATTACAGGATGCATGCATGCATGAATGAATGATTTGGTTTCCACCGCAGATAAGGCAGTGTGCTATGCACAAAGATGTTTAAAGGTGTGTGTGCCAATGTCTGTGTTGGGGCAGAAATAAAACTAATATGAGAAAGGCAGCATGTGGTGAGTGACACACCTACCTAATAGATCTTAAACTTCTCTGAGTCCTATTCTTTACAGTGCTTTCTTAAGCATATCTGCTGTTAGACTTAGTTTGTTGTTTTATACCATTCTCAATTTATGGAAACCTGTCACACAAACTGAACTTTAATGTCCTTGAGAATAGGGATACATGTTGATTTCCTTTTATATTGCCCTACTATTAATACTTAAATTTTTTAACCTTTTCATTTTGAAGTAATTTTAGACTTCAGAAAAATTTCCAAAAGTAATATACAGAATTGCACTGTTGCCTTCACCCAGATTTCCCAAATGCATGTTACAAAACTGTAATTCAATCATCTCAATCAGGAAGTTAACATTGATAAAATTATTGCTACCTTTTGATTGGACTAGTTTCCTGTTCATTTTCTACCTCTATAACATCAGTGTCAGTTGGACCCAGTTGTAGTTTTTGAGTTTCTTTTTGAGTTTACAAGTATTAACTACTTGTAAAGATTTACATTTCATGACTTTTGTTTATTTATTGGATGTCTTTGAAAGAACAAAGGAAATTTACTTTTTTTAATGGAATAAATTCATTTTAGCTATTGCCATTTAAACGTGTGAGCTATAGTATGGAATCTTAATGATCTTAGTTTTCCTATATCTTGAAAAATTTTGTTATTTCATCATCCTAGGAATTTTTTCATCATTACTTATCAGTTATTTCCAACTATGCCAAAAAAACCTAAAATGATAAAAAAAAAAGGAAGAATGATGGAATTGCCTAGAAGGATATAGTAGTACAATAAATCATCACTATTACATATCAGTTTTCTTACTGCTTTGCCCAAAGCATTATAACATCTTTTTAAAAAGTATGAAAAGTTAGGAGATACTATCTTTTAAAAAAAATTTTTTTTATTAAGGTATTATTGATATACACTCTTATGAAGGTTTCACATGAAAAAACAATATGATTACTACATTCACTCATATTATCAAGTCCTCCGTATTCCCCATTGCAGTCACTGTCTTAGGAGATACTATCTTAAACATTATTATGTAAAATGTAAACATTTGGGGAATCTGGGTGAAGTGCAGATAATAATTCTTTATACTATTTTTATAACTTAAGTTTTTATTGAATATATTTGATAATCCATAATTTTTTATTTTCCTTCTGTAATAGCAAAGAGAAGAAAACTAACAGAAGACATTGCATAACTATTAGAGGAACTAGTAGATGAATGCAGTGCAACAGATAACACTCTAGACTAATGACAATGGTGGAATTGATTGTGTAAGCCAGGTTGCAGACTATGAGTCTTCAGATGGCAAAATTCTAGGTAAATTGTCTCAAAATTAAGAATTTTTGAGTGCACAATATATTTCTGGGGTTGGGGTTGAGAAGTATGTCATTCAACAGGAAGGACTTCAGTATTTTATCAAGAATCAAAACCATTCCAATTTGTTATAAGGATATACAGTAGTAGTCTTTCATCTTTTAGAATGTTTGTGTACCAGCAGTTACTTGATATGGTTTGTAAGTGGACAGATGCCAAAGGCAGGTGTAAGTTGAGGTGATTGGAAGGAAACATGATAGAGAAATGAAAAAAATCGGATTGATCTAATTGGTATTTATTAGTCTGAAACTGAGAATACTTGCAGTTTGGAGCAAAGATGATTGTTCTCTCTTTAGCAAACTAAGAACTAACTTTTCAAAATACTGTGTTTGATATTGCAAGGGCAAAAAAAAAAAAAGCGGGGGCATCCCAGAGTGACAGTAAGCTAGAACTTTACTAGAGATGTGCCTGAAATGTGGGATCAAAAGGTACAGAATGGTGAAGTTCCTAGTTCATACATGACTATTTGGTTGCATTTTAAAGGATATTGCCAACCATTATAAAGGTGTACGTATATCAATGCTACTTTAATAATAAATAAATAAATAAATAAGCGCCTATTTTGGGTATTTTTATTTTCAAAATGAGGAAAATACAGAATAAAAGTTTGGGTTTGCTATTTAAATTCTCACTATAATTTTTAATAAAGTTGTTTTCACCCAAATAGTCAATGATAATAAGTTGTTGTAGTATACTGAAGGTTAAAGGTTAATCACATATCATAAAGAGAGAAGTAATAACCTTTTACAGAGCCAAAATGATTGTCCTGAGCCCACTGGGTAAAATTGCTGTGGCACCACAGTATGACATAATCCCACCAAAGCTCACCAGAGATAAATGCCAAATAGTTACTGTGAGTATTTGGGGCCAAGTAATTGTTTGTTGTAGGAGGCTGTCCAGTGCATTGTACAGTGCTGAGCAACATCCCTGCCCTCCGCTCATGAGATGCCAGTAGCACCTGTCTCCCCCAGTTTAACAACTGAAAATGGCTTCTGACATTGCCAGATGTGCCCTTGGGTGCAAACTGCTCCCAGATTGAGGACCACCTCATTAGAAGAATGTAAACTGTTTTCATGGCAGGCTTGGGTATTAGATCTCATGGGTTTTTTTTGAAAATGGGTTGTTAATTTTGTTGAGCTATTGTTCTAAGTAATATGGGAAATCTAAATAGATTGCTCTTTTTCCTTTGTTCTGGAATACTTTTCATTTTTTAGCAGATTTAAATCCAGAAGTGGATCTTTGGACAGGTTTTGAAGTAGACCATGGCAATTTCACTAGGTTGAACTGGTTAACATTTGCTGAATGCTTTGATAACAGTGCTTTTGCTTTTGAAGAGAAACTTCCCATTGTTTCAAGAGTATTCATTGAAGTAGACTGACCAAGCCACAGTTTAGGTGATTATATATGATCCTGGCCACCAGTAAAGGATAGTAATTTCAGAGGATTTAAAAAAAATTATATAAATAAAGGAGCATCAAACTATGTCTAATTCAAGATGATATCAATACAATATTAAGAAGCACTAAAAGGGTCGGACCATAAATTAACTGCTTTTCGTAAAGAAAGCTTAAATATACTTAAAAGCTTCCAGAATAGGGTAGTTTGTTCCATGCACCTTATTATTTTGAGTTATCTTGACTTAAATTATTCTGTTGTTTTGCATTTAAGCCAATTTGTGAAATGTAATCTAAATGAAAAAAAAAGTTTTCCATTTGGATTTTAATAGTATGGAGAAATATCTTTCAAGTAGGCCAACTGTATTGTGATTGAAGACATTTTAGGTTGTAGAACTAGAAAATTGGTTTTTTATTTTTCTCGTTCTGAAAGGATTAGCTACTTTGTATATATAATATATACAAAATTATATATATTTTTTGCCCAGCTATAACCTTTGTCTGAAATGTGACCTATTCACACCTCAGTTCTTCTGCCCTGCTCCAGAAGACTCCCTGCAACATCAGAATTATCTTGCTCTGTTCACTTCATTTGGGAGCTATGATTCCTTTGCATGGTTATGACCACTTTTTATTATAACACATGGCCAGATGACTTTTTAGTGTTCTGTTGCCATTGTTTATTCACATTTGTCTTTTTTTACTAGTTTCCATTTTTTTTTCTTTTAAAATTCTGCCTTCATAGACTAGAGTTCTGATAACAGTGTAAGCTTCATATCTGAAACAGTTGGAGACTATAGTGGCAGATGAAAAATCATGCAATTGAAGCAGGGTTTGAAAGTAGCTTTTGTCAAAGACTCTTGTGGCTCCATTATTTGGCATTCAAATACTTTATAGACTGGAATTAGTGTATCTGCAAGCAGGATACTATAGTCTGTCCAGTATTTCTACTACAGATTGGTCATGTATTCCAAGGAGGAAGAGTCTGCCATCTTGCTTCTTTAGCCAGCTATGAGACCTTGAACAAGTCACTTAATTTTGAGTGTTTCCTCTAAATGAGGCTCTGGGTGTGCCCATCTGACAGGACTATTATGAGGGGCACATCAACTGATGGGAGTCATACAGAAGACTTGGTTGTTGTGGGGCAGCAAATCCATCCCGATTCAGTGCTGAAGCCCCACCACTAAACACAGAGCTTGGCATGTGTAGACACTTGGGAATTATTTGTGGTATAAATGAATTGGCAGAGATTGTAAATAGCTGTTTATGGCCTATAAGTTGAAAGTAACTGTAATGTTTTAATTTCATCTTGTATACCCTGTACCCCAATTCATTTTCAAGGTAAAACTAAGCATTTACCTTCTCTGTAGAGTCTTTACTAAGGTACATATTCTACTCCCTTCCAAATTTGTAATACTTATTTGTGCCACTTTGTGAAGTGGTTTGTATTGTTAGCTTTTCCTCCCAAGATTGTATTAAGAAAAATTTCAAATACACTGCGAAGTTGATAGAATTTTATAGTGAACTCTCATATACATATTGCTACACTAAGATTTTACCATTACCATTTTTACAGTACTTGCTTTATCATATGTATATTCAGCCTCCATCTATTAATCCAAACTAATTTCTTAATGAATTTCAAAATAAATTTCAGACATTAATCACCTAAGTACAATACTTAAGTATGCATATTCTTATCTAGAGTTCAGTGTGTGTTTACTGCTTTTTGATTTTGATGCAAAATTTATATGCAGTAAAATGCACAAGTCTTAAGAGTACATTGTGTGTGTGTGTTGATATCACACAGTGTATTTTCTGTAACTTGTTCTTTTCGCTTAATAGTATGTCTTGCAGGACTTTCCTTGTATATGAACCCTAATCTTTCTAATTGCTATATAGTTTTCTTACTGTGGATATATCAAGTTTATTTGGCTATTGATAGACATTTAGTCTATCTATTCACACTTTGCTACAATAAATATATTTGCCACATGTATAGGATAGAGATCTAGGAGTTGCTAGGTTGTAGGGTATGTACATTTCGAATTTTATTAAAAGTTTTAATAGATGCCAACCAAATAGTCTATACCAATGAAACTTCTGCCAATAGTCTTTCCCTATACTCTCATCCACACCAAATAGCATCATTTCTTTTAATTTTTGCCAGTTACTTTGGGGTATCTTTGTTTTGTATTTCTTTGATTACTATTGAGGGATATATGGTCTTTTAAGTTTTTATAGGGCAAGGGCCAAGATCACCTACCACCTTCTTCATATCAGTTTAACTGAATATTTGCTAAGTGAATGAATGAATGCTGCCAAAACATTTGACAGGAATGGATGATAGGGTGGGGATAGGAAGGAGATAATTGGTAAATTAAATTGTGCCCCAATCAGTAAGGAAGAATTTTAAATGCAAAACTAAGGAATATGGCTTGTTACCTTAAATGATGGGAAGCCAGTGATGAATTTGCAACTGGATTGGATTTACTTTTGAGGCAGGCCATTTTTGGAAGACTAGACCTGAGAAAGGTCGAAGGGTGTGGGTAATAATGAAGGTAAGGGATGATGAGGTCTTGAAATAAGGGACTGACTGTATGACTAGAGAAAAAGCAATTGGTTTGAGAACCATTTAGGAAATAGAATTCAGAGTGGTGATTGTTAAAGGAGTAAAGTATGGTTCAGAGAAAGTACAGATCCGGGCAGCCTCTTCAGTATCATAGAGACAGTCTGGAAGGCAAACCGTGGAAGCGAATGAAGTTAAAAACTTTGTAAAATCACAGCCATTTTATAGAAGAAATGATATTTTTATAGCTAAAAGATAGGACATGAACTCAGAATAAAGCATAGTACTTTAATACTTAACCTATGAACAAAAGAATACCATTTTCCTACCTCCCTGCCCCGCCTTTTTTTCCCTGTAGACTGGTCCATAGACCAGCATTTGGGAATCACTAATGTAGTCAGTCACCTCCTTTTCCAGATGAGGAAACAGGATCAAAGTTATATAGATTTGAGTCAGAGTTTGGATTAGAATTCGGGTCTTGATATGTACTGTAGTCTCTTTTTCCTGTGCTGTGCTCTTCTGATGTTTGGTTTTCCATTTATGAAGTGTTAACTTGGCGTTTAATCTCAGGTAAGTTTAATTAAGCATCTGCGTTTCAAACCAGCAGAACCCAAAACCAAACCATGGTCTTACATCATGGGTGTACATGGAAATAGCAGCCAAAAAGTCTTTAAGACTCTTTGCTCTATCCAGTTATTAGACTTACTCCCTAATCATCAAAAGTTGAGGTTGAGTGTTCATAGTTATTTGACTGGTGGCTCTTAAGTATCAAATAGGATCTATATTTCTAACCTCTTATTATGTCTGAAAAGTTTTGAAATAATTAAGCTAAGCATGCTATTTCATGCTATTTCCTGGAAAGTCTAGGACAACCAGTTACGACATTTAAAATTATTTCCCCTCAGCAGCTGTCAGCAGTATGTTTCCACTTCCAGTTAAATGAGTTCAACAAAATCACATAAATTTGGGTGACTTTAGTCCTTTGGTCTAAAGTTATAGTCAACAGAAAGAGGGTATATGTGGCTTGCTATTTGCAAAAAGATCATGTTAAAAATGAAGCAATTTTGCTGCTGTGTCAGGGTCTAACTTAGATTCGTGAGGTATGAGAAAAACCCGAGGCACTATTTCAAGTCTGAGGATTTGAGTGACAGGCAGGTTAAGGATGATGGTAAGGAGAGAGAAGAGGTGAAAAACATTTGGGGAGTCCTCATAAGAACTGCTTCCCCTTCTGGCCTTGCATGCCCCGGTAATGAAGAAAAGAGGGGTGGGTGGGCTTAGAAATTAGGTAATGGTACCACCCTCTTCCATTTGCAAAATGAGCCTTGCTTCAGATGGAGGGGGCTTGTGAGATCTCCTAATACTACTGTATTTTTTTTATCTTCCTGCCACAGGAGTGGTACCTTTTTTTTTTTATTTTACTATCATTAATGTATAATTACATGAACAACATGGTTACTAGACTCCCCCTATTATCAAGTCCCCACCACATACACCTTTACAGTCACTGTCCCATCAGCGTAGTAAGATACTATAGAATCACTACTTGTCTTCTCTGTGTTATACTGCCTTACCCATGTCCCCCACCCTTTATTATACATTCTAATCGTAATGACCCTTTTTCCCCCTTATGCCTCCCTTCCCACCATTCCTCCCCAGTCCCTTTCCCTTTGGTAACTGTTAATCCATTCTTTGGTTCTGTGAGTCTGTTGCTGTTTTATTCCTTGGGCTTTTTCTTTGTTCTTATATTCCACATATGAGTGAGATCATTTGATACTTGTCTTTCTCCGCCTGGCTTATTTCACTGAGCATAATACCCTCTAGCTCCATCCATGTTGTTCAAACGGTAGGATTTGTTTTCTTTTTATGGCTGAATAATATTCCATTGTGTATATATACCTCATCTTCTTTATCCATTCATCTACTGATGGACACTTAGGTTGCTTCCATTTCTTGACTATCGGAGTTAGTGCTGTGATAAACATAGGGGTGCATATGTCTTTTTCAAACTGGGCTGCTGGATTCTTAGAGTAAATTCCTAGGAGTGGAATTCCCGGGTCAAATGGTATTTCTATTTTGAGTTTTTTGAGGAACCTCCATACTGCTTTCCACAATGGTTGAGCGAATTTACATTCCCACCAGCAGTGTAGGAGGGTTCCCCTTTCTCCACATCATCAACATTTGTTGTTATTTGTCTTTTGGATGTTGGTCACCCTAACTGGTGTGAGGTGATATCTCATTGTGGTTTTAATTTGCATTTCTCTGATGATTAGCGATGTGGAGCATCTTTTCATGTACCTGTTGGCCATCTGAATTTCTTCTTTGGAGAAGTGTCTGTTCAGCTCCTCTGCCCATTTTTTAATTGACTTATTTGCTTTTCGTTTGTTGAGGTGCGTGAGCTCTATATAATTTGTCAACCCCTTATTGGATATGTCATTTATGAATATATTCTCCTATACTGTAGGATGTCTTTTTGTTCTACTGATTGTGTCCTTTGTTGTAGAGAAGCTTTTTAATTTGATATAGTCCCACTTGTTCATTTTTGCTTTTGTTTCCCTTGCCTGGGTAGATATGTTCATGAAGAAGTTGCTCATGTTTAAGTCCAAGAGATTTTTGCCTATGTTTTTTTCTAAGAGTTTTATGGTTTCATGACTTACATTCTGATCTTTGATCCATTTTGAGTTTACTTTTGTGTATGGGGTTAGACAATAATCCAGTTTCATTCTCTTCCATGTAGCTGTCCAGTTTTGCCAACACCAGCTGTTGAAGAGACTGTCATTTTCCCATTGTATATCCCTGGCTCCTTTATTATATATTAATTGACCATATATGTTTGGGTTTATATCTGGGCTCTCTAGTCTTTTCAATTGGTCTATGGGTTTGTTCTTGTGCCAGTACCACATTGTCTTGATTACTGTGACTTTGTAGTACAGCTTGAACTCAGGGAGCGTATTTCCCCTGCTTTATTCTTCCTTCTCAGGATTGCTTTGTGGATTCATATGAATTTTAAAACGATTTTCTCTAGTTCATTGAAGAATGCTGTAGGTATTTTGATAGGGATTGCATTGAATCTGTAGATTGCTTTAGGCAGGATGGCCATTTTGACAGTATTAATTCTTCCTATCCATGAACACAGGATGTGTTTCCGTTTATTGGTTTCTTCTTTAATTTCTCCCATGAGTGTCTTGTAGTTTTCAGAGTATAAGTCTGCCACTTCCTTGGTTAGGTTTATTCCTAGATATTTTATTCTTTTTGATGCAATTGTGAATGGAATTGTTTTCCTGATTTCTCTTTCTGCTAGTTCATCATTAGTGTATAGGGATGCATCAGATTTCTGTGTATTAATTTTGTATTCTGCAACTTTGGTGAATTCAGACATTAGATCTAGTAGTTTTGGAGTGGATTCCTTAGGGTTTCTTATGTACAGTATCATGTCATCTGCAAACAGGGACAGTTTGACTTCTTCGTTGCCAATCTGGATGCCTTTTGTTTCTTTGTATTGTCTGATTACCTTGGTTAGGACCTCCAGAACTATGTTGAATAAGAAGTGGGGAGAGTGGGCATCCTTGTCTTGTTCCCAATCTTAAAGGAAAAGCTTTCAGCTTCTCGCTGTTAAGTATAATGTTGGCTGTGAGTTTGTCATATATGGCCTTTATTATGTTGAGGTACTTGCCCTCTATACTGATATTGTTGAGAGTTTTTATCATCAATGGATTTTGAATTTTGTCGAATTCCTTTTCAGCATCTATGGAGATGATCATGTGATTTTTGTCCTCCTTTTTGTTGATGTAGTGAATGATGTTGATGGATTTTTGAATGTTGTACCATCCTTGCATTCATGGAATGAATCCCACTTGATCATGATGGATGATCTTTTTTATGTGTTTTTGAATTCGGTTTGCTTATATTTTGTTGAGTATTTTTGCATCTATGTTCATCAGGGATATTGGTCTGTAATTTTCTTTTCTTGTGGTGTCTTTGCCTGGTTTTAGTATTAGAGTGATGTTGGCCTTCTAGAATGGGTTTGGGAGTATTCCCTTCTCTTCTACTTTTTGGAAAACTTTAAGGAGGATAGGTTATTAGGTTTTCACTAAATATTTGATAAAATTCAGCAGTGAAACCATCTTTTCCAGGAGTTTTGTTCTTAGGTAGTTTTTTGATTACCAGTTCAATTTCCTTGCTGCTAATTGGTCTATTCAGATTTTCTGTTTCTTCCTGGGTCAGCCTTGGAAGGTTGTATTTTTCTAGAAAGTTGTCCATTTCTTCTAGGTTATCCAGTTTGTTAGCATATAATTTTTCTTTGTATTCTCTCATAATTCTTTGTATTTCTGTGGTGTTCATAGTGATTTTTCCTTTCTCATTTCTGATTCTGTTTATGTGTGTGGACTTTCTTTTTTTCTTGATGAGTCTCGCTATGGGTTTGTCTATTTTGTTTATTTTCTCAAGAAACCAGCTCCTGCTTTCATTGTTTCTTTCTACTGTTTTATTCTTCTCAATTTTATTTATGTCTGCTTTAATCTTTATTGTGTCCCTTCTACTGACTTTGGGCCTCTTTTGGTCTTGTTTTTCTAGTTTCATTAATTGTGAGTTTAGACTGTTCATTTGAGATTGTTCTGCTTTCCTGAGGTAGGCTTGTATTGCAATATACTTCCCTCTTAGCATGGCCTTCGTTCGTCCAGAGATTTTGCGGTGTTGAAATATTGTTGTCATTTGTCTCCATATATTGCTTGATCTCTGTTTTTATTTGATCATTGATACATTGATTATTTAGCAGCATGTTGTTAAGCCTCCATGTGTTTGTGGGCTTTTTCATTTTCTTTGTGTAATTTATTTCTAGTTTCATACCTTTGTGATCTGAGAAGCTGGTTGGTACAATTTCAATCTTTTTGAATTTACTGAGGTTCTTTTTGTGGCCTAGTGTATGATCTATTCTTGAAAATGTTCCATGTGCACTTGAGCAGAATGTGTATTTGTTGCTTTTGGATGGAATGTTCTGTAGATGTCATTACGTCCATATGTTCTAATATGTTGTTGAGTGCCTCTGTCTCTTTACTTATTTTCTGTCTGATTGATCTATCCTTTGGAGTGAGTGGTGTGTTGAAGTCTCCTAAAATGAATGCCTTGCATTCTATTTCCCCCTTTAATTCTGTTAGTCTTTGTTTCACATATGTAGGTGATCCTGTGTTGGGTGCATAGATGTTTATAATAGTTATATCCTCTTGTAGGACTGACCCCTTCATCATTATGTAATGTCCTTCTTTGTCTCTTGTGACTTTCTTTGTTTTGAAGTCTATTTTGTCTGATACAAGTAGTGCAACTCCTGCTTTTTTCTCCCTCTTAGTTGCATGAAATATCTTTTTCCATCCCTTTGCTTTCAGTCTGTGTATGTCTTTGGGTTTGTCTCTTGTAGGCAGCATATAGATGGGTCTTGTTTTTTTATCCATTCAGTGACTCCATGTCTTTTGATTGGTGCATTCAGATAATTTACAGTTAGGGTGATTATCAATAGGTATGTACTTATTGGCATTGCAGGCTCTAGATTCGTGGTTGCCAAAGGTTCAAGGGTAATTCCCTTACTATCTAACAGTCAAATTTAACTCACTTCCTATGCTATTACAAACACAACCTAAAGGTTCCTTTTTTTTTCTCCTTCTTCTTTTTTTTCCTCCTCCATTCTTTGTATGTTATGAATCATTTTCTGTACTCTTTCATCTGTCCCTTGGGTGATATCTATTTAGTCTTAGGAATAGGTCTTTCTATAGGAATCCCTCCAAAATGCACTGTAGAGGTGGTTTGTGGGAGGTAAATTCTCTAAGCTTTTCCTTATTTTAAAATTGTTTAATCCCTCCTTCAAATTTAAATGATAACCTTGCTGGGTAGAGTATTTTTGTTCAAGGCCCTTCTGCTTCATTGCATTAAATATAACATGCCACTCCCTTCTGGCCTGTAAGGTTTCTGTTGAGAAATGTGATGATAGCCTGATGGGTTTTCCTTTGTATGTGATCTTTTTTCTCTCTCTAGCTGCTTTTAAAAGTCTGTCTTTCTCCTTGATCCTTGCCATTTTAATTATTGTATGTCTTGATGTTGTCTTCCTTGGGTTCCTTGTGTTGGGAGATCTGCGTACCTCCATGGGTTGAAAGAATACCTCCTTCCCCAGATTGGGGATGTTTTCAGCAGTTACCTCCTCAATGACACTTTCTATCAATTTTTCTCTCTTCTTCATCTTCTGGTACCCCTCTAATGTGAATATTACTCCATTTGGATTGGTCACACAGTTCTCTCAATATTCTTCCATTCTTTGAGATTCTTTTTTCTTTCTGGGCCTCAGCTTCTTTATTCCTCTTCTCTAATTTCTAATACATTTACCATCTCTTCTACTACATCTAATCTGCTTTTAAATCCCTCCATTGTGTTTCATTTCAGATACGGAATTTCTGAATGATTGAACCTCTGTCTTAAATTTGTTCCTGAGTTCTTGAATATTTTTCTGTACCTCCATAAGCATGTTTATGATTTTTTTTTGAACTCTCTTTGAGGAATATTGGTGAGTTCAGTTACATTTGGCCCTTTTTCTGGGCTTTGTGAGATTTTTGTCTGAACCATGTTCTTTTGACATTTCATAGTTCTATGTGGTGCCCTCTAGTACCCAGAAACTCCAGTCTCTGGAGCTGCTCAGCCCGTAGAGTGTGACTGGGGGTCATAGGGGAGTGGAGATGTTGCCTGGGGTTAGGAAAGATCTGTTTCCTGATTCCTGTCTGTGGTGCCTGCCTCCAGTATTGCAGCCAGTGGGCCAAGCACACATTTGTAAGCCTCTGTGCTCAGCGTCTCTAGCTGATGGAGGCAGGGCCTCCCTGGGGCTGCCCTGATGCCAGCGCAGTGACTGCAGTTTGTGAGCTGGTGCTGTCAGGCCAGGAGGAAGCCTCAGCTGGCTGTATGTCACAGTGGGGGGGGCTTTGGAGCTGAGCAGCCAGCCAGGGTCATGGAGCACCTGAAGCTCCTCACAGTTCCCAACGTGCTGGGCAGAGCGTGCCCAGACAACCTTGTCCAGCTCTCCCTTCTCCCTTGCAGCAAGTTCCGTGCACCCCCAGCCCCGTCAGCAGCCCTCTAGCTGCTAGGAAACCTCTCAGACCACCTGCCTTTCCTCTGTTACAGAGTGGCTGGATGTGGATCCCGCCCTCCACAAACAGCCGGAATGTCAGTCTCTCAGGTCCTCCGCCTGTCCCAGCTCCCCAACCTCCAGAGCACCACACAGAGTAGTTTTCTGCTGGCAAAGCAGATCTCCCTAGCTAGCTGTTCAGTAGTCCCAGGCTTCCACCCCCTTCCCTCTCCATTTCTCTTGCTCCCACCTGTAAGTTGGGGTGGGGGAAGGGCTTTGGTCCCGCTGGATCAAGGCTTTCGTATGTTACCCTGTTTCGTCAGGTCTGCTCTATTTGTGATGTTTGTATGCAGTCTGGTTTAGCCTTCTTTCCTGTTGCTGTTTTAGGGTTAGTTGTATTAATTAACTATATTTTCGTACTATTTGTGGTTTTGGGAGGAGTTCTCTGTCTCACCTCACGCCGCCATCTTGAATCCTAGGAGTGGTATCTTTTTAAAGATACGTTCTGTGACTGAAGAAGTGGTGGAGCTTGGTCCCATCTTGTCTCTGGATCACTGCTTTGGAGCAAAGCATTCTTTTCGTATTGATATGCTTGTGTTAGTGATGCCAGTGCTGGAAAAGCTCTGAGAAGACCTGACTGGATTCATAGCCAAAGGGTTACTAAATTTTTTGTGTGCTTCAGGAAAGAAAGTGTCCCCCTAAAAATGAATTATTAAACTAAGGAATTCTGAAATCTCCTGAGTGATAAGGAATGTTAAAGTTAGAAGAAATCTTAGAAATGATCTGTTTTAACCTTTGTATTTTATAGCTGGAGAAACAAACTCACGTGGCGTTAGAACCTTTTTGAAATGTTAATATATATAGCTGCTTAAATTGACAGTTTAGAATCATTGTCCTCTTAACTTCTGGTCCAGTGCCCTTTCCATGATAACATTAAATTGTTGAAAGAATTGACATTTTAAAAAATTAGAACACAATAATGTTACTTTTTGAGAGAAGTTAGGAGGAAGCACTTGAATGTTTTATAGCATGTGATTATGTAATTATTAGGAATGATGGCATTTGAGGAGATAACTAGAGAATAAAGAAAGGTATACAGTTGACTCTTGAACCAGGAGGGGATTAGGGATGTCAACACCCTTGAAAAACCATGTACAATTTTTGATTCCCCAGAACTTATCTATTAATAACCTGGTGTTGACTAGAAGCCTCACTGATAATTTTAATTTGGTAACTATTTTAATTTCAATTTACTTACCTATTAACCTGCTGTTGACTAGATGCCTTACTGATAACATAGTTGATAAACATGTATTTTGTATATATTACATACTGTATTCTTAGAACAAGCTAGAGAAAAAATGTTTTTCAAAGTGTTGCAAATCTACAAGAAATTTCCATTATATTTATTGAAAAAAAAATCTGCCTATAAGTGGACCTGCACAGTTCAAACCCATGTTGTTCAGGTTCAACTGTATTTGTGTGTTTTTCACAAATAATTCAACTCTGTAGTGCCAAATTAAAATTCAAACTATGTTATTTAATTTTTTGTTTTTCAGTGTGATAACCTGTCCACTGTGGGGTGTGCATGTGCAAGCATGCCCTTAAACTACCCAGTGATCATCTTTAGGGTGAAGTTGATAATTGGTTCTGGGGGTTGACCTTGTACTAAATTTGGACAACTGGTCCTAAGTTGTACACATCATACTGGAGTGCAAATTGCTTTGCATGTCATTGCTCTTGGTTTCTGCAGGTTTTGTAGTGTATTCCTGAGCATGAGCACAGAATGAAGCGACGTTTGGATGACCAGGAGTCACCAGTGTATGCGGCACAGCAGCGTCGGATCCCTGGTAGCACAGAGGCTTTTCCCCACCAGCACCGGGTGCTTGCCCCTGCTCCGCCTGTGTATGAAGCCGTGTCGGAGACTATGCAGTCAGCCACAGGAATTCAGTACTCTGTAACACCCAGCTATCAGGTAAGGTAGCCTACCAGAGAGCTAGCAGTGAGGGAGGAACATTGGTGGTTTCATCCAATTTAAAAAAAAGTTTTTTCTTAAGCATTCTGTTAGATATAAAAAATATTTATGGGATATGTGTAAGCTATTTAAAAAATAACAAAAATAGATCGATTCAAGAGGGCAGCATGAGACGTGAGACAGAGAACTCCTCCCAAAACCATATAGTACAAAAATATAGTTAATACAACTAATCCTAAAAGAGCAGCAGGAAAGAAGGCTGCACCAGACTGCTTACACCTGGAGAACAGAGCAGACCTCACAAAACAGGCCACCAGCGCTGCTCCCAGGCGACACCCAACCTCACTCCAGGGGCTGAGCAGCTCCAGAGACAAGAGCTTCTGGGCACTAGAGGGCACCACATAGAATTATGAAACATCAAAGGAACCTGGTTCAGACCAAAATCTCACAAACCCCAGAAAAAGGGCCAAATGAAACTGAACTCACCAATCTTCCTGAAAGACAGTTCAAAATAAAAATCATAAACATGCCCATGGAGGTGCAGAAAAATATTCAAGAACTCAGAAACGAATGTAAGAAGGAGATTCAATCATTAAGAAATCCCATATCTGAAATGAAACATACAATGGAGGGATTTAAAAGCAGATTAGATGTAGTAGAAGAGAGGGTAAATGTAGTGGAAATTAGAGAAGAGGAATACAAAGAAGCTGAGGCACAGAGGGAAACAAAGGATCTCTAAGAATGAAAGAATATTGAAAGAACTGTGTGACCAATCCAAATGGAACAATATTCGCATTATAGGGGTACTAGAGGAAGAAGAGAGAGAAAAAGGGATAGAAAGTGTCAATAAGAAGGTAATTGCTGAAAACCTCCCCAATCTGGGGAAGGAGATAGTCTCTCAAGCCATGGAGGTGCACAGATCTCCCAACACAAGGTACCCAACGAAGACAACACCAAGATATATAATAATTAAAATGGCAGAGATCAAGGATCAGGACAGATGTTTAAAAGCAGGTAGAGAGAGAGAAAAAGATCACATACAAAGGAGAACCCATCAGGCTATCATCAGATTTCTCAACAGAAACCTTCCAGGCCAGAAAGGAGTGGCATGATATGTTCACTGCAATGAAACAGAAGGTCCTTGAACTAAGAATACTCTATCCGGCAAGGTTTTCATTTAAATTTGGAGGAGAGATTAAACAATTTTCAGATAAGCAAAAGCTGAGAGAATGCCCCCCACAAACCACCTCTACAGTGCATTTAGGAGGGACTGCTATAGACGGAAGTATTCCTGAGGCTAAATAACTGTCACCAGGGGAAATAAAAACACAATAAAGTAGAACAATTAATTCCTAAGCAGATGCAAAATCAAATCAGCTACCCCCAAAGTCAGTCAAGGGATAGACGAAGAGTACAGAATATGACACCTTATATATAGAGAATAGAGGAGGAAGAGAAAGGAGAAAAAAAAAAAAGAACCTTTAGGTTGTGTTGGTAATAAGATACTGAGTGAGTTAAATTAGACTGTTAGATAGTAAGGGAATTACTGTTCAACCTTTGGTAACCAAGAAACCTAAAGCCTGCAATGGCAATAAGTACCTACATATTGATAATCACCGTAAATGTATATGGTCTGAATGCAGCAATCAAAACACATAGAGTTACTGAATGAATAAAAAAACAAGACCCGTTTATATGCTACCTACAAGAGACTCGCTTCAAACCCGAAGACATACACAGACTGAAAGTAAAGGAATGGAAAAAGATATTTCATGCAACTAATAGGGATAAAAAACAGGAGTTGCAGTACTTGTAACAAAATAAGCCTCAGTAAATTAAAAAAGATTGAAATTGTACCATCTTCTCAGATCACAAAGGTATGAAATTAGAAATAATTACAGAAAGAAACAAAATAGAATTCAAAACAAAGAAAGTCACAAAAGACAGAGGGACATTACATAACGATGAAGGGATCAGTCCAACAAGAGGATATAACTATTATAAATATCTGTGCACCCAACACAGGATCGCCTACATATGTGAAACAAATACTAACAGAATTAAAGGGGAAATAAATATAATGCATTAATTTTAGGAGACTTCAACACACCACTCACTCCACAGGACAGATCAACCACACAGAAAATAAGTAAAGAGACAGAGGCACTGAACAACACACTAGAACAGATGGACCTAACGACATCTACAGAACTCTGCACCCAAAAGCAACAGGATACGCATTCTTCTCAAGTGCACATGGAACATTTTCAAGAATAGATTATATACTAGGCCACAAAAAGAACCTCAGTAAATTAAAAAAGACTGAAATTGTACCAACCAGCTTCTCAGATCACAAAGGTATGAAACTAGAAATAAATTACACAAAACGAAAAAGCCCACAAACACATGGAGCCTTAATAACATGCTCCTAAATAATCAGTGAATCAATGACCAAATAAAAACAGAGATCAAGCAATATATGGAGACAAATGACAACAGTGATTCGACACTGCAAAATCTGTGGGATGCAGCAAAGGCCGTGCTAAGAGGGAACTATAATGCAATACAAGTCTACCTCAGGAAAGAATAACAATCCCAAATGAACTATCAAAACTCACAATTAACAAATCTAGAAAAGGAAGAATAAATGAGGCCGAAAGTCAGTAGAAGGAGGGACATAATAAAGATTTGAGCATAAATAAATAAAATCAAGAAGAATAAAACAATAGAAAGAATCAATGAAAGCAGGAGCTGGTTCTTTGAGGAAAAAAAAAATACATAAACTCCTACCCAGACTTGCCAAGAAAGAAAGAAAGTCTTCACACATAAGCAGAATCAGAAATGAGAAAGGAAAAATCACTACAAACACCACAGAAGTACAAAGAATTATGAGAGAATACAAAGAAAAATTATATGCTAACAAATTGAATAACCTAGAAGAAATGGATAACTTTCTAGAAAAATACAACCTTCCAAGGCTGACCCAGGAAGAAACAGAAAATCTGAATAGACCAATTATCAGCGAGGAAATTGAATTTGTAATAAAAAAAACTACCTAAGAGCAAAACCCCTGAATCTGATGCTTATCACCACTAAATTTTATCAAGCATCTTGTGAAGACCTAATACCCATCCTCTTTAAAGTTTCCAAAAAGTAGAAGAGTAGGGAATACTCCCAAACTCATTCTACAAGGCCAGCATCACTCTAATAGCAAAACCAGGCAAAGACACCACAAAAAAAGAAAATTGCAGACCAATATTCCTGGTGAACATAGATGCAAAAATACTCAACAAAATATTAGCAAAACTAATTGAAAAAAATATCAAAAAAATAGATATTCATGATAAAGTAGGATTTATTTTAGGGATGCAAGGTTGGTACAACATTCGAAAATCCATCAACATCATCCACCACATCAACTTAAAGGACAAAATCCACATGATCATCTCCATAGATGCTTAAAAAGCATCTGAAAAAATTCAACATCCATTCATGATAAAAACTCTCAATAAAATGGGTATAGAGGGCAAGTGCCTCAACATAATAAAGGCCATATATGCAAACCCACAGCCAACATCATACTTAACAGTGAGAAGCTGAAAGCTTTTCCTTTAAGATCGGGAGCAAGACAAGGATGCCCTCTCTTCCCACTATTTTCAGCATAGTTCTGGATGTCCTAGCCACAGCAATCAGACAACACAAAGAAATAAAAGGCATCCAGATTGGGAAGGAAGAGGTTCCTGTCCCTGTTTGCAGATGACATGATATTGTACATAAAAAACCCTAAAGAATCCACTCCAAAACTACTAGATCTAATATCTGAATTCAGCAAAGTTGTGGGATACAAAATTAATGCACAGAAATCTGTTGCTTTCCTATACACTAATGATGGACTACCAGAAAGAGAAATCAGGAAAACAATTCCATTCACAGTTGCATCAAAATAAAATAACTAGAAATAAACCTATCCAAGGAAGTGAAAGACCTATACACTGAAAACTGCAGGACACTCATGGGAGAAATTAAAGAAGAAACCAATAAATGGAAACATATCCCTTGCTCATGGATAGGAAGAATTAATACCGTGAAAATGACCATCCTGCCTAAAGTAATCTACAGATTAAATGCAATCCCTATCAAAATACCAACAGCATTCTTCAATAAACTAGAGCAAATAGTTCTAAAATTCATATGGAACCACAAAAGACCCCGAATAGCCAAAGCAATCCTGAGAAGGAAGAATAAAGTGGGAGGGATTATGCTCCCCAACCTCTAGCTCTACTACAAAGCCACAGTATTCAAGACAATTTGGTACTGGCACAAGAACAGACCCATAGACCAATGGAGAGCCCAGATATAAACCCAAGCATATATGGTCAATTAATATACGATAAAGGAGCCATGGACATACAATGGGGAAATGACAGCCTCTTCAACAGCTGGTGTTGGCAAAACTGGACAGCTACAGGTAAGAGAATGAAACTGGATTACAGTCTAACCCCATACACAAAAGTAAACTCAAAACGGATCAAAGACCTGAATGTAGGTCATGAAACCAAAGAACTCTTAGAAGAAAACATAGGCCAAAATCTCTTGAATGTAAATATGAGCTACTTTTTCCTGAGCACATCACCTTGGGCAAGGGAAACAATCAAAAATGAACAAAGGGACTGCATCATGCTAAAAGACTTCTGTACAGCAAAGGACACTGTCAGCAGAACGAAAGGCATCCTACAGTATGGGAGAATATATTTGTAAATGACATATCCGACAAGGGGTTATCATCCAAAATATATAAAGAACTCACCCACCTCAACACCCAAAATGCAAATAACCCAATTAAAATATGGGCAGAATATATGAACAGACACTTCTCCATAGAAGAAATTCAGATGGCCAACAGGCACATGAAGAGATGCTCCACATCACTAATTATCAGGGAAATGCAAATTAAAACCAGAATGAGATATCACCTCATGCCAGTTAGGATGGCCAACATTGAAAAGACTAGGAACAACAAATGCTGGTGAGGATGCGGAGAAAGGAGAACCCTCCTACGCTGCTGGTGGGAATGTAAACTAGTTCAACCATTTTGGAAAGCAGTATGGAAGTTCCTCAGAACACTCAAAATAGAAATACCAGATGACCCAGGCATTCGACTCTTAGGAATTTCCCCTAGGCATTCAGTTTCCCAGTCTCAAAAAGAGATATGCACCCCTATGTTTATCGCAGCACTATTTACAATAGCCAAGAAATGAAAGCAACCTAAGTGTCCATTGGTATATGAATGGATAAAGGAGATGTGGTATATATACACAATGGAGTAGTATTCAGTCATAAGAAGGAAACAAATCCTACATTTCCAACAACATAGATGGAGCTAGAGGGTATTATGCTCAGTGAAATAAGCCAGGCGGAGAAAGACAAGTACCAAGTGATTTCACTCATATGTGGAGCATAAGATCAGAGCAAAAACTGAAGGAACAAAACAGCAGCAGACTCACAGAACCTGAGAATGGACTAACAGTTGCCAAAGGGAAAGGGCCTGGGGGCTTCGGCGGGAAGGGAGGGAGAAGGGCAATAAGGGGGCATTACGATTAGCACACCTGACGGGGGCAGGGTGGCGGGGGTGGCACGGGGAAGGCAATATAGCACAGAGAAGACAAGTAGTGACTCTAGCATCTTACTATGCTGATGGACAGTGACTGTAGTGGGGTATGTGGTGGGGACTTGATAATGGGGGGAATCTAGTAACCACAATGTTGCTCATGTTGTTGTATATTAATGATACCAAAATTTTTAAAAATTAAAAAAAAACAATGTAATCTTACATACTGAGCACCCAAAAATTTTTAAACAAATAATGTCATGACCTTTGGAGTTGACAGTGTATCCTTCCCTCATTCCTTTTCATTTTCCCTTCTTTCACAAGTAACCACTAATCTTCACTTTGTGTTTATCATTCCCTTGACCCTCTTCAGTTTTAAAATAGCATTTGTTTATACCTCTAGGCAATAAAACTGTTTAGTTTGGGTTTTTTAAACTTTTATAAAGATTTTCTCATGTTTTCTTTTTTGTCTCACTTTTTTTGCTCAGTGTATAACTAACTGATGTATTTTTGCTTTGTTATGAATTACATGAATATGTCCAGTTTATCCATTCTTCTGTTGGTGGACAATCAGGCTGTTTACAGAGTTTTACTGTTATAAAGGTGCTACTGTGAATGTTCTTAGGTGTTTGTCCTAGTGCAGTTGTACTCACATTGGCAATTCTTAGACAAGATAAGCTGCACCAGGAATTTAAATCAAGGTACTACTTTTTTAATTCAAGAGAGTCATCTTATGGGAAAAAGCAGCTGAATTAGACGACATGCTTTTTAGTGAAGTCGTTGGTTTACATCCTGGTGTGAGCCCCTTATCCTCCAGGGCGCTCAGCAGGTTTGAGGGCACATTAGGAAGAGTTCCATGGATATCTGGGAGAGGGGATTGCTGGGTCTTAGGGTCTGTACGTCTTTGCCTTCGGCAGGCAAAGTCAAATTGTGTTTTCAAAGTTGTACCAGTTTATATTTCCACCAGCATCCTATGTTCCTATTGGCCCACATCCTGACCAACACTGATCATTCATCTGTCTATTAACTCTCTTTTGTAAAATTAGAAGAAATTTGTTCATTGCCCTTTTAATTATGAAGGTAAATATCACCATGTTTTTTTAAAAATGATATAAAGATGACTTTTTCCTCTGACTTCTCAGGTGTCATCCCACTGGTGCATATCTTAGGTGTCCAGAATTTTGTATGCATATACAAGCATATCTATTTTTTATCTGCCTAACTACCTAGATACACATCTCTTTTTATACAATTTAGATCATACATTATATACTGTTCTGCTGTTTGCTCTTTTTACTTAATATATAGTGGATAGCTTTCCACTTGAATATATGTGTGTAGATCCAAGTAACTTTAAAAATCACTGCATTTATAATATTCCGTTCCAAGTCAGTCTGAATAATAATTTAATTAAATGGTTTGGAGAGGCCTTCAACCTAACTTGTTTAGCAACTTTTAAAAAATGTATGGCTGGTACTGGGCACATAATTGGTGTAATCTTTCTTCAGAAGTATTTGACAGTTTGTGTCAGATTCTCAAGTTACTTTTTGTCATAGCAATTCCGTTTCTAGGAATTTATTATAAGAAAATAATCCAAGAAGGGGGAAACCCAGGTGAAGCAGGAAATTGGTGATTCCTTAGGTATCACTCTTCTTCAGGAGATCCCCTTGAGCCAGTATAATGCCTTCATAGGGTGCTGAGGTGGCCCATATGTTGTTCAAGGGTCAACTGTAGTTGCTGTATTTCCCACGCTCCATTCTGCTGAAGGTAATCTTTATAAATTTGTGGGGACTTGAAAAAAAATCTTTCTTAAGGTATAATAATAGACAACTTACATTGTTTAGAGACAGTTTCATGTCATTTAATCTGTTTCGGTGATGTGGCAAATCAGGTATATTGTCCTAAGTTGTCTTATGTAGTGATTAACAGTTCTGAAATGGGAAAAGAAAAAGCTTTGGAAATTTTATGTATCATTTTCTTGCAGTAGAAATGGAAGGAAAGGGGCTTGTGCATTGATTTCCTCACTAAACTTTTAAGAGGATGAGAGAATAGAAAAGGGGTATGTTAGAGGCCAAATCACCAACAATTTGAAAGAAATTTTTTACTTTAGAAGTAGCAAATATCAGTCAGTCTTGTCTAGTCCCACCACCACAAGATAAAGTGCTAACAGTTTGTCAGATATTTGTTGTCTAGGGTTTAAAATCTTTTTAATATAGTATATATATTGTTTTGTAATATACTTATAAAAATTTTTAGAAGTTTAAATCCAAATGCAACACATGAATTCATTCACCTTTATGGATTGTTAACTTTTTATTGTTAAAAAATATATGCATCTGTATAAGTGCTATTCAAAATATGGTTCATAGATGGCTGATGTATATACTTTCTTAGTAGTTTGTAATGAGATAAGTACAGAAATCTAGTGTTTTAGAACATTTGTATCAATTGGAGATTGTAATTTTATATCTAAAATCTAATAATGAAAAGTGTACCCCTAAACCTACTGAACATCATAGCTTAGCCTAGCCTACTTAACCAAAATACTTGTGTTTTTTATTTCACTTCTCTACTAATTCATTTTTACTGTATTTTATAAAAGCAGTAGCCCATGATGGATTAGAATTTAAGAAAAAAGAAAAGTTGGTCCTTCACAATAGATAGTTTGAGAGTACTGAGCTATATGATTTTTAATAGCCGCAGAGAATTCTGTTATAATATGGGTGGGCTACAATTAATTTCACCAGTTCCCCCTTGTGGGAAATTTGTATTCTGAATACAGATGGTCCCCAGCTTATGATTTTTCAACCTTATAGTAATGTGAAAGCAATATGCATTTAGTAGAAACCATACTTCAAACTCTGAATTTTCATCTTTTCCTGGGCTAGCAATATACATGGAATACTGTCCTCGTGATGCTGGGCAGTTGCACTGAGCTGTAGGGCCTAGTCAGCTATGCGGTCATGAGAGCAAACAACTGATACACTTAAAGCCATTCTGTACCCTTTCACTTTTGGTGTACAATATTCAATAAATTACATGAGATATTCAATGCTTTATTATAAAATAGCCTTTGTGTTAGATGATTTTGCCCAACTGTAGGCTAATGTAAGTATTCTGGTTAAGGTAGGCTAGGCTAAGCTATGATGTTTAGTAGGCTTAGGGGTATTAAATGCATTTCTGACTTAATGATATTTTCTTTAGGGGTATGAAATGCATTTCTGACAATGATATTTTCAACTTATAATATGTCTGTCTGGATGTAATCCCGTTGTCAGTCAAGAAAGGACTGTTATCTTTGTATATGCAAAGATATGCATTGCATGCATGTTCTTAAGATGCACTTGGGGAAGAATGCACAATTCTTGAAGTTTCTTGTCTGTATTTTGTCCACCCCAGGTTTCAGCTGTGCCACAGAGCTCTGGCAGTCACGGGCCCACCATAGCAGCGGTTCATAGTAGCCATCATCACCCAACAGCTGTGCAGCCCCATGGAGGCCAGGTGGTCCAGAGTCATGCTCATCCAGCCCCACCAGTTGCACCAGTGCAGGGACAGCAGCAGTTTCAGAGGCTCAAGGTTGTATTCATCTCTTTGTCTTCCATCAGAAAATTCCTTAGCAGGCAACATTGGCTTCAACCTATTAAGAGGTGTTACAGCTTTTAACACACTAAACCAAGGGTTGAATCACAAGTTTTACTTGGTTTTTGTTTTGAGACCTAACTTAGATTTCCCATATTAGCACCCGTGCCTGATCCAAGTGAATACATTCAAGAAATGTTGGAATGTATGAATGAATGGTATTCTACATATCAGGATTGAGGGACTTTTCATATGAAATAAAGTTCAATTTTTGGATATCTCCTTTAGAACTCATAGTTCTTGTCATGGTATAAGGTTTTATTGAGCATACATGGGTTGGCTGCAGTCCTGTACAGTAAAATGGACCCCAGGTTATCATACAGTTTAATCCTTTTATTTCTGTTTATGAATAGCTGAACTGGCTGGCATCTTCAAGTCCATACTTCGTAAGACAAACGCTCCTTTCTGGGGAACCTTTATAATAAAGTTTGGGAAAGACTGTAATTGTGAATGAAGTGTCAGTGTTTTTATCTGTTCTGCTGAGGATGTGCTGTAGGTTTTAATGCTTTGAAATTCATGAGGCATCTTTGGAGCAGTGAAGCTTGTACTCCCATCTAACCTTCTCTTTCTGCTTACGTGAGTGTTACTTTCTCAAAATGTGTGATGGTTGCAGCAAGTGTCTGGATTTCAGTTTTTCTAATTTTATATTACCTAAAATTTAAAATCAAGTACAGAAATATAAAAGAGCTATAAAGAGGTAAGATGTTGAATCTTATTTGGTCAGATCAGCCTAATTATATCAGGTAGCTTGCAGGTAGGAATGAACAGCATATCCTTACAGGACACATTCCTGTGTAGGCAATATTTTATTTTAGCTTTCTGTTTACCTTGATTCTTAATCTGGTTCTCCCTGACTCCTGCCCTGACTGATTTGGGTTCTCAGGAACTTGGTTAATATTGGCCTAAGGAAATTAAATGCTCCATACATACAAAGCATACTAAAGGTAAGCTACATGGAGGGACCTTGTAAAATTTACTTTGTCTAAATTAGCTTTAAGAAACTGAGTTGACTATATGGAAGAGAGTACAAATTATTTGGGCCTGAAACTTGATTCGGCTCTGTCTTTGGGAAAATTTATGTAAGCTATATTGTTGTTTTCCTTAAAATATTTTTATTCTCTGCTTGTAGAGTGAAGTCTCTGTACCAAAGCATGTTATTACTATGGACCTTGCACTTCACCAAGTCCTAAAAATGTTTTTTCAAAAGCTGGTTTGGTGTGATTTAATTCCATATTAATACCATATTCAGCAGTTAATACCTGAATGTTGCAAAAGAGCTTATACACTTGCTTTTAAACTAACAAAAATATTTTTTTTCTGTAGTCTTTTTGAGCCAGCCCTATCTAAGCAAATAGCACCGATTTTACTCACTTTCCCCAGTTGGATATAAATATATAGCTGGTTCTTTTTTGTTTTATGGAAACTATCAAGGAAGCAAGCAAAGGCTTTGGAGTTGGGGTTATAGCATGAGTCATGGGTAGAGTTAGGACTTCTTGCTCTTTTCTTTTAGTTACAAGCTCTTGAATGTGATTCCTGAACACAATAACTTGTTGGGTTTCCTGTCTAATGAGGAGAGGTAAAATGCTTTCTTGTGCCTCCATGTAATTTCATTCAGTATTCCCACATTGCCTGCCGTTTTTGGATCAGTCTTAAAATATTTTACAAGCATTTGAATCAACTTCAGTAAACCATTTATATTCTGTAATAAGGAAATGTTCAGTGAGAACGCTTAGGTTATTTCAAATATCAACATTATCTGTACTTTTCTTTTTTGTCTTTGGCAGATTGACGACAAGGAGGATTTGAATAACTTGAGGCATGTTTGCTGTGATTTAGTTGTTGAATGCCAGCAGTATAGCTATTTGGCACATATTTAGCAAATTCTCTGTACTGTTCGTGCTTGTCTCCCCTACAGGATTGTGAACTTTGGGAGGTTGGGTACCTTAGTAATAAATGCCGGTTGAAATGAGCCAGGAAAATGCATCAGCAGAGTCTAAGGGTCTTCCCAAGTGCCTCCTTAAATCTGTAGCTTCTAATTGACTAGTTCCAAGCTGACTTTTTCTTTCTGAGTTGTGGTTCCTAGAACTGTATACATGCTTTTATAAAGCACTGAACTGTACGTTAGGTAATAAGAGAATTTCCTCACTATTCTGTAACATGTAGGTATCACACTTATAATGTGGGTGTCATGCTGGGTTTTTTTAAAGTGTAGTGTTATTTTATAACTAATTTTTAAACAGTCGTTCACTATGACCTATACCTTTCTATTCCTAACATACACATACGACATACAATTTCTTTACTTTGGTTTCTGCTCTTTTTCTTTCTCTGTAGTAATGATACCATATTGTTTATGTTTTATTTAACATTGTTTATTTTTGATAACTCTTCTTTTGTTATATGATTGTGAGTGCTATTCTTAAACATTTTCCAAAGTCTTCCTTCTGCAGACATAAAGGGTTTTATGTTCCATCATTAGTGAGTCATTTCAGCATGAAAAGTTGTGAGTGTGAATTAAATAGTCCATTGAATTCAACTGAAATTGTCATGTTATTTGTAAAGTACAGAAAAACCAACCATCAGATGTGTGGGTGTTGATCACATATACAGTCTGCTCTAGCAACACTGAAATTCTCTGATTAACCATTGCCATAATGGAAATTTGGGCAACTATTGATACGCCATTTTGAACATAAATGTTCTGTTTCATAATACATCACAAGAGTAGGGCTTATCAAATCAGATGTTTGTTTCTGAAACTTTACTTGACTTGATATTTTGTAATATTTAAAATAATCCCAGAGTGTATAGGAAATACCTAGTAGGTAATTCCCTTGGGTATGTTTTGAGTGACTAAAAATTAAGTTGTCCTAAATCAGACTCATAACTTTCTAGCCTTTCAAACATATTCCTCTTTGTGAATGCCCAAATAATTTGCAATTTGGTGAATGCTTTTTCTCTCCCATATAGTCCATACCCAGTCAGTCCCTAAACCCTGTCGCTTCTACCTTCAAAAAGCTTTTGAATCTATTCAGTTCTCAATATTTCTCTGGTCAGTACTGTAATTCAAGCCACTGTTGTTCACATGTGAATTAGCCTTATAGCATAACTGGTTTTCCTACTTCTTTTCAGTCTGTCCTGCCTTTGCACCAGTTTGTTCCCAACACATAGCCAAATTGAGTATGCTAAAATGCAGATGTTAAAATCGAAATTGCCTTTTAACAAAATTTACAGAGCCTTTCAGGATCTAGTTCCTGCTTCCTCTCCAGTCTCATCATTGTCACTCTTAACTACCACCATCCCTTCTCTTCACCACAAATCCTCTATACTAAACTGTTTTCAGTTTTCCAAATGTCCCAGTGTCCTCTCTGGGATTTGCCCATGTGCTTCCTTTGACTTTCTTCATGGGTCTTCACTTTTGCTGACTTATACTCATCCTTAGGTCTCAGTTTAGATATCATTTCCTGGGGACTCCTTCCTTTATGTCCTCATGGGATTTTTTTAGTGTGTGTATGTAGGGGGGTAGTGCCCTTCCTGTGTGCTGTCTGGGTGTCCAGTGATTGATTATACACTTAACCCACTGTGTTATGATTCCCAACTAGATGTGAATGAACTTCTATAGAGCAGGGATGCAGCTCACTTGTCATTGGCCCCTTAGTCCCTCATGTTGGACCTGGTGTAGCATGTTGTAGCTTAGTAGGTATTTGTGAAATGAATAAATGAGCAAATAAGTAAATGATTCATTAATGTGATTAGTCTTCACTAATCATTCCCCAAAATTATCCAAGATTTTATGAGTTGATTTTTATTTTAAGCTTGAGTTTTATTATTGGCATCCATACTAATTTTTAATACTTTCATGTATATTTACTACATATTTCTTTTTCATTTACTACATTTTATTTAGGCATACTTTTTTTTTTTTTTAATAATTCTTGGCTTATTTTCTTTTTATAACCTTGAGATTTATCCCTGCCTCAGGTGGAGGATGCGCTGTCCTATCTTGACCAGGTGAAGCTGCAATTTGGTAGTCAGCCTCAGGTCTACAATGATTTCCTTGACATCATGAAGGAATTTAAATCTCAGAGGTAAAGGATTTATGTGGTTGTAATCAAGCTTTGTGCTTGGAATGTTGATTTTGGAGGGAGGATATAGCTTATTCTCATCTGGAAGATAAAGGATGCCCTCTTTGGGGGGTTTGTTTTTCTGCTTTTATTTTATGTATTGCTTTATTGATAAAAGCTATAAGTCCTGAACCTTTGTTTTCTCACTACTGGTAAATTTTTCTTTATTAAAATTTTTCTTAGTATTTTATCTCAGGGAAGTAAACTGGTAATGATTACTTGCTCTTTGAATTGATTTAAGATAAACTAATAATTTTGGCATGGTTCACTGTTATAAGAGAGTAACTCATCTGAACAATGTAGATAGGTAATGATTTAAACTGGTATATCAAAGGTTGGGTGCTTGCGTGGGAATCACAGCTTTAGATAAACTGAGTATCTGCTTGATAGGACTGTTAATCATGAAAGTATATTATGTACCAAATTGTGACCAAGCCTCTTTGAGTGTGAAATTAAATAGCTTAGGAATTTTGCAATTATTTGCATGTCATTAATTTTATCATAAGCAGGTTTATTTTTATTTATTTACCAGTTTAAAGAATTTTCTAGTGGTATGTGAATATTTTTTTTCTTAACAGGCTGTTTGTCGAGGCTTGCCCCACTTAATTTTCATTTTTTTATCAGCATTGACACTCCAGGAGTGATTAGTCGCGTTTCTCAGCTGTTCAAAGGCCACCCTGACCTGATCATGGGCTTCAATACCTTCTTGCCCCCTGGCTACAAGATTGAGGTGCAAACAAATGACATGGTGAATGTGACGACTCCTGGCCAGGTTCATCAGATCCCCACCCATGGCATCCAGCCCCAGCCTCAGCCACCACCCCAACATCCTTCCCAGCCTTCAGCCCAGTCAACCCCAGCTCCTGCCCAGCCGGCTCCTCAGCCCCCACCTGCCAAAGTCAGCAAGGTGAGCACTTGGAAAACTTTGTATCATGTGAAATGAATCTCTAGAAAGCGGACGCCTTTGACATTTCTCTTTTATGTGAGACTTAGGGAGATAAACAAGTAACGGTGATTTCATCACAGGTGATACAGTAGTCACATCCCTATGAAATTTGCATTTACATATTACTTATTTAGGTAACTGTTTAAATCAACACATCAACAACTTACAAGGATTCTTGCCTCCTATTTCTGCCTTATTAAACCAGTAAGCATCCCAAAAGACGTCAGTTTTGTTTATGTAGTAGTACTTCAGGCAAAAATGGTCATCTTATGATCAGATTATGCTACCACCACGTTGTCATCATTTTACAAAAGTTACTCCATTTACCAGATTAATAGGTCATACCAAGCACAGCAGAAAATCCTGTTGATGATGATATGTCCTCTGTATAGAACTGCACTGTCTTACGCAGTGGCCTCTAGTCACATATGGCTATATTTAAAAACAAATTAAAATAAATTCAGTTTTTCAGTTGTACTGAAAGCTACATTTCAAGTTCTCAGTAGTGGCTATCATTCAGGACTCTGCAAATAAAGAACATTTCTGTTAAGGCAGTGTAGCACGGAGAAGACAAGTAATGACTCTATAGCATCTTACTACGCTGATGGACAGTGATTGCAGTGGGGTTCCCGGGGGGACTTGATAATATGGGTGAATGTTGAAACCACAGTGTTGCTCATGTGAAACCTTCATAAGATTGTGTATCAATGATACCTTAATTAAAAAAAAATACTTGCTTAAAACAGTAATTAGTAGGCACTGAATATCTTTGTTGAATAAAGGAATGAAATAAATTAATCTTAACAATAAAAAAAAAGTTTCCATCATCTCACAGAGTTCTCTTGAACAGCTGGTTTAGAAGACTTTTATGTGGAGGTATTGCAACAATCAGATTGTCTTTTTTAACATTAAAGAACTATGTGGAATGAATTTTTTTCTATACTATTTGTACCTGTTGAGCTTGTGAAATTAAAAATTGCAAGTGAAAAATTCTTCCTTGTAATTGGAGATGTAGCCACTTTTAAGGTTGTATGTAGAAAATTTGAAACTGAGATCTTTATATTAGAATGTGGGAACCCTGTACACTGCCCACCTCTGCCCAGTGTGATTTGAGTTCAGCTAAAGTGGCCTGGCCAGAGTGAATAAAGTATACATGTTGATCAGACACCTTGTTTCACTTTAATTTGAACTTTCCTATGTCAAACCACCTGTGTTTCTGAGAAAAATATTTTTCCCTTTTTAGCCTTCCCAACTACAAGCACATACACCAGCCAGCCAGCAGACTCCCCCACTCCCACCATATGCATCCCCACGTTCTCCACCTGTCCAGCCTCATACACCAGTGACAATCTCGTTGGGAACAGCCCCATCCTTGCAGAACAATCAGCCTGTGGAGTTTAATCATGCTATCAACTATGTTAATAAGATCAAGAACAGGTTCCAGGGCCAACCAGACATCTACAAAGCATTCCTGGAGATTTTGCACACATACCAGGTAAGAGAGTTGCCCTTTCAACCTGTCTTAACCAGGTTACTCTTTGAGGGTGTCTAGTCCAAGAAGAACCTAAGTAATCATTATTGTATCCACTAATTCTTAGTGGAAATTAACCAGTTAGGAACTATGATGTGCCTTTATAAAGATTTGCCTGACTTTAATTTCCTTGTAGCAGTCAGTCGGGAATTGCGAAGTTAGTCCCCTGTGAAATGAATGCTTGTTTATCTGGAAAGTTTAGAGGATGATTTGTGTAGTATACACAATATTCTGCAGGGGAAGAAGGAGAAATTTCTCTGTTTTCTGTTTTATCTTTTAGTAGTGGTCCCTTGAGCATTCACATTTACTGCCCTGTTTTTAAAAGGAATTGTCAGCCACTATCTTCCACTTCTTTTCTCAACTTAAAAGCTTAACAGTCAAAACTGGTGCAGAGAACATAGGCTTTCTTCTTAAGTGTAGTCCAAGGAGATTACATACAGAGCACCTGTCAGACATCCTAGAAAGTGTGCCCTCTAACATGATCCCTTCCCCTTTGCAATTTCCTATCAGAAAGAGCAGCGAAATGCCAAGGAAGCTGGAGGAAACTACACTCCAGCATTGACTGAGCAGGAGGTGTATGCCCAGGTGGCTCGTCTTTTTAAAAATCAGGAAGATTTGTTGTCAGAGTTTGGACAGTTCCTTCCAGATGCTAACAGCTCTGTGGTAAGTTTTATTTAGAAGAACACACTATTTACAGTTACTATCTTAGATAAGATAGGAAGCTTGACTCAGAAGGGGACTTTCCTAAATGACACTTAATAGCCTTGATAAGAACATTAATCTCTTTCACGTGTCTTAATTAGCTTTTAAGCAAAACAACTGCTGAGAAAGTTGATTCTGTGAGAAATGACCATGGAGGCACTGTGAAGAAGCCCCAACTAAACAACAAGCCGCAGAGGCCCAGCCAGAATGGCTGTCAGATCCGCAGGCACTCAGGAACAGGAGCTACCCCTCCGGTAAAGGTGAGAAAGGGCAGCTGCTGCTCATTTTGCTTTCAGGAACACTGCTAGTGGATGAGTACTCTAGGGCTGGTCATGTGTTCCTATCCTAAGTGTTGACGGTTGGATCCTGGATATTTGGAGTGAGTTGGTATATGTCACAGAAGCTCAATGCAAAACTGCTTCTGTGGCTTTGTAAAATATTACAAAACCACTAATTGTGCAAATTGCTGTGCTTTTTAAATTTCTTACTGGTTTTCTCTGTAGTTTCTCTCTTTACTATTTCCTGTCATCTTTAGTTTTGTTTGTTGCCCAGGATTTCTTAGACTTTACTGATTTTTCCCTTCTGATTTGATGCCTTAACTCTGTCTTGTGCTAATAGGAAAGAAGATTATTAAGCTTGGTAACTTTGAGAAATAAGTTAGTAGTCTCTGAGGTCCTCCTGTGAGTAAAGTGCATATGCTTTGTGAGCTCTCTTTTGTCTAGAGGCCTGTCCTGCCCAAGGTTCTTTGTTGGGTTCCTAGATCTCATCTGTGTCATCTTTATTTCTGAGGCAGGACCTTTGGGCTGTAGCAGAAGGAGGTCTTAATTGTTAAATCTAATTGTTATTGGCCTATCATGATATATCATGATGCCTCTTGTTATAGTAAACACTGATGATCTGCCTGCAGAAAGCTCAGCTTACTCTCTTCCTCTTTAATGTACTGCAGTTGTACTAGGGAGCAGGCTAGGTGTATGTACTGAACATTACGGCAGTGAATTCTAAAGCAGTGTATAACCTGGAAGGGATAGATGTGTCTGCAGAATTAAGAATAACAAAAGCTAGTGCAATTTCTAATGTAAGAGGTGAGTGGTGAACAAGCAAATAAATAAAAAAGACTGACATATTAGGTGTAGCTGACATTTGAAGGACTGTTTTTTGGTGTTTGTAATGGTTTCTCCTTTTGAAAGCAAGTTGAACATAGTAATATTTTATATGCACTTCAGTAAAGAGTGTTACATGGATAGCAAGAATCAGGTCAGCACCTCTGCTCCACCAGAATTGGTCTCCTCCAACACCTGATTACCCACAGGTGGAAATGCTCTATTGGGGGGCTTGAATTCCCTTCCTGCTTTCTCCATAGCAGTGTAAGCAGAGGCTGTGGCTCCTAAGAGTGTTCTCTAAGGTGGCAAAGGTAAGTGTGTTGGCTTATTCCAAAGTTTGTGCATTCATAGGTAGTTGAGAGGTGAATTTACTTTTTAAAAGTAAATTCTTGCTTGACAGTTACATCATGGCCTATTTGTTCCTTTGTGAGAGCAGTGTTCAGTTAGGCTGAGTGGATATTGCTGATGAGATGGTTATTCCTTCTGTTAGGAAAATATGATTTTTTCATTAATTTTTAAATTGAACTATAAAGGTTAAAGATTGATTTCTATCCATTCCAGGCAAGGTTCTCCATCTCTTTTTATAAACAGCCTCTTCTGCCTCGATAGCTAAGATATGATAATGGCATTAGGTTCCAAATAAAGTGACTTTTGGCCCATGGAAAAAGTAAGCATATTCTAATATCACAGTAATGCTGTGGCCATTTGTAGGGAGAATACATTTAGGGAGTAGAATGATCTCTGAGCCTCTGGAGAGAAAAACTAACAGGCAAACTCAGAGAAGACTGGTAGAAATTTTCTTGTAACCTGTAAAGCAAGTTAATGACTTGAATTCTTTCATTTGTTACAAATTACTAATCAGCAGTGGTCAGTGATGGAAACATTGAACACAGATGAAAATAAAACTCTGAGAAGTCCACTCTTTGAATCTTACGTGTTAATATTTTTCCTTTTTTGTAGAAGAAACCCAAACTGCTTAGCCTAAAGGATTCTTCTATGGCAGATGCCAGTAAGCATGGTGTAGGAACTGAATCATTATTTTTTGATAAGGTGAGTAATGAATGAATTAGATTTAATATGGGCTATTAATGGCAAAGGAAAATCACCCCTTCTATAGGACGATTTTGTTTAAGAGGCTTTAAGCTGATTAGAACCAGTTTTTAAGATAGTCTCCAAGTTGCAGGTCCTTTCAGTTTACTAGAACTATTAAGAAATAAAAGCTAAGAAATGGTAGTATTGTCTGCTTCGGTTTTGTAAAGTAGTTTGCAGTAAAAAAAAAAAACCTTTTCCATGGTGGAAGACAGCTTTAAAATATGCATGCTATTACTCTTGAAAGATATTTGGAGTTTGCCGTTGCAGATATCCAGGTCTATATCAATGGGGATTGTCAGTGCACCAGTTGTTGAGGACTTAAGTTGACTTATACTCTTCTAATTGCTTGTGGTACTTATTTGTGGTATCATGGATAGGATTCATGAGAGTTGTGATTTAACTGCTTGCTTTCAAAGCTCCCCAGGTAATCCTAATAAGCAGCCAGAATTGAGATTACTGATGTAAACAGTGTTGTGTTGTGTCTTAGTTTGACCTTCCTCTTGTGTCTGTCTTCCCCTTGGAGTCCACTTGATGAATAGCAGCTACTTTTCATCATCATAGCCAGCAGTTGTCAAACTTTTCACTGGTAGGAACCATCCTGGATTGACCTGGTGGTAATATGCACCCTGTCTTGCACCTCTTTGTTTTGCAAAAGAACAAATAATTTAGCATCTCCATGTTGGGTGCCTCTTGATCTCTCTGTAACCTGCTGTGCCTGTGTGAGCTGTCCTGCAAAACAGTCAAGAGTCCTTGGCTCTCTTACTTGAACCATTTCTAGGGGCTGCCTGGGCACTCATGAATTTAAAGCAAATGTGGAAGTCTGGGTCACAACCAACAAGTGGCAAGGAAAGCATGGGGGGAAAGGGAGGAGGAGCTCAATAAGTTAATTTTTTGGAGAGTGGTAGTATTTTTTGTTATTTTTGGAGTAATTTCTTATACACACTGTAGGTGTGTATAGACAAAATGCCTGGAATTTAAGATTCAGTGATGGGGGAAATGGGTAGAGATGAAACAAAATGTACTATATATTGATGGTTGAGGCTGTGTGAGTACGTGGGGTTCATTAGACTATTTTCTCTACTTTTCTGTATGTTTAATAGCTAATAAAAATGAAAAGTAAATAAATACAGTGTATAGTACAGAAAAGTACAGTGCTCTTTCATCTTTGGCTTTATAAATGGAAGAAGGAAAAGAATCAAGTCAGAGGATGGAAGTGTCTTATTTAAAAAGATCATTATTCAAGATTTACCAAAGTTAAAAACAGTATTGATAAAGACTCCTGTTTTAAGCATCTGTCAGGAGAGGTAACAAAAGCTTGGGTAATTCTGATGTGGTCCAGAAAATTAGGCATATGAGAAAGTAAATGTCTTACTTAACTCCAGGGTCTCATTTAAAATTTTTTTATTATGGAAATATTTTAACCATGTGAAATTAAATAGTAAAATGACTCCTTATTTACCCATCACCCAGCTTCAGCAGTTCCCAACTTCTAGACAGTTTGTTTCATAGGTGCTCTGACCCACCCCAGATTATTTGGAGACACATCTCAGATACTCTATTATTTCATCCATAGGTATTTTACTAAAAGGTCCCTTTTAAAATGACACCTTTTCTCAAGCATTCATTATCACATCTAAAAACACTGATTTCTTAGTGTCATCAAATAACAGCTCCAATTTCCTCAATCTTTTAAAAGCAGTCCAGTATCTCTTGATTGCCTATGTAACTGTTTCTCTTCTGGATGTCTTCATAAGGTCCGAAAGGCTCTGCGGAGTTCAGAGGCCTATGAAAATTTCCTGCGCTGTCTTGTTATCTTTAACCAGGAGGTGATCTCTCGGGCTGAGCTTGTGCAGTTAGTCTCTCCTTTCCTGGGGTAAGTGGAATGAGGGGCTTATTCCTGAGCCATGATGTGGAGATGAAATAAAACTTAGTTTGTTCGAAGTATATATAAGCAAAATTAATTTGATTGTGGTGGGTCACTTGACTCATAAAATGTCAGTGTCAGAAGATTCCTCTGGGAAGTCTTCCAGTTCATGTTTAGAGATCGAAAAAATAGTTAAGAGAAGGCGTTGGCCAAAACTATGGTCTCTTGATCCTTGACCACTGTTGATGTTTATAGGGACCAGTCTCTTTCGGGGTTCTAGAATCTTGACTATATTTGACAACCTAAGAATTATCTGAACATAGAAACAATATTCTTGATGAGAAGAAAGGCTGGTTGTCACCTAGTTTCAGTACAGCTCTTCCATCACCACCATAGTTGACCTTAGAGTGCTCTACAGGAGAAGGGGAAACCAGGCTCTCAGAAGCAGTACTTCTTTAGCAGACAGTAATACTTGTCACTGGAATTTGTCCCTGGTAGCAGAGTTCTGACCCCACAAGTAGTGGTAGAGATGCCTCAGGATAACTGCATCTTGTTTCTAATTGCTCATGTTTTTGTTTGATTTTTCAGGAAATTTCCTGAATTGTTTAATTGGTTTAAAAACTTCCTGGGCTATAAGGAGTCTGTACATCTGGAAACCTTTCCAAAGGAACGAGCCACAGAAGGCATTGCCATGGAGATAGATTATGCCTCTTGTAAACGGTTGGGCTCCAGCTATCGAGCACTACCAAAAAGTTACCAGCAGCCCAAGTGTACAGGACGGACTCCTCTCTGTAAAGAGGTATGGCCTTCCCAAGAAAGAATCAGCTCTGAATCTTAAGCTTCCTTCAGAAATGAGTGGTGCGAGGGATCAAGAATTTACATGAGTGGGGAAATAAGACCCTTCTGTATCTTTTTTCAAAAGAAAATGTTTCACACTTTCATTAAGGACCTTTTCCTAATTAATATTTTTTATAAAGTTGCTAAAGGATGAAACTTATAATGTTAACTTTTTCTTCCCTCCCCTAGAGTTTTATGTCTTTTTATTGAGAATGCTTAATCACCAGAAAGTTTTATTACACTTTTGTCTCAATTTATCTTCTTTTACCCAAAGGTTTTAAATGATACCTGGGTTTCCTTCCCTTCCTGGTCTGAGGACTCCACCTTTGTTAGTTCCAAGAAAACTCAGTATGAAGAACATATCTATCGTTGTGAAGATGAACGCTTTGAGGTACAGGCTCCTTTTATCATTTCAAGTTGGAGGAGTGGGAGATGCTAACTGATGAGACAAAAGCTGTCTGTGAGGGCCGCTCTTAGACAGAAGAGCCAGAGGCTCACATTCTTCTGTGGTAAACCCTTGTTGTTGTATTTACCATGCTTTATGAGTTTGTCAGATAGATCAGCAATATTTTTATGACAAATGTATTTACCTAGGCCACTGTAACCCTTAGAACAATTTATCTATTGGCTGGATAATAATCAGCATTTTAAAGGTTTCGGTGTGTGTTATACAATGTGTATCTTAAGGCCTACTGGGCTTTCTTAAAGTTGTTTAAATTATTTTAAAGTGTGTATTGTGTTCTTAGTAGGTGTCTTGACCTGGTTAGCAAACTAGCTTTCCTGTGAGAAGAGGAATTCTTCGCTCATGTATCTGATGCTGATTTGACTCCTTTTGAAAGAAAGTTAAATTAGGGATTTTATTTTAAAGTAGTTGGGAAGGGAAGAGCTGGAGTTAAATGAGCTGGTAGAGAGTTATAAAAGTGGGCTCAGAATCTCCAGTGGGTAAAAATGTCTGCTTTGCTGATACCATCAGCAAAAAGGGAATGTTAAATGTATTTAAAGGGGTAAAATTACGTGTATCCTATTTAATGTATTTATCGTGTAAAACTAACTGGCCCTGCTTATTTACGTGGATGGGAGATACCTTGCTCTCTTTATAAAAATCCATACGGATTTAGCTCTCTCCCAGTTATCCCCCTTCACACTTGTTTCAGCTGTTTCTGGCATGTTTTGAATGAAGAGCCACATGTTGCTTGGCCATTGGCATGTAGTTGGTCACCTCTGCCCCAGTGTTTGAGGAATTTCAACCATTTGTGAAAATCAAATCATGACAGATGTTAACCTCCATGGAAAGTTTTATCAGGCTGAGGAAAGCATTTCTATGTTCCATATGTTTAGTAAGGTTAGATGAGCTTGGCATCTTTTTTTGACAGTTTGTTATTAATCTCAACTGGGTATGCCTGCAAATGAGAGGCAACACCCACATTTTCCATTTGTGATGGTAGGAGTGAAGGTGAAAGAAGTGTGGTGTGTGTGTGTGCTAAGGATTCGGTGGGCGGGCTAGTCTGAAGGAGTTCCTTTATACTTAGGGTAGATTAGTAATCTTGCAATACAGATAACCCCCAAATTTCAGTGGCTGTAAAAAACAGATCTATTTCTTGGTCATGCTACATGTGCATTGATAAATCCCTGTAGTCTGGAGTCAGTAGTTCCAAGCAAAGTATGATGGTGGTGGTAGAAGTAGTAA
>JAQQAC010011331.1:10903773-11040957 GCA_029783875.1 Phataginus tricuspis | reverse complement strand
AGTCAGTAGTTCCAAGCAAAGTATGATGGTGGTGGTAGAAGTAGTAACTACCACTCAGCCATCATATATTGAATGTTTGTTGTGCTAAACCCTTCATGTGAGTTGTATTATTTAATCTAGAAAACAACCTTAGAGAGTAGATGGTGTTATTTCTATGTTACTGATAAGGAAAGAGTTTTATGTGGCTAGTATGGCAGAGCCAGGATTCAAATCCAGGGAGTTTTACTCCCTACCTTAAACTCCTGACCACTTTTCAGTATTGGTTTTGGGTCCTGACAAACTGTCTTTTTCTTCAGCTTGATGTAGTTTTAGAGACCAATCTGGCAACAATCCGGGTTCTGGAAGCAATACAGAAGAAGCTTTCCCGCTTGTCTGCTGAGGAACAAGCCAAATTTCGCTTGGATAACACCCTTGGGGGCACGTCAGAAGTCATCCATCGAAAAGCACTCCAGAGGATATATGCTGATAAAGCAGCTGACATCATTGATGGTCTGAGGAAGAACCCCTCCATTGCTGTCCCAATTGTCCTTAAAAGGTACCTAAATGAATGTGCCTTTGTGCTCTCTTGTGCTTCATGAGTTTCAGTGTCCCTCCAGTTAAATAAGCTGTCATGTTGACCTGACTTACCCCAGGAGACCTCCATTTCTCCTCAGCCCTGGTTTGAGGAAGTTGGGGGCAGGGTGGGATGGTGGAGCTTCTTGATGGGGTTCTGTGTCACCGATAGTAGGTCACAGACCTTGAAAGTCCGTCATGGAATGCTCTGTTTGGGGGGGCATTTTAAAATAGAGAAAAGAACAGAGTAGAAAACAACCACCCGCATTCTTGCCACTCTGTACTAACCATTAACATCTTTGTTTTTTCAATAAGAGAAATCACTCTTTGACTTGTAAAATTGGTATTTATTCTTTAAAAAGACTTAGCTTGCTATTTTTACCAAAAATGTCTTACTTTTTCCTAAAAAGCCTTCCACTTGAGGGGCTGTTGTACCTACCTAAGGTCAGGCATCACTCAGTATCACCTGATGAAAAGTAATTCTTGTCTGCTACTCAGTTCACAAATGCCCAGATTTTATTGTTCCTCCTTAGTCTTCCCCCTTAAGGTCTTACACAGGCCATAGCTTTTAACGTGCCAGTAGCATTTAACTTTTGGCTTTGAGATGTAGAATATTCTTCAGTTTTAGTGCTGGTTTTTATTTTACTCTCCTCTCTTCTTCTGGAGTGTTAGGATCAGTTGTTCTCATCAGAACATCCCACCTGTGTCCAAAGGAGCATCAGTGTGGAAATTCTCTGCTCTTGGACCCTGGCATTTACATCAGCATAGTAAACATAAACATTCTTAGAAGGCCTGGAGCAGAGAGACTTTTTAACTTTGTTTTAACGGGCCGAGGAAGAAAACCCTTTTCTCCAGGGTATTCTGTGGATATACCTATTTGAGGTGATATTTTGGGACAGATTACTTCCTTAGATTAAATTCTGAATGAGTAATATCCTCGTATAACAGAGTTCAAGACTAGTTTGAATAACATTTATCTCAAGTCTATCAATAATTTTGATAGAACTGTAGTGTCTTTTGATTTTTTCAAGTAAAGTATTTCTTGCTTCTAAATCTTTATGAGAGTAGGTAATAGTATCCCTATTTCATTGATAAAAACCAGATTCGTTCCTGGCTAGATATGGCGGAGCCAGGATTCCAATCCAAGGAGTTTGACTCCCTACCTTATAAATTCCACAACTGGATTCCCACATCTTATTGTTTCCACCTGCCTCTCAATACCCTACCAGGTTGAAGATGAAAGAGGAAGAATGGCGAGAAGCTCAAAGAGGCTTTAACAAGGTGTGGAGAGAGCAAAATGAGAAATACTACCTGAAGTCTCTGGACCACCAGGGCATCAACTTTAAACAGAATGATACGAAGGTTCTGAGGTCTAAGAGCTTACTCAATGAGATTGAGAGTATCTATGATGAGGTGAGCTGGAGGTTTCTAAATCTAGGAGGGGTCTTTAGTCTTTATGTTTGACATAGCTTTAATTTCTGGAAATTACCTTTGTTATATGAAAGTGAGATCCTCCAAGACTTGTTGATTCTTGCTTCATAACTGTCATAGACTTCTATTTCTGATTCTACCACCTTAAATCCAAAGCTCACCCTTAGACCTAAACTGTTTTACTTGTTTTCCAATTTCCCACCATGGTTTCAGTTTACGCCCTCTGCCTCCCTCTCCCACTTGTCTTCCCATCTATTTCCCTCAAATGGTACCTTGTGTTTGTATAGCCCTTCTCAATTTCCCACAACTAAACTACTTAATGATGCCCAAACTCTTTCTAATCCATGTTTATTCAACATACGTACCAGTATCATATGTAGAATTCGGAGCTAGGATACAGACATGAATGAGAAGTTAATCCTGCTTTCTTTGAGCTCACAGTTTTAGGGGATAGAAGAAATGTAAATACAGTGTGACTGAGAATTCCTAGGAGTGTGACCTTGAATTTTTAAAGACTTTAAAATAAACATTTTTATTATGAAAATGTCAAATACACGAAAGGGGAGAGAAGAGCAGAATGAGCTCTTACTTAAACTTAAATAATCCCTATTTTGCCAATTTCATTATATACCTATCATGATCCACTTTGCCGCCTGCTCCAGAAATATTTTTAAGTAAATAAATCGTAGACCTTCTGTTTTATCCTTCATAAATACTAATCCAGAATTTTAAAAGGTGGTCCCAGTTGTCCCCTGTAAGTCTTCAAAGTCTAGAAGGTACCAATATTTTGGTATCAAGCCACATTTCCCACATTACCTTTTTGTTTCTGGAAGTTTGGGATTGGAAAATCATAACCACTGTGGCTAATAATAGAATATACCGCTGGTGTAGTCTCATGCGGCCATCTGTTGCTGTAGATATGTCCTGTAACACTTCGCATCTCTCTCCTGTTAGAGGCAAGAGCAGGCTACGGAAGAAAATGCTGGTGTACCTGTTGGCCCACATCTCTCACTTGCCTATGAAGACAAACAGATCCTAGAAGATGCTGCTGCTCTGATTATCCATCATGTGAAGAGGCAGACAGGCATTCAGAAGGAGGACAAGTATAAAATCAAGCAAATCATGCATCATTTCATTCCAGATCTGCTCTTTGCTCAGAGAGGTGATCTCTCCGATGTGGAGGAAGAGGAAGAAGAAGAGATGGATGTAGATGAAGCCACAGGGGCGGCTAAGAAGCACAATGGTGTTGGGGGCAGTCCCCCTAAGTCCAAGCTACTGTTTAGTAACACAGCAGCTCAGAAGTTAAGAGGGATGGATGAAGTATACAACCTCTTCTATGTTAATAACAACTGGTATATCTTTATGCGATTGCATCAGATTCTCTGCCTAAGGCTGCTGCGGATTTGTTCCCAAGCCGAACGGCAAATTGAAGAAGAAAACCGAGAGAGAGAGTGGGAACGAGAGGTGCTGGGCATAAAGCGCGACAAGAGCGACAGCCCTGCCATCCAGCTACGTCTCAAAGAACCAAGTGAGTGCTTATTAGACTGTTGGTTTACAGAGGAAGGGAGGGGTTGGGGACCTCAGGGCCTAGTAAGACTCAGGACTGCTTTTATTTTATTTTATTTTTTTTATTAAGGTATTATTGATATACATACACTCTTATGAACGTTTCACATGAAAAAACAATGTGGTTACTACATTTCCCATATTATCAAGTCCCCACTCATACCCCAGTTCAGTCACTGTCCTTGGGTATAGTAAGATGCCACAGATTCACCATTTGCCTTCTCTTTGCTACACTGTTTTCCCCGTGATCCCCCACACCATGTGTACTAAACATAACACCCCCCAATCCCCTTCTCCCACCCTCCCACACCCCTTACTTTTATACATAGAACACAGGCAGGACTTAGAGCCTAACCAGGGTTCAAAGCCTAGCTCTGCAATTTGTGTGACCTTAAACTCCCTGAATCTGTTTACCTGTAAAATGGAGGTATCACCTGTTGCCTTGTGGGGTTGTTGGGGGAACTGGAAAAAATATGCAAAGCACCCTCTGTAGTGCTTAGACCATGGATACTCGGTGCCTGTACTGAGTGCCTGGTGTAGACAATGGGAAAGGTGGTGTCAACTGCCATCCCAGCTGGCAGATCTCTAGGTTATTACAAAGTGTTTCAAAGGACAGAGAGGGTCTAAAATTCACAGTTGGTTCCACTTTATGACAGAACATAAGTTCCTAGTTGTTCATGCCTAAAACAAATGCAGATTTCCTCAGATACATTTGGACAGGACTCCTCATTAACCAGTGGAGTTCATGGCTTATTCCTAATAAATGAAAAATAGTTTTTGGAAAGGAGGTTTGAATGCAAAAGATGGTGTGAGGCGGCAGAATAGGCAGAACAGGAATGAATAGATAGAGAACTCAGCAAAAGAAAATGAATAAGGGATAAGGAAGCCACCATGGTGTTAGGTAATCTGTGCTGCCTGCTTCTAGATAACTGTTCAGTTCATAAGTTAGGTGCTTGAGCTGTGAGCCAGAAACTTTTTCATGAAGGCTTTCTTCTGTGCTCTTGAGGAAACAGCCAATCTGTGTAGTAAATTACCTTTTTTTTCTTAACTGTTGCTGATAGAAGAAGCCCGTGTGTGGCCCTCACCCCCTCTATTTGTTGAAGAGCTGATGACTTTGGGAATTCATTCTAAAAGCCTTTATCTGGATTAATCCTAGCTTGAGATACAACTTTTGGACCTCATTGTTGTGATCCCATCTGCTTGGGCAGAAATGAGAGAGAAAATGGCCTGATCCTGGCTTTACCACTGACTCAAACTAGTTCGAGGCTTACATAGTTTGGTCTTGAGTGATGGTGCCAAGCCTCACACTGATCACAGCAAGTCGGGTGTGCACGCAGCTTTATTCTGGTATAAAAGCATGTTTCACTGCACTAGTACAGTCCAAGCCTGTGCTGTGGGTCTGAACAAGCTGGGATATCCTGTGAGGAAACTCAACCTGTTTGCTTCTTTTAAATAGTAATTGCCCTGTTTTGTTTGTTGTCATGAGTCTGTCACACGTTAGATAAACAAAGATGGGCTGCTTAGCCTTTTTTTTCCCTGTACAGACTTTACAAAGAGGTAACCAAATGTCAATGACAGAGCTCTTTTTGTTTTTTTTCATTTTAGTGAACCTTTTATTGACGTGCATAATATACACAGAAAAGTATACAAACCCAAGATGTATAGCTCAGTGACACACCTGTGTAACCAGCACCTGGATCAAAAAACACTAGAGCCAGTACTCCTAAACGCCCCCTGTGCCACTGTCTTGATTGCCGTCACTAGAGATCAGATTGACCTGTTTTGAGCTTTGTGTCTTATTTTAGTAAGCTAAAGGTAGAGTCCTTTCCCTGTTCCTCATGTGCTCTGCTTGTGGCCAAACGTCTCTGTAACCGCTGATTCTCGCTGATAGGTGAAGTGATTCATGTGCAGCAAGCACAAATAATTTAATGCAGTTTATCAAGTACCATGTGGGGAATCCATTTTTAAACAAAAGGACTTTGACAAATGCAGATTACTTTATTATTCATAGGGGATTTAATTTGCGCTCCTATTTTTCTGTTCCCAAGAGGTTTCTTGGTGCTAGAGTATAGCTCTGTCTGGCTTTTCTCATCCGTGCTTTATGCTTCATTGAAATAGCATTATGAGCAAGTGACTCATGTGAGGAATGCTCTTTGCAGGCTGAGAGAGCAGGTTCCTCTCAGCAGGGGAGCCAACAGCTTTTTTTGAAGAAACTTCTTCCCTGGAATATTTTGCTCTCCTATTGTGCAAAGCCTAGCATACTGTAAATAAGTGTCTTTCTGGCATGGTCAGTCAGTTTAGACTTGCTAGAATTGCAGTTAAAGCTGCAGAGTCACTGTCCTCTGATAGCACTGGTGATTGTAGCCACCTGTCACATTTCATCTCCGTCTGTGGCAGATTTGAGTAGGTATGTTTTGAATACCCAGGGTTTGTTCTTTCAAATGCTCTTTAAGCCAGCTATGGGAGTTGCCCTGCCCCCTCTCCCAATCTTTTCTTAGCAGGTAAGGCCTCACCTATCCCATCTCTCCCACAGTGGATGTTGATGTAGAAGATTATTACCCAGCTTTCCTGGACATGGTGCGTAGCCTGCTGGATGGCAACATAGACTCATCACAGTATGAAGATTCGCTGAGAGAGATGTTCACTATTCACGCCTACATTGCGTTCACCATGGACAAACTAATCCAGAGCATTGTCAGACAGGTGAGGGCACAGTGGAGGCCAGGTTTGGTAAGGGAAGAAGTCCTTACCCAAAAATGGATCAGGCAAAGAGAAAAGACAAGAGTTCTGTTGGGAAAAAAGGTAGTTTTCTCATATAACAAAGTTTATGAAAGTATGGTTCTGTAGAAGGGAGCAGGGGTTAACATGATGTCAGGTTTCTCTTCTTAACAGAGTGCAGGTATTCCAGCCATGATGGATTCCTTTGCTTTGCTCATTATGCCCTCACAGTCATATGAGCCTGCTTTAGACCTGATGTTTTGCCCCTTTCTTCCTGGCTGCTTAACGAGCAAGCACTGGTCCTAACCCAGCCCCTGCCGTACTGGCCCAACTCTTAACCTCATCTTCCCAGGGTTGAACTTTCAGTGCCTGATGCTTCCTCTTCTGTAAGTGTTGGTAATTCTGTGCACTTTGTCATTTAATATTTGAAGTTATTTTTACAGGAAGGGTTTCATATAACATCTTCCATAAAACTATGCCCACCTCCCTATCTGAGGTTCCCTCTGAGTTAGATTTGTGGTTGGTTTTATGGTTTGTTCTTGTGGCACTCAGGGAGTTTATAAATATGTTCTTTACAGCAATGATAATTTTATAGCAAAAACCATGTAATAAATAGTCACGTTTGCACTACTTGGCCTTGAGTTCCAGGCTCCCAAAGGGATCAGAATTTGTTATTTATATACTGCTTTCTTTAAAGTGAAAACTTGTAAAAAGAAAATTCTCCTTCTAGAGTCCACACTGCTACTATGAAAAGAGAGCTTGTTGTTCAGTGCATTCCTAGGTAAAACACGGAACCTTGGGCAAAGCACCCATGCTTTTGCCTTGAATTTGGAAGGCTGTATGGCTCTGCACCCTCTCACAGGATCACCTCAGAGTCGAGGAAGAATGCTTCATGTAACTGAATCTTGGCATCTTCACAAAAGTTGTCAGGCAGACAGTTTTTTCCCTGAAAGTTGAAGTTCTTAGGCCTTCCCTTGAAGGGTCTGTATGTATGGTTACTGACAGAAATCATGTGGATACAAACAACTATGATCATATTTGAGAGACTAATCCTTGTTGACATCCCCAAATTTGTGTAAAATAAGGATTCTGGGTACCCCATCTCTATTTGCTTACAAGTTTGCTGCTACCACAGCCAGAAGTAAAATTTTCATGCTGCCAGCATGACTTTACAAGTCCAGTGAAACTAACTTCTTATAAGCGTGAGGTTGGTTTTTGAAATAATAGATGTGATTACTCTGTTTACTGGAAGCACCTGGGTATAATTTTGAGTCAATAATACATAATATCCAATCTTTTTACGGAAATAGGTTTTGTCCAGAAACCTAAATCCAGTGTTTTTAAAACGTGTGTTCATGCTTCTCATCTTAACTCCTTAACTGCAGGCATATCTTCTCTCATTTGGTGGTCTCCCAGAGTTCATTGCTGGCTGAGGTAGAACATATATTTCAAGGTCAGGCCATACATTTATATTAACTTTTCCAGACCAGTTTAAGAGGGATTTGTCCTAAGAACATACAAGGCGGTCCCACGGACATCTAGTATAGAACTCAAAATATGACCATGGATTGGACTGGGAAGTTTTTTTCCTTTCCTGCATGCTTTCTTTCTGAACATCTCCATGCTCACTTCTTAGTGCATATTCAAGGCTTTCCCAGCCCACTGGGACCAAAGCCCACTGGGGCTTTGGCTTGCCATGGCAGTGCCTCTTGCCCCAGCACTACCTGACCTTTCCATCCAGATGCTCCTCTGTAAAAAGTTCATCAAACATACTCACTGTGTCATTTCAAATTATCAGGAGAGAGAAGCTATCCAGCCTAGGTTGGGAGTGGGAGTTCTCTAGTTGTCTCTGGATTTAGAGTGCTGCCTTTTCCAAAGACTAGGAGGGGCGAGATATCCAAGAAGAGGATTATAGACAGGGGGGTCAGTGGTACAGTCTACCTCAACAAGAAGGTTATAAAGCAGAAGTATCTACATGGTAGAGACCATGCTCTAGATACACTTTTTTTTAACACTGCTTTTTTTCTTGCTTAAACACTGTATCCTAACCTTTTCCCTGTGTTATCCAAGTTATAAGTATTATTTTAATGGTCATGTTAGAATCCATTGTCTGAACTAATTGTAATTTATTTAACTATCTCCTGTTGCTGGCCTCTGTGCCACCATCAGATCACTCACCCTCTGACCTTACACTGTGGCCATTTATTTACAAATACACATACTTGTCATTTAAGACTCTTTTAAATGTTAAAGATAAGTAGTTGTCATAGTTACTATCCCTTCAAAAAGCATGTATCTTCCTAAAAACGTGGTTATGAGAATTTTAAAGTAAAATAGACAAATTGATATGCAATTAACATTTTGCTGCTTTTTTTATGTTTTTCACATTCTCTGGCATTTTGATGGGTAAAGTTTCATTTGAGGTAATTTTTATTTCACAGTAGAAATACTGTCATGACCTATGAAACTGGAAACTCTGAAAGGTTCAACTTTCTTGTTATCAAATAGTTTAATAAGATAGTCGTAAAAGTAACCAATAGTCTGTTGTGATTGATGTGTGTTGAAATTGATTTAGTTCACACTATATACAATTAAACTACTATACTTTCTATTAAATGTAGGAAAATAGGTGATGTGTTAGACAAGGTGATGTATTGGCCTAGGTGTCAAGAAGCTTGAATATTAGTCCTAATTCTCTCTCAGCTGAGTGCCCCTGGGCAATTAATTTAGCACCAATTTCTTAAATATCTAATGAGTTTGTACTAGGGCTGGGAATATAGGCACGTATCTTGCTTTTGATTTTCCAAGGTCCTCCTCACCTTGTCACACAGTGAGTTTTCTCATCTAACGTGTAAATTTGCCTCATATAAAATGACACCCATCTTTATCCTGCTTCCCAGAGTAGCGTAGATCCAATTAAAATGCTTGTGAAAGCAAATTGTACATGGTAAAGAAGCACCATAAAAATTGGAAGCCATGGAAATTTTCTTTCACATTAAATTTTTTTGAATTTCCTTGGAATTTTAAATAAGCAGCAATTAACCTGGGTTGCCTGTGGTTTTGCTTTTAAAAGGGTACGAAAGTTTTGCTCATGGACCAGTGATATGGTTGAAGATTTGGGCTTGGTTGTTCTCCAAGAAGATGAAACAGTGGTTTTGTGTGATTGACTTTTTAAATTAGCAGTCAAAAAAACTTTTTGAGTTGAGCGACCAGAACTATTAAACGAAGGTTGACTGTGTAATGAGAAGAAATACTTTCTTCCTCCCCTGACAACGTGCCTTTGCTTGATTCCAGCTGCAGCACATCGTGAGTGATGAGATCTGTGTACAGGTGACTGACCTTTACCTGGCAGAAAACAATAATGGGGCCGCTGGAGGCCAGCTGAACACTCAGACTTCAAGGAGTCTGCTGGAATCAACGTATCAGCGGAAGGCTGAGCAACTCATGTCAGATGAGAATTGTTTTAAGGTGAGAGTTACTCATACGGTCAAGGACCAGGCTGGTGACACTGTAAGTTGTTGAAACTGTCTCCACCAGAAGTCAAAGCCACACCAGATACTTTGACCCAGCGTTTCCACTCCTGAAACTCCTTTGAGTTCCTATGAGCTCACTGGAGGGAGTATAAAAAACATGGAAAAGTGGAAGTTAAATTTCCCATGGACAGTCTGTTATTTTCTTGCCTTTAATAAAATTAGTTATATATGCTTTTTATAATTTTGTGCTTTTTTTAATCTGAACATTTTTTCATATTATAGTGCTTTGTAAATATTATTTAAAAATGTTTATACATGTAATCCATGATCATTGTAGAAGAGGTAGGAAATGCAGACAAGAAAAAATAGTCACCTATGGATGTTCCCAGAAATAATCACTGATGACATCGCTAGACTTTTCTATGCTTGTATGTATTTTGAAAGAGATTATACTGGGCAAAATGTTCTATGACTTGTTTTGCTCAATTAGTAACACCTTCATCTTTTTATGACTATTTGATATTTCATTTTATGGAGAATTCTGCCTGTCTTGTTGGACATTTAGGTTGTTTCCAGTTCCCACCATTAGAATAGCTAACTAGAAAAGCAAACAGCTGGAAACAACCTATATGTCCAATCTGTGGGAATGGTTGATGGCAGCCTGTTGTGTGAATTCTGGATGGCATATTTTGTAACCCTTCAAAGTTAATTATAAATTATAATAATACTGAGGCAAATAAAAGGATATACAAGTATGTATGTGCATGAGTGCAGCTGTGTAATAAATGTGTATAGCGAAACAAAGTGTATTTACGTAAGGACAGGTTCAGATGGCCCAGAATAAGGTTCGTAGTTGGCTGAGCAGGGAGCTAAGCTAAATAAAAGTTTGCCCATATTGGGTATGTTCCATGTACTTTAATGATCTGGCCCCAAGTTGTTCATTTAGTTGTCTGCTTCTATTTTCAGCTATTTTCTAACCCATCACCTGTACTGTTTGCTTAATTTAGAATCAGGGAACTGTAAACGAGTTATAAAGTTCAGTTTAAGATCTGGTGTTCTACCTGAAGGCCTGCCCACTACAGAATAGATTTCCTAAGCTTTTCAGGGTTTTAGATCTATAAATGTGTGTGATGAGTTTACTGTGTGTTTAGTTTCATGGTGAACAATGTATTCAATTGTGTGGTGAGCACCTATGAAGGATTGGGTAGACTCACCCTGTAGATAAGAGTAGTTGTCAGAGTGGCAGAGGGAATAGCAGGAACAAAAGCTTAGTGACCAGGAAAATTGTGTCCCCACAGTGATCCTTTTCTAAACAATGTTTACAGAGAGAATAAAATTTAATATAGTATTGGCATTAAGCTAAGGATAAGCAACCTTTGAAATATGCCCACCCCCCACATTCAGCATTCTCTCCATGTTTTTCTATGTACATTTTTACTGCTTTTTTAAAAATCAGGCATGTTTAATTCTGTGTATACTGATGCAAACCCTTTGCTGTGCATTTACATACATAGGTATGTTCATGTAGAAATAAATGATACTGCTTTGCACAGAGTCTGCATCTTGCTTTTTTCACTTACTGTGTCTTAGAATTTCTCTATTTTGGTTTACTATAGATCCCACTCATTTCTGCTATGCCATACTTCATACTGCAATAGTGCTGCATGGAACAGCATTTTATTGTACTTGTATCCTTGTGTGCATGTCTAAGGCAGAGACCAAGAAGTAAAATCACTAGGTCAAAGAGTATGCATATTTTAAATTTTAATGGATGTTGCCATTTTAGTCTTCCAAAGTGACAGGCTGTACCAGTATACACTTTTTTTTTTTAATTTATTTTGGTATCATTAATCTACAATTACATGTGTAATATTATGGTTAAACTACCCCCTTCATCAGGTCCCCCCCACCAACCCCATTACAGTCACTGTCCATCAGCGTAGTGAGATGCTATAGAATCACTACTTGTCTTCTCTGAGTTGTACAGCCTTCCCCGTGCCCCCCCTACCTTACATCTGCTAATTGTAATGCCCCCTTATCCCTCCCTTCCCACCCATCTTCCCTAGTCCCTTTCCCTTTGGTAACTATTAGTTCGTTCTTGGGTTCTGTGAGTCTGCTGCTGTTTTGTTCCTTCAGTTTTTTTCTTTGTTCTTATACTCCACATATGAGTGAAATCATTTGATACTTGTCTTTTTCGGCTTGGCTTATTTCACTGAGCATAATACCCTCTAGCTCCATCCATGTTGTTGCAAATGGTAGGATTTGTTTTCTTCTTATGGCTGAATAATAGTCCATTGTGTATATGTACCACATCTTCTTAATCCATTCATCTACTGATGGACACTTAGGTTGCTTCCACTTCTTGGCTATTGTAAATAGTGCTGCGATAAACAATAGGGGTGCATCTGTCTTTTTCAAATTGGGCTGCTGCATTCTTAGGGTAAATTCCTAGGAGTGGGATTCCTGGATCAAATGGTATTTCTATTTTGAGTTTTTTGAGGAACCTCCATACTGCTTTCCACAATGGTTGAACTAATTTGCATTCCCACCAGCAGTGTAGGAGGGTTCCCTTTTCTCCACATCCTCACCACCATTTGTTGTTGTTTGTGTTTTGGATGTTGGCCATCCTCACTGGTGTGAGGTGATATCTCATTGTGGTTTTAATCTGCATTTCTCTGGTGATAGTATACACTTTCATAAGAGCATTTACTTCTCTGTCCTTAATCAACACTTGGTATTATCAAACTTCTTTATTTTTGCTAGTTCTAGGGTTAGAAAATTACATTATTTTAATCCATATTTTCCTGTTTCCTACTGTAGCCCATTTCTTTCTCCTTTTCTGTGTATTGCTTATTCATATCCTTCGTCCTTTTTTTTGGAAGGGGAGGGAGGTAGAGTTCTTTTTATGTGCTTCTTAAAATACAGTTTTCTCTGTCATAATTTCTCTGACATTGGGTGGTCTTCCACTTCAGTGCCCAGCCGAGTGTTACTTCAGTGAAGTGAAATCTTTCTCAGCTTACTGAGGAAGAATGTTTATTCCCACAGCACGTTGCCCATGCATCTAGAATAGTACCTTTGTAGTTACTTGGTTGTAATATAAATATAGCTGTTCCTATGCCTGTTTCCTTTACTTAATTGATCTTCTCCAAGGAAGAAACTATGTTCTCCTGAGTGTGCCTGGGTCACACTCAGTGACTGTATGTTGAATGAGTGAAGTAGTGTGTAGGATATTGACAAAGGAAGTTTGTAGAAAGGGGGTCCAAAAGATAGAAGCTTTTTATAGCCATACTATGTAAAGGGAGTGAATTTTCTTAAGGTTGGTGAGCAGTGAAGCATTTTTAAGGACTACGTATCCCACTGGATTGGGGCGTTCGGGAAGATCAGTTTGGTAGCACTGAGTAAGGAGTGGAGGGACCAGAGATGTGTTTTACAACTGGAGACAGTTACTAAAGTTGGGTGATGGTTGTGGGCAGTCTAATAATGAAGCTAGTCAAGATTTGGAGAGTCGTTGCAGAGTTCAGAGAGCTGGGGTAAACACATGGTAAAGGGCCTAACAAGACAGATGACAGGTGGAAGAGCCTGCTGAGGTGAGTTTTAAGCCTGTAGAGGGAGATTGTCGTCTCAATATCACTTTGAAGGGTGATCATATTACAGCAATAAATCAATCTTGACACTCTTGGTCATCCTAGTTCAAAGGGTTTTAGCAAATCCTTGGGACAGTTTTTTTCAAATGTACTTTGAAAGGCTGTGTGTGTGTGTGTGTGTGTGTGTGTATTATGTTCTTGTCATGTTTTAAATTTTACTAGCAGATAGTAATTTTTAAAGCTTATCTGGAAGAAAACTGAACCACAGCACAACTGGTTCCTGGTCCAGTTTTACTGAAAAGCTGTGTGGTGTTGAGAAATCAGAACTCTAAATTTTAGGTTTTTCCTTGTGTAAAATGAAGGCTGAAATAAATTCTTTTCAAGCTTCCTTCTAAGCTCTGATCTTCTCCATGTAACTCATATAGTGATCTTGTCTGCAGCAAGCTCTTAAGATAAGGGCCAGAGAATCTCAGGATTCAGAAAGGGGAGATCCATGTGCCATCACATTTGATGGTTCTTCTTTGCAAAACATGACTTGCTTTTACCTCTATCAGCGTATTCTTTCACATACGAATTTTTTTTAAATCACACAATATTAACAGAACTCAGAATTTCCAATCTGATACTTATTGCAGTAGATGACTTGTTTCCATGTTGGTGTTTTGTGTCCCTTGCCCTGTGGCAAGGGTGCTGTCCTGGGTAGTCCTGATTGTCGTGGAAATCCAGTTGCTCCTCTCTGTTGTGTTTGCAAGTTTTCCACTTCATTTGGTATGAGAAGTTTCTTTTATTTTCCTTTCTCTTTTTCTTTTCTTTCTTTTTTTTAAATGCTGTAGACTTGTTTATCTCTTTGTATTAAGTCCCAGAAATGGGATTATCAAGTGAAATGGCACTGACATTTTATGGTTCTAGCTTTATGCCCTATTTCTCTCTCATGAGCAAAATACTGTTAAAGTCCTTGTACTGACATTATTGTTTTAGCCAATTCAAGAAGTATGAAACATAAAATAGTGCTTTTTGCTCTAACGTTTCATTTGGCTGGTTAGCAGTATTGGACTTCTGCCTTTTTTTTACCACCATCTCCTAAGCTTTTGAGTATTTTCCTCATCTCAGTTAGAGCAAAGTTTTATAACTTGATTGCCTCCGCACTACTTAACCCTTAAAAAGCTAGATGGTAGCTTCAGAGGTGGTCTTTTGTTTACACTCATGTTTCTTATTTGCAGCTTATGTTCATTCAGAGCCAAGGCCAGGTTCAGCTGACCATTGAGCTTCTGGATACAGAAGAGGAGAACTCGGATGACCCTGTAGAAGCAGAGGTATGGATAAATATATTACAGAAGCTGCGTGTTGAGAGAGCTTTCATGTCCTGAGAATCTGTGTAGTGACTGTCTTTTAAAAGGCCAGGACAACTTTAGGCCTGTTTAAGGGTCAGGATCTGGAGCTTAAAGTACAGGTCATTCCAGCCATGTCTTCAGTTGGAGAGAAGGGTGCCTGGTGGTAGATACTTAGGTTTAATGGACTCTCATCTAACCCTCAGTAAAGCCATATCCTCTGAGGAAATCTCATGGTTGGCAGCTTTCCTATTTTTCTCCTGAAGTATAGGAAACAACAAATGAGGTGCCATCTGCCCAGTATCATCTTGATTGTTTATATCATGTTTACTTTTTATTGGGATAGATGAAGCTGGGAGTTCTCAACCCCACAGAGTAGAGCAAGCTGGTTATTCTAGATGGGTCTAGCAGGTAGTGTTAATGAGAGGTGCAAGCCATGTGGGTGATGATGTGGGGAGTCTGGAGGAAAGACCGTTTTGTGGAAGTACTGGCTCATGGTTGCCAGATTTTAAATTTTTGTAAGAGATGCCAGAAATCCAGATTTTAATGTGAAAGATCCTGATTGTCAAAATTGCCACTATATATTTTGTTCTTTAACAAAATCCTCTGTGAGTGAAACAAAACTTGTCAGTGTGCAGCTTCTATCCATTCATGACTTCTGGTAACTGTTAGTATCTCAGAGAAACTTTGGGTTTTGTTATCTAATGAAACTTTTAAGCTGTGTTTCAATACCAAGTAACAAGCATGTCCATATGGAAAGATTTTTTTGATCTTGAAATTTAAGGATTTCAGACATTTTAGTCATAGAATTTGCTAGATTACTTGATGATGATGGAGTCCAGTTTTTTGTGCTTTCTCCCCACACCCATTTTGTGTTTAAATCCTAGCGCTGGTCAGACTATGTGGAGCGATACATGAATTCTGATACTACCTCTCCTGAGCTTCGTGAGCACCTGGCACGGAAACCAGTATTTCTCCCCAGGTGAGTGAGCCAAGCCACATAGCAGCAGTATATGCTTGTGCACAGTTAAGGAATGAAAAGTTAAGTGACTCTGAGATTCTTCGTTTTTACTTACTCTATTCGTTGTTCTGTCTGCTGAGGACACTAATTCAAGATTCGTGTGGTTGTTACACCATGAGCTTACCTGGAGTGTGTTCCAAAGCATCGGGGAGGTGGGAATTTAGGGAATCCGCAATAACTTCCCTATGTTGGCTAGGAATGTGTGTTGGAGTCTCCAAACTTTGATGATTTACTAGGAGGACTCATAGGACTCAGCATATAGTCATATAGTGATGACTTATTACACTGAAAGGATACAAAGCTAAATCAGCAAAGGGTGAAGGTGACTCTGGTGAAGTCAGAGGAAGCCCACTGCAAACCTCTAAAGAGTCCTCTTCCAGTAGAGTCTACACAGGACGCTCTTCATTCCTCCAGCAATGATTTATGACAGTATATTTGAAATGCTCTCTACCAGGGAAGCTCATTAGAGACTCAGTGCCAGGATTTTTTATTGGGTGCCACCTAGCATGTACCAAAGTTCCAGGCTCCCAGAAGGAAGGCAGGTGTTCTGCTATATTCTGTACAGTTGCAGTACAGTGAACCACTTGCCATTTAGGGAATGGTGGAAACTCTCAAAGTCAAGATCCCAGAACCCAGGCAGGGTGCAGCCTTGTAAGCAGGCCTTTCTAAGGATAGTCGTGCCTGCTGTTAACTCTCTTTACGCAGTTTAAAATTTTTCCTTCCTATACATTGGTAAATGATAATGCTGGTCCTCTGTGAGAGGAGGAAAACAGAGTTTCAGAAGTAGAAAGTAGGTTTTGCTGTAGTGAAGTGGCTTTGCCTTCCTATTTGGAATTGAAATATCAAATCTTATATTTCCAGAAGGGTACTATCCCAGTATAGATGATCCCTAAAATGGCTCGACTTAGAACTTTTCAGCTTCACAGTGGTGCGAATGTGGTAAGCATTCGTTAGAAACCATACTTTGAATTTTGAATTTTCATCTTCTCCAGGGCTACCGATATGCTGGTACAATTCTCTCTTGTAGTGCTAGACAGTTGTAGTGAGCCACAACTCCTAATCAGCCACGTGCTCACAAGGGTAAACAGCTGATGCATTTACAACCATTCTATCTTTCACTTTCAGTACAATATTCAGTAAATCACATGAGATACTAAATAACCTAATTATAAAATAGACTTTGTTTTAGATGATTTTGCCCCATTGTAGGCTAGTGGAAGTGTTCTAAGCATGGTTAAGGTGGGCTAGGCTAAGCTATGATGCATTGGTAGGTGTGTTAAATGCATTTTCAACTTACAGTGGGGTTATGTCCAAATAAACCCATCCTAAGTATTATTAGACTTAGACTTAGTCCTAAGCAGACCATGGAAAGGGATGTGAGCAGAAAGGCCCTGCCAGATTTATCCATTCATTTATTCGTTTAGACTTTTTGCACCTGCTTTGTGCCAGGCCTCTCTCTCAACAAAACAGTCTTGGTCTCCATGCTTAAGAAAATGTACAGTAAACATACCATTGTGTATTTCTCACCAGGTTGGCACATTTTTGAAAAGATTATCTGTGTTGTAGAGGGTTTGGGGCACTTTAATACACTGTGGGGAAAAATATAAATTGATGCAGTCACTCTGGGTTAGGGCAGTTAAAATGGTGAGTCATCTTTACCATAGGACTTTGATTTCTAATAACTATTACAGCTAAGGTTTTTAGTCTTATTGACCTTGAGACCCCTTATATTCATAGAGATTCAGTACCCCAAAAAGCTTTTCTTTATGTGGATTACCTCTACTAATATTTGTCATATTAGAAATTTAAATGTTTAAAATATTTATGAACTTATTTTTAAAAATACTAAACCCATTGTTATAAATAGTATTTTAACGAAAAGCTATTTTAAGACAAAAACTTTGTGAAAAAAGTGGCAGTGCTTTATTTACATTTTTGCAAGTCTGTTTCATGTTTGGCTTAAAAGAAGAATAACTGAATTCTCATATCTGGGTATCTCCTTCATAAGATTGTATATCAGTGATACCTTAATAAAAAAAAATGTTGAAATCCCTATCAAAATACCAACAGCATTCTTAAATGAACTAGAACAAATAGCTCTAAATTCATATGGAACTGGATATCTCATATCTGTTGCACTGTGTCGTTTTGTTGAAATATGTGAAGGAAATCCAGCCATACTCAGGCAGAAGAAAAAAAAGTATTTTAATATCTTTTCAGGTAATTGTAGGTATTTTTTGATGTGACAACAAAACTCTCCATGTGGTGGCTTCTTAAAGGTCAGTTGCACTATTGGTGAAAATATCAGTGAACTTTTCCTACAGTTATGTCAGAATCCACTGGTCTATCTTGTACATTGAGCAGATCTTTTCATGCGTGGTTTTATAACTTCATGCCGTTGGTTATTTGAAAAATATTAATTCACTAAGTTATACAGACCTACCAAATGATGACACAGTTTTACATTTAAAAAAAATCGCATTATTAGTATGTCATTGACCTCATCAAACACATCTTTAAGTAGTGGGAAACTGTCAGCTCGTGGTCACCAAATACCAGTTTACCAAAACTCAAGAGTTTTACTTGAAAGCTTAAATCTTGTCATAGGCAACAAATACTTTCAGTTATTTTCCTTGAAGTGCAAGCCTCCCTTGTTAACTTTTTTGAGAAAATATCTGCTACATACCCCAGGCTGGCTAGTTAATTGTTTATTTCAGGTAAAAATGGTGATCCATTTGCAACTCAAGCAGTGCTCAAGTGCCTTTCTTCAAGAACCCATTGTACTCAGGCACACAAAGGGGCTCTGTGTGTAATTCTCATTTTACCATACAACATATTAAAAAGATGTGAACTAAGGGGCTGGGATTTAATAAAATGTTACTGCTTCTCAGACTCACAGACTCCAAGAAGGGACTAGCAGTTACTAAAGGGAAAGGGGGTGGGGAGGGAGGGAGAAGGGGATTAAAGGGGATTATGATTAGCACACATTATGTAGGGGGGTCACGGGGAAGACAAGGATAGCACAGAGAAGACAAGTAGTGACTGTAGCATCTTACTACACTGATAGACAGTGACTGCAATGGGGTGTGGGGAGGGGGACTTGATAATATGAGTGAATGTAGTAAGCACAACACAATGTTGCTCATGTGAAACCTTCATAAGATTGTATATCAATGATACCTTAATAAAAAAAAGTGTTGAAATCCCTATCAAAATACCAACAGCATTCTTAAATGAACTAGAACAAATAGCTCTAAATTCATATGGAACCACAAAAGACCCTGAATAGCCAAAGCAGTCCTGAGAAGGAAGAATAAAGCTGGGGAGATAATGCTCCTCAGCTTCAAGCTCTACTACAAAGCTACAGTAATCAAGACAACTTGGAACTGGCACAAGAACAGACCCATAGACCAATGGAACAGAAAAGAGAGCCCAGATATAAACCCAAGCATATACAGCCAATTAATATACAATAAAGGAGCCATGGATATACAGTGGGGAAATGACAGCCTGTTCAACAGCTGGTGTTGGCAAAACTGGACGGCTACATATAAGAGCATGAAACTGGATTGTCTTAACTCCATGCACAAAAGTAAACTCGGAATGGATCAAAGACCTGAATGTAAGTCATGAAACTATAAAACTCTTAGAAGAAAACAAAGGCAAAAATCTCTTGAATATAAATATGAGCAACTTTTTCCTGAACGAATCTCCTCAGGCAAGGAAAACAAAATAAAAAATGAACAAATGGGACTTCATCAAACTAAAAAGCTTCTGTACAAAGAAAATCACTGAAGTAATGTTTTTAATAGCAAAGTATTGGAAACAATATAATTTTTTAGCTGATGACCTTTCTGCTTGTTGTGGGAGAGAAATAAGCTCTAAATATCCTCTAAGACATTAATTGATGTGAAGTACCTTATTTTCTTTGTATGTAGAATAGCAGTGATGTACTGTCTTTGGGAGAATTGAAAAAATAGGTATTCAGATAATTTTCTGTGCTGTGTGTTTCAGATGAGGAACCCTGATTGATTCTTGTTCAGGGATGGTTAAATTAAGGTACATGTCCTCTGCAGCAGTTAAAGAGAATGAGATAAATCTGTGTGTAGTACAATGAAAAAAATCTTTACAACACTAAGTTAAAAGTTGAGAATAATAGATTAATATTCATAGTATGGTCCTGTTGTGTTTTATTCCAAAGCAGAACCATATGAGTGATTACGTATGTTAATTCAGAGAGACCTTGAAGGTTGGTTTTTTTTTTTTTTTTTGCCCCTAGAAGGTTTTAAATCAAAACTGCAAACAAGACAAGAGAGATTGGAGAATTGGGAGTAAGAATGGTTGAAGATTTGTAATTTTTATTCTATGTATTTCTGCAGTTGAAGTTTTTTTTTTGTAACAATGAAACCATTGAACATTTCGTATATATAACTGGAACTGTGATGTGTTATGAAGGCATAAATGAAATAAGGAAAACTCGTTTTGGGGTTCTTATCCCCTTTTGTGGGAGTCGTGTGTGTCTGTGTCTGGATGAGCTCTTATCCAGCAGGGTTTGCTGCTTTGCAGGAATCTGCGGCGGATCCGGAAGTGTCAGCGTGGTCGAGAACAGCAGGAAAAGGAAGGCAAAGAAGGGAATAGCAAGAAGACCATGGAGAACGTGGATAGCCTGGATAAGCTGGAATGTAGATTCAAGCTGAATTCCTACAAGATGGTATATGTGATCAAGTCCGAGGACTACATGTATCGGAGGACTGCCCTGCTCCGGGCTCATCAGGTGAGAGCCAGTAACTGGAATTTCTGCACATATATCCCAGGATCAGGCCTGTCCCCAGAGGCTTCTTGTTGTTTCTCTCCTTTTATGAAAACCTCCTTTTGGATGTGCAAATTGTTGAGTAAACAGGTATATTAGCTTGCTAGGGCTGCTGTAACAAAGTACCACAGACTGTGTGGCTGAGCAGTTTTATTGTCTTATAGTTCTGGAAGCTAGAAGTCTGACATTAAAGTGTTAGCAGTGTTGGTTTGAACCTTCTGAGAGCTGTGAGGGAGAATCTGTTCCATACCCCTCCTTGTCTTTGGTGCTGTGCTTTTAATCTCTGGCATTCCTTGGCTTGCAGATCTCTGCCTTTGTCTTCACATAGCATTCTCCATGTGTGTGTGGATTATGGGCCCACCCTATGACAGTACGACCTCATCTTAATTACTTAACATCTTCAAGGACCCCCAATTTCCAAGTCAGATCATATTCTGAGGTACTGAGGGTTAGGACTTCATCATAGGAATCTGCAGGGAACACAGTTCAACCCATAACTGCTAGTAGCACCTTCCAGTGAAGCTCCTTCAAGCATTTACATTTCAAGTGGTATTACTTGTATGAGTCCTGTTTCACATGCTGTCTCCATTGTGAAAGCTTCCTGGCACAGTTACATCCCAGGTATTGTGCCAGGCCCTGTGATGACCAGGAAGTAGAGCATATAAGGTAGTGAGATAGACCACCAAGGAAAGAAACTAGGTGAAGTGATCACAGGTAGCTGGCATGCAGGCCCTGCTTTTGTTAGGGAGCCCTCTCTGAGGAGGTGACACTTGAGATTTGAACAATGATAAGGATCCATCCCAGTGAGGAGTTGGGGGTTGGTACTTTCTAGTCAGAAGAAACACACAAGTACAAGGCTGGGAGGAAGGAAAGGACTTGGCATGTTGGCGAAACTGACATCAATGTGCTTGAGCCATAGGGAATATGGGATGCATGAAGTGGGAAGAGTATACAGAGGCCACATTACTTAGCCTTATAGGCCATGGTTAGGGTTATGTTTGAGGCACACTGGGACATACGGACAAAGATGGCTTGGACTACTGTGAGGAGAATGGGAGTGTGTGTGAGCACAGAGTTGGGAGGGCAAAGACCACCCAAAAAGACTGCTCTTGTCCAAGTGAGAGGTGATGGTGACCTGGACTACCAGGGTGGCAGTAGACTTGGTAATGGTCAGGTGTGAGGAGATGAGAGCAAGGAGAGCATTAAGGATAATGCATGGTGGGTTTTGTTTGTTTTGCTGGAGTAAATGGGAAGTTGAGGAATACACCTGTTAATAGGAGGGGATTACCAGGTTTGGGGGGCAGATCAAGCATTCTGTTTTGAACTGGTTAAGTCGGAAAGAACTATAAAACATTCAGGTGGGAGATGTTGGGTTGGTGGCTTAATGTACTTTCTCATGGTGCTGTGTCTCTGGTTCAAATTATTTGGGGAGCTAGACAGTGCCTAATTCATCTTTGTGTCCTTTACCCTGTCTTGCACACGGGCACCACTAAATATTTACTGGATACATATGTAGGAACGTAAAAAAAAAAAAAACAAAAACTGAAGATCTGCTGTGCCCGGCACTCTGCTGGGCAGGGTAGGTGAAGGAAGAGTGTGTTTTAAGTCATTTGCTTTGCATTGTCTTACTTACAAGTAGATTGCCATGCTGACAAATGACCAACAGCCACAACTCATTGTGTCTCATTCTGGGTGCATTAGGATCAACTGGGTTGCTGTTTTTAAAATGCAGATTGATGGAAATGAGGAAACCTGTACTTTTTTATCAAGTTTCTCAGGTAATACCAATGCATGCTGAAGTTGGAAGCACTGAGCTAGTTCTGCCCACCTGTGTTGGCATTTTTTTGTGAGCTTTAAAGGGTCCAGCTTCTTACATGTTCTGTGTTTACTTTTTTCAATTCTCTTTAGATGGATTCCTATTGCCTTTCTTTTTACTAATGAGTAGTATCAGACACTTGAGCCCACATCTTCCCTGTTCTGCTTAGGAGAAAATTGGGCTTTGTATTTGAGCTTTTGTGGTCCTGGTTCATGGTGTTTTTTCTTTGTTTCTTTTTGCAGTCCCATGAGCGTGTTAGCAAGCGGCTACATCAGAGGTTCCAGGCCTGGGTAGATAAATGGACCAAGGAGCATGTGCCCCGTGAAATGGCAGCAGAGACCAGCAAATGGCTCATGGGTGAAGGGCTGGAGGGCCTGGTGCCCTGTACCACCACCTGTGACACAGAGACCCTGCACTTTGTGAGCATTAACAAGTACCGTGTCAAATATGGCACAGTGTTCAAAGCCCCATAACTGCAAAACCAGAGATAACTTGAGGAGAGAGTGTGTGTGTGTCTGTGTGTTGGGGAGGGGGGCACATACACTCACACACATTGAAGAAACAAGGAAGATGCCTTTCAAGCCTCACTGGGCCTCTCTAGGACATGGCCACCTGATCTGTGTGTGGCTGGTGCAACCTGGCACCACGTGGGCTACATAAAAGGAACACGGATACCTTACAAAGCCAGAGCTGGAACTTTTCCCATGGGGGTTTAGGCTGTTAGCCTGCCCCAGAGGGGAAGGAAATCCATGCAAGCACAGAGACATGCACCTTGCTTGCACATACCAACAGAGGTAAGACTGGAGTCTTCTGGGGCCTACGGAACCGGATGCTGTGCGCATCTTGACTGGATGGGTGTGCATTGACAGACTGGGGAAGGACTCCATACTCAAATGGATTGTAACTCTGGTGGTCACTGCGCCTCTCCTCTCCCCACAAAAGGATAAAAACAACTGGATTTTATTTCATTTTTTTTCCTGGTCACTCGAGTACATCTAGATACCCATTAGTTTTTATCTGGGAAGTGCAGTTGGCTTTGGGATTGATCATCTTGTGGATTTGGTTCCTGACAAATCCCTTGCTGCCTACCCTTACTCTGTCCTCTGGTTCTCAGCCTCAACAAGTTCAAATGAGTCGTCCTTTTTAGCTCCCGTGGAACTGTTTTGTACCTGCTTCTTAACTAGTCTACCCTAGTGCCATCCACCAGCTTTACTCTTCTCTCTCTCACACACACACACACACACACAATTTTAACTTGGTTTTCCTTTTTTGTGTGTAAATAATGTACATACTGTCAATTTTTTATTAAAAGAAATATGCTTTGATGTGCTAGCATAACTGCTCTAGCTTCTTGTGTACCATAGTTCTATGTGGCTTCAGATTTAGGACCTATGAACAGATGTACAAGACATTTATTACACTTTTTACCAAAGGGAGTTACTGTTGTAGTACTTTTGTGTAAAACTTGTCTTCCCCCTTGCCCCAACTTTTTTTTTTGTAAATAAATAAAGCTTGGTTCTTAAGGAATGAATTCTCAACCCAAGTCCCTTGTCCTCACCAGAGAACTGTTGTGAAGCAGGGGTTTGGGCTTCAGCTCCGTATCCACTGTGCAAATAGGATTTTACTTTATGTAGCTAATAGTCAATCAGACTTGTCCCAAATGAAAATATTCCAAAGTTTGAAAGTAGGAAACTTATTTTAGTACATGTTTTTTCCCCTTATTTAAACTGTTTAGAAGTATTTCATATTTGAGTAAGTTGTCTGGCTATATAGTTTGTATTTCTCTATTTTTTTCTTACCCTTATCGGAAATTAAGGCAAACAAATACCAAACCAGTATTTGAAAGAAGTAATGTACAAGGCATGTGGTATAATTGGGGTTGTGAGGAAGATTTGATACATTTAATTAACAACTGTAAATGGAATGTATATATTTTTTTTATTTCATAAATTTAGACTGACAACAGGAGTGATTAGGTGTTCTATATATGTAGTCGTCTAAACCCTCCCAGTATTCTGGTGGATTTTTCTCCAGCAACCATTACCCTAGTAACAGTTACAAAGTAACCAACAGTGTTTTATGTGGTTTTACTTTTTAATTAAAAATCCCCACCACCACCACCCAAAACCCACAAACTTTCTGGCTTCTAGATTTTCAAAACACCATAGACGTCTCCAATTTTAGACCCCCCTGTTGTCGCAGACAGGAGACTGAGCCCAGAAGTGTAGGTTGGCAAAATAGCCTTGTGGGAGATTTAGGGCAAAGCTAGGTGGCGGTGCCTGATTTGGGGGTGGAGTGATACATACTGGGGTTGAGGAAGATAATTCATGTCTTCCCAGCAATAGCTCTCTGCTCAAGAAAGATCATGTTGACTTGGGATTATGGGGAAAATTGATGGGGCCTTACCAGGGCAGCCCCAGCTGTTGCTGTCCCTGCACAGGGTTATGTTCAGAGCACTGCTAGGGTAATATGAGAATGAAATTGGAGGTGTTTCTGGAATTAGGGCTTTCAGTCTCTGTGTGGTAAAATACATTCTTCCATTAGGATCTTGAATGTTTTGACTATGATCTGCCATCTCAAATCAAAATCTTGGCCGTTTCTGGTGATGGGCCACAGTTCCCACCTACATATAATATGTAGTAGAGGAAACAGGTTACTGGGGTAGCAAACCCCTCTACTTAACTCTGTGACCACCCATCACCTTGAAAGCCCCTGTCCCTGGCGCCCGTTTCTTTACATGTTAAGAGGACAGGTTTTGAGATAACCAGAGCCACAGGTGGAGCTGAGCACGGGGAGCAAGGGGGTTACCGCTTGCTGCTTCTGAAGCTGGACGACAAGCGTCGCAGCAGCCGAGGCTTTCGCCTATCATGCCTAATGGCCCCCCGTCTATGTCCCGAGACATTGGGAGAATCTGGGCGTCAAACTTGACATTCAGAGATTTGTCCGGTGGCCTACCAGCTGGGAGAAGATAGAGGGAAGCCTCGGAAGCGCGGTCTTTTAACTTTCAGCTTCCCAGCTCAAAAGTGCGGAGCAGCCGGGCTTTAGAGCTGCCGGTGTTCCAAAGAAAGCTCCCCGGGGCGGAAGGCGCCCTTGGACGCCGGAACCTTTAGTTCCAGGCCCTGGGCCGCGGCGGCAGCTCCAGGAGCCTTCCGGAGTGGAGTGGGAGCGTGGCGATGGCGGTGGCGCCGGCCCTGAAGCACTGGCGCACTACTCTGGAGCGGGTGGAGAAGTTCGTTTCGCCGCTCTACTTTACCGACTGTAACCTCCGCGGCAGGTGTGGCTCCCTCTCCCAGGGCGCCAGTCGGCCGCATCCGTGCTCCTCGGCCTTCCCTTCCGGAGGGAAACCGAAGCTTCGGACAGGGCAGGAGCCCGGGAGGAAGGGGTCGGAGTAGGGCTGTGCTGTGCGGGGCAGCCGTCTCGGCAGTGGATCGGGAGGACGCACGTTTCCATCCGGCGGCTGATCCACGGGAGGAAAGGGGATGGCCTCGAGCGCGTGCCTGCCGGCCCCTCTCTCCCAGGCTCTTCGGAGACAGCTGCCCGGTGGCCGCGCTCTCCAGCTTCCTGACGCCCGAGAGGCTTCCCTACCAAGAGGCAGTCCAGCAGGACTTCCGCCCCGTACACGTCGGCGACAGCTTCGGACCCACGTAAGCAACACCCGGAGCAGGGCGGGACCGGCGGGCGGAAGGGTAGGGTCCCTTCTTGGCTTGCTCACTTCCTCTTAGGGCCACACCTCCATTGCCGGACCTCTCCCTAGACAGCCACTTGGGGCAGAGCAGCACCCTCTGCTGGGAGCGGCTCCCTGGTCTCGGTATTCAGGGGGAAGTTTTCATTTTACCCTTCTCCCAGTCCCTGGACACCCCTTAAGGGAGGGCACCCTAGGGACAGGTCACAGACCCTTGATTCTGCCTCTTTCCCCCACCTTGCTTCACACCCTGTTGCTCTTTCTTGTGGACCAAAGCAGAATACCATGTGATACTGCAGATACTCAGAGAGCCTCAAGCTCCTGCTGACCCTCAATCCAAGGAAGAAAGTCAAGGATGACTTCCACCCGAGGCCCATCTGAACGCCTCTCTTGCAGATGGTGGACCTGTTGGTTCCGGGTTGAGCTGACTATCCCAGAGGCATGGGTGGATCAGGAAGTTCATCTGCGCTGGGAAAGTGATGGAGAAGGCCTGGTGTGGCGTGATGGGGAGCCTGTCCAGGTGAGGTGCCCTGCCCTAAGGACAGGTATGCCCACATGTCAGCCTTGGTCTCTGGAGAAGCCACAGCTGAGTGGCTCTGCCTGCAGTGTGGTATCCGGATTTCAAGACTGGAGAAGTTGCTGCTTAGGCCCCTGTGTGTTGGTCCTTCTCATACTGGGGAATTGAATGGTTAGGTTATGGGTCTCAACACAATTATTGCTAAACCAACACTGCCTCTAACTGGCCATCTCCCCATTTGGACTGAAAATAGTTACTAACCAAGTACAAGAACACTAAGTACAGCAGATCCATTTATTAGGGCTCTACTGGGTGCCAGGTGCCAGACTAGTGGCTTTGTAAAACATATTGCCTTTTATTTTTATTTTTTAATAAGCTGGTTTTTACTATATGTACTATATGCTTTTATGTAATATATGCTTTCAAACAGCTCTGGATAATATAAAGTAAAAATTTAGGTCCTCTTCCTCTGAAGTAATGGATCTCTCCCTACCACCCCATCCCAGTTCCCCAAATATAACCACTATGGTCTTGTTTATGCATCCAGCCATATCAGGTTTAATCTTTATAATCCTATGTGGTGAGTCTTTATGCTCATTTACAGGTTAAGAAACAGATATACAGAGGTTAGTTCACTTAACGTAGGTTCACACGGCTTCCATTCCAATTAGACTAACTTTAAGTCTCAGGACTGTTGTTCTGCCTATATGGAAAGATGGCCAGCCTCCCTCATTGGCTCAGCAGATGTCTTCTGAGTGGCCTCTGTGGGCTAGGCCCTGTGCTAAGCACCAGGGGTATAGCAGAGGATGAGGCAAACGTGTCCCTGACTTCAAAGAATTTCCCTTCAGATACTTGGGTACAGAGGCCACCAGATGTCATACCTAGGTCTCCTGACACCTGCCCAAGGCACCTGCTACCAGGGGTCCCTGATTTATCAATCTTAGCCATACCTGAGAGTGAGGAGGCAAAACTGGGGACCGGGTGGAGGGGCGTGGCCTCCTTTAGCTTATACTTGATCTGAACTGTCTAAAGACTCAGACTCTGTCTCTTTCACCCCACTACTCACCAGGGTTTGACCAAAGAAGGGGAGAAGACTAGCTATGTCCTGACTGACAGGCTGGGGGAAGGAGACCCCCGGAGGTGAGTGAGTTGCTGTGCCCTAGTTGACCAGTGCTGTGGGTGAGAGGGCACCAGTGGGCAAGGAGGAGCTGAGGCCCAAAGTGATCTCAGAAACACACCCACCTCCAACATAATCATCCTCAAGTCCCATAGTTCGTTTTTAAAAAGCAAGATTTTCTTCCTATGAAAATGTTTGTCTTCTTGTGATAAATACAGAAAAGCACAAAAAAGTAAGTAGTTCCCATTATCCCACCATCTAGAGATGACCATTATCAACATCTCTCCATTCATCTCAGGAATTCTTCCAAGCATAGTTTTTACTAGTTGAGGTTGTATTTCTTTGATATTTTGCATCCTGATTTTTTTCATTCCATATAGTAACGTTCATTTTATGGCACCTTAACTCTTCTTAGACATTATTATTATATTTTATAATTATTGAACACGGTGTGTCTGATCCAGATGCTGTGCCGGGGCCTGCCGGCAGGAGTCAGACAGTTCCTGAGCGGGGGCGTCAGGCTGTATATACAAGATGACAGGAGGGCAAGCTGTCTGGTGCAGAATGCAAAGAAGCTTTATTCTGGCATGGCTTATATACACATGAATTGCCTACAGATTAGATTCACACGCCCTTCTCAAGGACCTCGATCCAATCACTTAAGTATTGCCCACAGATCAATCCAATCGGACATCAATCCAATACTTAGGTCACATACGCCTGGGGGCATCTGGTCCAGGTGGCTGGCCTTGAGATAAGACCTCCCTGCATTCCTGAGATACTTGTTTCTGGAATTTAGGAAACTTTTCAAGTTTCTTTCAGAGTCAGGCCTGGTTCAGGCCCTAGATGGAGACTAAGCACAAAAACCCAATCAGTTCTGTCCTGTACTCTTGCTCCTTCTGTCCCAACCGCTCTCCACATGCCGGGACTACGATAGTGAGTAATGTGGCCTTTGACAGCAAAGGGGACTCATATATACCTCTGTAATTGCCAACCTGATGAGGGCTCTGAAAGGACACATGGGGTACTCAGTAGGAGAATCTGGTCCGGACTTAGGAGAGGGGTGGGAGCAGGGGCAGGGAGGCTGCCCCGGGGAAGGCATGTTTGCTCTCTCAGCACTGAGAACAGCGCCACCGTCCGCCATGCTGTTCCAAAGACGGTCCCACACCCGTGCTGGTTGATGGATGCTCACTCTGAAAGATTAGACCTTGGAGATCCAAGTATGTTCTTAATATGCGGAGAGGGTCTTAGACCAAGACAGTGCTTCTTAACGACAGTTTTGGAAATAAAAGGCAGCAAATTCAAACAGTTGCAAACTTGGCTACTTATCCTCCCCAGCTGAGGCCAAATACTCACCAGAATGCAGGTTCAGTCTGGGTTTCCGTTAGGACCCTCTTGCACACACACCTGACACACTCAGGAATCCTCTGGGTGGTGGGCCCTGCAGCTGCATGGGAAGGGGTCAGCCGGACGCCTCCTTGCTCCTCCCTCCCTATACCCCCTGAGTCCTTTGCCAGTCCCTTGGCCTGAGGCTGCTTTCCCACATTTGTAGCCTGACCCTCTATGTGGAAGTAGCCTGCAGTGGGCTCCTGGGAGCTGGGAAGGGAAGCATGATCGCGACCCCTGACCCAGAGAAGATGTTCCAGGTGACCCGGGCTGAGCTGGCCGTGTTCCGCCGGCACGTCTATGAGCTCCTGGTGGATCTGGAGCTGCTGCTGGGCATGGCCAAGGTACTCGACACCCCGACCCACCCTGGTCATTCTCTAGTCTTGCTCCAGGCAGGTTGTTTCTTGGGTCAGATAGTTGAGACTCTGGGAATCCAGAACAGGGAGAGTGTTTCTGCCTGCCTGAGTATTGAGAGGATTTCCCTATGTAAAGGGGAGGAGGGGGGCAGTACTGAGCTGCAGGGACCAGCAGGAGCAGAGGGTTGGAGATAGGGAGGACCTCTACTTAGAACCCTTGGGAGATCCGCCAGGGCCTAGTTCTGGAGACCCCACTTGCTTGAGATAGGGATTAAGGGGGAACACCCTGTTGCAGGGCCTCGGAGAGGACAACCAGCGCAGCTTCCAGGCCCTGTACACTGCCAACCAGATCGTGAATGTGTGTGACCCTGCCCAGCCTGAAACCTTCCCAGTGGCCCAGGCTCTGGCCTCCAGGTTCTTCGGCCAACGTGGAGGTGAAAGCCAACATACCATCCATGCCATGGGGCACTGCCACATTGATACAGGTAGGGTGGCAGCTCGTGGGTTGTCTGCTGGGGAGGCAGGAATGCCCTTGAAGCCTGGCTATTCCTGAAGCACTGCATGATCCTCAGCAAATTCTTGTCCCTCTTGGACCTCAGTTCTCTCCATCTGTAGAATGGGGCAAGGGGTTGGCTGAAGGCTATCCTAGGTATGGCTTCATCTATTCTTTCAACAAAATCTGATCCCCTATGTGACTCCATGCCAGCAAGGGTTTAGACAAGGATTATAAGACTGATGATCACAAAACAGACAGACACAATTGGTGCCATGATGGAAGACTGGGGGCTGGAGAGCCCAGAAGGAGCACTTAACCCAACTGTGTTGTGGGGATTCAAGAGGCTTTGGGGAGCAGGTGACCTTTGAACTGAGTGGGAATGAGTAAGAGTCTGGATAAAAGTAAGAGTGCCCAAGTCGTCAGAGAAGAGTGATGGGGAAGGAATTGAGATGGGGGCTCAAGGGCAGGGGAAAGTCTCCTGGGTGGGACCAGGAGTTCAGTTTTGAACCTGATGAGTTTTCAGTGTCTGTGAAGCTTATGAGTTGTTCCTTTTTAACAAGTTCCTCAAATGCAGCTGAGGTTTCTGAACGATAGAACAGGTACTTCCTCTGCTATGCCATGATGTGGGGTAGAGTGTGGGGTTCTGGGCTGGTCAGGAAGGGTCTGGGCCTAGAGGCCAGGAGAAAGTTGTAGTGCCTTGTGCAGGTGGCTGGCCGAGGCAGGTGCATCTTGGGGAGCTGTGCCTCTGCTCTAGGACATCCATCTGTGTGCATACAAGGGAAGGGTCTACTCCTCCACCTCTCACAGGGTCCTCTCTGGGGTATTGAAACCTCAGAGGGAGGCTATTCCAGGGCCTAGGGCCTCCATTTCCTAACCTGTAAAAATGAGCTGATAACTCTGCCAAGCTCCTTTTCCCACCTATTACTCTCACCTTGCAGGAATGATTTGAAGCGACAGCTTGGGAGGGATGCCACAGAGTTTTGCAGGGAAAAGGGCCTGGGATGGGAGGAGGGCTAGGGTGATCGTCCGGTGGCCCAGGCTAGGCCTGGTCTGGGTGTGGGGGCTGAGGTGGGGCGTGGGGGCGCAGGGGTGAGGCTGGAGCTCTGTGAGGAGCTAGGGACTTTGACACTCTCCTTCCACTCTCCACCCGCCTTTCTGACTAGCCTGGCTTTGGCCCTTCAAAGAAACAGTGCGAAAATGTGCCCGGAGCTGGGTGACAGCCGTGAGGCTCATGGAGCAGAACCCTGAATTCATCTTTGTCTGCTCCCAGGTCAGAGAGACAGCTGTGTGGGGGCACTGGAGCCCAATAGGTCCAAGGGTGAGGTTCTGAGGGCCTCTCAGGCCTGAGGGGCAGGGCTCTTCCCCACCCTAAGCTGCCCACTGGGACCCAGATGCTCAGCCCCAGGTGGGGTATCACTCCCGACCCGGCTACCGCCCAGTCTGCCTCACAGGCACAGCAGCTTGAGTGGGTGAAGATCCACTACCCTGGCCTGTATGCCCAGCTCCAGGAGTTTGCCTGCCGCGGGCAGTTTGCTCCTGTCGGGGGCACCTGGGTGGAGATGGTAAGTGCCGTCTGCAGCCCTTCAATCTCAGGCCGCAGCATCATGGCCTTCCCGCCTTTGCCGATGACGCTGTGGGCCCTTTATGTCCCCTGTAGGAAATATAGCCTATATTTCAGAGGATAGACAGTCGGGCCTGAAGGGAGGAAACGAACACTTCCTGGGCACTGGCCTTAAATTAACCCCTTTGTCAGAGCCTGGCTTCTGCACAGGGTGGGGAGCGGAGCTCCTGCCCAGTCCCCGTCCGGCGCTGACCCCAGCTGCTTCCCACTTCCCTCCCTGCCAGGATGGGAATCTTCCCAGTGGAGAGGCCATGGTGAGGCAGTTCCTGCAGGGTCAGAACTTCTTCCTGCAGGAGTTTGGGAAGAGGTGCTCCGAGGTAAGCTGAGAGCTGCTGCGCCTGTGGGCAGGTGGGGCTGGAGCTTGACCTTGAGCGAGGGGCTGAGGCTAGGCCACTGTGCCAGGAGCCAGAGGCCCTTTCCCCTGCAGTTCTGGCTGCCAGACACATTCGGCTACTCAGCGCAGCTTCCTCAGATCATGCGTAGCTGTGGCATCAGGCACTTCCTGACTCAGAAACTAAGCTGGAACTTGGTGAACTCATTCCCGGTGAGCAGGACCCAGGGGACCAGGGTCAGAATGGTTTGGGTCCTCCCCTGGCCCATTCACCTCTCCTCAGGCTTATTGAGGGTTCCTGGACAGACCCCCAACTCCCAACCAGAGAGGCATTCATCCCCCAGAGTCACACAGCAGGCAGGGGCAGTCCGCAGGCCTGGCTCCGCCTCACCCTGATTTTCTCCTCTGCCTCTGTCTCCCTGCCTGCAGCACCATACCTTTTTCTGGGAGGGGCTGGATGGTTCCCGTGTGCTGGCCCACTTCCCACCTGGTGACTCATATGGGATGCAGGGCGGTGTGGAGGAGGTGAGGGGTACCTAGTGGCTGAGGTGCGGGGACAGGGAGGCTGGAGAGGGCTGGGTATCCTGTCCTAGGCTGACTCATGCTGACCTATCCCCACCTGTCCAGGTGCTGAAGACGGTGGCCCAAAACCGGGACAAAGGGCGGACCAACCACAGTGCCTTCCTCTTTGGCTTTGGGGACGGGGGTGGTGGCCCCACCCAGACCATGGTGGACCGCCTGAAGCGGCTCTGCAATACAGATGGGCTGCCGAGGTCAGGCCTGGCCCTCCTGCAGCCCTCAGTGCTCACTCAGGCCTACCCTCAGCCCTTACCTGGAACCCTTCTCTCTGCCCAAACATTGGGCCCAACCCCTCCTCTAGACCTTCTGATGCAATCCTGGACCTTTGGCTCTTCCCAACTTCCACCCTGGGGGTAGGGTAGGGGGAAAGCTGAAGGTGGGAAAGGGCTTAAACCCATCAGACAGACCCCCCCTGGCATGTCCACAACTGGCTTTGTGTGCTCAGGGAGTAGTTTTCTTGGGGCAGCTCCTTTCTGTCACGGCTGGATTTCTTGTCTGCTCTGGCATGGAGGAAGGGCAAGCCACGTGACTGCTCGACACTGAGAGACCCAGACATGCCATTTCCTTTAGGGTGCAGCTGTCTTCTCCTGGACAACTCTTCTCAGCGCTGGAGAGCAACTCAGGGCAGCTGTGCACGTGGGTCGGGGAGCTCTTCCTGGAGCTACATAACGGCACCTATACCACCCATGCCCAGGTCAGGAACTGGTTGCGGAGCAGGGCAGGGAGGGTGTGTCCTCTCTCTGCAGAGGGTCAGAGAAGGCAGCAGGGGATGGAGCCCAGCCCAGATCTGAGGGAAGAGGCTGTGTTTCAAGGGGAGCTGAGAGGAAGGAAGTGCGAGAGCTGACTCAGTCAGGAGCCTGGAGGAGGCAGGACTGAGTGTCCCTGAAGGAGGAGGGGCTTGGGCTGAAGGGAGAGAAGGGAGGCATTTGGGACAGGTCGCCAAGAAGAGGCTTTGTGCAGGAATCCCTGGGGAGCCATCAGGGCTTCTGAGCAAGGGAGGGCTTTTGGAAGGTGTCTTGGGATGCTTGAAGTGACTACACCGATCCTCCGCCCTGGCTCAGATCAAGAAGGGAAACCGGGAGTGTGAGCGGATCCTGCACGACGTGGAGCTGCTCAGCAGCCTGGCCTTGGCCCGCAGCGTGCAGTTTCTGTACCCAGCAGCCCAGCTGCAGGGCTTGTGGAGGTCAGCCTGGCTTCTGCCCCCTGCTACCCGCCTGCCCTCAACCCAGACATCTCTGTGTCTGTCCCCCCAGCTTCCATTCCTCCTCCCTCTCGGGCATCCCCATCTCCTGCCCTTGGCCTCCCTAGACTCCTGCTTCTGAACCAGTTTCATGATGTGGTGACTGGAAGCTGCATCCAGCTGGTGGCAGAGGAAGCCATGAGCCACTATGAAGGTGAGGCTGACAACATTCCTGCCACTCTCTCCAACTCCTAGGGCAGGTATGAGTGTCCCCCGTAGGACCCTCGGGTCATCCCAGACCCTTTGCCCACTCATGACCAACCAATTTCTCCTCAGACATCCGTTCCCATGGCAACACACTGCTCAGTGCGGCAGCTGCAGCCCTGTGCGCTGGGGAGCCAGGTCCTGCGGGCCTCCTCATCGCCAACACGCTGCCCTGGAAGCGCACTGAAGTGTTGGCCCTGCCAAGGCCTGGTGGGGCCCACAGCCTCGGTATGAGCTGGGGAGAGGGGCTGCCACTGCAGCAGGAGGGGCCGAGAGCTGGGGACGCTGCCCTGGGGGGCTGCCCTGCGATGCCCAGGCTGGAGGGTAGTAGCGGTCTCCACCTCCTGAGCACGGCTTCTGGAAGCTCAGGGAGGCTGACCTGATGCCCAGGCCTTACCCCCAGCCCTGGTGACAGTACCCAGCATGGGCTATGCTCCTGTTCCCACCCCTGCCTCCCTGCAGCCCCTGCTGCCCCAGCAGCCTGTGTTTGTAGTGCAAGAGGTGAGTGCTGGCCTGTCCCGTGGGGCTGGGGCTGTCCTGGGCCATCCCTAACAAAGGAGGTTTCTGAGTTCTCCAGCCTGGAGGGGTGGTGAGGTGGGGCTAGGGCTGGGCTGGGAGGCTGTTGGTTGTGGGAAACCCGTGCAGACTCAGCCTTAGGCCTCCTCCCACCAAGACTGATGGTTCCGTGACTCTGGACAACGGCATCATCCGGGTGAGGCTGGATCCGACTGGCCGCCTGACATCCCTGGTGCTGGTGGCTTCTGGCAGGTGCCGACCCCTCACTGCCCTCTCCCAGTGCCTGGCAGGTAGATCCCAGACCCTGCTCCTTCTGTCCTCGGGCCGGCCACAGCACTGCCCACAGTAACCCGCCAATGGCTGTGGACTGGGACCCCAAATGGAGCAGGGCAGGCTGGGCTCGTTGTCCCCTGTCCTCTGGGCCCACTTACCCTTCCCCCACCCCATGTTGAGCAGCTGGGGAACCAAGTCATATAGTTGTAAAGCACCAATCCTCATGTCCTTCCAGGGAGGCCATTGCTGAGGCTGCCAAGGGGAACCAGTTTGTGCTCTTTGATGATGTCCCCTTGTACTGGGATGCATGGGACGTCATGGATTACCACCTGGAGACACGGTGCGGGTTGGGCAGGACTTGGAGTGATGGTGATGGGAATGCAGATGTGTAAGGCCCCTTCCATCAGCCTGCCCTGGCTCAGAGCCTCCCACCTGCCCCACAGGAAGCCAGTGCTGGGCCAGACAGGGACATTGGCAGTGGGCACTGAGGGTGGCATGCGGGGCAGCGCCTGGTTCCTGCTGCAGATCAGCCCCAGCAGTCGGCTGAGACAGGAGGTTGTGCTGGATGTCGGCTGTCCCTATGTCCGCTTCCACACTGAGGTAGCAGTGGGGACAGGGTGGTGGATATTTTCCCCAAGTGGGGCTGCGAGGAGGGGCCAGACCAGGCCTGTGTGTGTTTGTCCCTCCCCTGGTCCCCCCACTGCTAACCCAGGTACACTGGCATGAGGCCCACAAGTTCCTGAAGGTGGAGTTCCCTGCCCGTGTGTGCAGCCCCCAGGCTACCTATGAGGTCCAGTTTGGCCATCTGCAGCGGCCCACCCACTACAACACCTCTTGGGACTGGGCTCGATTTGAGGTCCGACATGGGGTGGGGGTGAGGGGGGTCGATCCTCCCTGGTTGGGGAGAGACAAGTCGGTGGGGAGGGGTGAGGAGGAGGGCGATCAACATTTGCTGCCTCCTAATACGGGCGCCAGGCATTATGCTAAATGCTTTTGCTCTGTTTGATATTCATGCCCATTTGGTGGGGTAAGTACTGTTACCCCCATTTCACAGATGAGGAACGGAGGCTTACACCAGTTGGATGGTGTGCCTAGGGCCTCCTATAGTGAGAGCCGAGATTAAATCCTGTGGCCCCAGCGCTCGCCCTCGCTGTAGGGAAAGGAGCTCTGGAGCACGAGGATGAGGGGCCACCAAGTGGGTCTCGGATCTGCCCTCCAGGTGTGGGCGCACCGCTGGGTGGACCTGTCAGAGCACGGCTTCGGGCTGGCTCTGCTCAATGACTGCAAGTACGGCGCGTCAGTACGAGGCGGCGTCCTCAGCCTCTCACTGTGAGTTGGGTGCTCATCAGGCCTGGGAAACAGGCGTGGGACGTGGGTCTTCCCGATTCGGAACTTCAGTAGCTCCTGCCCGGCCCATATCCACTGTCCCCACCGCAGCTTACGGGCACCTAAGGCCCCCGACGCCACTGCAGACATGGGGCGCCACGAGTTCACCTACGCGCTGATGCCGCACAAGGGTGAGTGCCGCACCCCGGGACGCTGCTCTGCTCTGTCCTCTGAGCCTCGGTTTCTCCAGCAGCCCCACGCCCCCACTCCCACTTTCTGCCACACGCCTTTCCGGTCTGCGCCCAGGCTCTTTCCAGGACGCTGGCGTTATCCAAGCTGCCTACAGCCTTAACTTCCCCCTGTTGGTGCTGCCTGCCCCGGGCGCTGCACCCGCTGCTGCCTGGAGCGCCTTCTCAGTGTCCTCGCCCGCGGTGGTGCTGGAGACCGTCAAGCAGGCAAGGGGTGGGGCGGGGCCCGGGCGGGGTCCCAGGCCGGCCCCTCACCAGCGGCCGCCCACCGCCCACCTACCCCCCGCAGGCCGAGGCCAGCCTGAAGGGCCGCACGCTGGTTCTACGTCTGTACGAAGCCTACGGCAGCCACGTGGACTGCTGGCTGCACACGTCGCTGCCAGTTGAGGAAGCCTTCCTGTGAGTGGGGTGCAGGGTGGGAGTGGGAGTCCGGCCCCAGCAGGGCCCTCACGGCCCCTCCTGTTCTCTAGCTGCGACCTGCTGGAGCAGCGCGACCCTGCTGGCGACCTGCCCCTCCGGGACGCGCGCCTGAAGCTCAGCTTCTCTCCCTTCCAAGTGCGGTCCCTGGTGCTCGTGCTGCAGCCCCCAACAAACTGAGCCCCTGAGGGCGGGTTTTTGTTTGGAAAGGCTTTGAGGGCACCTCATTTGGCCTCCCCAACCTGAAGCAAGGTTCTGTCACTTCTTGAGCAATAAACCCTTAGCTCAGGAACCCTGCAGGAACTGGCTCACTCCCTTCGGGGCCTCGCTTACAGCTTTCATCAGGGAAGGGTTTTCCCCAGGCACCTGAGGTCAGGAGCAAGATCTAAGATTGTCTGCGTGTGCAGATCTGGGCTGCAGCCCCATGACAGATGGAGGATATCAGGGACCGCAAGCTAAGAGACCGTGCGAAGCTCCTCCCCTGTGTCAGCAGGCCGAGGGCCTGGGGCTGGGGAGAAGGCCAGAGGGTGAGTTCGGGTTAGCCCCCACTAAGAGGAGCGTTGACTGGTCAGGGCCAGGAACAGCCACAGGCCCCGAGGACTCCCGCGCGGGAGGAGCTGTGGAGCCTGGGCTGCCTGGGGCCTGGACCTCCACACACCGCCTCCGAGGGGTGTCCCTGCACAGGCAGGCCGTCTTCTGAGAGCCAGGGCTTGGAGGACTGGAGTGGGGCTCAGTCTGACTTGCTGAAGAAGTGGCCCGCCTGTCCCCAGGGCTGGCAGCAGGCCCTCCCAACTTGGTTTTCCCAGACCTTTAGCAGCCGGTCAAAGAAGTTATCAAGATGTTCATCAGTTTATAAAAAGTTACAGCATTTTTCCCATGGGCTTAAAAAATGGGGAAGGTGGGTTACAATTAAAACTCCATAGTTGTGCATGGAACAGCCAACAGAGCCATGGGCAACCAGCCCCCTGCAACTACCTCCTGCCTTTCGGAAGCCACACAGGCCACCAGATCCAGTGGGACGAGGAGACCATCCTGCTATGAGGCTGAGGTCCTTTCAGGCTCCAAGGATAGGGTGTCAGCCTTGATCTTTTGGTTTGGGGGCTCTGCGGTGGCCTGTGGGGAAGACAGGTGAGACAGCAGCTCAGACCCCAGGATGGGGGCTGCCCCAACAGCCTCACTCCTACCAGCCCATTCTGGGGGTGCCCCTTCCCTCTGCAGAACAGGGTGCTGAGGAAGGCCCACCCGAGGTTGCCAATCGTCCCATCCTCTTCCCCTTTCCAAGGACCGGGGGATCTTCTGGATCCTGCTGGATGCCGGTCCCCTTGGGCTGCTGGGCTGTAGTTTGCTTACGAGGGCCTCTCCGTGCCCTGCGTGTCCTGGAAGGGGGCTTGCTTGGAAGTGGAGAGTCCTGGGTGAGAGACCCAGGTCCCTGAGTGGCTCAGAGAGTAGTTCAGAGGTTGGCCAGCACCCCCACTGTTAAGGGAAGGCAGCTGCCCAAAAGCCTGGTTTGGGAGGTGTGGCCAAGGCAGGGGACAGAGCAAAGGAGTTAGAAGCAGGGAGCTGTACCTCCATTCTGTCCTCAGGACCCCACTGTGCTCCCTTGGATTTCTTCATGCGGGACCTGCCCCCTGCAGGACACAGATGTTGGGGTGGGAGGGTCCTGTGGCCTCAGCCCCCTTTCTCCAGACTCCCACTTGGTGCAGGGACTGGGATGGGGAAGGGTGCAGCAGCTCCTGCAGGCAACTAGTGCTTTCTGCTCTGTTAGTTTATTACATTAGGAGTAGCTTACCTTTGGGTGCCAGGGGCCCAGCATCCCCCTAAAATGGAATGAGGAGAATTTAGGAATCAAGCTGGTTGGGGCAGGGGTAGTTTTTTTTGGAGAGGCAGAACTCACACGTATCTTTTCCAGGTCAGTAAAGCTCCTCGCAGGAAGCCTCTGATCATCCCCTTCCCCCCAGCATCAACAAGGCCACTCCGACCTGGGCTGCTGCACTAGCTGGGACTCAAAGGAGGGGAGGAGCAGAGCACGGGGAAGGCTTGCACCTCAGAAACAGTGTGGCCCTTGGGGCCCTAGAGGTCCTGACCACCTCTGCCTGTGAGACCCCAGCTCCTGCCTTGCTGTAACTCCAGGTATCTCCACCCTACCAGCTTCCTTGGGGTCCCCATTTGACTATGTGAGCATTAGGGCCCAAACCTGGAACCAGATGGTACGGCCGTGCCGGTCCCGCAGAGAGCTCATGCCCGGGATGCTGTAGCACCGCAGCCAGGCACGAAAGGCAGCAAAGTCCTCCCCACTCTCTGGCCCATAACCTTTGCCCCCTGTGGAACAGAGGAGCAGCAGGAGGTCACTGGGCTGACTCAGGCTGGGAGGAGGGACAGCCTGGGTGACCTGGTCGGCCCTCAGCTACATAAGCTGATGGACTGAGTCAGAGGGCCAAGGCTCTCCCTCTTCCACCGGTGCGACATGAGGCTGATGTGTTCCCCGCTCTGGGCCATGGCTTTCCCCATCCTGGAGTGAGGTGAAGAATCCCTGCCCTGCCTGCCTTAGGGACAGCTTGGAGGACACAGACAGCTGACAAGTGAAGAGGCCTAGTCCATTTAGCAACAAACTTGGAAGATCTACAAACTTCCATTTCGCAGGCAGGGAACTAGGCCCAGAGAAGGGCAGAAACTGTCCCAGGGTCACACAATATGCCAAAGCAGAGGTAGCTGGCCATTTTTGCCTTCTGGGCCTCACCCAGCTGGACCACTTCCTTGGGCACTGAGTGACACAGCTCCAGCAAGTCCGGGTTCCGCAGCTTGGCCCTGATCTTCTGGCTCAGGGTCAGTTCTGGGCTCTAGAGAAGGGGCAGGGGCAGGACCTGGCCATCAACTTGAGGCAGGCCCACTCAGAAGGCAGCTGACCCCCCAGGGAGCAGATCCCCTCTGAGCTTGGCAGGACTCAGCGATGCTTATCCAGACCCCCACCCCCGAACAAACATTGTAGGGAAGGGGAAAGTGAGACCCAGATCTGAGAAAGGAGCTGCTTGAGCTAGTCTAGAAGCACCTGACCCGAGGCCATGCCCTTGGAGGCCTGCGCCAGTAGGTGTGTGTGCGTCCCTCCTTGAAGCCTCACCTGCCTGCGCTGCTGTAGTGCCTCCAGAACTGTGCGGGCCTTCTGGAAGGGGGGTATCTTCAGCCTGCAAGGGGGCGGAGGAGGAGCCGTGCTAGGCAGTGGGGAATGTGGGCACACCCAGCCCACCTCCACCCTCAAGCTCGTGGCCTGCCTGCTGACCGGTGCAGGATCTCTGCCCGCAGATAGTTTCCAATGCCATTGAAGAACCTCTGGTCCAAGAGAGCTTCACAGATAGGCCGGTCAAAGGCCTTGTCCGCTAGGTTTCGTAACACATTTTCCCTGTGGGAGACACAGCCTGGGCACATGAGACCTATTCTCCCCCCATGCTGGGCACCCCCCCAACCCTTGCCAGCCACCTCGCCATGAGATAGTAGAGAGGGGCTGGGGAAAGAAACTGGGAGTCCCAGGACCCCTTTTCCCAGCCTCAGTGCTATTTTGGCAGTGGGAACCTCAGTTTTCCTACCTGTTAAATGGGAACAATATGGGGTGTTAATTCACTACAAAAGGTGAAAAATACCAATCAGAAGCAACATGTTCAAGGAAACACGAGTTTGTATATGTTGTATGTATATCACCAAAGTGCCTCAGTCTCACTGTTTTGAGAACAAGGTGGTCCCCAGACATCGTGTGTGCGCCGCCTGGAATTCCCTAAGCCTTCTGGTTGCTTCAATATGAGGATTTGCCATTGGCAGCGTCAGCTTTTTTCAAGACCTGGGGAAGCTGGCACGGCTGCGAGGGGCGGGCGCATGGGGAAGGTCCTGGCTCTGGTGCTCCAGCGGCCCCCACCCGGCCTGCAAGCGTCACGGTCTCTCACCGCCACCGCGAAGACACATCTTTCTTTGTGTAAAAGGGGCGCGGCAAGACTGCCTCAGCGATAGGCACAAGGAACATGTGAAATAGGGGCCAGAAGACGGTTCTGGGGTAAAGGTAAGCGAAGGGTAGCCTGGGGGGCGGGGTCACTGAAGGGGGCAGATCCCCACGGGCTCCCCGTTGTGGGACTGAAAGCAGCTGTGTGCTCAGGAACTCGCAGCCGGCTGGCGGCCGGCCTGGGGCGCGCCTCTCCAGGAGCGGGGGTCGGAGGGATGCAGCGCCGCTGCAGACGCTTCCCGGGGTGCGCTGGGGCTCATGCCCGGGAGGCCTGGCGTCAGCGGCCTTCCGTGATAAGGGCAGTAAAGTCTCCTACGGCCCAACCGGAGGCACGCTCCCCTCGGGGAGGGCGGGCTCGCCCGGTCCGCACCAGGCCGTGTGTTTCCGGTCCTCGTCAGTCAGCAGGCCTCTCCTTTGCAGCTTTGCATGGCTGCCTCCTTCTGTCAGGCAGGCCTCAGCTCAGGTGTCACCGAGTGGCGTTTCCTAATATCCCTCCGCCACATCCCTGGCCAGAAACCATTCTCTCCTGTTAGATTTTTTTTCAGATGTGTCCATTTGAAATCATCTAGTTTGTGTCCTTGTGCCCCCTGCCCTACCTGGACTTTATCTCTGCGGGAACAGAAGCCACGTCCTTTTTGATCACCGCTGTACTCCCAACACCTAGAAGGCCTGGCATGAGGCAGGACTCATACATGTTTCATCTTTAGAGGAAGGGAAGTGGCTGACACCACGTTATCTCAGTGACCTGCCCCATCCCGAGCGGGCTCTGACCCTTCCCACAAGCAGGACACAGTCACAGGAGACCACGGGATACAGACAGGTGGGCAGGCAGCATGTGGGAGACCACAAAACCCAATCAGACCATGTCATCATGCAGTCCCCTCCCCACCCGCTTGAAGCAATTCCTGCTCACTGCCTTTCGCGTCATGTTATTAAAGCCCCACCTCCTTCCTTCTTAGCCTCCTGAGGGTACCAAGAAGCAGAGTGGGATGTTGACACAAGCCCCAGCTCTGATGCTAACTGGCCCTACATTCTCAGGGCAGGCCTGCCCCTCCTCCTCCTAAACCTCACCCCCCACACCAGCGTTGGGTTTCCCTATCCATTAGCTCAGGTAGCTGCCCCCCGGAGAGGACACTCACTGTCTTAGTCTACCGAGGCCCAGAGGGCCTGGGACACCCCTCATTGGCCAATGAGGCACTAACAGAGCCAGGCCTGGAGCCCAGGACTGTGTTCATCACCCCAGGTGCTGGCCCTACCTGAACTGCTCATACTCCAGCAAGACACAAGGCCCACGGCCTGGCTGCCACTGGCCCCCAAGGTCCCAGCGGCCAAAGCGGCGGATGTCCACAAAGCAGAGCGCGAGTCGGGGACCCGGTGGAGCTGTGTAAAAGCGCAGGTGGGCATGGGGTGGCAGCGCATCACCAGGCGCCAGCTGGAAGGAGCCAGACATGCCAAAGCGGAAGATGAGGGCCAGGGGCTCCCGTGGGGGCTGGGCTCCAGGCAGGGGGCTCAGTGTAAGGCGCAGCTCCTTGCCACGGGCTGAGGCTGAGATGCAGTAGGCACTGCTCTCAAAGGGCACCTCAGGGTTGCGGCTGATGGATGACTTCTCCACACACCCGCCAAACACAAGCTCCTTGCATGTCTCATTTACGAAGTTGCTGGCCAGATGCAGCTCAGGACCCTCGGGCATTCTGAGAAGGGGTGGCTGGGCCCTGTGGGAGGAGGATGACAGCAGGTTAGGCCAGGTGTGCACACTATGAGGTAGGAATTATCACCTCCGTGTACAACAGACAACTGAGGGTCAGAGGGAACCACGGTCAGCTGGAGTTGACAGGAAAGTCAGCTGTCCTCCCAGCCCCTGGCCCCTACCTGAGAGTGCTGGGAGAGCCTAGGGCACTGGGGAGCTCAAGCCGGGGAAGTGACTCTGCCTTGCTCATTAAGCCCCTTCCATGGGCTTTCAGGAGCTTGATGCTTTTAGAATAGAGTCCAGATCCTGTCTGGGCCCACAGTGTCATTTCATCCCCTCCCAGGTTCCCCTTATTCACCTGCTCCAAGAACCCTGCTCTTCGCATCCCCATGCCTTCGCGCCTCTGGTCCTATCCGTCTGGGACACGTGGGAGAGGCCCTTCCTGACCACCCCACCCAAGGCATCGCCCCCACCTCCACCTTGTCTCACTGTCCGCCTCTGCACCACTCCCACCCAGAGTGGAGGCTCTGCCTGCTCGCCACCCCATCTGCTTAGAACCGGTCCTGCATCTGCTGCCACAGGACTGAGGGAATGGACCTGATCCCGTCTGGGAGAGAGCTGGGAAAACAGATGCTCAAAGGCTCAGCCAGCAATGAGGACAAACCTGCCACCATCCACTGGCCAGGGCCAAGGAAGAGGGAAGGCAGGGGTCTCCAGGTACGTCTGTGCCGAAGCCAAGTCCACAGGGCTCCGAGGAAGGGCTCCCGGAGCTCTAGGCCATGGTCCAGGGGGATTAGGAAAGGCCCATTTAGTGTCTTGCGCACACACTTCCTCACCCTTGCCCCCTCCAACCACTCGAAAGGTGACTGCCACTTTCTTCTACCCCAGGACATTACGGGATGGAAGGTGAAGGTATGTGTGGGACAGTGGAGCATTTAGCCAGGGCACACTCCGTTGTCCTGCCTCCCCCACCTCAGCGCTGACCAGGGCCTGGCACTTGAAAGGGTTCGTTTTGTGGGAAGAGATGAACGTCCAGATACCTAATTTCTCGAGGGACGGGCGCCGTAGGGTTCGCCTCCCTCCCATCCCCCGACCGCTGGGGCTTGTCCTCGGTCAATCCTTGCTCCCTTCCTCCCCAAGACCCCCAAATACCATGCTCTCCTCAGCTTTGCTGCTCCCGGCCCCCGTCCCAGCGTACCTGCGTCCCGAGCAGCTCCCGGACGTGTTAAAGGACTAACCTGCAGCCACTCGGTTCGAGCCAGGGGCGGAGCTGGACCCAGGAGCACGCTGGGAGCCGTGGTGGCGCTCCAGCGCCCGCCGGGAAGTGTAGTTCCTGGGGCAGGGGCAGGGGCAGGGGGTAGAGGCTGTTCGGGGTGGGGGTCCAGAGCTAGGGGGCCCGGGGCGTGGGAAAGGCTTCGGGGCAGTCACCTGGCTGAGAGGTAGCAAAGGAACCTAGCTTCCTGGTGCCCAGCACCAGCGGAATCTAGGGTCAGGTCTGAGTTGCTTGGTTGCAGCTGTCTCTGTGGCTAGGGGAAGTCACCCGGCTAGTCCGGGACAGGGTGGGCACTCCCAGCAGGAAACAGCAGCAACGTGCAGATGAAGAGAAGCCTGCAGTTGTGTGCAGGGTGGGCACAGGTGCACAGTAAGTGCAGGCACAGGGGACCCGGTGGTGATGCTAAGTATCAACGCAGTCAGACATAACACGTAAACAAAAACATCACCACCTGCCAGGTAGGAAGTGCAGCCAAGCTACAAAACCTAGGGCTGAGAAGCAGAACCCACTTCCGGTAGTTCTGTGATGTTGGGGCCGGGAGAGGGAGGGTGGTCCTCTCTGCAGTAACATTTAAGTTGAGACCTCAGCAGGAGCCAGTAGGCAAAGGGTGGGGAGAAAACCGTACATCAGACAGGAACAGCCAGCGCAAAGGCTTGGAGGCGGGAAAGCCACTGGCCCACTGAAAGATGGCCTATGTGGCAGAGTGTGGCTGAGGGCAGTGCTGGGAGGTGAGGACAGACCCACGAGCAAGGTCAGGTTAGTTCTGACTCAGGAGACCTCTGTAAGGAGTCTGCATTTATCCTAAATGTAGAGGCACGGGTGCCTGCCCCATAGCCATGATTTGCCCCCTTCAACTACTTACTTATTTTGGTGTGTTTCAAAGTAAATTAGATAAATTATGACATTTCATCCATAACACTTTGGCATGCATTTCTAAAAAACAGTATCGTACAAAGGCAAAATACCTTTATCATATTTACTAAAGTTAATAACTTAATATCATCTAATACCTAATCCACATTCAAATTTCCCTAATTGTCCCCCAAATGCCTTTAATAGCTGGTTTGTTCAAGGCAATGTCCAATTGGGATATGTCTCTTTAATCATTTTTAATTAGATGCAATCACCCTTCCCACCAACCCACTGCCCCTTTTTGGGGGCTCTTCATAATACTGACTTTTCTGAAGAGTTCAAGCCAATCATCCTTTGAGATGTCCCATCACATTGTGGATTTCTGAATGTTTCCTCAGATCTATCATATCTATCTCCGTCATCATAATTACCACCATCTGTCTTCCAGATGCTGCTCTGGAGTCCCAATTGTATCTCATTAGGAAGCGCCCAACATCTGGCTGTCCCACTTAGTGAGGCTGAAACTCACCGTGGGTGAGGCTGTGACAGCCACACCTCTGCGTTGTGAAGGTATGTTTCACACTCGGTGACCACTTAAGTAATCTATGGGGTGATTTCTTTGTGTTTTGTTGGTCTCTTTTTATTTAAGTTAGGGTAAACTTTACATACAGTAAATTCACCCTTTTTAGAGTGAGTTTTGCCAAATACATATACTCACATAACTATCGGCACAATCAAGAGGGAAAAAATTTTCCCATCACCCCCCAAAATTCGTGCATGCATCTTTGCAGTCAACACTTTCGCCCTACCCCCTGGAAACCAGTGAGCTGCCTTCTGCCCCGACTGCTTGCCTTCTGCATACTACTATATAAAAGGAATCTTTAGAATGTAGCTTTTTGAGTCTGACTTCCCACCATAGTGCATTTGAGACCCACCTTTGTTGATATGCTTATCAATTCGTTCCTTTTTCTTGCTGAGTATTCCACAGTGTAGCTGTACCAGTGTGTATCCATTTACCTCCTGAGGGACACCGGGTTGTTTACCTGAGGGAACTGCTCAGAGCCATGCGAATACTCAGCGTTAGCATCCTTGGTGATCCTTGCCTCACTCAGGTATTTAATTGGGAATTAGCCGGAAGCATTTAACTAGCTGGAATTCTGAAAAGAAGAGCTTTACCTCATTGACTATGGTTATTTGGTCATCCTAAAATACACAAAAGTCAAGTTTACCCATATTCTGAATTTCTTCTCTTTAATTATCAAGTTTCAGACTAAGAATTTGGTGTAACAACATCAAATGGTGACTGATAAAGATTGACTTGTGGGTTTTTTTGGTGGAGGAGGGACTCTTATGGACTCTTTTCTATTATGGACTCATAGTGTGTTTACCTTCAACATCTTTAAATCTGTCACTGTCCCTATCTTCCCCCACCCTGCCTATTCATTGAAGGGGCACTTTATCAGGCATTGGAGCTACACAGACACGGAGACACAGTTCCCATTCTTAGACTCAGACTGGCAAAAGAGGCAAACAAGTAAATACAAAATTACAATGCAGTAAGCATAAATGGTCAATTAATATATGATAAAGGAGCTACAGACATACAATGGGGAGATGACAGCCTCTTCAGCAGCTGGTATTGGCAAAACTGGACAGCTACATGTAAGAGAACGAAACTGGATTACTGTCTAACCCCATACACAAAAGTAAACTCAAAGTGGATCAAAGACCTGAATGTAAGTCATGAAACCATAAAACTCTTAGAAAAAACATAGGCAAAAATCTGTTGGACATAAACATGAGCGACTTCTTCATGAACATGTCTCCCTGGGCAAGGAAAACAAAAGCAAAAATGAACAAATGGGACTATATCAAACTAAAAAACTTCTATACAGCAAGGGATACCATCAGTAGAACAAAAAGACATCTTACAGTATGGGAGAATATATTCATAAATGACATCCGATAAGGGGTTGACATCCAAATTATATAAAGAGCTCATACACCTCAACAAACAAAAAGCAAATAATCCAATTAAAAAATGGGCAGAGGAGCTGAACAGACACTTCTCCAAAGAAGAAATTCAGATGGCCAACAGGCACATGAAAAGATGCTCCACATCGCTAATCATCAGAGAAATGCAAATTAAAACCACAATGAGATATCACCTCACACCAGTTAGGATGGCCGCCATCCAAAAGACAAACAACAACAAATGTTGGCGAGGATGTGGAGGAAGGGGAACCCTCCTACACTGCTGGTGGGAATGTAAATTAGTACAACCATTGTGGAAAGCAGTATGGAGGTTCCTCAGAAATCTCAAAATAGAAATACTGTTTGACCCAGGAATTCCACTCCTAGGAATTTACCCTAAGAATGCAGCAGCCCAGTTTGAAAAAGACAGATGCACCCCTATGTTTATCGCAGCACTATTTACAATAGCCAAGAAGTGGAAGCAACCTAAGTGTCCATCAGTAGATGAATGGATAAAGAAGATGTGGTACATATACACAATGGACTATTTATTCAGCCATAAGAAGAAAACAAATCCTACCATTTGCAACAACATGGATGGAGCTGGAGGGTATTATGCTCAGTGAAATAAGCCAGGTGGAGAAAGACAAGTATCAAATGATCTCACTCATATGTGGAATATAAGAACAAAGAAAAAACTGAAGGAAGAAAACAGCAGCAGATTCACAGAACCCAAGAATGGACTAAACAGTTACCAAAGGGAAAGGGACTGGGGAGTATGGGAGGGAAGGGAGGGACAAGGGGGAAAAGGGCTATTACAATTAGCACACATAATGTAGCGGGTGTGGGGATGGGGTGGGGGGATACGGGGGAGGCAGTATAACACAGAAAAGACAAGTAGTGATTCTATAACATGCTTCTATACTGATGGACAGTGACTGCAATGGGGTATGTGGTGGGGACTTGATAATAGGGGGAGTCTAGTAACCATAATGTTGCTCATGTAATTGTATATTAATAATAGCAAAAATTTTTTAAATGTTAAAGAAATATGGTAAAGATAAATGAATGTCTAGATAAAAATTACAACACCGTGTTATAATAGTAATGAGAGAAGTATCTGTGGGATTCTGTGATTCTGAGAAATCAAGCTAGTATTACGTTTGAGGAGACTTAAGAGCTTTCCTTCTGAGTTCTTGTCTGGCACTTTGTTTCTCATCTTTGACTTCTCTTTCTTGCCCACCTGTCGGTTACTTGAACATTTTTTTAGAATTGTTTGACTTATCTACATTGTTTCTGAGTGCCTTCCACTGTATAAGCCTTTGAAGTGGTTCCTCTAAGTATGACATTATACACATGCACTTTTCACAGTTCACTGGTACCGACATTTTATCCGGCTGAGTGAAGTACAGAAACCTTACTTCCCTTCACCCTCTCCTGTTTGTAATAACCTTAAATAATTCCTCTGCACACGTTGAGAACCAGATCAGATGGTGTATATTAAAGTTTTGCTCTGACTGTTGAACATTAATTTAAAAAGCTCCAGTGAAAAGCCGACTGCATTACTTTTACCCCTTCCATTGTTCTTCCTTCCAGATGTTCCCAGATTCCTTCTTTTATCATTTCCTTTCTGTTTAGAGATCCTTGTTTAGCCTTTTGATTTGTAAGTTTTAGTTATCCTGCCTCTGAGAATGTTTCAATTTCTCTTTATTCTTGTGGTAATTCTCGCTGAATACAGAATTCTGGGTTGACATTTCTTTACTTTCAGGGCTTAAAAAATTCCATGCTTCTTCTTTCTGGCTACTGTGGCTTCTGGTAAGATGTCACCGTCATTAAGTCTGTTTCCTGCATTGGTAAGGTGTCCTTTTTCTCTGGTTGCTTTCAAGATTTTTCCTTTTCTTTTAGTTTTTGGAAGTTTGACTGTGATAGATCTTGGCATGGATTTCTTTGGGTTCATTCAGCTTCTTGACTGTGTAGCCATTACTTCTTTGACTGCTTCTCACCACCCTTTCTCCTCACCTTCCGGGACTCTGATGATGCAAATACTACATTTGTTGTTAACAGTCACACAGGTCCCTGAAGCTCTGCTTTATTGTTTGTTTTTCAAACTATTTTCTGTTGTTCAGATTGGGTAATTTCTATTGATTTATCTTCAGATTCAGTGATCGTTTCTTCCACTGTTAAGTCCATCAAGATTTTTACTTTGGTTATTGTTGTTTCCAGTTCTAAAGTTTCTATCTGGTTCTTGGTATCTTCTATTTCTTTGCTGAGACATAAGGCATTTTTATGATGCCTGTTGTAAAATCCTGGGCATAGAACCCTAACACCTGAGCCAGCTTGCTTGCTATTGCTGTCTGTTGTCTGCTCTCAGTTAAGTTGAGATTTTCATGCTTTTTGGTATGATGAATTTTTTTTATTAAGGTATTATTGATATACTCTTATGAAGGTTTCACATGAAAAAACAATGTGGTTACATTCACCCATATTATTAAGTCCCCACCCATACCCCAATGCAGTCACTGTCCATCAGTGTAGTAAGATGCCACAGAGGTATGATGAATTTTAAATTGAATCCTGTACATTTGGAGTATTATGTTATAAAGCTCTGGATCTTACCTAATCTTTTCTCTTAGCAGGTCTCTTCTGACACAGTGTCAGAGGGGAAAAGCAGATGCCACCTTACTGCCAGTTGGGGTGGGAGTCTGGCCCTCCACCCAGCCTTTGCTGGCAGAGGTGCAAAAGGTGCTGCAGTTTTTCTGTGGTGTGTGGCTAGAGTACAGCAGTTACTGTCTGTAAGTTTGCCGTCTTGCTGGACTGCCCGTCCTGGTCCTTTGGCTAGAGAAAACAGGCTTCTGTGGTCTGAACACATGAACACATGAAGCAAAAAGAAAATCTTAAATACTCTGTTGTATTCTTCAGGTCCTGAGGAGCCAGCCAGTCTGCCTTCTTTTCTCCATCTTTTGGAGTCCTCTTACATTTGTTTCATATATAACATCCAAGGTTTTCAGCTGTACTTAGTGGGAGGAATAGGGAAAAGTGCATCTAGTTCATTTCCAGAAGCAGAAAGAGTAGAGTCAGCACTTATCTTTTTATGCCTAAATTGTCCCATCTTTGGCCAGTGGGACAAGCTGGCTCCTTTTGACATACTTATTATGTCATAAGCTTCCCTGCATCCCAAAATGTTCTGGCTGACCTTGTTTTCTCCCTACCCTGCCCTGGAAACAGTCTCTTATACAAGGAGCCTGGCTTGGTCTACTGTAACCAAATACCACAGCTGGCATGGCTTACACAACAGACATTCCTTACAGTTCCAGAGGCTGGGAAGTCCAAGGTCGAGGAGCTGGCCAGTTCGGTTCTTGGTGAGGGTCCTCTCCTGCCTCGTGGCCAGCCGTCTTCTTGCTATGTTCCCATGTGGCCTCTCCTCCGTATATGCTTATGGAGAGTCTCTCCTCCTACAAGGACACTAATCCCATCACGAGGGTCCCATTCTTATGACCTCATATGAACCGAATGACTTCCCCAAGAACCCGCCTCCTACAGCCATCTCATGGGGGTTAGGGCTTCAGCACAGGCATTTTGACAGGACACATTCAGTCCATAACCTCATTCCTCTTGGCAACAAGTGGTTCAGACACTGGCCTTTCTCTCTTCCTGAAGAAGATGGCAGGAGACCAAGGGCTCTCTCCTTTACGTGGGGTGTCTGGCATGGGGGCCACCTACTTGCTGGTGGGCTAAAGACTACACCAGTACAGAGAGGACAAAGCCAAGAGCAGCACAGGGCTGGGAGCTGGGACTCTGATTGTCCAACCTAAAGACAAGCTGTCACCCTGATAGGCCTCAGTCAGCAGCTGAGAAAATGAGTGATGGGTCAGGGACATCCATATGTCACCTGTTTCCTCTCACAGAAACCTGTGATCTGAACCCAGAAAGAAACATGTGCACACACTCCTTTACACTTCTGTTTATTCCTCCTGCTTGTGAAAACCATTGACAAGTACCATTCATGGGGAAGGGAAGGCAATGCTGGCAAAGGTCTTCAGAATCCCCATGCTGAATTTTCAAAGTGGGAACCTAGGAAGCCAGAGATCTGAGAGGCCAGGCGCCGGGGTCCTGGAGCTGGGGCCACCCCCGTTAGAGAAGTCCGGAGGGCCCTGGCCCAATGCAGGCAGGCGGCCCCACACAGCCCAGCATTCTTCTCAGCCCAGGGGGCTCATCAGGGTCTGGGCCTGCTTCAGTTCTGCAGGGGTGGGGAGCAGTCAGGCGGGGTCTGGGAGGGCCCCTTTCCTCTCCACTTAGAACTGAGCCTCACCTGCCAGGAGGACCTGGAACTTGTCTGCCGACAGGGACATGGCAATAGGCCGGGCCGGCGCCCCCGAGGCAGCTGCCACCTCCAGCCGCAGGTGCACCACGGGCTCTCGCACAGACTGCAGCAGGCTGGAGCTCAGGGTGTAGTCCACACGCCAGCCCACGCCCGCCAGCCTGTTCACTGCGAGACAGGGCAGGGCTCTCAAGATGGCAGGCTGGCGGGCCAGGCAGCCCCCAGCCCTTCAAGGCCTTGTGGCCTGAGAAGCTCTCAACCCTCTCACCCAGAGCAGGGACTCAATAACTGCAAGCTCCAACTCCCCACAGCAGATCCGAGGGAAGAGGCCTGGGTGGCGTCAGGAGCCAGCGCTGGCTGCCCTACACGTGACGGCGGTTAGGGCTCCTTTCTGAGGACAGCCGCCTCCGTGCTGCAGGCACCTTCTCGACTGGAACCCAGACCCCACCCTGGTCTGCCCCCCACTCACCACGGAGGCTGCAGGCCCGCAGGTGCTCCTGCAGGGGGCTCTGCTTCTCCTCATAACAGCGACACAGGCTGGCTGCATGTTCTGGGGGCAGAAAGGAGGTCCCTGAGGTAGCAGGTGGAGGCTGGGGCTGCTCTGAGGGCAGACCTAGGGTCCTGGCTCGGAGAGGGAAGGATGCATCTCAGGGTCACACTGGCCCACAGGTCACCCGCCTGCTGCCTGAGCCCCCCTACCTTTGGGCAGTCCCAGCTGCTGCAACTCGCTGGACAGGGACTCGCCATCCACGCGATGTTTGGACGCACTGGAGAGGATGAAACTCAGCACCGCCACGGTGGCCTTCACGTCGCCCGACTCTGGGAGGACCCGTGAGCATGGTGGGGGTGTCACTGTGGCCCCAGGCGCCTCCTTGTTGCCCCACTATCTTCAGCTCAGAGCCCCCAGGCCTCCTTGAGCCACCAGCCCTGCTACCGCGTACCGGGAGCTGGCAGAGGACCCTGGGGTGAGCCTGTCAATGTCTTTCTTCCCCTCATGTTCCTCTGCCGAGGTGGGGAGTCAGGGTGGACTGCTGGGAGCAGGGGCCTCCGTGCCAGGCCCCGGGCCAAGTACCCATGGTCACCCAGAGGCTTGTGGACTTGGGGCGGGGGCGGTTACTCACCAAACCTGGCGTCGGCGGTGAGCTTCGGGATCTTCTCGTACTGTGGGGAAAGGAGGCGCTCAGCGGGGGCACCGGCGCCTGCCCGGGCCTGGATCCTGCGGTAAGGATGTTCGGTATCCAGGGGCGGCGGAACGCTCCTCACCCTCATCCCTGGGTCTGGGTTAGTTCAGGGCAGTGCGGGGTCACAGGGTCATGGGACAAGGGGGTGCTGGGCCCTGCACTCACGTCAATCCCCTGTCCCAGAAGCTCCTTCAGCACCTGGCTACACAGCAGCCGCAGCTTCACGGAGGACTGAAGGGGGAGGCCTCACATGAGCCACAGGGCCCACTGCACCCCTCCATGCCGGGGGGACGCTAGCATGGGCAGAGAGCACCGAGGGCCCAGCCCCAGGGACCTGACCACCCTCCACCTGCACGGCCTATCCCCGACCCCACCCTCCCCACCACCGACAGGACCCCGGGCACTCAACAATCTTGGCCAGCGTGCTGATCTCCGCCAGGACCCAGTCAGGGCAGTCCAGATCACCACAGAACCGGAACCTCTGCACAGGAGGGAGGTGAGTGGTCAGGCTGGAGGGAGGGCTGAGGTGTGCTCAGGTGTCTCCCACACCTGCTCCTCAGGGACCCTCGCTCCTTGTCCAAGATGGATGACCTCTGGGCACTTCTCCCCAGGCTGTTTGGACAACTCTCCCCTGACCCACCTTGCCACCAAACTCGTCCAGACGCCCACCCCAGGTATTCATCTGCTCAGCAAACATCAGCTGGGTGCCTGCTCTGCGGCAGATCCCACCCTACGTGCTGGGAGTATTGCACGGAAGAGAACCAAACCCCTGGCCTCATTCATCTCCATCAGCGACCTCTCCCCTCACTTCCCTCCCCGGCTCCAGCCACACTGGCCTCCCTGCCGTTCCTCCGTCCCACCAGGCGCACGGCTGCCGTCATCCAAGCCCTCTCCTCTGTGCAGCCTGCCCGTCCTCACTTCATTCAGGTCTCTCTTCAAATACTTCTTGACCATCTCTGGTCAAGGGACGGGCCTTCTCTGACCACGCCTTTTCAAATAGCCCCTCACACAAGGACGTATCAGGGGCCAATGAGTATGTTCATTATCTTGATTGTGGTAACGGTTTCACAAGCATGTATGTATCAGATCTTACCAAACTGTACATTTACCTATGTGTGGCTTATTGTATGAAGATTTTTATTGTTAAAAAAATAGCTCTTCACCACCATCTTCATCTCCACAGCATTTATCACTGCACATGACACGTTTTATTATTTATTCGAGGTCTGTTTCTTCTGTTAGAATGCAAACCCATCCTGTCAACCATGTCTTACCAATATCCTCTTTTCCCCAATCAACTGTCCTTTGTCCTGCTTGCCTGGCAAAGCTCTAACCCACCATACTGTGCATGTCCGTCTTGCCGCACCTCTACCTGGGCTGATTACAAATGCTGGGCACAAAAGCCCACAAACTGAAGACGCTCGTATCCATGTTCTCCCGACTCTGCCGGGCCCGCACTGCAGCCTGGCAACTCCACGTCCTCTACCTGGGCCCACAGTTCGCCTTACCAACCACTGCAGACCTGTTCCACAACCTCCAACCCTCCTGCCCATTTTCACTTGCCACATCCACCCGCCACACCAGACTCAACTTCGCTGGGGCTTTTATGTGGGCCTCCAACGAAGTTCTCTAGCCACGGTCACAAAGGACTCCTGTCACTAAATCCAGTCTTCCTTCCTTCCGTAGCAGCATCCCTCCTGAAGCAGCATTCTCTTCTGGACCCCTCCCCTAGCCCGGCCCAGGTCTCACTGTGGCTCGCTCTCCTTTCCCCAGGCCCCGAATGGCGGTCTCCTCAGACCGCCTGCTGTCATCAACTTGGGGCCCAGGGCTGGGACTACTGGCGAGGTGGCGACAGTCCTGTACTTCTTTCTCTATTTCAGGGTTTTTGAACCTTTTTGCGACATAGACTCATCTGACATTTGATGAAGTCCATAGGCCTTTCTCAAAACAATGTTTGTAAATGTGTAAAATACATAGGATTGCAAAGAAAACTAATGAAAAGTCATCAAAATATTCAAAACAAATTGGTGATACGGTATATGCTTCAAGTCTAACAACCCTTGTAATTTAGAAATGACACGCATAAACAATATGCAAACAATGCCAACAGCTGTCATGGGATGTGAAAACATCTGATTTCAATTAGTGACAAAGTCAGAGGTGCTGATAGTGGGCTGTGTTGCTGACATTCATAACTGAAGGAAATGACTATTTTTCAGTTTGAAATTAGTGAAAATGAAATGTAAGATTTTTCCTAAGTTCATGGGCCCCTGGCTTCTACCCATAGAAGTCTTCTACCATCTCTTTTTCTGACTTCTACCATCTCTCCATTATTTTTTTTTTTTAACTGCAGAATGTGTTCCTTGTGTAATTCTTAAAATGCTGGCATTTCTCTAGGCTAGGCCCTCTCTTCCTAATTTAGTTTCTTGCTGAGATAAGTTCCAAGTCTTTAGGGTTCAAAGATCGTTCAAAAATTTGTCGTTGTGGATTCTCTTCTGAGCCCCTCACCCTTAAATCCGGACTGTGCCCTAGCCAGCTGCCCTTGGTGGCTCACTGGCACCTCACTCGGCACGTATGAAGTGGCCAATGCTCCTCCCACTGAAACCTGCTCTCCTTCCCGGGTTCCCTACCCCACTGGGCACCAAGCCCAGACACCTCCCTCTCCTTTTCCGCTCATGCATTTAGCCCCTGAGCCCTGCTGGCTTCCCCCACTTCTAGCTCCTCTCTCCACCCTAACCCAGGTCACTGCCATCTCCTGGGGATCTGCTGCCCCAGCTTGGACTCTCTGCTCCCCTCCCGCTTTCTCCACAAGTCGGCCAAAAGGATCTTCCTAGCTTCCCAGTGCCATCTTCTTGAAGTTCAAACTCCTTTTCGTGGCTTTCAAGACACAGCAAGATTTGGCCTTTACTTACCTGTCCGGCCTCATCTTCCATTAACCTCCAGTTTATACTCTTCCATCTACGTGAAATGCATTCACTCCTAGGGGACTGTGCTCCCTCTCATCTGGTCTTGGAACATGCTGTTCCCTGTCTGAAGATACAGCCCCCATCCCCAGTGCCTCCTAACCTCTGGTACACAAACTGCACTGTACCCAGCCAGCACTTTCTTCCCTGCCCTAAACTGGTATTATTCTGGGGAAGCCTCCTATGCCCGAGGCACTGTCAGGGCCCTTCCCTCAAGCCTTAACTATGCCTGTCAATTCAAGCCTCTTCAGCGAGGTCCTAGTGCCCGACACGTGCATGGTATAGAGTAGGAACTCAAAATCTGCTGAAGGAATGACTGGATGCATGGGTTGGGAAGCCCCGACTCCAAATCTACTCTTTTCTGGCTCTGGGAGGAGCGGAGGAGCTTCCAAACAGTGAGGAACACTGAGCCAAACTGTAGGCAAGTTCTTTCCCAAGTCTCAAGGGAGAGCTGGTAAGCAGGCGCCTTGGGGAGATGCTCTTGGGGCCAGAGAAAGCCTGGAAGGGCTCCTCCCCAGAAGGCGCGGCCCCTCCTGCCCGCCGAGGAAGCTCCGGGGGCTCCACGCGGGCCGGCGGGCCTCGCCCGACCCCCTGCTGGGGAGGGCGTGGAGGGGGCTCTTCTCCCCGCGCCGCAGGCGTCTGCGGAGGGCCGGCGCAGACCGCGCATCGCGCCCCATTCACCCCGCGGCGGCAGCGGCGAGACCGGGGAGTCCTCTCCCGCGCGCCCCGCGCGCCCCCAGCGCCCCCAGCGCCCCCTGCCGCGCAGCCCCCCTCGGCCTACCATCGCGCCAGGAGCCCCGGGCCGCAGAGCCGCCCCTTCCGGCGGCGCCGGTCACCTGACGCGTCGGCCACGTGACGCCGGGCGGGCACGCCCCTCGGTCGGCCTGCCCAGAGCCCTGCCCCGGCCGTGACCGTCACGGACGCCGGCCCCCAGTGTAACCGCGGACGGGGTCACAGCAGTAAAAAAGAGGAGGGGAAGCCATTTCATTCGTCCCGCCTAAGGGAGGAGGAGCCGGGCCCTGGTCCGGCGCGAGGAACTCTCCTGCGAAGGGGGGTTCAGGTCGTTTCCGTGTTTCCCGCCAGTAAGCAGTGCCATTATATAAGCTGTGGCTGTGACAAAAGACGTTTTTAATCTATCAAAATGTCAACAGCGCTGCTGTTGAAAACTCTATTATTAGAGTGTGGGGAAAATGGAAGCTCCTAAGGCCAGAATCCTCACTGACCCTAAACTACTTGATGATGTGACTGGCCTGCCGCTAGGCTACTGCTTCCACACCTCAGGCGATAAGCTATTATTGACTGAGTCACTGTATAAAGGGCTCTGCCCAGTGCTCTGGGGGGAGGCAGAGATGAAGGAGGATTATAGACCTGCAGACTGCTGGATGCAGATGTAATTCTAGTGCCCAACCTGTCCACTCCAGGAGAACAAAGCCGGTAATAAACCCTTTCATCCCCAGAACAATTCTCAGCAAATCCATAGTGAATTTTCCCCAGAGATGAAACCCATTGGCAAGACAGAGGCTCAGAGAGGATCAGCCTCAGCCCAAGCCACTGAGCTAACAGGGGAGGGCCTGACTGGACCCAGGAACCATGTGCCTAGCTAAGGCCCTGTCCTTTAGCTCCACTGGGACGGGGGGGGGTGGGGGGTCCAGTCCAGCCTCTGGCCAGGATATGATTTTGTGGCTTCTAACACCAAGGCACACCTCAACTCTCCTCCTCTCTCCTACAACAGGCAGCCACACCCACACATCAAAGGTAAGCATCTCCCTGAGGGGTGTGAGGGGTGGGGGCCCAGGGCTCAGGTCAGCTCCTTGGGTTGGACCAGGTGGCCAGTCCCAACGAGTGCCTGTGCACATCCACCTTCAGCTGGGCCACTGCTGGGGGCAGAGGGGCTGCAGAGCCCTGGGGGGATTCCAGGGATGAGCCCTCCTGGAGACTGGCCACCTCCTTGCAGCCCCCATAGCATCACTGCTGTCCCCAGACCCACCACAAGCCCTGTCCCTCCAGTTTGCCTCCCCAGGCTTCAAAAACCCTGGACTTTGTACCCACCCCACTCTTCAAGCTTGGTTTCTTGTCCAGGGGGCCACTAAAGAAGGAACTGGTCCCACGTGGTAGAGAAAGTCTTAAGAGATGACCTGTGTCAGGATTAGCTCCACCTTCATTCAGTCCCTCACCAAATGCCCACTGTCCACTCCCTCTGCCAGGCTCCAGAGAGACAGGCCACGCAGAGTGACTGCCCTGAGGAGTTAACTTCTCAGGTAAAAGACAGACAACAGGCAGACCCTCAGACCCTGAGGTCCTCTGGTTAGGCAGATGCCCAGGGCTGGGGGGAGATGGTGGTGGTGGGTATGAATGAGGAGAGGGGGGCAACCACGGGGAGAAGATGTTCAGGCAGAAGGCCCAGCTTGTGAAAGTGTTCTATCTGAAAGGCTTCCTAACTCTGCCCACTGTAGGCCCCAGCTGGGTCACAGGTAAAGGTTTCATGATGATTTTTTAAAATGATATTTCATGCATTCTAACTATGTAACTAAACATTATTGTAATCTACACTACAAAATACAAAGAAGTTTAAAGGAACAAAAAAAAATCAGTAAACCCCTTCTCTTCCCAAATGACTGCTCTCACAGCCCTTTCTGGCCTTTTCGGGGCTGAGAGCACTGGAAGAGGAGTCTGACCATGCTGCTGGTGACTGTGGGCAGGTCTCTGGGGCCTTGATTTTCTTCATCAAATTAAGGAAGGACAGGGTTTGACTAGGACTAGACCAGTGTCTGAAAGTCAGAATTGCCACATAAAGCTGTATAGGCTGTGCACTGCACAACTCCAGGAGAACGGGTATTCTCATAATCTGCGTGAACAGAGCTTCCAGTGCAGGGCAACAAGGGGGGCTATCCCAAATGTGGAATGTGAACCTGTTGGTACACAAGATGACTTTAGGTGGTAGGCAGATGCAGTTATTTTTAGTTACCTTCTATTTATAGTAACTGATACTGATTTTCCACCTATCCGAATCCCTTGAACAGCTTGTTAAACCACAGTATTCTGAGTCTACTCCCCAGAGTTGCTGATTGACCAAGTCTGGGGTGGAGCCTGAGAATTTGCATTTCTAACAGTTCCCAGGTAATGCTGGTGCTGGGGGTTCAGACACCCCACTTAGAGAATCACTAATCAAGTTGTCTTTTTAAATTCATTTGCTTAGGTTTTTAAAGAGAGTTGTCTTAAAGCACGTGGATAGCATCACTAAGGAAATGCAAATTAGGACCATGGTAAAAAATTACTACATATCTATTAGAACAGCTAAACTAGAAAGTAGTGACAATATGAAATCCTGGTGAGGATGCAGATAAAATTGAATCCCTTACACATTGCTGGTGGGAATGTAAAATGCTACAGACACTCTGGAAAATAGTTTGGCAGTTTCTTTAAAAACTGAACATATATGAATAGTTGAATGATTAAAAATGGCGGCATGAAAGACCTATACCCTGAAAACTACGAGACACTCCTAAGAGAAATTAAAGAGGACACTAACAAATGGAAATTCATCCCATGCTCTTGGCTAGGAAGAATAAATATTGTCAAAATGGCTATACTACCTAAAGCAATCTGCAGATTCAACACAATCCCTATCAAACTACCAACAGCTTTCTTCAATGAACTGGAACATATAATTCTAAAATTCACATGGAACCACAAAAGACCCCAAATAGCCAAAGCAATCCTGAGAAGGAAGAATAAAACAGGGGGAATTATGCTCCCAGACTTCAAGCTCTACTACAAAGCTACAGTAATCAAGGGAATTTGGTATTGGCACAAGAACAGACCTACAGACCAGTGGAACAGAATAGAAAATACAGACATTAACCCAAACATATACAGTCAATTAATATATGATAAAGGAGCCTTGGATATACAATGGGGAGATGACAACCTCTTCAGCAGCTGGTGTTGGCAAAACTGGACAGCTACATGTAAGAGAATGAAACTGAACTACTGTCTAACCCCATACACAAAAGTAAACTCAAAATGGATCAAAGACCTGAATGTAAGTCATGAAACCATAAAGCTCATAGAAGAAAACATAGGCAAAAATCTGTTGGACATAAACATGAGCGACTTCTTCATGAACATATCTCCCCGGGCAAGGGAAACAAAAGCAAAAATGAACAAATGGGACTATATCAAGCTGAAAAGCTTCTGTACAGCAAAGGACACCATCAGTAGAACAAAAAGACATCCTACAGTATGGGAGAATATATTCCTAAATTACATATCCGATAAGGGGTTGACATCCAAAATATATAAAGAACTCACACACCTTAACAAACAAAAAGCAAATAATACAATTAAGAAATGAACAGAGGATATGAATAGACACTTCTCCAACAAAGAAATTCAGATGGCCAACAGGCACACGAAAAGATGCCCCACATCGCTAATCATCAGAGAAGTGCAAATTAAAACCACAATGAGATATCACCTCACACCAGTAAGGATGGCCAACATCCAAAACACAAACAACAACAAATGTTGGCAAGGATGTGGAGAGAGGGGAACCCTCCTACACTGCTGGTGGGAATGCAAATTAGTTCAACCATTGTGGAAAGCAGTATGGAGATTCCTCAAAAAACTCAAAATAGAAATAACATTTGACCCAGGAATCCCACTCCTAGGAATTTACCCTAAGACTGCAGCAGCCCAGCTTCAAAAAGACAGATGCACCCCTATGTTTATCGCAGCACTATTTACAATAGCAAAGAAATGGAAGCAACCTAAGTGTCCATCAGTAGATGAATGGATAAAGAAGATGTGATACATATACACAATGGAATACTATTCAGCCATAAGAAAAACAAATCCTACCATTTGCAGCAACATGGATGGAACCAAAGGGTATTATGCTCAGTGAAATAAGTCAGGTGGAGAAAGAGAAGTACCAAATGATATTCCTCATTTGTGGAGTATAACAACGAAGTAAAACTGAAGGAACAAAATAGCAGAAGACTCATAGACTCCAAGAAGGGACTAGCAGTTACCAAAGGGGAGGGGTGGGGGAGAACAGGCGGGGAAGGAATGAGAAGGGGATTGAGGGGTATCATGATTGGTGCACATGGTATAGGGGGTCATGTCATGGGGAAGACAGTGTCGCTCAGAGAAGACAAACAGGGACTGTGTGGCATCTTACTACACTGATAGACAGTGCATGCAATGGGCTATGGGGGGACTCGATAATAAGGGTGAATGTAATAACCACATTGTTTTTCTTGTGAAACCTTCATAAGAATGTATATCAATGGTAACAATATAAAAAATGAATAGTCAACCCACACATGCAAAAAACTGAACATATTATCTTCTATATGACCTAGAGATTGCATGCCTGGACATTAATCCCAGAAAAATGAAAACTTACATCTGCACAAAAACCTGTACACGACTGTTCATGGCAGATTTATTTGTAATAGCCCCAAACTGGAAACAACTAAGTATGCCCTTGATGATGAAAGCAAATTGTTTTATATCCATACTGTAAAGTACTATTTAACAATAAAAAGGAACAAACTGTGGATATATGCAAGAACTTGGATGGGTTTTAAAGATAATATGCTGAGTGGGGAAAAAAGAGCCAAATTTAAAAGGTCACAGAACAGTCTAAACAGTCTGTAACTGCTGAGACTGTAAGAGACAAAATCATCGAGGTGGACAGCAGACTAGGGGTCGCCAGGGGATAAGGATGGTGGGAGGGAGGCGATCGGCGTGACTACAAAGGACTACCAGAGGGAGAGCTTTGTGGTGATGGAACAGTTCTGTATCTTGATTTTAGGTGGTCACATGGATCTACATTTATGATAAATGATGTAGAACTATACATTTGGCATTTTTTTGGTATTGCACTGCACTTACATCAATGGAGACCATTGCAGGAAAGGGAGTGAGGGTCCATAGAATCTCCCTGCACTCTTTGAAATCTCCTCTGAATCTAGAATGATTTCAAATTAAAAAGTTAAAAACGAAAAATAACTTATTTAATAATTTACTTTATGTTTGTTGAGCTGTGCGAGTTCTTTGTATATTTTGGATGTCAACCCCTTATCGGATACGTCATTTATGAATATATTCTCCCATACTGTAGGATGTCTTTTTGTTCTACTGATGGTGTCCTTTGCTGTACAGAAGCTTTTCAGCTTGATATAGTCCCACTTGTTCATTTTTGCTTTTGTTTCCCTTGCTCGGGGAGATACGTTCATAAAGAAGTCGCTCATGTTTATGTCCAAGAAAATTTTGCCTATGTTTTTTTCTAAGAGTTTTATGGTTTCATGACTTATATTCAGGTCTTTGATCCACCTTGAGTTTACCTTTGTGTATGGGGTTAGACAGTAGTCCAGTTTCATTCTCTTACATGTAGCTGTCCAGTTCTTCCAACACCAGCTGCTGAAGAGGCTGTCATCTCCCCATTGTATATCCAAGGCTCCTTTACCAAATATGAATTGACTGTAGGTGTTTGGGTTAATGTTTGGATTTTCTATTCTGTTCCACTGGTCTGTGGGTCTGTTTTTGCCAGTACCAAATTGTCTTGATTACTGTGGCTTTGTAGTAGAGCTTGAAGTCAGGGAGCGTAATTCCCCCTGTTTGATTCCTCCTTCTCAGGATTGCTTTGGCTATTCGGGGTCTTTTCTGGTTCCATATGAATTTTAGAATTACTTGTTCCAGTTCATTGAAGAAAGCTGTTGGTAGTTTGATAGGGATTGTGTTGAATCTGTAGATTGCTTTAGGTGGTATAGCCATTTTGACAATATTTATTCTACCTAGCCAAGAGCATGGGATGAATTTCCATTTGTTAGTGTCCTCTTTAATTTCTCTTAGGAGTGTCTTGTAGTTTTCAGAGTATAGGTCTTTCACTTCCTTCGTTAGGTTTATTCCTAGGTATTTTATTCTTTTTGATGCAATTGTGAATGGAATTGTTTTTCTGATTTCTCTTTCTGTTAGTTCATCGTTAGTGTATAGGAAAACAACAGATTTCTGTGTGTTAATTTTGTATCCTGCAACTTTGCTGAATTCAGATATTAGTTCTAGTAGTTTTGGAGTGGAGTCTTTAGGGTTTTTTATGTACAATATCATGTCATCTGCAAATAGTGACAATTTGACTTCTTCTTTACCAGTCTGGATTTCTTTGTTTTGTCTGATTGCCATGGCTAGGACCTCCAGTACTATGTTGAATGACAGTGGAGAGAGTGGGCACCCCTGTCTTGTTCCTGATCTTAGATGAAAAGCTTTCAGCTTCTTGCTGTTAAGTATGATGTTAGCTGTGGGTTTGTCATATATGGCCTTTATGATGTTGAGGTACTTGCCGTCTATACCCATTTTGTTGAGAGTTTTAATCATGAATGGATGCTGAATTTTGTCAAATGCTTTTTCAGCATCTATGGAGATGATCATGTGGTTTTTGTTCTTCTTTTTATTGATGTGGTGGATGATGTTGATGGATTTTCGAATGTTGTACCATCCTTGCATCCCTGGGATGAATCCCACTTGATCATGGTGTATGATCCTCTTGATGTATTTTTGAATTTGGTTTGCAAATATTTTGTTGAGTATTTTTGCATCTACGTTCATCAGGGATATTGGTCTGTAATTTCCTTTTTTGGTCAGGTCTTTGCCTGGTTTTGGTATTAGAGTGGTGCTGGCTTCATAGAATGAGTTTGGAAGTATTCTCTCCTCTTCTATTTTTTGGTAAACTTTAAGGAGAATGGGTATTATTTCTTATCTATATGTCTGGTAAAATTCAGAGTGAATCCATCTGGCCGGGGGGTTTTGTTCTTAGGTAGTTTTTTGATTACCGATTCAATTTCGTTGGTGGTAATTGGTCTGTTTAGGTTTTCTGTTTCTTGCTTGGTCAGTCTTGGAAGGTTGTATTTTTCTAAGAAGTTGTCCATTTCTTCTAGGTTTTCCAGCTTGTTAGCATGTAGATTCTCATAATATTCTCTTATAATTCTTTGTATTTCTGTGGGGTCTGTCGTTATTTTTCCTTTCTCATTTCTGATTCTGTTTATGTGTGTAGATTCTCTTTTTCTATTAATGAGTCTGGCTAGGGGTTTATCTATTTTGTTTATTTTTTCAAAGAACCAGTTCTTGGTTTCATTGATTTTTTATATTGATTTATTCTTCTCAATTTTATTGATTTCTTCTCTGATCTTTATTATGTTCCTCCTTCTGGTGACTTTGGGCCTAATTTGTTCTTCTTTTTCCAATTTCAGTAATTGTGTCTTTAGACTATTCATTTGGGAATGTTCTTCCTTCTTTAAATAGGCCTGGATTGCAATATACTTTCCTCTTAGAACTGCCTTTGCTGCGTCCCACAGAAGTTGTGGCTTTGTGTTGTTGTTGTTGTTAGTCTCCATATATTCTTTGATTTCTGTTTTGATTTGGTCATTAACCCATTGATTAATTAGGAGAATGTTGTTAAGTCTCCGTGTATTTGTGAGCCTTTTTGTTTTCTTTCTAAAGTTTATTTCTAGTTTTATACCTTTGTGATCTGAGAAGTTGGTTGGTAGCATTTCAATATTTTTTAATTTACTGAGGTTCTTTTTGTGGCCTAGTATGTGGTCTATTCTGGAAAATGTTCCATGTGCACTTGAGAAGAATGTGTATCCTGCTGCTTTTGGGTGCAGAGTTCTGTAGATGTCTGTTTTTATCATTATGTAAGTCCTTCTTTATGTCTTGCTACTTTCTTCGTTTTGAAGTCTATTTTGTCTGATACAAGTACTGCAACACCTGCTTTTTTCTCTTTATTGTTTGCAGGAAATATCGTTTTCCATCCCTTCACTTTTAGTCTGTGTATATCTTTGGGTTTGAGGTGAGTTTCTTGTAGGTAGCATATAGATGGGTCTTGCTTTTTTTACCTATTCTGTTACTCTGTGTCTTTTGATTGGTGCATTCAGTCCATTTACATTTAGGGTGATTATTGATAGATATGTACTTATTGCCATTGCTGGCTTTAGATTTGTGGTTACCAAAGGTTCAAGGGTTGCTTCTTTACTATCTAACAATCTAACTTAACTTTCTTGTTAAGTTATTGTAAACACAGTATGATGTTTCTTTATTTCTCTCCCTTCTTATTCTTCCTACTCCACTCTTTATATACTAGGTGTTTTATTCTTTGCCTTTAGTTAGTATTTGGATGGTCTGCTTTCTTTGCTATGATTTTATTTTCTCTGGTGACATATTTTTAGCCTTAGGAGTGCTTCCCTCTAGAGCAGTCCCTTTAAGATATCCTGTAGAGGTGGTTTATGAGAGGCAAACTCTCTCAACTTTCGGTGTCTGGAAATTGTTTAATCCCTCCATCATATTTAAATGATAAGCGTGCTGGAAACAATATTCTTGGTTCAAGGCCCTTCTGTTTCATTACATTAAATATATCATGCCATTCTCTTTTGGCCTGTAAGGTTTCTGTTGAGAAGTCTGATGATAGTCTGATGGGTTTTCCTTTGTAGGTGATCTTTTTTCTCTCTCTAGCTGCCTTTAATACTCTGTCTTTATCTTTGATCTTTGCCATTTTAATTATTATGTGTCTTCGTGTTGTCTTTCTTTGGTCCCTTGTGTTGGGAGATCTGTGAGCTTCCATGGACTGCAAGACTATTTCCTTCCCCAGCATGGGGAAGTTTTCAGCAATTATTTCTTCAAAGACACTTTCTGTCCATTTTTCTCTCTTCTTCTTCTTCTGGTACTCCTATAATGCGAATATTTTTCCGTTTGGATTGGTCACACAGTTCTCTTAATATTCTTTCATTCCTAGAGATCCTTTTATCTCTCTCTGCCTCAGCTGCTCAGTATTCCTGTTCTCTGATTTCTATTCCATTAACAGTCTCTTGCATCTCGTCCAGTCTGGTGCTAAGCCCATCGATGGCTTGTCTCATTTCTGCATTGTCTTTCCTGACTTTCCTCACTTCCTCCCTCAGCTCTTGCATATTTCTCTGTAGATCCATCAGCATGGTTATGACTTTTATTCTGAATTCTTTTTCAGGAAGATTGTGCTTTTCCATCCCTTCAGGCTCCCTCTCTGGTGTTGTCTGGGTCTGGGTGAGCTTTATCTGTACCATATTCCTCTGTCTTTTCATGGCGATAGAAGTGGTCACTGGTAGGCGCCACATGTCAGCTGGGCTCTTTTAGAGTTAAAAAAAAAAAGAAAAAAAGGAAAATAAAAGGAGAAGGAAGAGAAAGAAACGAGAAAAAAGAAAGAAAGAAAAGAAATGAAAAGAAAGAAAAAGAAAAAAATGCCCACTGGGAGTAGATTCTGTAAGGATGCTGTAGGTGGCACTGTTGCCCCACCATTCCACAGCCACAGCTGCGCCACTCTAAAGGGCCGTTTGTAGCCCTGGCCTGGGCGGGAATGAATGGGAGGCTGTTGTTCTCTGTTTGGAGACTCAGTATGGCTACTTTTTCCCAGTCGCCAGCCAAGGTGTCTGAAATTCCCCAGAATTCCCTGCCTGAGTACGCTGGGATGACCACGCCCCTCAGCTGGGCACCCATCTCACCAAGACCGCCAAAAAAAGTATGCACTTTTATTTTGTCCTGGGGAGCCGACTGCGAGGACTCAGGCGCATTCCCAGCTCAAAACCTGCACCTTCTGCCTCTCCAATGTCCGATACACCGCGTGATGTGTGTCAGTGCTCCTGGCGCAGATCACCAGGGGTGGTTATTTCGCGGACCTGTACTTCCACTCCCTCCCAGGTCTGAATCTTCTCCTCCCGCCGGTGCCCTGGGGTGGGGGAGTGCTCGGGTCCTGCCGGGTCGCGGCTCCATATCTTACTCGCCTCGCAGGGTGCCGAGTCCTCTCAGGTGCAGATGCAGGCTGTGCACTGTCCTGTATATTCTGGTCTCTCTTTTAGGAATAGTTGTATTTGCTGTATTTTCATACATATATATGGTTTTGGGAGGAGATTTCCGCTGCCCTGCTCATGCTGCCATCTTCCCGGAACCTTTACAATCACTCTTGAAAAGGTGACAAAATCTCTTTAAAGAGGTAGAGAATAAAGACCATTTATGACAGAGACACAAGGATGACATCAAACTTCCTCTGAGAAAGTTTGTAAACTAAAAGATAATGGGCTATGATCTTTAATGTGCTGCCAGGGGGGGAAAAAGGCACCCTCCTATAATTCTATACTCAGAAAAAAGTCTTCAAAAAATGAAGGCAATATAAAGACTTTTTCACACAAACAAAGGCTAAGATAATTAATCACTAGCAGACCTGCATACAAGAAATATTAAAAGATGTTCTTTAGGCAGAAGAAAAATGATATCAGATGGAAATTTGTATCTACACAAAGGAATGAAGAGGATCAAAATGATAAATTTGTGGATAAATATAAATAACATTTTCTCATTTTCATCTCTTTAGAAAATACTGACAGTTTAAAACATAAGTAATAATATATTGTGGGGTTTATAAAAGTGTAGAAGTAAAATGGCAATGGGAATAGCACAAAGAACAGGAGGGGAAATGGAAGTATACTGTTGTAAGGTAGCCATTCCTTTTGAGGGTGGCAATAATCTCTGAAGCTCCCCCTGGAATACTGCATCCATCCTGGCAGTGGGGAGGGGGCAGTTTCTGAGACTGCCACTTGGCCCTTCCTACTGTAATGGCTTATATCCACAGGTCAGGGGATAAATGGGAGAACTCTGTTAGTTTCTAAGCATACTTATCATTATATATTTAGTGGGAAGAGAGATGACAACAGGGTAGGACTATGGCCCCACTCAATCCACTGTGAGATTGACTTCATCCAGGACTCCATTTATTACCTAGCCTCCACATGTCCACCCTTACCAGGACATGATGGCATTATGAGTCTTGTGGTGCTAGTATCAGCTCTGATCCTATATGAATAACCCCATAAAGGCGTAGGTATTCCCTTTTCACCAGATAGAGTTACTTTGGTAAATGACCACAGAGCCCTTTGGAGAAGGATTGAGGTAATACTTATTGAATATACATGTGGTAATCTTGTAGGATATTTTAAGGATACCCAGTGTCCCTTATGATCAATGGGCTATAGATCTTGATGTGTCAGTCTGGACACCGGGTAAGGGATTGCAGCCTTTTGTTGTCACCTTCTGCTCCTCAGCTCTTGTTTGCTTTGGTTTTGCAAGTGAAGTGATACTCTAGCCAACTGCCTGTATAATGTGTCTTGCCAATGGGTTTCAGTCCCGGGCAAGTTCGCTATGGATTCAATGTGACCAAAGAAATTGACAGCAAAACGTTCTTTGGGATGAAAGGGTTTATTACCCGGCTTGTTCTCCTGGTGGTAGGTCGAGCACTAGCATCTCTGCCTCTGCCCAGAGCACTGGGCCGAGCTCTCTATATAGCACAATAATAGCTTATTGCCTAAAGGTATGGAAGCGGTAGCCTAGCAACAGGCCAGTTACATCATCAGGTGGTTTAAGTTCAGTGAGTATCCTGGCCATAGGAACCCCAACTTCCCCATACCCCACCCCTCCAGGATTCTTGCCTTCAGCAATCTACACGCTTTCAATCTTCCGCAATGGTCCTTGTGCAAGAAAGCTGGAGCATTGTAACCAGATTCCACAATTGCAACAGAGGATAACAACAACTTAGATATAATAAAAAATAATATACAGCAAGATTTTGATACAGGTAAAAAAATTATAATAATCCTCAAGCCAGAGGAAGTTCCCAATCCACAAAGACTTTAGGGGCGACAAGACACATGTTTTAATGCCACCAACATAGGCAAATCTTGTCCATCAGGTAGGATGCATGCAAGAGAGTGGTCCTGTGATAGGACTGTAGCAGGAAGAGGGTCCCTTCCAGGTCTAGTATACCATACATTTACTCCTTTCCCCGTGGAGGTTACTGAAGTGTCTATATATAGTGCTACTGGAGGTGCATGCACTGGCCATAATGATAAAACAAAACTCCCCGGTAAGATGCTCCTACCTTCTGGCCGTTTAGGATATACTACTTTGACCTTTGGTGGCCACTCTGCTGTTATTCCAGGACTACACAGGAGGCCAGCTTCCAGGCCTTGTCCCCAAGGTGCCAGGAGAGCCAGCCATTGTTGGTCCATGTGTCGAAAGGTCCAAGGCCACATCCACTCAATGGAGTCTCTAGGGTTCAGTGCAGTTGGTGCTGGCAGCAAGATGTTATTCTGGTGGTCGAACCTCGGCTTCAGTGATTCTTCCTTGGTTTGTACTTGCAGTTGTATAGGGGAGGCAGCCATATGTGTTAACATGTCTATGGGGCTCAGGCCTCCCTTTTAGGGTCTCTCATTCAAATGCCATAGCACGGTCCATAAGCGGACTGACCATTTCTGCAGACTATGGGTATCTGACTTTAATCCAGATTTTGACAAGCCATTGTGCCTCGCTATCATGCCTGCTGCAGTAGGATTGTATGGCACATGAAACTTCCATTTGATTCCCAGCTGTTGCACCCATTCTTGCAGTTTATGTCCAGCAAAATGGGTGCCCTGATCACTCTCAATTACCTGAGGTCGGTCATAGGCAGCAAAGAGATGCTCCAGGCCTCTTTTGGTCGTCTGCTGGTCTGCACAACGGGTAGGAAAAGCAACCAGAGTTCCAGTAGCTGTGTCCACACAAGTCATCGCATACCGATATCCTTCTGACACAGGTAGAGGCCCAATATGGTCTATATGCCACCTGACAAGGGCTATAGGCCCCTTAGCTATTGTCCCATGTTGCTGTGGAACTTGGTGTAAGTCCCTTTTGGAGCACACGACACACTCCTGCTGGGCTCTACTAACTTCTTCGAAGGTCAAAGGCAAGCCCCACCGCTGGGCTACAGTCCATATTGTCTTTTGCCCCGCATGCAACAAACGCTGATGTAGCCATTGAGCTACATCAGAGGCAGGCTTTCCTTCTAACTAATGTATCTGGGCCAATTTATCTGCTTCATCATTTCCTGGGGATGCCAGTGGCAGATGACCTGTCACATGGTATACTGTAAATATTTAGTCTGACCACAGGCCCATAAGTCTTGCCACAATTCTTGCCCCCAAAGGGGTCAGTGACCAACCAGCCAGTTGGCATGGTACCAGGCTGGTAGCCACAGGGTCAAGCCCCGATACACAGCCCAGGTGTCAGTACAGACAACTATAGAGGAGGGCTCCTGGCTGATCACAAGCCACACGGCCCGCAGCTCTGCCCATTGGCTGCTCTTCCCCTCACCATCTTCCATCCATATTCTCTCAGTCTTAGGATAGAAAGCTATGGCCCTCCATTTTGGGGGCTGCCCATGGCTGGAGCCATCCATGTACCATGAATCTTCGCGTATAGGGGCTCTTCCCTCCCCATAGGGACTCTCTGCTACTAATGGTTCAAAAGCAAGTTCTTCCTGCTTTTCACTAGTATATGTCACTGGCCCCAGTAAACACTGGAGTTCTTCACTCAAGGGGCTACTAGAGAGGGCACTACGCTGCTGTAGGTAAGCACCCCACTTGGCCAGTGTGGGCGTTTGTGCCACACCACTCCTTGGCTTTTGGGTCCAGTCTCGTACCCACCCCAAGATGGGATAGGTGGTTATTACCTTTGTCGGCGCCATTCCAGTGATGGGTTCTGTAGCCAGCAAGGCGTGATACATGGCAGTCGGTTGTTTTTCTGTCAAAGTGTATCGTACCTCTGCCCCTTTCCGGAGTTGTGACCAGAATCCAATGGGTTGGTGATTTCATTCAAGCCACTGCCAGATACCCCAACCATATCCGTCTTCAGTCACATGAACGTCCAGCTCACAGGGCCTTGATGGGTCTATCACACTCAAGGCCTGTGCGGCCTTGACTGCCCATTTTGCTGTAGTAAAGGCAGATGCACATGTCTCATCCCAGTCACACCTGACGGCCTTTTGTACCAACCGGTATAAGGGCTTCAGAATTTGTGCCAAGTGCGGGATAAACACTCTCCAGTGGCCCAGAAGACCCAGAAACTCCTGTAGCAATGCTACAGTTGTGGGGGTAGGAAAGACCTGGACTTTATATATAACTGCTTCTGGTATAACTTAGTTCTTACCCAACCAGACGACCCCCAAGAATTTGACAGACATACCAGGTCCCTGAACCTTGGTACTGTTCACAGCCCATCCTTTCTCCTGTAAATGTAGCAGTCTAGGTGCTGCACCTTCTAGATCTGAAAGAGAATCAGACATGAGCATGACATCATCAATATAATGGTACAGCCACACCATTGGCAGTTTCTCCCATGTAGCCAAGTCCTGGGCTATAAGTCCATGACAGATGGTGGGGCTGTGAAGGCATCCCTGTGGGAGGATGGTGAAAGTCCATTGCTGTCCTTCCCACGTGAAGGCAAACTGTTTCTGACTTTCCTGCTCAATGTCAATAGAAAAGAAGGCATTAGGAAGATCTACCACATAATGATATGTTTCTAGTTCATGGCTGTGTATCCACCAAGCCTGCAATAGAGGGGACAGCAGCATGCATAGGGGGTATAACTTTATTCAGTTCTCTGTAATCTACAGTCATATGCCAGGAGCCATCTGGATTTTTTATTGACCACCATGGGGAATTGAAAGGACTATGGGTGGGCTTTATAATACCCACTTTTTCCAGCTCCTGGAGAGTTTCTCCAATCTCTTTATGCCCTCCAGGCAGTTTGTCACCCACCGAGGCACAGGCAAAGCTATGTGTGTGTGGGTGCCTAGCATGTCCCCTCAGAACTGCCTTCACCACACATACTCAGTCTGAACTCACCTGCAGTGGTCTGCAGCCATAGAGCCTGCAGGATATCAATCCCCAAAATATACTCAGGGATAAGGGATATATACACAGTATACTCTTTTGGGGGTAGATGCCCTATTCCCAAAGTGATTTGGGCTTTTTTCACTCTGATAGCCTTCCCCCCGTATCCATCTATGATAGTGGAGGTCCCAGGGAACCATTCAGGGTAACCATGAATCAGTAAACATTCAGCCCCAGTGTCTACAAGAGCCAGGACACGTTTGTTCACTGGGGACCAATGGATAGCTATTTCAACATGTGGCCTCCTGTCCCCCCCTACCCCGGTCCTTCAGAGCAGATACCTTGACCTTCCCTCAGTCAAACCGTGTTCCCCAATCACCTTCCTGTTTGGGCTTAAGTGAGGTTGGCTCGCTCTCCAGCAGGAAGTCTTGCAAACACGCAGGCCAGACTTGTGGCTCTGTCTCTGACCTCTGCTTCTTTGGTCTTAACAGCTGGAACTGCTGCTCTGGTTTCAGCTGTTGCCATAGCTCTAGTAAGATCCTATTTGACTTCCCATCTATTTTCCTTCCATCTGCTCCTGCCTGTATTAAATCAATCCACATCTGGGTCCTCGTAACCTTCATGGGGCCCTGTAAATTCTTTTTGTGAGTAACAGGTCTTACTTCTTTCTGAGTTCTCATTGCTTCAGCCTCTCCTAAGTCTACTACTGTATGTGTCACCTCGCTTATGGGATGCCCTAAGTGAGGGGAAAGAATGGCCACTAGAGACCCAAAGAGGGATGTAGGAACCGTTTGAAGCACAATATTCCTCCTCCTAGTAGTGAAAATCTCTTCATCTGGGCCATAATTCTCTGGACTATAGATGGCATTACTCATGCCTAGCTCTCGTAACACCTGTTGGAGTTCAGCATACGTCTGCCATCTAACAGGACAGGATGGTAGATCACCCGGATTGGGCCACACAGCACGAAGTGCAGCCATGAGCCAATCGAGGAGGGAGTGACTCCCTGGGGTCTGATGTGCATTTTGTACTCGCTGCCTCAAGGCAGGCTGCACTGTCAGGGAAGCCAGCTTTCCCTTTTCTGACCCCGACAGAACAATTCCATCCACCCCTAAGTCCCACAGATGCAGGAGCCAAGCTGATATTGACTCTGAGGGCTTCTGCCTAAACCGGGAGCCCAAATCCACCAGCTCAGCCTGAGTATAGAGGCGGACCATAGAGTGCTCCATGACCTGGGGAGGGGGCTGCTCCTCTCCTTGGGGATCTTTCAGCTGCTGGGTCTTTATTTTCTTTGCAACCACTGGGCATGCTTTCAATACAGGAGGGGCCAGTGCCTCTGGCATCACCCCTTCATCCTTCCCCAGCTCCTCCATTACTGGGGCTGATGGCACCTTTCTCTCCCCTCCCCCGAGTGCCTCCTCTGCTACAATCTTTACCTTTTTCTACTGTGCCTTGTAGCAATGCTACCTCAGTCTTCAGAAGCTCTCTTACCTTCACCTCAATGCTTCGCAACTGACGTCTCGTGCCACCTCCGTCTGTGCTTCCCTCAGGAGTTCGTCTTTTTCCTTGATGGCCTCTTGCTCCTTCAGAACACCTGGCAGTGCTGCCATCTCATTCTTTAAAGAACTGTTTACCTCTCCAATGGCACTTTGCTGCTGGCATTCTCGTGCCATCTCCTCTCGCATTAATGCCATTTCCCTCTTCAGGGAATCCACAGAAGTTTGCAGCTCGTGTTCTCGTGCTGCCATTTCTTTGGTGTCTTCTGTAGATCTTTTTAATACTATAAGAAACAGCCAACCCATAGTCCCTGCTGCCTCATGGGCACTCTGTTTCTCAAAGGATCTACTTACTATACTGTGGGTAAAATGAGAGTTCTTGTGGCCAGGATTCTCACCTGGCCCTGGTTGACTAGCTCACTGCACACCTGTGGGCAATATATGGCTGTTGACTCTCTATAAAGAGCCTCGCCCAGTGCTCTGGGCATGACATGGTGGCATGGCTGCAAGGCTGCAGGAGAGCAGAGCAGAGGCTGGAGTGGTGGCAGTGCCAAGGACAGAGGCCCAGAGGACGGCTGTGCAGGACGACTGTGCAGAGAGGCCCAGAGTACGGCTGAGTGGGACGGCTGTGCAGGCAGAGAGGCCAACAGGGTGGCTGTGCAGACAGAGGCCCAGAGACTGGCTTGCTGCATGCAGACTCACTCTGAGTGAACAGGATTTTAGTGTCTGACCTGCCACCATGGAAATAAAGTTGGGTATAACCCTTTCACCCCAAGAATGTTTTGCTATCAATTTCTTTGGTCACATTGAATCCATAGCAAACTTGCCCAGGGTGAAACCCATTGGCAAGACATATATCAAGGGCCACCCCTACTGCCTCAGGTATCACTGCCACTTGCCTCCAGTCCTGGGTTGGGGCCCAGCCCTCTAGGAGGCAAGACACCTCAGACCACATACCCATTGGGGGACAACCCACTGTCTCCCCACTCACAGGGGCAGCCCGCTGAAGCACGCCTCCCATTTCCTTGGTCAACAATGAACACTGCCGACTTTCACCAGTTGTCTTGCCAATTGGTTTCAGTCCCGGGCAAGATCTTCCTTCTTTAAATAGGCCTGGATTGCAATAGAACTGCCTTTGCTGCATCCCACAGAAGTTGGAGCTTTGTGCTGTTGTCATTTGTCTCCATATATTGTTTGATTTGTGTTTTAATTTGGTCATTGATCCATTGATTATTTAGGAGCATGTTGTTAAGCCTCCATGTGTTTGTGAGCCTTTTTGTTTTCTTGGTACAATTTATTTCTAGTTTTATACCTTTGTGATCTGAGAAGTTGGTTGGTAGCATTTCAATATTTTTTAATTTATTGAGGTTCTTTTTGTGGCCTAGTATGTGGTCTATTCTGGAAAATGTTCCTTGTGCACTTGAGAAGAATGTGTATCCTGCTGCTTTTGGGTGCAGAGTTCTGTAGATATCTGTTAGGTCCATCTGTTCTTGTGTGTTGTTCAGTGCCTCTGTGTCTTTACTTATTTTCTGTCTGGTTGATCTGTCCTTTGGAGTGAGTGGTGTGTTGAAGTCTCCTAAAATGAACGCATTGCTTTCTATTTCCTCTTTTAATTCTGTTAGTATTTGTTTCACATATGTCAGGGCTCCTGTGTTGGGTGCATATATATTTATAATGGTTATAGCCTCTTGTTGGACTGACCCCTTTGTCATTATGTAATGTCCTTCTTTATCTCTTGTTACTTTCTTTGTTTTGAAGTCTATTTTGTCTGATACAAGTACTGCAACACCTGCTTTTTTCTCCCTGTTATTTGCATGAAATATCTTTTTCCATCCCTTCACTTTTAGTCTGTGTATATCTTTGAGTTTGAGGTGAGTCTCTTGTAAGCAGCATATGTATGGGTCTTGCTTTTTTATCCACTCTGTTACTCTGTGTCTTTTGATTGGTGCATTCAGTCCATTTACATTTAGGGTGATTATCGATAGATATGTACTTATTGCCATTGCCGGCTTTAGATTCATGGTTACCGAAGGTTCAAGGTTAGGTTCTTTACTATCTAACAGTCTAACTTAACTCTCTTGTTAAGCTATTATAAACACAGTCTGATGATTCTTTATTTCTCTCTTCTTATTCTTCCTCCTCCATTCTTTATATGCTAGGTGTTTTATTCTGTACTCTTTACATTTCCTTTGACTCTTTTTGTGGATAGTTGATTTTATTTTTTGCCTTTAGTTAGCATTTGAATGATCTGCTTTCTTTGCTATGATTTTATTTTCTCTGGTGAGTCTTAGGAGTGCTTCCATCTAGAGCACTCCCTTTAAGATATCCTGTAGAGGTGGTTTATGGCAGGCAAATTCTCTAAAAGGAGGTGCAGAATCACCTGGCACTCCTTCCAGCTGGCTATGGCCTCCTGGAGTGGTCTCCATGCCGCCCAGGGGAGTTAGGATAGGGGTCCAGCAGTTGGGGTGGGAGGAAGGGAACCGGGTCCCCAGGGTAGGATAGCTGACAGGAACATGGCACGCGTTAGCCCTGACTCCTCGGGCCTGAGCCCTGGTGGCCTTGGGGACATGCCCACTGCCCAGCGTAGCCGGAAGCCAGGGCCTGGGGCCAAGGAGCATCTCTGCTTGGGAGGAATGTCATGGGGGCCATTATGCCTCTGCCCAGAGACGCCAGTGTCCAGGCTGAGGAAGGCTCAGCAGTCAGAAAGGACGGGGCCATAGGTCTGGCTGGTCCAAGGAATTGGCATGGGTCCCCCAGCAGTCAGATAAGGGGCCTCTGTGGACAGAGCCCCCGTGGGTGAGGAGGAAGAGGGACTGAGCTGTGCCCCCCTGAGGTCCATGGCACCAGGCTCCAGAGTGGTCCCTGGAAGGGAGAGCAGCAGGAGAGGAAGTGGTGCAGAAGCCACAGGCACCTCCCCTGCAGGGCGTTCACCCCTCTAGAGGTTAGGGCCCTCATCAGGGGTGTGGGTCTGGGGGCCACAAGGGAATGGAGCTCCCTCCTGGGGCTACATGGAAAGCAAGTCTGGGGTGCTGGGTGTGGCATCAGCTGAATTGGGAGGCCTCCCCTCAGTCCCGAGGACCCCCGGGGGAGACCAGGCTGCCAAGGCTTAGGCTCCACGAGAGCAGGAGAGGGGTCTGAGCTGACTCCAGACACGATATGCATGGGGCTGGAAGAAGGCTCCAAGCTGGCAACAGCTGGAAAGGGCTGGGCTACTAGGAGCTGGGGCCCAGGATGCCCGGTGGGCTGGGAGGCGGTGCTGGGCAAGTACCGGGCAAATCCCGTGAGGACCAGTCCTGCAGCGGCTGGGCGTACTGGCTACCTGCTGGACTTGAGGATGCCGAGGTGGTGGTGCACTGGAAGGACTGCAGAGGGCCTGGCCTCTGGAAGCTGGGGTCCTGGTGACTCCTCAGGGCTAGCAGGTGGCAAGCTGAGGGGTGGCAGCGAAGGCTGGACAGGGCTACCTTGGCTCCCACACAGGGAAGTGCCAGGCCTTGCAGAACGGGAGGCCGGGACCAGGTCTGTTGGGGGCCCCAGGCCTCATGGAAGATAGCAGGAAGTGCTGAGGCCTCCGGAGACAAGACTGGTAGGGGACCCTAGCTTCTGTGCCATCAGGCCCTGAACCAAAGCCCTGGCCCTTTTGACAAGGGTACTTGGGTCTGGGAGGTTTGTGGTGAGTAGCAGCTGTGAAACTTAAAGGGCAGGCTTTGAACTATAGGGAGGGGAGGGGCCTTCCCTGGTCCCATCATCCCCATCTGAGAAGCGGTCATGAAGATGACTTCATCTGGTCGCTGGGAGAGAAATAAGGGACCCCCTGCCAGCCCAGTAACCATGAGGGGGCCTCATAAAGTCCTTCTGAGGGGCTTAGCACCCCTCTCCCAGGACCCCAGGCCCTCCCTGTCCTGAGAAGACACAGGGGCCTGAGACTTGGGTCCATCCAGGAGAGGTCAGGGTGTTGGAGACACGATGACCAGACCAAGTTGAGGCGAAGCGGCAGAGACTGGGGAGGCAGCCCCGCTGATGTGGGGGCCTGAGTGGGCAGCAGCCCCAGAGGCCAGGGCGCGGGTCCCACCGGCACAGCACACGCCATGCCCGAGGAGTCCACCTGCCTGCCAGCCTCAGTCCAGTCCAGGAGCTTGTGTCCAGCCAGGGAGGGAGGCGGGGCTCTGCAGCGCCCTCCCCTGCCCTGGGGCCCAGGAGGGCTGCACTAGGCTGCGCTGGGTCCTCCTCTTTGGGGCTCCTGGGGTCAGGGGCTAGGGAAGCTCTGCAGGGAAGAGGTCCAGAGAGCACAGAGGACAACAGCCAGCAGCAGGGCCCAGGGCTGGAGTGGCCCCGCGGCCTCTCTCACACCCGTGCTCCCCCCAGGCCTTCTCAGCTGGGGCTGGGCCCGACGGTGCAGCAAACTGGGCCGGGGTCTGGCCCCAGGGGCTGGAGTCACCACCACCACTGTCAGAAGGCGAATGTGCGGTCAGAAGAGCCGCATTCTGTCAGGTCAGGGCTGGGCCCTTCTCCCGAGGGCGTCGGGGAGACCCAGCTGCTTCGCCCTGAACCCCTCAGTGGGAGCCAGGGCAGGAAGCACCTGAGGGTCACCGAGGGAGGGGGGTCCTCGTGATGCCGCCCCCAGCACAGCCCTGCTCGCCTCCCGACACCGGCCCAAGAGACAGAGCAGCCCCCCTCCCTCACCTCCTTGCAGGATTAATTCCGGGCGGCAAAGCTAGCAGGTTGGACTCCTCAGCCTTTTGTACTGGGCAGGGGTGTCGGGCGGGGCAGCCAGGAAACAGAGCCTCACTCAAGCTGGAGGCTCACCTGAGCGTCATCCTCCTTTTATTAACAAGGCAAGAGACACACGTTGCATAGCAAGGCCGCCTGGGGCAGAGAGACGCCCAGACAGGGGTCCGAGCTAGGCCAAGAGGGGTGAAGCAGAGCTCGGGGGCAGAGGGTTCCTGGCCTCCCTGCTGGCCCACAGCCCTCAGGACCGGCTCTGACTCTGGACACAGGCCAACTTGATGTGACCTTCAGCCAAGTGCTGGGCCCATTTCCCGAACATCTGTAACCTAAAGGGAGTGATGTTACTCAAAATGATTCCTGAACCCCTAATTCAGAATCATCTTGGAAGTTCGATTAAAACCCAGATTCCTGGGCCCTGACTAGCCCTGTTCTTTTTGGGGCCCAAGAAATCATTTTCCAGGTGATTCTGTTTGAGAAGTCACCTACGTGGGTGCAGCCCATTCCAGGAGCCTGAAGATGGTTACAGGGAAGCTGTGGGGCCGGAAGATGCACACTGAACCGAGGTGGAGGGGATCCTGCTCATTTCCTGGGGGGGGAGCAGCCAGCACACTCACTCCTCAGCTCTTACCATCAACACTCTTACCAAGTGAAGAGGCTTGGTGGAAGCCTGCACGGGGAGGCGGCACTGCTTCCCTCCGACAGGAGCCCCAGGCAGAGTCCTCTTCCTGTCCCCACCACCTCAGATCCCCACCAGAGCTCCTTGGGGCGATTCTCCCCTGACTGTGGCTCCCAGGACAGAACTGCCCGGACCACATCCAAGCCTCTGCACCATTACGGTCCTTGAGGGCCACAAGTGGACAGACAGACTCAGTGCTGAGTGGCCCTGCCCGTCCCGAGGCCGCAGACCGGCCCCATAACCACTGGCAAGACATACGCCGGGCGTGGTAGTGTGCAACATAAGGAAGATGGGAAGGGTGGTGGGGGGGGGGGGGCAGGAAAGAGGAAGGAAAAAGTGAAAAAGTGAAAGCAAAAAGAACAAGAAAATAAAGATAGGAAAAGATTGAAAGAAACAGCCCAATCCAGCAAGGCCCTGGCCAAGAGGTGATGCACTGAAGGCGATGCAGAGCTTCCACTTGGTTACCCAAGGCCTGGGGCTCAATACTTCATCTACACGGCAACCCTCTTCCCCCTCAAGTAGCCTCAGGCAATTCATGCTCTCCTCGCCCTTTCTGTGAACTACACGCACCACGTCCCTATTCTTCAGGATGCAGGACTGAGGTCCGCCCTGAGGATGTGCTAGACACTGGTGAGTTTCCAGCGTTGCTTCCTGGCCCCTCCAGCCCCTGCACTGCAGCTGCCCCTGGGCCTTCCCCTTCTCCAAACCTACCTCTGCGTCTCTGCACATGCTGCTCACCTTACTCGGATGGCATTTCACACTTCTACCTACTTCCTCTTGTCCTCAAGGCCCACTGCACGCGGCCCCTCTTCTGGGACCCAAGGACACCTCATCCCCAGGCTAGGACAGGCCCCTCCTGGGCTCCCACAGTGACTGCCCCCCAGGTTCTGTCCCAGTGTGCCGGGAATGCCCATCTCATGGCCTGTCCCCTTCACGGGCCAGGGAACTCCTCGGTCTCGTGTGGACAGACATACAGGGGGTGATGGCAACTGCTGTTCCAAATCCTGGCCCAGGGCACAGGAGGGATACAGGACCTGGGCTCGGTAAGATGCACAAAGATTAGAGTGGATGCTGGGCAGCCCTGCCCTGCTCTAGTGGGCGGACCCCTGGCCCAGGTGCCACTCAGCAGCTTCGGTGTGACTAGAACCCAGCAGAGGCAGGGAATCTGGAGGAGATGCCCAGTGGCCTCCGCACACCAGGTGAGTTGTGGGAATAGCTGTCCCTCTCAGTGGGATAAAGTCGCCAGCACAGGGAGGGTGTGACAGCTCTGCTCTAGGCATTGGTGGGCACATCCTGAGTCCCGGGAGAGGGGAATGTTCCGGGTCTGGGGACCAGCATTTCTCATGGGGAGGTGGGCCACAGGCCAACAACCCAGGACACACAAGGGTCTCGGGAGGGAGGGGCTCTCCCTTGGCAGGGAAGTGGCTGCCTGGTGGGCGTGCGACAAGGGCCCACATGGCCAGAGCCAGCCGGCACAAAGAAGATGGAGTCTCAGCACCTTCTGGGCTGAGTGCAGGGACTGCCGCCACCTGTGAGCAAAGGGTTAGGCACCCGGTGGGAGCACACTCACCCTCTGACCCCCAAACACAGACCAGGCCCCAGGTCCAAAAACAACCCAAATGCTTTAATGCTTAACGGCCTGCCTCCAGGGCCCGCAGCCTCCTTACAAATGTTAACTAGGCCACGCCTAGCTGCCAGCTCTGGGCTGTTCAGGGGCTCTTCGGGTAGGTGGTTCACAGCAGGCAAGGCTGACTGGGCTTTGGCAGGGCCAGGGTCCCCACTCCCTACCTCCAGGGACCTCCCAAGACTGAGCCATCACTCAGCCTGCACCTTGGAGTCCCTGAGTCCCCGCTGCTGGGCTTCCAGCACACACACGTTCCTGGGATAATGCAGCAGGTGGGGAGACAGCTCAGGGAAGTCACTGTTGTTGATTCAGGAGCAGCCTAGGGACTCCCAGGGGTGAGAGCAGCAGGCCCAGAACAAGGACGGCTGCGCCCCCTGTAGCAGGGGAGGGGAACTCCAGGCTGGGGTTGAGGGGCGAGGGCTGCAGCCCCAGGCTTTCCTGGGGGACGCCTCTAGAAAGGGTAAGTCGTGTACACTGAACAATATACCCCTCTAAGAGAACCAAGTCGTGGGATACAAGAACTTTCTAGAGGAAGGTTCTGCTTGCCTTAGCCTCAAATTCCAGGACGTGGCTGGGATCTAGGCCCCTGTCCCGGGGAGAGCAGAGAATAAACCGTAAAACGAGTGTGTCAGGCATCACTTCCACAACAATCCTGTGAGGTAGGCTGGTTGTCCTGTTTTACAGACAGAGACCTGAGGGCTCAAGGGAGGAAGCGACTGGCCAGATCACACAGCAAGGAGCACACGAGGCGGGAATCAAGCCCAAGGCTTCGGGCTCCCAAGCCCGCACGTTTTCTCTAAGGAAGAAGTAGGAAGTAGTCCTTCCCAACAAAGGCCTTCAAGTTAGAAGCTCAGGGGCTCTCAGCCCCGCCCGGCGGAAGGAAGGGGTAGTGAGAGCTGGAGAACCTCCGAGGGCATGTCCACTCCTGGCCCTGGGCAGCTGGGCTGGCAGAAGGGAGGGCTAGAGAGAGTAACCACCAGATAGTAGCTGTCCAAACAACTCCAGCAACCAGCGCTATAGGTGATGGCTTGGGCTCCCCAGCAGCTGCGGGCAGGGCAAGGGCCGTGCTGGTCCTGAGGCCTTGTGACCCCAAGTGGGCAGGGCCAGGCCATTGAGCCAGGCAGTTTCCAGCAGGCTGCGGAAGCGGGCCCTGAGCGTGGGGCCAGGTGGGCTGGTGCTGCCCGAAGGGGTAGGGGAGGCACCACTGGACCCCCCCCCAGCAGTTGCCTCTGTTTTCTCCGGGCCAGGGGTCGGTGGCTTCCTCCCTGGCTTCCTGGCCTTGGGGGTGGGTGTCTTCCCAGCCAGGGCTAGGCTCTCCGGCTCTTCTCTGGCTGTGGTGGATTCTGAGGAGGCCACAGATCCAGCCTCAGTGTCAAAGTCACCTAGAAAATGAACACACAGTCAGGCTACAGATGCCAACATCCACAGGTCCCATCTTCTGGCCTACAAAGCCACTAAAGCAGTGGGTCTGTGCCCTAGGCCAGGACAACCCCAGCAGGGTCACAGACATTGTGGCCTTCTCTACAGTACTTGGTAGCCAGACCATCAAGCCAAAAGCACACGCCTCTCCCCAGGTGGTGTCGGAACTCTATCTTATGAGGGCACCCCCAGAAGTGTCCGGGTGCAGGAATAAAGGGATGGTGCCCAACAGGCCAGGAACCACTGGCCTGGTCCAAAGGCCCACTTACAGGTGGGAGACTGAGGCATAGAGAGGGCCCTCTACACATGAGAGCACCTTCCAGTCTTTCTGCCATGCCAGCAGGGAGGAGGCAGCGGCTGGGGTTACCGGGGTGACTCTTGACTGAGAGCGCCCCTGCTTGGAAGGAAGGCTGCCAGGAGACCACCGTCTAAGGTTGCCCATGGAAGGGTGGCTCTCCAAGGACAGGGGGAGGACCCACAGCTCGAGGAGGGCGTGGGGACAGGGGCACCCAGCCAGAGGCGGGAAGCTGGACCCCGTCACTCCCTTACCAGGCCCCTGCTCTCGCAAGCCCAGTCAGAGCAGGAAGCGACTAAGTGTCCGGGGCCCACTGTCCAGCAGGCAGCCCAGGAAAAATGGGTGTGTCCCTCTTTGGGCCACAGACAGCCCAAAGGAGAAGACTGGGCCGGGAGCCCTGAATGACGCAGGACACTCATCCCCTCGTCGTCACTCAGGAAGACGGTGCTCACAGGCGCATTTTCTTGGCACCCCATCAGGGTGAGGCCTCAAACTGTTAAGTGCTTGGGAGTCAGCAATGCTTGTCCGCCAGACTCCGAGCTCCACACCTGCACCTCATTGATTCAGGGTCCTTCTCCACCCTGGCCTAGAGCCCGGGCCAGGTGAAAGCCCACAGCAAGGACGGCGGGACGGGGAGCGGTTCCTGTGAAGACACAGACCCAGCCCGGACAGAGGCTTGGCAGCAGGGGCAGGGAGTGGGGAGGGGAAGACTAGAGGGTGGGCCTCTGGCCTCGACGCAGGTGTCCTGGGCAGGGGTGGTCGCGCCAGACACCACCTGGCACCGTCACCAAAGCCCCGGCTGAGAAGTGAGATCGCACACACCACGAGACACCCCAGCAGTTCCTGAGAGCTGGTCTAGCGACCTGAGCCCACGCAGTTGCTCCAGAATATCAAGAAAGCACATGGGAGAGCAACACGGGGGAGGCATCATTTAGTAGGAAAAGCAAACCACAAAACAATGCTCTGGTTCACGGGCACAGGTCCACAAGTGCAGACACCCGGGGCTGCCAAAAACAGCACAAAGGGTAACAGTGGGGAGGAGGGTGGGACCCTTGCCAGGTGAGTGGGGGCACTGCTCACCAAGGTGGAAGGGCCGGGTGGGAAGTGGGCTCAGAGGCGCGGTCAGGGAGGAGCCGAGTCAGAGAAACACCGGGTGCAAGCCCAGCACGCCGTCAGCTCTTTGGGGCTCAGGCTTAGAAGAGGGTTGGCTGGGTGGGATGCAGACACCGGGGAAAGGAACTCAGAATGAAATGGCCTCGTCAGAGCCCCAGAACCCAAAGAAGGCTGCACCAGAGACGGAGAAGGCACAGCGGAGGAGGAGGGAGCCTGGGAAGGTGCAGCACGAGGGGAGGCCGAGAAAGGGTTTCCATGGGGACACACCAGCTGGCATGTTCAGGGGCTTACAGAAGAGGCTATGAAGGGGCTCACTGATGCTTGTGTGAAGAGGGTGATGGGGGGCTCTACAGAGCTCTCTCGAAGGCGCGCTCCCCCCCTGGCAAAGTTCTTGGGCCTTCCTGCCCTTTCCAGAGGCCCAGGAATCCCTCAGCCTGGCCCACTCACACAGCCCACACACCTGTCACTCGCTCACACAGCTCCGGTGGCTACTGGGGCTGCCCCATGCTCACCCAGCTGGCGGCGCACACAGTCACGCCACTGCAGGCCCAGGAGGTCAGGGTAGATGTCAGGCAACTGGCGCAGCGCCAGCAACTTCAGCATGCGGGACGTGCAGCCGTGCAGGGCCCGCTCCCGCAGCGCCCGCTCCTCTGACAGCGTGGTGGGCCGCAGCTCCACGCGATGCTCCTGAAGCACGTGGTCCACGGAAGCGGGCGGCAACTGTGGGAAGAGCCGCTCCTTCACCAGGTGGATGGGCACAAAGATGGCACCGGCCCGCACCACGTGCGGGAAGGGGCACTGCTGCGTGCACACGAAGCTTTGCAGCTGGGACAGCAGCTTGCCCAGCAGCCCCTGCACACCCTGGCAGTCCTGCCACGCCGCCCGGCCCCAAGGCCCAGTCATCTCAAGCCACTCACGCAGCTTCTCAGGTGGGGAGTGGGCCACTGAGCCTGAGATGGCATCACACAGAGATGCATGCAGTCCTGCAAAGTGTTGCTCTGGGGAACCTGCTGTGGCCGGGGCCGAAGCTGGGGCGGGGCCTGCACCTGGAGCTGGAGCTGGAGCTGGAGCCCGGGCTGGAGCTGGTGATGGGGCCAGAGTGGGGCCTGGGGTGGGAGAGGCCACAGCTACAGCTGGAGGGCTGGGCAGTGCTAGGTTGAAGCAGGCCATGGGCAAGGGCTGGGTGAGAATCTGTAGTCCAAGGGGCACAGGCGGGGGGGTGGGTGCAGGTTGGGAAGACGCAGGGGCTGAGGCGGGCACGGATGGGACCACAGCCGCAGGCAATGGTGCTGGCCGGAGGATCTTGAATTTTCGGAACATGAAGGCCACGGAGCTGTGGAAGTTGGTCCTTGGGGTGGCCTCTGTGGTCACTGGCCCTTCGGGCAGCCCTGGTACCTCTGTTACTGTCTTTTTGGGGTCTGGCAGATCTGGGACTGTGTTCCCCATGCCTGGCACATCCACGGCTGCAGTGGGTCTGGCAGGCACCACAGGACTAGGGACCTTGACAGGAGAAGCCTCTGCCACAGACTTCTTCACACTCAAGTCCAGGGCCACCTCCTCCCTCAGTGAGCCATGTGCCCTCAAGGGGGCTTCCCGGCCAGGCAGGGTGCCCCTGCAGTCTTTGTCATGGCTCTCTTTGGGGGCTGGAGCTGGGTCAGGCTCAGCCGTGGCCTCGGGTGCCTGCACATCCAGATAGTCATGGTAGGGGGCCAGGCTGAAGACATTGTCAATAATAGGCATTGGCGGCGAGCTGGGTGGCAGAGCACCCTGGTTCTGTGGAAGAGACTGGCGCTCCTGGGCGCAGGGTGGGAGTGCTGGTGGGGTGCAGGGAACTGGACTGTCCCCAATTACAATGGGTGCCCCAGGGTGCTCATCGAGCTGGGGCTGGAGCTGCTCTTTCCTGCAGCTGGGTAGCCACATCTTCTCAGCTTCCTGCACTGGCTTCTCTGCTGGCCTCACAGGCTCTGGGCATGGCTGGTTGGCAGGCAGAGGCTGGCACGCCCGCTGGAAGGCACTGGGCTGTGGCACAGCCTGCACGCTGTTCTGGGAAGATGGTCCCCCTCCAAGCCCTGGGGATGCTCCATAGAAAGAAAGGTCATCCCGGGCATAAGGAAAGCCCAGTGTCTGGGGAGCAAAGTCCAGTGGGCACCGTGGAGTGAGAGGGGGATCCAGCTTGAGGCCTGGCGAGGGTGCTGGGAGAGGGGCAGTTGGGTAGGAATAAGTGTCCAGCCCCACTGGGGGCATGTAGGGCGTCTGGGCTGCCTGCTGCCTCAGGTAGGGGCTGCTCAGCCCACCGGCTGGGTAGCCAGCCCCCTTGTGTGCTCCCAGAGGCTGCAGCGGAAGCACTGAGCTGTAGGGCCCCTGCTTCTCCGGGTGACGACAGGCTGGAGGGCAAGGCAGGGCCTGTGGCGGGTGCGGCAGTGGGTAGTGGGCAGGCACTGCATCCTGGCAGGCTGGTCCCAGGGGTTGGGCCAGCTGGGTCCAAGGACTGGGGGGTCCTTCAGACAATGCCTGCTTGGGGTCCCCAGAGTAAGGGCCTGCATACTTGGAAGCCAGGAAGCCTGTGCTGTGGATGGTCCGATACTTCTCCAGGAACGCCTGGCACGGGGAGAAACTCACAGAGGAGTCTTTGCCAGATCCCCCGGCCGGCACCCCACGCAAGAAGGTGCTATCCAGGGACTGGCCCTTGCCAGGAGCCGGGGTCAGAGAACAAGGTGGGTCACCTGGTGGTAACAGGGGCCCAGGCACCAGCGTCCAATCAACATCCAGTGGTTTCTTTGCTGCCCCTTCGCCCAGGCAAGTTGAGAGCCCATAACACAGAGGGTTACGGTAGACAGGCTTGGGTGCTGCAAGTGGTGGGCCTGGGTAGGAATGGGCCTGGGGACTGAAGGGCAGGAGGTCAACAGGGCCAGAGTCTTGCACCTTCTCAGAGCTTTCTGCTGCTGGGCGGTACAGTAAGCAGCTGGGCAACAGGTTGTCTGCCCGAAGCGGGGGTGCAGCCATGGTGGAAGGATACAAGGGTGGATATGGAGTCCAGGATGTCACTCGCTCAGACCCTGCCTTGGGAGCACCCCCCATGGGGCAGGAGAAGTAGGCACCCTTGTAGCTGCAGGGGTCCTGGTTACCAGCAGAGGGGGGCAGGCTGTGTGCGGGCCCAGAGTCAGCCTCTAGGCGGGGCAGCTTGCCATACATCACAGGCCCCAGGGTCCCCAGTGGCCGCTTCTCTGCCATTACTGTGAAGGCTTCAAGCCCTCCAGGGCCCCAGCTATTCAACTGCTGACCTGGGAGAGAGAGGGAGAAAGGCAAGGGCCATCAGAAGAGCAGGTGTAGGGCAAACAATAGAGGGCTGCTGCCCTCGCTGGCTCACTGCCACACCTGAGAACTTGGCACTCGGTGGATGCTCCACAAGGATACGGATGAATGAAGGCATGAGCCACATAACGCAGAAGTCCCAGCTTTATTTTTCAAGCTGCATAACCCTTTGTTTATGAAGTTCCTGTGCAGCAGCCCTACCCCCATCACCCCACCCCCACTCCAGGAGCACCTTCTGTTTTGCTTTCTTCCACCTGACTCCCAAGACCCCTTCCTAGGGATTTCAAATTTTGCAGGGCACAGCCTAAAGATCAATTCATTTGACTACTTACCCCCTCCCCATAAACAGAGAAGAGGACCCACGCATCTCAAAGTCACTGACAAAAGAGACGAGAGGGAGTCTTCCTACCTCTCACAATAAGCTCTTATTCGAGATGCCCAGTACAGCTAAGATGTGGACTTGCATATAGTCTACGAATTCAGAGTTTCTGTGACACTCTTTAGATCTCACTCCCTGACATACCAGTCTTATAAAAAATGGCAGAGCTGGGCCTGGAGCCCAGGTCCGTAGGTCAAAAGTGACACAGATTCTGGGCTTGGTTCCAGAGGGTGGTCCCTGGGGAAAGGTCACAGAGGCACTGCTTGGTACGACCCTATGCCTTTCACCCGAGCCCTGCCCCCAGCAGGAGAGAACCAGCTGCCCGGCAGGTGGTGCTGTGGTGCCAGCATGAAGGTCCCAAAAGTGTGCAGGAGAGATTATGTCCACCCCAGCCCCTAAACGGTAGCTGGTTATTCCAAGGCACATGGGGGCAGTCAGCACCAGGGACAAGCGGGTAGGGAGGTGGAAGGACGTGACTGTCCAGGCAGGGCCCCAGGGGCCACAGCATGAGAGCTGGCAACTACGCCCTTTGCACTGATGTAAAAACTGAGTGCCAAAGAAAGACTAAGGGCCTGAAGAAAGGCCAAGCAACCCAGGCCCAGAGGATGCAGGCCCCAGTGACCCCTCCGTGGTCACCTGAGGCTAATCTGCTAAGGCCATACTGACCTACTTCTACCTCCTCGAGAGCCCTGTACCCTGAAACTCTCCGGTGGCTTAGAAAGGATAAATCAGCACACTCTTGCTATGATTAGGAGATGGGCCAGGTGTGGCAGGTTTCCATCACCAACAAGCCAAAATCAGCCCTTTCTCCTCCCTTCTGGCTGGTAGCCAATGACAGCCATAGGCTCAGAGTTAGACCAGCACATTTTGGGGACAAGAAAAGCCAAGGGTAGTATGGGGGCCAATACCCACTCCCATGCCAGTCTAACTGCACCAAGGAAACCAGGTAAGACTCTCAGATAGAAGGTTAGCTCATCTGGCCAGAATCTGACACCTCAGGCCAGACTGGAGACGGGGATGCTCCGCAGAAGAAGAGGCATCAATCAGGGCAACAGTCCCAACAGCGGCCTCAGAGAGGGAACTGCAGCCCAGGGGAAAGCCCCTGTCCTGCTGCACAGTGACTTTGCAAGAAGAGGTTGTATAGTTTTGAGGGCGCTGAGCACCCAGGCATCTCTGGATTAATTAAGTACTGGCCCTGGTCTCAGCTCCCCGACATGCTCCTTGGGGCCTGCTCCACACCCAGCCCAGCCCCAGGAGTCCTTCTCTCCTGGGCTCTGCCCATTGTGTGCCCTTTGCCCTGGAGACTCTCTGAGACACCCCCACGCCGGGGAGCCAGCCAATAGAGGTGAAGCCACCTGGGTCCCTCAGGAGTCTTTGGGGGAGTGATGGGGCTCCAGGGATCCAAAAGAGGTATGAAGGGTACGGGGGGTTACTTCCTGCCGGTAGGAGACGGCCAGCACACCCCTCAAGCACTCCTTCCCACCCAAGACGGTAGCCAATATGTAGGTGCCTCCTTCCCTGACACACACACACATACTGAAGAGGCGAGCAAGTGCTCGGAGAAAGGTGGGACCCCAGGGGGCAGGGTCACATCACCCTTTGGACGACCGAGCTGTTGGCCGGCTGAGTTTGGAGTGGGCTGGGAGCACCCACCTCAGCCAGGACCCAGGAGAAGGGCACACCCCCGCGCAGGGCCATCCCAGCCTAAGTAGCAGGGAAAGCAAACAGCTCCGAGGCCCAGTTCCCTCTTCCACTTCCTAGGAGATGTCCTGATGAGCGGTGGGAAAGACCAAGGAGAAAACAAGGAATCCTGCCCAGCTGTGACCAGCGTCTGGACTCTTAGAGGGCGGAGTCCCGGCCCCCTCCCGGCCTTCTTACACCTCTCGGCAGAGGCTCAGGGCCCGGCTTACACAACCGAACCTGGGGCATCGCAGGCTCCCGTGGAGGGGGCAAGGTCGTGAGGGTGGCCTTCGCCCCCTTTCCACTACCTGCCCTGCCAGTAACTCAGGTGCCTGGGGCGCCCAGCCGACTTTGGGGCTCCCGCCGCACCCGCCCCTGCGGGCTTCCGGGTGTCCTCATGTCCTGCCTGGCGGCGCTGAAACGCACGTGCACCCCAGCAGGCTGATACACAGGCCGCCGCCACGCACGCAAACCCGTACCTGCAAGTACGTGCACGGGCCCTTATCTGCACACATTCCCCTCCAGAAACGCCTTTCCCCTCGCTGGGGCCCCGGCACACGTGTGCACCGTGCCCCAGGGACGGAGACCCAAAGACTGGCTCGGCCGCGGAGTCCGGGCAGCCGCCGCCTCGGGGCGATCCCCAGCCTGGGCTGCGGCCAGAGGGTGAGTCAAGCCCTAGCGAGGAAACCGCAGGGCAGTTCCGTCCCAGCAGGGCGCGTCCAGGGCCGCGAGACGCCTCAGCACCCGCCGCCCCCTGGCCCAGTCCCCCACCTCCCCCTCATCTCCGCCCGGGCAGTCCACGTGAGCCGGCCCCGCGGGAGGCCCTTAGGGCTGGGCCTGGGCTCCTTCTCACCAGCCCCACGCCGGATCCGGCGCCGGGGCCCTGCCGCAGCTCCGGGAGCCTCGAAGTCCCGGGAAAGTCGGGGCAGCTCCACGACCCCTACCCCAGCAGCCCGCCCGCCGAAGACCCACGGGAGCCAGAAGCCGCAGCACTTGGCCCGGGCCCTGGGCGCTCCATCCCCGGGCCGGCCTGTAGGGGCGCCCTGGGGCAGCGTCACCCACCCCTTCTCCACGCGCCACCCGCAAACTCGGCCCAAGTTTCCGCGCCCGCCAAGTGGGCGACCTTCTACCTGCAGGGCGTCAGGCTTCCCGCTGCTGCTGCTGCCCAGGGCCGCGGCCGCATCCTCCAGCGCCGCCGAGGCTGCAGGTCCTTGCTGGGCCGGGCCCTACGCGGGAAGTCGCGGTGAGCACCGAGCACCGAGACGCCCTCCGAGCGGCTGTTCGCGCCGCCGCCGGGCGCCGTCTGCGGTCCCGGGCGGGGCTGGGCTGGGGGCGGGGCGGGGGCGGGGCGGCCCGCGCGGTTAGGGGCCGAGCCCAACCGCGCCTCTGGGAGCCTGCACTCCCCTGGGCCCGAAGGTGCGGAGGGCCTGCCTGGGCCCGCCTTCCCGGAAGCCGGCCGCGGGCGCCGTGCGCTGTCTGTACCCACTGCTCTCCGTACCTTCATTCGGTCACTCTGTTGACTCATTCAGTCATTGCCATGAGTGTGACACTGTGCGTGCCACTTGACCTCGATGAGTTTCAGTTTCCTTATTTTAGGAAAATAATGGTGGTGGTGTAAGGATCGGAGGAGGTTGTATTCAAATACCGGATACACAGTAGGTCCGCAGGTCCCCTTGGCCAGTACTCGTTGCCTCAGGGGGCTGGAGAAGGGCTCCTTAGTCTGTCCCCTCATCTCCGCGCAGTGAGAGCAGATGCGTCTCAGCCCCTGCCAGGGCCCCGCACCCGAGCTGTGGCAGGGGTGATTTCCCCATCCCTGGGTTGAGCCAGGAATGAGAGTGGTAGGGGGTTTCCTAAGTGGCCTCAGTGGTACTTCTGAACCTTTTTGGCAAATCTCCCTCAGTAAGACGGGCCTAAGCCAGTGAAGCCTTGGAGGTGGGATGGGGTGGAGCATTCCCAGCCAGGAATAGCATGTTTCCCAGAGAGGGCCTGGAGGGGTTGGAAGGGGGCTCTGCGCATTTGCTCTGACTCTGGGCCATCTGAGTGGATGAGAAGCCCCCCTGGGCTGCTATCTTCTCTAAAGAAACCTGGTCCCTTACAGTCCCCAGGCTGCCCGAAGACTGGCAACAGGTGTGCGCTGTGGAGGAGGAGGGGAACAGGTGGTCATGCCAAAGGTCAGAGCAAGTTCATGGGGCAAAATCTACCCAGGCCACTCACTCAGATCCCAAAGGTCAGGTCTGCCTGAGTCAGAGGGCAGAGCAGGCCTGAGGCCACAGGTTCCACCCGCAGCTTCCTGAAGCAGCCGGAGCAGCTGAACTGAGGAGGAGGGGCTGGATGTTATAGGTCGGAGTAGGAAGAGGGAACGGAGATCACCCAGGGGATGGGGAGAGGGTATCAGGTGAAAGCTGGAAGGACCTTAGAAATAGAGTCAAGAGATCTGGCGAGAAGAGAATCAGAGAGGCTGGGGCCTTTCCCAAGATCACACAGCAGGCTGGGATTAAAAATTCAGATCCCCTGGCTCTCAGCCTGCGGATCTTCCTGCTGCCACACGTTAATATCAGGAAAGTGCATCCGTGTACTGACAACTAGGATTCATGGCTAAACCTCAGGTCACAGGGCCGTTCTTCCCCACCCTGGCTTCTCAACGATTCTGCTCTCCCCTCCCCCTCCTCCAGCACAACGCATTCCCCACCTCAGCCCTGCCCTTGGGGTGTGGGAGGAGTTCTCCATTTTCAGGGTCTCAGGACCCTTAGGTTGTATTCAGGTGCTCAGTGTTCTCGCCAATCTCTGAGCCAGAGTGGGGCCCACCCAGACCAGGACAAGCCTAGTGAGACCGTAGAGGCCAGTTAGGATTCTGCAGCCCCACTGAATCTTATCTTAATTTAAGGGCACTTTACAAAGATAGCAGCCCCCTTAATCAATGTCCATTTCTTTTTGGCATCCTTAAACCCCTTGGATTATAAAAGAAAGGACACAGGGTCGGGGGATTGGGAGCCACTTTGTGACCTTCTGAGCCTCAATTTCCTCATCTGCAAAATGGGACCTATGAGGCCTGCCTCACAGACCAAGATGCGTGTGGGACAAAACCAGTGTGCGAAACTGCTTGTAAACTTCAAAAATCTCTGTGGAGTGTCAGCTGACTGTGCCCCAGACTTTGCCCTTTTTTTCTCTACCCCAAGGGTCATGTGCAGAGCCTGTGGAGAGAAGTGGCTCTGAAGCCTTTGTTGGATGAAGGCAGGTAGTCAATACAAGGTGACTGCCCCGGGAGCCCCAAGTGTTAATTAGGCTGTGGTCTTGGAGAGGAGAAACGGTGTTGCGTCTGGAAGGAACAGTGAACAAAAGCCGAGGAGGGTACCGTCTGTCCTTATGAGGGCTTCCTGGGCGGAGCTAACACAGAAAAGTAGCATAGAAAAGCCCAGAGGGAAGTTCCACACTCGCCCCCACCCCACCAGCACAGCAGAATTGCACAAGCTCTGCGGGCACCTCCGTCTCCCCCACCCTGTCCTGGACGCAGTTGACTCCCTCTGGCTCCCTGGGAAGGGAAGGTGAAAGGCCAGCTCCCTGAATCTCAGCTCATTATGTTTATTAATAATACCATCGCCACAAATCTCTTTCCCTCCTCAGGGGAGCTCCTTCTTACCCCAAAGGAGGGAGACATGGTGCTGGCGGCCACCCTATTGGCAGAGAAACAGAGAAGTGTGGCGCCTCTGCCCAAGACACACAGTAATGCTCTCCGCAGTCCTTTCACACCCAGCTGTAGACATTGCCTCCTCCTGGGGGGAGGCGAGCGCCCTGGGCTGCGATTACAGGGTACTCTCTGCCATCTCTACTTCCTCCTCCCTCCTCCCTATCCCTTCCTTCATCCATACTCCCACCCAGCAGAGGAAGATTTCAGTGTCGGTTGGTGGGCAAGGCAAGGAGCTCTTCCTGCGGCACGGCCCTGTGCCAGTCACTTGATAGACATTACCCAATATAATTCTTACAACCACCGTATCAGGCAGAAGTTTGAAAAACAAGCAAACTGAGATTTGACCTACTTCACTGTGTGACCTTAGGTAAACCTCTTAACCTCTCAGTTTGCTCATCTGTCAAGTGGGCACAATTAGAACATGCCATGGGGCTTGTGCAGATCCAACCAGTTCACAGCTTGCTTTGTAGTAAGCCCTCAACCAGTGGTAGCTCTAGGGGAGGAGCAGGGGAAGCAACTTGCCGACATAGCCAAGAAATGGAGGAGCTGGGACTGCCCTCCCCCAGGACTGTGTGACCCCCCAAACCCTTCTGAGAGAAAGTCCGGGCACAGCTGGTGTTCAGGAACCCTCTGGCACCCAAGCACGCAGAGCCTGAGGGCTGAGCTGTGCCAGTGGCCATCAGCCGAGTCTCGGAACATCTTATGGGGGCTGGATGGGGGACGGTCATGGGATCTGATCGGAGAAAGATGAGCCACGCCCCGGAGGTATGTGGGCAAACCAGAACTTCCTTCTGCAGGAAGGCTAAGGAGGCAGGAGCCTGCTGCCCTGACAGGGTGTAAAGGGAGCGGGGCGCCTCCACGAACCCTTGGAGATTCCTGGTCCACCTCCAGAGGAAATCAGAATCTCTCATAGGTGGATCCCAAAGACTAAGAAAAAGGGATGAGCTTTCAGCGGGCTGCTCTGGAGGACCGTGCCTGCCAGCGTACTGTCTAGAAAAAAAAAGCCAACACACAGTAATTTGGGGACCTTACTGCAGGAGAGGGGGAGCTCACTGATTAATTAACAGCCAGGTTGGATTAACCATCCTTCCCCTCATCCTTCATTCTACCAAAATTGAGGGCCCCCAGGCTTTATGCTGGCAGTCAGCAGGGACCACGGTGCCATTGCTCAGGGCCCCGAGGGACACATGTAAAACAGACCGTAGGTCTCCAGTGCAATGTGTGCTTCTGTGGGTGTGCAGCTGCCATGGCCCAAGAGAGGCCCGAGGAATAGGGTGCTGGACCTTGAATTGGGGGCAGGTCCCCCACTCTGGCTGTGCCAGAGCCCAGCCACTGGAGTGTCTGGCTTGGTGCTGGAAGCAATAGGAAACATTCCCTGCCTCTGTGGGGATCTTCCTAGTGCCTCCATTTGACCCTGTCACCTCCAGGCCTGAGCTTCCACCGGCTCCCCTTGGGATACAGTTCCCTGCTCTGGCTTCTGCGTGCTTCCCGACGGACCCTTTCCAGCCGGCCTGCCCCTGCAGCTCCCGGAGCCAGCCTGAGCCGCTTGCTGGGTCACACTGCTATGTGCTCTCTTTCAGCCTTAGCTGCTTATCCAGCTCTTTCTTTGCTAACATCAGTCAGCCTTCAAGACTCAGGCCTCTCCTCCAGGAAGCCTTCCAGAGCTCCAGGCAAGGTTTGAGGCCTTCTGAGGCCGCCTAGCATTCTGAATTCATCTCTGTGCCAGCCCAGCGTCCTGTGCTAAAACTGCCTGGTTACAAGCCTGGCTCCTCCTCTGGGCTGGGGAGGGGCCTCCTCCAGGGCACGGCCTGGGTCTTCCCTAGTGCCCAGCACACGGCTGAGTCAGGCCAGGGTCATGGAGGAGGGATTAATGGCAGGGGAGAACTCTGCACATCTGAAAGGGCAGAGAGGCAGAAAAACCTCCCTCGGTCCAGAGATGAGAGCCCGAAAGCAGCCTCTGCAGCCACAGCTCCCCTAAAGCCCCTGCACCCCCCTTCTCAGCCTCTTGGACCCATGACCCCAAACTTCAGACCAGCAAGAGACTCCTGTCAGGCCCCCTTCAACACGGTGACACTGAGGCCCAGGAAGGGGCAGCCACATTCCCAGAGACTGGGGCAGACAGGCCTGGACCCTGGGTCTCCTGAAGGCTTGTCCAGTCTGTGCACCAGCTTCCTTCTTGTTCTGACCCTGCCCCCGCCTCTCCAGCCCACCCTGCAGCCCTCTGGTGGGAAGACACCTGACTGAGCTCCACCCGCCTGCCTCAGGGTGAGGCTGTGAGGAGGCGGGGAGGCCCTGTGCAAAGGGGAGAGGCTGATGCATTTCTCACTCAGTGCTGCAGGGGCTGCTCCCCCTGCCGCAAGCCTGGAATTCTGCCAGCCTCCGTGATCACCTCCTTCCTTTCCCCCTCCAGAGCCTCCCTCTGGGGACCCCCCCACCCGGCCTCTGTGACCTGGGCAGAGCAGCGCAGCGGTTTCCAGGGTGGGTGTTTGGGCCTGGGCGGGCTATACCCACAGGCCTGCCTCTGGCCCAGTGCACCCCTTGTTGCAGTTGAGCTTTGGCCTCCATTGGAAATTACCTTTCCCCAGCTCCTCAGTTCAAAGGTCTTGGGGGGCTGCCAACCCTGCTTCTCCTGGTTCTCTGGGGCCCCCTCCCCCTGCCAGAGCACGCTCCCCTCCTACCATGGGCAGGCCGGACGGACTGTCCATAGGAGCCTTCCTAAGGCCAGTGGGGCCTGGGCCAGATGGCTGACGCTGCCCTCTCATTAGTGGCCCGCTGGGGTTTCCGTCACTTAGGGCTGGTTACCAGGCAACCGCGTCGGAGGGCTCAGCTCTGGCTTGGGGCTGGCCCGGCCACTGCTGCTGACCGGCCAGGCCTGGTCAGGAGGCCTCACGGTCCCAGGAGGGGTGGAGATGGTGGCTCAGCTCTCCGACCTCAGAAACGCCTTCTCATTATCACAGCCCTGCCCCAGGAAAGGGGTCTCCAGGGTCCTCCACGCAAATGCCCACATTCAAAGTCCTCAGGTTTCTGAGTGTTGAGGGGAGGCTGAGGGGGAGCAGAGAAAAGCCACTTGCCCTCTTTGGGGATTATGAGTGTGGTCCTGTCGCCCTTACTGACTGCTGCCCTGTAGACTGAAGTAGGGGGACTGGAGTCAGGTTTCCCAGGGTACAGGGCACAGGTGTTGTCTAAATCCTGCTCTGCTTCCCAATGGTTGTGTGACCTTGGCCGTGTTGATTGCCAGCCTGAGCCTCGATCGCCTCATCTGTAGAATGGGGTGATAACCCCTGTCTCACAAGGCAGCGCACAGTTTGTGAAATGCTCGGTGCAGCGACTGGCACCTAGCTTCCTGTGCATACCTGTTCGTTCCCTTCCCCCGGGCCCTGCTGTGTACTCAGCCCCAAGCCTCCCCCACTGCCAGGGGCAAGCATACCCGGTATGGGCCACCCGGCATTGCCACGTGATCCAGGACTGTGCCATCTTCATGCCCAAGAAGAGCCTGTGCTCCCACCCCGCCCCTTGCTCCCCGCATCCCTGCTGACTTGTCTGTTTAATGTAACACTCATATAGCCTTTACTATGTACCCGGTACTATTGTAAATGTTTTACAAATATTAACATGTGTAAGTTATTTAAGCCATTTAATGGATTAAGTCACTTAATCCATTGACTTTATTAATCCATTTAATGGATTAAATGAAGTAGTGCTAAGGCGAACCCAGGGGGCTGTGGAGGGACTGGGCCCGGGCACACCTCCTTCCCCTGCGGGGGGTGGGGGAGGCCTCAGGCTGTGCCGCCTTGTTGGTGGGTACAGTCCTGCCTCCTCCGAGAAAGCCAGACGGAGCTGGTGCAGCAGCTGGCAGCTCAGAGGTTCGGGAAGAGCAGTGGCGGCTAATTAAAACTTTGGTTCAGGGAGGCCCCCTTGGGGCAGGGATTGCCTCAGTCAGCTCCCTTGCGGAGGGTCCCTAATTGGACTCGTGGGCTCTAGTAATGATGCAAACTTACCAGGCAGAGGATAACAGGGAGGGAGGGAGGGAAAGGGGGGAAGGAAACAGGTTGGCAAAAAAATAACAACAACCCGCTCCCACTGTGAGGGTGGTGACTTAGGAGTCTCCCTCACTTAGTTGCTGTGTAACTTCACATGAGTTGCTTGGTCTCTCTGAGCCTTTGTTTCCTCATTGAAAAGTGGAGATAATAAAAACTTCAGCCCTGGAGGGCTGTTGTGAGATGTGTACAGAAAGTACCTAGCGTGATGCCTCGCTCAGAAGTAGAGACTTACAAAATTGGAGCGATTATTATCATGTTATTAAACCAGTATCACAAGCAAAGGCCTTTCAGAATCGAATTTACTTCTGAAAGTTTCCTGGGTGGGAGGAGAGTGGGGCAAGCGTCAGTTGTTGGCGGTGTTTAGCCCCCCAGCTTTCCCTCCCAATTACCTGGGCCTGGGTCTCGCCTCATGAGGGGCGTGCAGGAGCCGGGGCAGGGCTCTGGGTGCTCCAGGGGGCCAAGCAGAAGGTCACAGAGCAGTCTGGGATGCAGGTGGAACCAGAGCCTGCTGCGTGGAAAGGACCTCACCAGGCAGAAAGGAGCAGAGAGGCTCTGCTTGCCGGGGCTCAGCCTAAATAAGGGCCTGGAGACCAGGGAGAGCGCGGAGTGGGGTCAGGAGCCCCAGGGAGCCAGCTGGGCTAGAGTTGGAGTGGGCTGAAACACCCAGGAGGGACACAGGGTGACAGCCACATGCTGCCCTGCTGAAGCCAAGGCCCCCCTAGTTCCAGAGTTCTAAGAATTACTGAGCCAGAAAGGGGGGCTGTGAACACTGAAATCTGGGGGATGGAAGGGGGTGCTACCTGTTTCCTTTCTGGTTGCAGCAAAGTGGCCTCACTAACTCCCCTGCCCTCCATCTGGGGGTCAATCTCATCCCCCGTCAATGAGGCCTCTATGGTCACAGGGCACAAGTCCAGTGCCCTCAGGAGGCCACACAGGCCAGCCCTCAGAAGGATGGGGCCCAGGCCAAGGTCCAGAAAGAGGCAGGGCTGGCAAGGGTGAGCCCCGACCCCTCCAAGATGATGCAACTCAGTGACTTCTCCTCCGTTCTCACAGCGGGTGTCCCACAGCCCCCAACCCGCGTGCGTCTGGCGGCAGCAGGCCTGAAGGCTCCAGGCCAGGGGGACGCAGACTCCTCCTCAAGCGCTCCCTCGGAGCAGAGCGCTCTGCAACACCACCCCCGCCCCCGCCGGCCCCCAGGCACGGTGAACTCTCCCAACAAGCATAGCCTCAGAACGCAGGTCGTGGAGAGAAGGCCAGGGCCGGACCGAAGTGTGGAGGAACCCAGGATGCATTTCAGTGTAGCTCGTCCGTGTGCTAGTAAATCAACAATTCCTGAACAAACACAGCCTGCTCTGGACCTGGGCCGTGGCCTCCCTCCTTACCCTCTGCCCATAGCCCCCTGCCCCCTATGCAGTGCCCATCTCCTGTCAACCAGGCCGTCTGTAGCTCACTCAGCTCCAGTTAGCTTAGTAATTAGCACCTCATCAGGCTTGCCTGCCTTTGAGCAGCTCCCCTAGGAAAGGGTTTCAGGAGGTCTCCATGACCTCTGGGCCCAGGGCTGGGCTAAGTCCAAGCAGAAGAAGGGGTCTACCAGGCCCCTAGCAGTCCCCCTGCACCCACAGGTGCCCCTGCCTTCAGCATGCACTGAGATGGCGGTGGAGCCCACGGGAGGATTCCTCATGGACTGGCATAGGGGCCGAGGGGCAGAGGAGCCCCACCCAGGGCTTCTCCCGGGAATATCTGGGACCCCGGGCAGGCCAAGATATCCCCTGACTGAGCTCAGTTTCCCATCTTTACCATAGGGACAATAAGAGTAACAGCTCCCAGGTTCCAGAGAGGATTATACGAGGAGGGGTGTAGGGGTGAGCGATAGTCCTGTGGGTGTGGGAGGCAAGTGGCGGTGGCACCCGGGCCATGGGGCGGGCAGCGAGCATCGGGGCAGCCGCCTCTCATCTCCCTCCTCCCTCAGAGCAGCACTGGCCCAAGAGCAGAGGTCTTGATGGGGTGGGGGTTTCCCACCAATGTACCACTGAGGCCTGGGGATGGAGTACGTGTCAGGCCTGGGCGCCCGGGGTGACCCAGACACGCAGGAAGTCAGCCTCGCTCCAGGCTGAGGCCTGCAGACTAAGGCAGCCTGGGCCTGACAGTAGGCTGTGCCAGTCCTGAGACTCCAGCCCCAGCAGCAGGAGATGCAAAGGCTCCGTGCTGGAGGGGAGGGGCCGGGCAAATCCTTCCAAAAAACCTCCTGCTTTCCGGCTCTGGTTCCCAGCCCTAGCTGCCCCCCGCCCAGCCCAGGCCAGCCCAGTGCCATCTCCCAGCCCCAGCTCTATCCCCACGCCTATTCCAATTCTGAGGCAACAGCCCGGAAACATACCAGGATACTCCTCAAAATGAGTTTATTCAATTAAGGAGAAGGGACTCATGGAAACTACCATGGCTCCTTGTCTCCAGTGGGCAGTCAGAGGGGCACCCTCTGCCCCTGGCGCGGTGTTCCTTGGCCATGATGACCTTGAGGGGCACCCTCCGGAAGTCCACAGGGGCTTCCTGTGGCCCCCACCATGGGCACTGTGTGCGGACATGCTGACCACAGCCTGGCGGAGGGCAGAAAGGCCAGGATGTGGTCAGCCTGAGCCCTGCCTGTGGCCATAGCTCCTGTCCCTAGAAGGGACAGCATGAAACCCTTGTGGGCAAAGAGTTCGTTAAGGCATTTTGGGGCAACTGGGGAGACTGTGCCTACTGCCTAGCTGGGCTGTGGAGGGTGGTAGGGAATGCTGCTTAACCCAAGAAATAGATGTGGGCTTGGACACGAGGGACCTTCCCTGTCCCTGGGGCCTACCTGACCGTAGCCGGGGTCTGCTGTCCATGAGCTCTTCTCAGTTGCCCAGAACCGGGCCATATCCCATTCACTACTGAACCCCCCTGGCCACCAGCACCCCTGTGGACTTTGAGGGGCTCCCTCATTGGCTGGCGCTGTGCTCCTGCGTCGGAAGTCGGGGAGTGAAACCCACTGTGGCTGGAGCAAGTCTGTGGGGAGCCAGGACTCTCAGGGTTACCTGCTCTGCTTCCACCAAGGTACTGGGCTCCCACCCCGTGACAAGCCAAGACAGGCCTCACAGAGCAGAACAAGGGCCCTCCTTGAGCGCAAGAATGTGCTCCTGGGGCCAGAGGACTGCAGGTCAGGGGGCCTGCACTCTACTGGAGGGGCTGGGGAGTACTGGTGCCTGGTCCTTGGCTCAAATCCTGCCTCTACTACTTCTCAACTGTGTTTCCTTAGGCAAATCACCTCCCTGAAGCACGGTTTGCTTCAGGGTACTTGTTACCCACCTCACTGGACAATTGGGCAGACTAAGCGAGGTGGTGAATATGAGGAACCCGGTTTGAGCAATGCATCCTGGAGGAGGTCAACCCGAGGGGTAGGGAGGCCCCCAGCCGGGCTGTGCGGCTGGCAGTGCAGAGGTGCATGGGGGACTGTGTGGCCTGGGACAGCCAGGAGCACCACCTCCCCCAGTCCAGTCCTGCCCTGGTGTTCACTGCCCCTGGCTCTCACTTGGCCTGAAGCCTTCCCTTCCCAGCCCGTCCCCATGTTCTGTTCAGTCTCTTGTCCAGCCAGCTGCCTGTGGACTGTGTCCAGGGCTATGACTCTTCTTGTAATGAGGGTACTATCAGTATAGAGCCTTACTGTTCATGAAGCTTAGACTGTAGCGGATAGCCTGTAGGCCCGCTGTGCGGAGGGCAAAACTGAAGTGAAGTGCCTTGCTCAGGACCTTACCGCCAGGAAGCAGCAGATCCAGGAGTCAAGCAAACTAGGGGTTCCTCACTCCCACTTCTGTGCTCCTGCCACTACCCCCTGAAAGGTGCCCTCCTGGCCAGGCTGGCCCTGCAGGAGCTTAGAGGACTCAGGAGGAGCACGTTGTGGCATCCATGCAGAAGCACACGGGTGCACAGACAGACACAGACCTCCAAACACAGCTTTTCATCCATTCTCTCCCCCATTCATTCATTCATTTGCACACACACTCATTCTTTCTCAGTGTTCTGCACTCTGCCAGGCCTGTTATGCCAGGGTGTGCATGACCTCTGTGTGTGCCCATAGGACCCACTAGTTACCTAAAAGGCCCCCGCCTCTTCTTTTTGGCCCAGAATAAGGGGGTCCTGGGAGGGCGGGTGTTGAGATAGGGATGCTCAATGACCCACTACTCCCCTCCTCTTTGGCTCCCTCGCCCCACCCCTGCCCAGCCCTGTCCCTGGCACCCACTGCTTTGGGGTTTACACCAAAGTCCACCACCAGACTAGCAAAGGCACGTTTGTATCCTGGCTTTACCCCAGCCCAACTTTGTGACCACAGGCAAGTCACTGGACATGGTTGGCCTGCTTTCTCATCTCTAAAATGAGGCTGGTATGCCTTTCTTACTTTCTCACTGTGGAAGGGAGGAGGGAGATCTTGAATGAAAAGCACTGGCACGGGGCTCATTGCTCACCCACTCCCACCTGCTAGGGACACCTCCCCTCCAACAACAGCTCCGGGTAGCCCCTAGGGACGGGTGGAGCTCATGCAGCTGGACTCCCTCCCCCACCATCAGCCCAGAGGAGGAGGAGACATGAGGTGACCCACCCCACCCCCAAGGCAGTCTTATCACTTTCTGCCAGGGCACCTCTGTAGGATGATTTATGCTGGGCACCCACCATCTAGCCACTAGCTGCTCTGCAAGGGCCTGAGGGCACCTCATTCCCCACCTCCTCATTCCCCACATCTGTTCAAGTCCCACCTGCCTTCTTTTTCATAATCCCCTCTTCTGTCACGTGTGGCCCACAGGCACATCCAACTCCCCTCATCCCCTCCTTTATTTCAAGGTCAAGGCCCAGCTACCCGCACCCTACCACCAAGCCGGAAGACCAGTACAAGCCAGACAGGGATTAAGTACTAGCTACCCCTTGCCCCTCAGTTTCCTCATCTGTAATTTAGTAATAAAAATATCTAAAGGTGAGTTATGATACTATGTCAGAAAACGAATGTACCTGGTGTACAGATCAATAAACAATAGGAATGAATGGATAAATAAATGAATAAATACTTGAGTCTGCTTTAACTTCTTAAAAAAAAAAACCTAATAAGCAAACCCAATTGCTCCACTGTTCATAGTATATCACTTGGGACTCCCATCGTGGGCCCCATTTCTGTGTCTTGAGTTCCCACAGACTGGACACATTGGCAGAAGCAGGCTGCCCAAAAGAGGATGGCCTAGGGCGAACCCCAAAAAGGAGGGAAGCTGAGTCAGCAGTGAAGATGAGGATGGGAGAGGCCCGGTGGGGCTTCCTCTGACGCAGGTGGGTCTAGAGCAGCAGCCCAGGGCCTGCACTGTGTGTGAGACCCAGGGGGCTGCCGCCCAAGGGGTCTCAAGTCTTCAGCTTTCAGCAGACGCTCCACACAGAGCCACCGCTAACCCGCACCGCCTAGGGAAAGGCACCGCTGCGGGCAGGTGGATCCTGTGCCAGGCCACCTGACCTGGGAATGGAGCGTGTGCTAGATTTCAGGGGCTAGATGCCATTTTTGTGGGACACCCTTGTGCGTTGCCCAACCTGCAGCCTGCAGGAGCCCAGTGACCCCCCAGTAACTCTGAGGCTGGTAGAGTGGTTTCATTTCTCCAGACAGACACCCCACCCAGCAGCTCCCCCTGTGCCACTGGCCTCCAGGCCCACTCCTCCCCAGCCCCACAGCCCCTCAGCCCTGACTGGCACAAAGCGGTATCCGTGTTCAGCTTCGAAGGCCAGGACGACGCAGAGCAACAACATCACGGCTCGGCACAAGCAGCCCGGACGAGTCAGGGTGGGTAGCCATCTTGTTTGACAAGCCATCAGCTGTATCCTGTCCGGCCACACCCACGCAGGTCACGGCTTGCTGACATCTTCTCGGGTCCCCTCCCCCCATTCGGAGAGGCCCGTTCTCCCATTCTCATTCACTGCAACTTAGCCCTCCACCCCCACCCATATGTGTCACCCAGATGTGTGTCCACATCGCTGGGCCCGCCCGGGCAGCTTCCTGAACTGGGTCATCTATCAAACCCAGTCCACGACGACCTTCAGCAGCAGTTTATCTCTGAACAATCCGCTCCCATCCTCAGACAGTGCTCCCGTACCCACCCACACAGAGAAATGGACGAAGAATGGTGACTTGTCCTTCTGGGATTTTTTTCTTCTTCCCCATGAGTTTGGTCACTTTCCCACCTCATCATTTTTAATCTGTCAGGGCCAATTTCAGACATACTTTAGATTGTGTGTCACAGGCTTATCATAAACTGGTTAACAAAGGAAGCAGTCAAGGAAATCAAAACACCCATAGATTCCTCCGGCATCCTGGGAGAAGCTGTGGAATGAAGTGATTTGGAGCACAAACATTAAGCCAGACAGCTTGGTTTCAATTCCTGTTTTGCCCCTTTCTAGCTGTGCGACCTTGAGCAAGTTTACTTAACATCTCTGTGCCTCAGTTTTCTTACCCATGAGCAATGGATAATAACAGTACTTACCTCACAGGGTGGTTGTGCTTGAGATCTAATTGAATTCAAAGTGAATGAATTAATATATGTAAGCTATTAATATAGTGCCTAGCATACAATAAGCATGATAAGAGTGTTAGCTATTATTATTACAAGCAAGTTTATATGGGAGAAGAAAAAGGAATGTTAGATAAGGTTGTTTAACTATGTACAGGTCTGGTTAGCTTTATAGAGCTGTAAAGCTGTCACATTCCTATCAGCTGCATGGGTTAAACCTGGGTCATATCACCCAGGACTGACCATCCAAAATGCTAAGTGTGGGCTGTTAATCAGAATTACCAGCTGCAGAAGTTGTGTGTGTGTGTGTGTGTGTGTTTATTTTTGTTCTTTCTCAGACTCCAGTCTATATCCCTGAATGATTACTGGGGACATCCTTTAATCAAGCAGAGCCTGGGCACGGGGAGGTGGCAAAGAGAATGAGAGAGATGGGGAGCCTGTTCCACCCCAGCCAGCTGGTGCTGGCAGGTCTGATAGAGGGAGATGGGCAGGGGGTGCTGGGCACTGAGGCCTGGGACGGGGCAGCTGAAAGGCTCATCTGCGGTTCTGGCCATGGCAACAGCTCGCAGGGCCAGCCATGGTTCCTGGCCACTGGCCACATTGTCTTCTGAACCCTTGGTCTGCATGGAGCTCCTTCCCTGAGTTCCCAGAGTCCTGGCAGGCCCCAGAACCCTCTGCCCAGCCTGCTTCTGGCCTGAGTGTCCTGTGGAGGAGGGGAGGCAGGACTGCAGGAGGACCCGGCCAGGCTGAGCCGGGAGCCAAGAGGGGCTTGGCAGCCTCCCGAGGGCTGGCACAGTGCCTCCTGCTTCTCCACCCCCACACACTGCCCAAGCTGCTCAGGACCCGACACAGAGCACTCGGTTAATAGAGCCGTGGTGATGTTGCCTGGTAGAAGCAAACCCAAGGGTACAAAGTCATCTGACATTCAGTAATTCTATCCAATAGAAACGTAATACCAACCAATACCAAGCACATTAAAAGTGTTTTTTATAGTAGACATGGAAAAAGTAAAAAGAAACAAGTGAAATTAATTTTAATAATATATTTTATTTAATCCAATCTATCCAAAATATTATTTCACATGTAATCAATATATGAAAGTATTAATGATTTATTTTACATTCCTTTATTTCATGCTAAGTCTTTGAAATCCTACGTGTATTTTACACTTCTTGCATATATCAGTAGTCACTGTATGGGAGGAAAATACTTTTCCTCTACCCTCAAGTTTGTTCAGTTACTGGGACCTGTGAATTAAACCAACAAAAGACAGAGTACCAGGAGCAAAAAGTGTACTTCATATGCACACAGGGGCCAACAAACGAAGTAGCTGGTTTCCGCGATTAAAGTTAAAGGCTTACATACTTTAGTAGGGAAAGGGGAGAGGGGAGAAATGGCTTCTATGGGAAAAACAAATAGATTTCTTTAGGAAGACAAAAGGGTTTTTAGGAGAACACATGGAAGTTAAAGTTTGTGATAATATTTGTCTACACAGCTGTGAATGGTCTCCTGTCTTCTTCAGGGCTCTCAAACTCTCCTGGAGAGGGGCTTTGTGGTAGCCTCATTTCCCAGAAGTTGTTGCTTTTAGTCAGGTAGGGAAGCTTTGAAAAGGATTTTATTCTGCATCTGTGGAATCTCAAGTATCTTCAGCTTAAAATAATCTTCATGCCAACTCGGGTTGGGTGGGTCCCCACACCACGTTCAAGCGCTCAACAGCCGCAGGTGGTTAGTGGCCATCTTACTGGACAGCGGCAGATGCAGATTCACCAGACCCTGGAGTCCCGGGAATGGGTGCTCCTGGAGATCCCAGCCAGCATCCCTTCTGCTGCCTCCCTGACCAGCTCGGCCACGTTTTGCATGAGGGTCTCCCATATGCGGGGTGCCCACTGCCTCCTCAGGCAGCCTGTTCCATCAAGGCTCCGAGATGGAAGCTGTTGATGCTGAACGGAAATCTCTCTCCTGGTTGTGCAATACCTTTTCCAAAGCGCTGGCACAAACCCGCTCTGAGTGTGGCAGGCAGTAACTCTGTTTCCATTTTGCCCAGAGTGTCGGTGTTCCGACCAGGGGTGGGGGGTGCTACGATTCTACAAAGCCATCCTCCCTTTGGGCAGCTGAGTGACCGCCAGGGCCGCTCTGACGCGAGAGACTGCGTTGCGGGCCCCGTAGCTTTGCGAGCACCCACTACCCGCTCAAGTAGAAAGCCCAGCTCTGAGCCACAGGCCACCCCAGGGCCCGCTCCTCGCCCAGGGCTCGGGGCGCATCTCTCCTTCCCCCAGCAGGGAGGCACGGAATCCTAACGCGGTCCCGATTTCACAGATTGGGGAAACTGGGGTGCAGTTCCTGGGCGGCCAAGGCACAGCCTCTATCCTCGAGCTGAGCCCAGTTTCAGCGAAGGCCCAGGGGCGTCCGGAGAAAACCTGGGAGACCTTGCTGCCCCGGCGGGCCCGTGGAGGAAGGCACCTCGCCAGCGCTCTGCTCCTCGGCCCCGGGCGGCGGGCGGGAGCCGCCGGGGCGGGAAGCCTCCGGGGAACCGTGATGTAACTCGGCGCCCTGCTTGCAGGAGAGGCCCCAGGCGCCGCCGCCGCTTGTTTACCCGAGCGGGAGGGGGCGGGCGGCGGGGTCCCAGCCGCCTCCGCTCCGCCTGCGGAGCCCTCCAGCCCTTAGCTCGCCGCGCTCTACTCCGTGACCGTCCAGGGGGAGTCGGAAGTTCCAGAGACTCGGAACCCAGCTCCGGGGTGAGGGCGGGGCAGGTGGGGGTCCCTCCGCGTCCCCGGAACCGGTCCTGTTTCGGCCTCAGGCATTCTAGGATCCGGAGCAGTGGCGGTGCCAGGGGGTGGCTCTGAAAGGGCTGAGCTCCTGAAGACACTCAAAGTAACGTTCAAACTAAGTGAAAAGCTGGAGTTTGCTATGCCTTCCCATACAAGGACCCTCCTGTCTGTACAGACGAGCGGCCGTGGTGGCAAGTCCCTGCCTCCCTCCCTGGGGTCTCGGTTTCCTCCTCTGGGCAAGGGGGAGCGGGTGCCCATGCGGTGCGGTGCCAGGACGGTTTCTGATTCTAGGCATCTTTGGGGAGCATTTCTTCCGGCCTTCCAAAAGTCTGCCCCTGGGGAAAAAACGCCAGCATTTCCTAGGGGCCCCTCCTAATTTTACTGGCTTGGAGAGTTTGCTCTTGTGGGAGAAGTTGTTAAGGCCCTGGAGGGCTGAAGGACAGAACTACCTAGGGGCTGGGACTCCAGGTGACCTCCAGACTCACTGCAGCCCCTCCCAGGGGCACCCCCAGGCCTGGCTGGCGGGGCAAGGGAGGAAAGCAGGGTGCCTCTGCTCACTGCCCACCCCAGCTGGGATCTCAGGCCCGACACAGGCCTCCCCAGGGCTAAGGCAGCAGTCAAGACAGCGTGTGGCAGGGTGACAACGGGTCTGGATGGAGCCCAAGGTTGGGGCAATGCTATGCCAACAAGAGCCCCAGAAGCTGTGATTTGTGCCCACTGCCAAGTTTTCCCACTCGATTCTCAACTCCCTGGTGAGGCAGGTGAGTTGAGTTGAGATGAGGAATCTGAGGCTCAGAGAGAGCAGGGTAGCCTCAGATCACCCAGCAAGTTGGTGACAGAGCTGCCAGGACCCAGACCCTGCTTCCCTGGCCCCTATGCCACCACTTCCATAGAGGGCAAGAGCTCCGTGGTCAGGAGCAGTCCAGGAGGGCTTCCTAGACCAGAGGCCAGGATTGAGCGAGGCAAGGTAGAAGGGCCAATCAAGATTTGGAGAGGGTGTGGGGCATGAAGGGCTCCCTGAGCCAGGAGGTAAGAAGGGAAGGGAGGTTCCTCTGGGGACAGAACATTCCTGAGAGTTTTAAGAAGCAAGGGTTTGGGACCTCTGACCAGAGAAGAAGGTCTGGGGGTCAGTCAGGTGCTAACAACTGGTCCAGCAAGGGTCAAGGAAAGTTTTTGAGTAGGGGGGGCAGCAGATGTAGAATGGGAAGCTGTTGGTGTTGGGGGTAAGCTTTCCTGTCCTGTCCCACCTTAGGCTCTCTCGTTTTGCAGCCCTTGGACATGTTCTCTTCCCTCTGGGGGCCTCAGTTTCCTCATCAATAAAATGGGGACCAGTTCCCTGTTCTGCTCATGGCTGAGAAGGTGCTTAGTGGCTGGGCTTTACATAACTGAGGGCACGAGGGGCTCGTATACAAATGTGACAAAGAGACCGGGGTCAGGAAGGCCTCCTCAAGGGGCTTCTCCCTCCCCTGAATTCCCTGGCGCCAGTAGGAGAGGTTCCACGCACTTGTTTCTCCAACCCTGCCAGCATGTCTGGGAGGCCCCTGGGCTTAGCAAATATTTGTGCCCCTGATCTAGTCAGTGGTTGCTGGAATGTTCTGTCCTGCTGCCCATATATCCAGACCTTGCCTTGGGCTGTGAAGATCCTGAAAGAGGAAAAAATGCAGGGTCAGGACTTCTGGATTTTTCCCCCAGCTCCCTTCCTGCCTGCTCCTCCTGAGCCCCCTGGTCCCAGTTCATTCCTGAAGTTCAGAACCCCACACTAGGCACTATTTGGGGACAGGGGCATGTGGCTCTAAAGGGCCTCTCCTAAGAGCTAGGACTTTGGGTCCGAATGTGAGCTCAGCTGCTATCCTGCTGTGTGGTCTTGAGTGAGTCCCATTACCACTCTGAGCTTGTTTCCTCATCCCTGAAATCGCGGTAATTGTTCCATCAGTGTCTGGCATTTAGTAAGCTGTTCTCTTCCTTAGCCTTCCTTCCGTGACTCCATTGTCCCCCCCAGAAGTCTTGGCCTGCCGGTTTAGACAATAAAAATAACAAGGGTAAGAAGCTTCCAGCGTTGTTGAGTTCTCTGTGCAGTGCTGTGCTGGTAAATGTTTTAACAACCAGCTCTGAAAAAAAGTCCTGTTTGGATTCAAGGTGGCAGCGTGAGAGGTGAGACAGAGAACTCCTCCCAAAACCACCAATAGTACAAAAATATAGTTAATTAATACAACTAACTCTAAAACAGCAACAGGAAAGAAGGCTGAACGAGATTGCACACAGACATCATGAACAGAGCAGACCTGACAAAACAGGGTAGTGTACGGAAGCCTTGATCCAGTGGGACCCAAGCCCTTCCCCCACCCCAGCTCACCAGTGGGAGGAAGAGAAACGGAGCGGGGAGGGGGTGGAAGCCTGGGACTGATGAACACCTAGCCCTGGAGATCTGCTTTGTGAGCAGAAACCTACTCTGTGTGGTGCTCTGGAGGTTGGGGAGCTGGGACAGGCGGAGTGCCTGAGGGACTGACATTCCGGCTGTTTGTGGAGGGCGGGATCCACATCCAGCCGCTCTGTGACAGTGGAAAGGCATGTGGTCTGAGAGGCTTCCTAGCAGGGAGAGGGCTGCTGAGGGGGCAGGGGTTGCATGGAGCTTGTTGTGTGGGAGAAGGGAGAGCTGGACAAGGTTGCCTGGGTGCGCTCTGCCCAGCAGATTGGGAACTTTGAGGAGCTTCAGCTGCTCCATCCGCCTGGCTGGCTGCTCAGCTACACGCAGCCTGCCCAGCCTTCCTCCTGGCCTGACAGCATGGGCTCCAAAATGGCAGTCACTGCACTGGCGTCAGGCCAGCCAGAGGCAGGCCCCGTCTACATTAGCTAGAGACGCTGAGCACAGAGGCTTACACCTGTGTGCTCCGCCCACTGGCTGTGATACTGGAGACAGGCACCGCAGACGGGAATCAGAGAACATATCTTTCCTCCTCCCAGGTACCAGCTATGCTCCCCAAGGATGCCCAACCTCACTCTAGGGGCTGAGCATCTCCAGAAACTGGAGCTTCTGGGCACTACAGGGCACCAGATAGAAATATGAAACATCAAAAGAACATGGTTCAGACCAAAATCTCACAAACCCCAGAAAAAGGGCCAAATGAAACTGAACTCACCAATCTTCTTGAAAGAGAGTTCAAAATAAAAATCATACACATGCTTATGGAGGTAAAGAAAAATATTCAAGAACTCAGGAATGAATTTTAAGACAGATTCAATCATTAAGAATTCAATATCTGAAATGAAGCATACAATGGAGGGATTTAAAAGCAGATTAGATGTAGTAGAAGAGACAGTAAATGGAATAGAAATTAGAGAAGAGGAATGAATACAAAGAAGCTGAGGCACAGAGAGAAAAAAGAATCTCTAAGATTGGAAGAATATTGAGAGAACTTTGTGATCTGTCCAAATGGAACAATATTCGCATTATAGGGGTACCAGAAGAAAAAGAGAGAGAAAAAGGGATAGAAGGTGCCATTGAGGAGGTAATTGCTGAAAACCTCCCCCATCTGGGGAAGGAGATAGTCTCTTAAGCCATGGAGGTGCACAGATCTCCCAACACAAGGGACCCAAGGAAGACAACATCATGACATATAATAATTACAATGGCAAATATCAAGGAAAAAGACAGGCTTTTAAAAGCAGCTAGAGAGAGAAAAACGATCACATACAAAGGAACACCCGTCAGGCTATCACCAGATTTCTCAACAGAGAACTTACAGACCAGAAGGGAGTGGCATGGTATATTTAATGCAATGAAGCAGAAGGGTATGGAACCAAGAATACTCTACCTGGGAAGTTTATCATTTAAATTTGAAGGAGGGATTAAACAATTTTCAGATAGGCAAAAGCTGAGAGAATTTACCTCCCACAAACCACCTCTACAGTGCATTTTGGAGGGACTCCTATAGATAGAAGTATTCCTAAGGCTAAATAGATGTCACCCAAGGGATAGACAAAGAGTACAGAATATGATTCATAACATACAAAGAATGGAGGAGGAAGAAAAAGAAAAAGGAGGAAAAAAAAAGAACCTTTAGGTTGCATTTGTAATATCATAGGAAGTGAGTTAATTCGACTGTTAGATAGTAAGGGAATTACCCTTGAACCTTTAGTAACCATGAATCTAAAGCCTGCAGTGGCAACAAGTACATTTCTATTGATAATCACCCTAAATGTAAATGGTCTGGATGCACCAATCAAAAGACATAGAGTCACTAAATGGATGAAAAAACAAGACCCATCTAAATGTTGCCTAAAAGAGACTCACTTCAAACCCAAAGACATACACAGAATGAAAGTAAAGGGATAGAAAAAGATATTTCATGTAACTAATAGGGAGAAAATGGCAGGAGTTGCAGTACTTGTATCAGAAAAAATAGACTTCAAAACAAAGGAAGTAACAAGAGACAAAGAAGGACATTACATAATTATAAAAGGATCAGTCCAACAAGAGGATATAACTATTATAAATATCTATGTACCCAATACAGGATCACCTACATATGTGAAACAAATACTAACAGAATTAAAGGGGGAAATAGAATACAATGAATTTATTTTAGGAGACTTCAACACACCACTCACTCCAAAGGACAGATCAGCAATATATTAGAATAGACAGACCTAACAGACATCTAAGGAACACTCCATCCAAAAACAACAGAATACACATTCTTCTCAAGTGCACATGGAACATTTTAAAGAATAGATCATATACTAGACCACTAAAAAGCCTCAGTAAATTTAAAAATATTGAAATTTCACTATATATTGCAATACAGGCCTACCTCAGGAAAGAAGAACAATCCCAAATGAACAGTCTAAACTCACAATTAATGAAACTAGAAAAGGAAAAACAAATGAGGACTAAAGTCAGTAGAAGGAGGGACATAATAAAGATTAAAGCAGAAATAAATAAAATTGAGAAGAATAAAACAATAGAAAGAATCAATGAAAGCAGGAGCTGATTCTTCGAGAAAATAAACAAAATAGATAAACCCCTAGCAAGACTTATCAAGAAAAAAAGAGAGTCTACACACATAAACAGAATCAGAAATCAGAAAGGAAAAATCACTACGGACACCACAGAAATACAAAGAATTATGAGAGAATGCTGTGAAAAACTATATGCTAACAAACTGGATAACCTAGAAGAAATGGGCAACTTTCTAGAAAAATACAACCTTCCAAGGCTGACCCAGGAAGAAACAGAAAATCTGAACAGACCAATTACCAGCAAAGAAATTGAATTGTTAATTAAAAAACTACCTAAGAACAAAATGCCTGGAACAGATGGTTTCACTGCTGAATTTTTTCAAACATTTAGTGAAGACCTAATACCCATCCTTATTAAAGTTTTCCAAAAAGTAGGAGAGGAGGGAATACTCCCAAACTCATTCTAGGAGGCCAAAATCAGTCTAATACCAAAACCAGGCAAAGACACCACAAAAAAGAAAATTACAGACCAATATCCTGATGAACATAGATGCAAAAATACTCAACAAAATATTAGCAAACCAAATTCAAAAATACATCAAAAAGATCATCCATCATGATCAAGTATGATTCATCTCAGGGATGCAAGGATGGTACAACATTCGAAAATCCATCAACATCATCCACCACATCAACAAAAAGAAGAACAAAAACCACATGATCATCTCCATAGATGTTGAAAAAGCATTTGACAAAATTCAACATCCATTGATGATAAAAACTCTCAACAAAATAGGTACAGAGGGCAAGTACCTCAACATAATAAAGGCCATATATGACAAACCCACAGCCAACATTATACTTTTCTTTTACGTTTTTTTTTTAATTTTTTATTAAGGTATTGATATACACTCTTTTGAAGGTTTCACATGAAAAAACAATGTGGTTACTACATTTACTCATATTATCAAGTCCCCACCCATACCCCAATGCAGTCACTGTCCTTTAGTGTAGTAAGATGCCACATATTCATTATTTGCCTTCTGTGTGCTACACTGTTGTCCCCGTGAACCCCCACACCATGTGTACTAAACATAATACCTCTCAATCCTCTTCTCCCTTCATCCCCACCTGCCCTCCCACACCCCTCCCCTTTGGTAACCACTAGTTCCTTCTTGGAGTCTCTGAGTCTGTTGCTATTTTGTTCCTTCAGTTTTGCTTCATTGTTATACTCCACAAATGAGGGAAATCATTTGGCACTTGTCTTTCTCCACCTGGCTTATTTCACTGAGCATAACATCCTCCCGATACATCCATGTTGTTGCAAATGGTAGGATTTGTTTCTTTCTTATGGCTGAATAATATTGTGTATATGTACCACATCTTTATGCATTCATCTACTGATGGACACTTAGGTTGCTCCCATATCTAGGGTATTGAAAAAAGTGCTGCGATAAACATAGAGGTTCATATGTCTTTTTGAATCTGAGAAGTTGTATTCTTTGGGCAAATTCCAAGGAGTGGGATTCCCGGGTCAAATGGTATTTCTATTTTTAGTTTTTTGAGGAACCTCCATATTGCTTTCCGCAATGGTTGAACCAGCTTAAATTCCCACCAGCAGCGTAGAAGGGTTCCTCTTTCTCCACATCCTCGCCAGCATTTGCCGTTCTTAGTCTTTTCGATGCTGGCCATCCTTACTGGTGTGAGGTGATATCTCATTGTGGTTTTAATTTGCATTTCTCTGATGTTTAGTGATGTGGAGCATCTTTTCATGTGTCTGTTGGCCACCTGAATTTCTTCTTTGGAGAAGTGTCTCTTCATATCCTCTGCCCATTTTTTAATCAGGTTATTTGCTTTTTGGGTGTTGAGGCATGTGTGTTCTTTATATATTTTGGATGTTAACCCCTTGTCGGATATGTCATTTACAAATATATTCTCCCATACTTTAGGATGACTTTTGTTCTGTTGATGGTGTCCTTTGCTGTACAGAAACTTCTTAGTTTGATGTAGTCCCATGAGTTTATTTTTGCTTTTTTTTCCCTTGCTAGAGGAGATGCATTCAGGAAGAAGTTGCTCATGCTTATATTCAGGAGATTTTTGCCTATGTTGTCTTCTAAGAGTTTTATGGTTTCATGACTTACATTCAGGTCTTCGATCCATTTTGAGTTTACTTTTGTGCACTGGGTTAAACAATAATCCAGTTTCATTCTCTTACATGTAGCTGTCCAGTTTTGCCAACACCAGCTGTTGAAGAGGCTGTCATTTTCCCATGGCTCCTTTATCATATATTAATTGACCATATATGGTTCGGTTTATATCAGGGCTCTTCAGTCTGTTCCAGTGGTGTATGGGTCGGTTCTTGTGCCAGTACCAAATTGTCTTGATTACTGTGGCTTTGTAGTAGAGCTTGAAGTTGGGGAGCATAGTCCTCCCAGCTTTATTCCTCCTTCTGAGGATTACTTTGGCTCTTCGGGGTCTTTTGTGGTTCCATGTGAATTTTAGAATGATTTTCTCTGGTTCATTAAAGAATGCTGTTGGTATTTTGATAGGAATTACATTGAATGTGTAGATTGCTTTAGGCAGGATGACCATTTTGAGAATATTAACTCTTCCTATCCATGAGCACGGGATGTGTTTCCATTTATTGGTATCTTCTTTAATTTCTCTCATGAGTGTCTTGCAGTTTTCAGAGTATAGGTCTTTCACTTCCTTGGTTATGTTTATTCCTAGGTATTTTATTCTTTTTGATGCAACTGTGAATGGAATTGTTTTCCTGATTTCTCTCTCTGCCAGTTCATTGTTAGTGTATAGGAATGCCACAGATTTCTTTGTATTAATTCTGTATCCCATCACTTTGCTGAATTCAGATATTAAATCTAGTAGTTTTGCAGTAGATTCTTTAGGGTTTTTTTATGTACAATATCACGTCATCTGCAAACAGGGACAGTTTAACTTCTTCCTTGCCAATCTGGATACCTTTTATTTCTTTGTGTTGTCTGATTTCCATGGCTACATCCTCTAGTACTATGTTGAATAGAAGTGGGGAGAGTGGGCATCCTTGTCGTGTTCCCGATCTTAAAGGAAAAGCTTTCAGCTTCTCGCTGTTAAGTATAATGGTGGCTCTGGGTTTGTCATATATGGCCTTTATTATGTTGAGGTACTTGCCCTCTATAACCATTTTGTTGAGAGTTTTTATCATGAATGGATGTTGAATTTTGTCAAATGCTTTTTCAGCATCTATGGAGATGATCATGTGGTTTTTGTTCTTCTTTTTGTTGATGTGGTGGATGATGCTGATGGATTTTTGAATGTTGTACCATCCTTGCCTCTCTGGATTAAATCCTACTTGATCATGATGGATGATCTTTTTGATGTATTTTTTAATTTGGTTTGCTAATATTTTGTTGAGTATTTTTGCATCTACGTTCATCAGGGATATTGGTCTGTAATTTTCTTTTTTAGTGAGGTCTTTGCCCGGTTTTGGTATTAGAGTGATGCTGGCTTCATAGAAAGAGTTTGGAAGTATTCCCTATTCTTCTACTCTTTGGAAAACCTTAAGGAGGATGGGTATTATGTTTTCACTAAATGTTTGATAAAATTCAGCGGTGAAGCCATCTGGTCCAGGTGTTTTGTTCTTAGGTAGGTTTTTGATTACCAGATCACTTTTGTTGCTGTTAATTGGTCTGTTCAGATTTTCTGTTTCTTTCTCTGTCAGCCTTGGAAGGTTGTATTATTCTAGAAAGTTGCCCATTTCTTCTAGGTTATCCAGTTTGTTAGCATATAATTTTTCATAGTATTCTCTAATAATTCTTTGTATTTCCGTGGTATCCGTAGTGATTTTCCTTTCTGATTTCTGATTCTGTTTATGTGAGTAGACTCTCTTTTTTTCTTGGTCAGTCTCGCTAGGGGTTTATCTATTCTGTTTATTTTCTCAAAGGACCAGCTCCTGGTTTCAATGAATCTTTATATCATTTTATTCCTCTCAATTTTTTCTGTTATGCTTTGATCTTTATTATGTCCCTCCTTCTACTGACTTTTGGCCTCATTTGTTCTTCTGTTTCTAGTTTCAATAATTGTGAGTTTAGACTGTTCATTTGGGATTGTTCTTATTTCTTGAGGTAGGTCTATATTGCTACATACTTTCCACTTAGAAGTGCCTTTGCTGCATCCCACTGGTTCTGGGCTGTTGAGTTGTTTTATTTGTCATATAGTGCTTGATCTCTGTTTTTACTTGATCATTGATCCATTGATTCTTTAGAAGCATGTTATTAAGCCTCCATGTGTTTGTAGGCACAATCTACATCTTTTTATTTCATGCATCCCTTGACTAATTCTGCGTATAGTTGATTTTACTACTTTTGTCTTTTCAGCTTCATGCTTGCTTTGTAAGTGCTGGCCTGCTGCTTTTACTGTAGGTTTGTTTTCACTGATCCAAAAAATTTAAACTTATAAACATCTTCATATAAAGAAGTTCTTTTAGCATATCCTGCAAAGCCAGTTTATGGGCGATGAATTCTTTTAACCTTCATTTAACTGGAAAACTTTTAATCTCTCCTTTAATTCTGAATGATACCCTTGCTGCGTAGAGAATTCCTGGTTGTGGGTTCTGTCCCTACAATATTTTGAATATTTTATGCCACTCCCTCTGGCCTGTAGTTTCTGCTGGAAAATTTGTCCATCGCCTTATCCATAACTTGTAGGTAACTGTCTGCCTTTCTCTCGTTGATTTTAAGATTCTCTCTTTGTTTTTAACCTATGCCATTTTAATTACTATGTGCCTTGGTGTGGACCTCTTTGGGTTCATCTGTTGGGGGCTTTTTTCACTTCTAAGAACTGGATGTCTGTTTCCTTCCCCAGACATGGGAAGTTTTCAGCTACTATTTCTTCATATAGAGCTTCTACTCTTTTGTCTCTCTCTTCTTCTGAGTCCCCTATTATACAAATATTGTTTCATTTGGAGTTGTCCCAAAGCTTTTAGCATCTTCTCATTTTATTTATTTATTTTGGTATGTTTAATATAGAATTACATGAGCAGCATTGTGGTTACTAGATTCCCCCCATTATCAAGTCCCCACCACATACCCCATTACAGTCACTGTCCATCAGCGTAGTAAGATGCTATGGAGTCATACTTGTCTGCTTTGTGCTATACTGCCTTCCCCATGCCCCCCCTACATTATGTGTGCTAATCGTAATGCCCCTTTTCCCCCTTATCCCTTCCCTACCACCCATCCTCCCCAGTCCCTCTCCCTTTGGTAACTGTTAGTCCATTCTTGGGTTCTGTGAGTCTGCTGCTGTTTTGTTCCTTCAGTTTTTTCTTTGTTCTTATACTCCACAGATGAGTGAAATCATTTGATACTTGTCTTTCTCCACCTGGCTTATTTCACTGAGCATAATACCCTCTAGCTCCATCCATGTTGTTGCAAATGGTAGGATTTGTTTTCTTCTTATGACTGAATAATATTCCATTGTGTATATGTACCACCTCTTCTTTATCTGAAAACAAGTAACTTTTAAGAAAGATAAATGGGCCTTTAGGAGAATAGATGGAAGATATGATAATTTTGCTGCAATGTCTGCTTAGGTGATTTCTTATCCTGGTTTCAGGTGACAGGAGTCAATCTCTGGTTGTGAAATTCCCAGGGAGGGATTTATGACATTTGAATTCTTTTGGGAGGCTCTGCTTTTAGGCAGGTAGGGAAGTTTAGAAAAACCCTCTTCCTACATCTGTTGATTCTCCAATATCTTCAAAATAGTCCTTATGACACAGTGTCAGCCTCCAATCATTTCAAGGTAGAGGGTGTGGTAGGATGGGAGATGCAGGCCCAGGCTGGACAGCACCTGTCAGTTTTCTTGACACCTCCTGGGTTGCCCTTCCTGGCTGATGTGGGAGCGCTTGGGGCCTCTGCTCCTTATCAGAGCTTGCTCAAGGCTAAGCTGGAGCCATTCCACCCTCCACCCCCCCACCTCCACCCAACAATCTGGGGCAGTGGGGTAGCAGCAGGCTGCACTGGAGGACCTCATCTGGGATGGGGTGGCAGGTACTGCTGGGCTGGGAAGGTCAGTCCAGACCATTCCCCTGTGTGGGGAGGCTGACCACTTTCCCTGCCAACCCCATGGAATCAAGGTCCCCCAGGGTGGAGAACTGACCGGGTGCCCCTCTAGAGACCTGCACAAGCCAGCAGCATTTTGAGCACATTTGACTCTCACAGTGGACAGTTCTTCAACACTTCCCTCCTCTCCATGATTATACCATAAAGATAGCAAAACGAAACAAACATTCTCCATAGAGAACTACAATTTGCATTTATCAAACACAAATATTATACTTTCTACTTTGCACTGCTTAAATATTTCAAATTTTAAACCCAAATAAAACCATCAAGCCCATTAAGCTATTCCTCAGAGCGACAGAAATGAAGGCATTCAAGTTCTGTTCCTTTTGTCTTTCTAATCAGTGTGCTGTCCTTACTTACTTAGAATCTCGTGTTTATATATAGGAGCATGTACCTCAGGGTCTAGAGGCAGCAATGGCACTGAAAATGCAGGAGGGAGAGATGAACACAGGCTTGTAGCTCAGTCTGCATGTATGAGCCAGGGAATCTCTGAATGATCTTTCATGTAGCATCAAATATTTATTAGTGAATAAGCAGTAAAGGTGCTTATTTGAAGCTTAGTTTACTTATTATAAAATTCAGTCATAATTGTAGCAATTGCTTAGAACTTTGACCAATAAGACATTTTCTCAGGGAGGAGTATTTTATCGCTGATATGGTTGGAATCGCCAGCACGTGGTGAGAATAAAAGGCAGATAGACTTCATTCAATTGTATGATTGTTTATAAATTCCCTACCAACAATGTGCCCCTTATTGCCTGCACATGGGGTGTCTAGCTCCTACCATCCTGACCTTCATCACTAGCACAAGCTGTCCCCTCCCTCATGCCCACCCACAGGCCTATCACCTCGCATCCTTGAGCTAGAGGCTTGGCTGGGATGTCAGGCGCCAAGGCAGAGGCCACTTCCTTCTTTCTCTGGCAGGCGAGACCTCCCTATCCCCTACTCCAACCATCCTGAGGCCTGGCCAGACAGCCTCCTAGAACTCAGTTCACTTGAGACAAGCTCTTGGAGATGGTTCAAGTGAGTAAACTGAGGCTGCAAGAGGAAAGGAAGCTTTCCTGGGAGTGAAGGTGAGGGCAGGAGCCTGACCCAGCTCTGAGTCTCCTTGGTGACTGTTCAGACCCAGCTTGGCTTCCCTGGGACAGTGAGGCAGGAGGAATGGGAAGGAAGGCCCAGGGACTGGGTGGGACACTGCATGGTTGATGTGCATCTCATCGGAATAGGCCCCTGCTGCCTCAGGCCCAGAGCAGGCCCACGGACCCGGGAACTCAGGAAGATCCCTCTGGCCCCACTACCTCCCCTGTGAGGTGCACGGAACCCCATTCCTCAGTGCCTGTCCATGAAGTGGCCTTGACCTAAGCCTGGTACTGTAGCAATTCTCCTTGGAAGACGTAAGGCCAAGCAGCGTGGGAGGGGCAAAGTCTATTGGTCCAACAGTAGACACTTCACCTGAGCAGCAGTCCTGGGACTTTAGAAGGGAGGCCCCTCACTCACCAGGGTCCAAGAGGCAGGGGAGGGAGGTGAGGCCCTGCAGAGTTTGAGGGGCCCACGCACTGAAGTCTAAGGCTGGGCAGTCAGTGTTCCCTTTGCCAGGCACAGAGGGTCTGTAGATACCAGTCTCGCCTTCGGCTGGCTGTGAGAGTGAGCTGAGGCAGGTAACAGTAGCTAGGATAGAAACAGAGCTGGAGTATGCAGCCCAGGGCACCTGCTGACGCCCAGGAAGAGAGGCCTGTCCTGAGAGCAGGACACCCAGGCCATGTCCAACTTCATTACCCCATCCCTTCAGCCTCACCCCTCACTCAGGCTGGCTAGCTGGGATGGAGGGAAGAGATACCCTTCCTGGACATCCTCCCAGAATGGGGTCCTGTCCCATCAGCTGGGACCCTTTGGAAGCCCTGAAGTCCTGCCAATGGGTTACTTTGTACTTGCACTCCTCCAGGGACAGACAACTCATTAGCTCCCCAAAAGCCTGATGACTGCTCCCAGCTCTGATGAGAGAAAGTCTTTCTTCTTTTTGACATAGAACCTCTCTCCCTGGATCTCACCCCATTGGCCAGTAGAGCCTCAGACACTGTTGTAAGGGCAGGAAACTTTTCTCTTCTTCCCTTCTAGATTTTTTGGCAGGTTTAACAATTAAATTGACATAAGACAGGTTAACAGGAGAAAAACAAATCTGGGGCCTACAGGAGCCCCATAAAAACATAAGACTCCCAAGGGCACTCAGGTAACTGAGGTCTCTACGCCATCCTGAGCTAAGGAGGTGGAGGGGTCTGGGCTTTAAAGGGGAGGAAGACAGGTCACCGGAAGAGGAGAAGAGCAAACGTTTGGTAAGCAAATGTTTGCCACACCGTGCAGATAAGTCCTTTTGATACAAAAAGTGGTCCTGATAATAGCGCTCTTCCTGGCACAAGCTTCCTATCTAAATTCTTTTAAGCAGTTAAGAGGGAAGTAAAAGGCGCTTCCTGAGTCTGCTGGGCCCTGTCTTCAGCTTGAAACAATCCATGGGCCAGAGCAGCACACTCTGGGGTGGCGGATTCTGCTCCCTGTCACTGTCAGAGCTGTGGGGCCAGGGCTTCTGCTCCACCAGTTCTGGCTTATGACCAGGTCCCTCCAGCCTCTCCCAGCCACCACCTCTCAGCCCGTCTCCAAAGCCCGACTCTCGGGAAGGCAGTGAGCTCCCTGTCGCAGGAGGGATGCAGGCCAAAGCCAGAGCCTTTCTGTCAGAGGTCTCCAAGTGTCAGGTGGAAGGTGGATCTACCTTCTCATAAGGGTTCCCCAGCCCTGGGGGAAGCGGGAGAAATATGGGGGCAGGGAATTTGGGGGTAATTTCACACTCTGGAGGTGAAGCTCAGAACCGTCAGCCAGCTGTGTTCTTGTTTTTACCTTTCCCAAACAAAAGGGAGGAAACACCCCTGAGAACAGCACCTTGCCTGCCAACCGCCAGGGTGGCATTTACTCCGTGAGCCCAGGCCTCCCGGGCACGCCCGGAAGCAGGAGGCCCAGCCCGGAGTAACCTGGGAGCCCCTCCACTGCCCCACCCGTCTGGCTTGGCAGACACAGGAGGCCTCTCACCCTGTACATGGCCCACCCCACCCTGCCCAGGGGAGCCCGAGACCACCCCTGCCCAGTCTGTGGAAGAGGACGGTGAGCAGGCGCGCTCCCTTCCGCAGGACTCGAAGCCCCAGACGGACCCGGGCACATGTGGCATTCCAGGCTCTGCATGAATTTTGAAAACAGGAGGGGTGCTCAAGGGGTCAGGCCCAGTAAAGCTCTGCACAGAGTGAAGGCCGGGGAAGGCTGAGAGAGGTGGGAGGCCACAGGAGGGCCCGGCCAGGTACTGAGGCACAGAGATGGGAGACTCTCGCCCACCGCCGCCTGTCCTGCCAAGTCCGCACACACAGACAGGGTCCTTGTCTCTTGTGACCTCATGACAGGCCCCTTTCACAGCTAATTCCTATCCGAGACCTGGGGTTTAAACCCCCTGCTTCAGCCTGGCCTTGCCCAGAGCCCTTCAGATCTCTCTGGGAAGGGCCAGATAATCCTCAGGATAGGCTGCGGCGGGGTCAAGTTCAGCTCAGGGTTCTGAATTTCACATCAACATCTGGTCCTCCTGAGAGCCCGGCCTGCTTCTACGGTTCCCTCTGTGGGCAGGTCACTCCAAGGTTCCTTCCACAGGGTTTTCAGCTCCCGGAGGCTGCATGTTTGGGGCTCCCTTCCAATCCTTTACCTCACAGTCCCACCCACCTCGGATCTTCTTATCAGCTTCCCCTCCAAGAGAGGCAGGGGTCCAGGGAAGGGGTTCCTAGGCCAGCTCGAGGACAGACTCAGGAGTTAACAGCTTTTAGGACATATTTGATCAGATTTGATTTCAGACCTCAGAGGCCAGAATACTCCCAGCAGGGTCTTGGGCAAGGCAAGTGAGGCACCCAGGGTGCAAAATTTAAGGAGACACCCACCCTTGGGATCTTGCAAGTGCACAGTTGGCATCTAAGAATGAGTGGCTCCTTAAGTTTTTTTTTTTTTTTTTGCCATAGGCACCTTGCTGGCAGGGGGAGTACAGCTCCTTGGAGCCAGAACCCAGAAGTTCCTGGCTGGCTCCAAAAGGAGTGAGGAGCCACGAGGCAAACACAGGCAAATATTATGCAAACCTGCCTCCTGGAGGTGTGCACAGCGGTGGTGTCCAGAGGCCTGAGAGGTGGAGGGATGGAGCTCCAGTAGCCCGACCACAGGAAGGGGGAAGGGGAGGGCCCTATACCACCGCACCAGGGGATGGCCCCAGACTGACGCTCTGATAGAAGGAGAGCTGCAGAAAAGGGGAGGACGGGGAAAAGGGCGGGGATGGCAGAAGGGAAAAAGCAGGGAGAGGATACAGAACTTCACAGCAAGCTGACTCTGATTATTGCACCAGCCACTCCACATGCCCCATCCTGCCCTCCTTCCCCCTCTTCCAAGAAGCCCACAAAAGCTCTTTTCTGAAAGGATCTCCTGCCTTGGGCTCACCCCATCAGGGACTGAGCCTGTGGGATACTGGGGGACAGGACTGGGAGAAGACAGAGAGGGTGAATCGTGCTGTCCTCTTCCTGTCCCTGACCCAGAGTGCTGGGGAGGACTGTGAGCATGACTGAGGGAGACATTCTGGCTCTCCCGAGCCTCACTTCTGATGGGAAACCTTCCTTGACTTAACCCTCCCCATCCCACCTCAACACTGAGCACATGCCCAGGGAGAGGCCCAACTGGGTATGGCCTGGGAGCTCCAGCATTGTTTTTCTGACCGCTTTTACATGTCATGCTTCCCCCATCAGACCACGTCACCCCAGTCAGATGTGATGTCATGGATGTACCTCATCCATCAGTGTCCCTCTCAGACCAGCTCTGGAAGAGCAGAGCTGGGTCTCCCCATCAGTGGGTGCCCCTTAGGCCCCTCCCCTCCCCTGAAGACCTTGTTGGACAAATCCCATACTCACCCCTTCCTCAGCCACAGCCTCCCTCCCGGTTCTCAAGACGCCACTGGAGAAAGAAGAGGACAGGATTTTAGAGAAGTGGTCAGGAGGCCCTGAATCCATCAGTCAGGTGGCTGTGGCTGGGAGGCATGGAGCGGACAGTGCCACAGACCCCTCAGAGGCCTCTGGGACATGTGTTCTGGGTGCAAGTCCGCCTAGGTATGTATCTGAAACAATGCGGCTAAATTCATTACTCGTGGTAGAAAAAAGAAAAAAACATTACTGACAAAGAAAGCACAGAATCCATGCAACCCAGGAGTTAATCTTATATACAGTATGGCAAGTATGCTGTTCAGCAACTGGCTGGCGGTCCGGAAGCCATACTGCTTGCAGATTGGCCAATTTTGAGCCCTGGAGTTTAGGGATTGGCTGGCTTTCAGAACCAGTCTCGCTATGAAGTAAGGCTGTTGCTGATTGGCTGGCTCTCGGAAGTGTGGCCTCTGGAATGAGGCTGCCACGGATTGGCTGGCTCTCAGGGTACCGAAATTAAGCTATCGGTAATCACTTGCATCAGGTTTAAAATGGATCTGAAGTGATTTGTTCACGGCTTGACACTTAGGACCAGAAGGCTTTTCCTTTCTTGAATTTTGTCCTGAACTTTGTCCAGAAGTTGGAATCTGCCTGAGCCTGGTCGTTCATTCATTCAGCAACTCTTTCCCAGGGGCCCATGATGGCGACCAGAGCTCTAGGAGGCAGGCGATGGCCCTTCATTTCCGGGGCTAGAAACACCCTCAGGGTAACTGAGCCCAGAGCTAGGCCCCCAGAAAGTGTTTCAGTATCTGTTGGAGGCATGGCCCAAACTACTTCCCAGGCCTCCGGGGCGGGCTTCGGAGACCTGGTGGCTGTAGGTCGGGCCTCTACTAGCAGCTGGTCAAATGCGGCCCAGAGCCAGCCGGGCGACAACCAAACTGAGGGAGAAAAGAGGGGCCCGTGGGGCCCGGCTGGGGAAGTTCAGAGGCAGCCCGGCGTGGCTTGTTCATGCTCGCATAGCCCCTGGCCTTGACCCGGCTTCTGCGCGTGGGCCTGGGCCCCGGAGCAGGAAGGAGGCTGCCGTTAAAGACAGCAAATATGTGAAGGGCGCTTCTCCGAAGCTTCCACGCGGTGCAGGGAGCCAGGTGAGCACCAGTGGTTTGTTTCCCCGTATTAGTTACAGATTCTGCCTTAATTCAAAGCGAATGGGAACCTAAGTAACAAAACAGCCAGAACTCTAGCACATCCCCTGCGTGAACAGGTGACTGCGTGAATGGCGGTGAGGGGACCGCCCAGTGGGTCTGGCAGATCCGGTATGAGCCATACCCTTCCTTTCTCGACTTCGGTAAGATCCAGCCTCAGCACTGGCCACTCCCACCGCCACACACACACACGGGAGCGTGGCCTGCCCAGGCGCCCCTGTCCCTCACGTCTGGGACCCAGTTTGAGTCCCTCATGACCCAGCAGGGCCCTCAGTCCTCCTCGGGAGAGGCTCTGGTCCTCCCCCTAAGTCCATCCCACTCAGTCTTGGGTCGCGTGGGGTGTTCTCACGCTCTGGATTAGTTGGCTTTCACCGCTCCAGAAAATGGTACAGTACCTTTGGGAAAAACCAAATACCTTAATTTGGGCCCAAAGTCAGAAAAACAAGTTTATATCTGGCTTTGGTCTGGGTTGGTTTTGGCCTTTGGCCCCTGGTCAGGAGAGCAAGAGGGAAGGGAGGATTGGGTCCCAAAGCGAGAGAAATGGGTTCATTCTCAAAAAACTTAGTTCTGGCAAGAATCATGTAGGGAACTGGGTGGGGTTTTCAACCACCGGAGCTGTTTGTTTCAAAGGTTTACTGAGCACCTGCCATGCCCTAAGCATGGTGCTGGGCACACGCAGACTGCCCCAGCCCCCAAGGGGTGCAGAGCCTCGTGGGGAGGCAGATGAGTGAATAAGGACTCTCGGTGTAAAGTGATAGGGATGTTGGGGAGAGGAGGGGAGCAGGGGGGCTATGTGAGCCCATGGGAGGCACTCGACTCAACTTAGGGCGAGGGGTGACATCAGTGAGATGTCCTGGAGGCAGGCAGGACTGGCTACATAATTTGCATGACCCAGTGCAAAATGAAAATGCAAGGCCCCTTGTTCAGATTTCAAGATGGCCACGGCAGAGCCTTAAACCAAGCCCAAGGCCCTGTATAATGGCCGAGGTCCGCACCCGTGAAGCTGGCCTAGCTTACAGGAGGGGATGCCTGCGCTGAGTCTGCAGGATGAGTGTAAGCACGCCGGGGGGAGAGGAGGAGCACCACGAGCAGTGGTGAAGGCCGTGAGGCAGCTCAGCCTGGGCGAGAGCTGGCGGCTCTGTGGGGTTCTCGGAGCCTTGTTTCCTCAGATCTGGGTCCTCATACCCGCCCCGAGGCTGACGCAGCCTTGACCAGGTTCTCCCAGGCCTCGTTCTTGGCAGCAGGTGTGGCTGGGAGTGGGGGGATACAATCATTTAAACCTGACATTATAGCCTTCCTAAGCGCTGGGAGTTAAAATGTCCTTTCTTTCTTAAGAAATAAAGGAAGTTGCTTTTTTTTTTAATTTATATATTGTTGATGTACAGTTTTATATTGGTTTCAAATGTACAGCACAGTGGTTCAGCAGTGACCCATATTATTAAATCCTCACCCCCTCTAGTGCAGTTACTATCTATCAGCGCAGAAAGATGTTACAGAATCACTGACTATGTTCTCCATGCTGTACTCCTGGCCCCGTGACCAACTTATATTGACTGCAAATTATTGTGCCCCTTTATCCCCCTCACCCCACCCGCCCCAACCCCTGCCCCTTAGTAACCACTAGTCACTTCTCAGTGTCTATGAGTCTGCTATTCTGTTTCTTCTGTTTTCCTTTGTCTTTATATTCCACAATTAAGTGAAATCATATGGTATGATTTCTCTGCGTTGCTTATTTCACTGAGCATAACACCCTCTAGCTCCATCCATGTTCTTGCAAATGGATTTCTTTTCTTTTTATGGCTGAATAATATTCCATTGTGTATATGTACCACATCTTCTTTATCCATTCATCTACTGATGGACACTTAGGTTGCTTCCATATCCCAGCTATTGCAAATAGTGTGGTAATAAAACATGGGGGTGCATATATTTTTTCAAATCAGGGATCTTGTTTTCTTCAGGTAAATTCCTAGAAGTGAAATTACTGGATCAAATGGTATTTCTATTTTGAGTTTTTTGAGGAACCTCCATACAGCTTTCCACAGTGGCTGCACCAACTAACATTCCCACCAGCAATGTAGGAGGGTTCCCGTTTCTCTGTATCCTCGCCAACATTTGTTATTTCTTATCTTTTGGCCAGTGGCCATTCTAACTGGTGTGAGGTGATATCTCATTGTGGTTTTGATCTGCATTTCCTTGATGATCAGCGATGTGGAGCATCTTTTCATATGACTGTTGGCCATTTGTATTTCTTCTTTGGAAGGAAGTTGCTTTTTGTAGTGTATTTGGCAGATAAATAAATGTACAAAAGTGAAGTGAGAAGCCTGTGTTGGTTTCTCTAATCAAAAAAAAAAGTGGCTGCTTTGTGGACTCCCCAAATTTAGGTTGCAAGGGGTCCTCCCTTCTGTTTTACGTCCCTGGAAAAGCCACAAGTGATACCCAGCCAACCTTGATGAGAGCTGAGGTGAGCAAGGGGCAGGTAATGTCCAGGGGTTGGGAATCTGCACTCAGGAGACACTGCCTGCAAGGGAGGGCTCCTCCCCTCCAGCTCTCCGGTCTCTGCAGCGTAGGCATCAGCTCAAGCCAGGGGCTGCTGAGAGGGCAGCTTTGAAACACAGCTGGGAGATAACAGGAGACGGAGAAACCAAAGCCTCCCCTGCTAACCCACCAGGAAGCTGACACAGAACAAAACAGAGAGATAAGGAGCATACCGCCTCCTTCAAGGCCAAACAATTTGCAAAGACACTGCTTGGGGTGGGCATTGGGCTTAAAGACTAGGCAGCCGATAATGGGATCCCTTGGTGGGGCACTAGAGAGATAAATGAGTCTCCCTCAGCCGGAGGCCTGCTGGGCTCCTGGCTGCAGGGCAGCTGGACGCCTCCGGCCCCCTGAGCTCTGGCATCATCCCCAAGGGCCAAGGCTGGGCTCTTCTATCTCAGGCTCCCTGGGCCTCCTCTTTTAGTCTAGTGCAGTCACACTTTTGTTTTGTTTAAAAGAAAGGTGAGGAGACTATATTTCCAAGAAATGCTCAGTCAAGTATCTTTGAGCCACGGAGAGCCCGGCCTTGGCTGCAAATGATGTGCCTGTGCCCTGTGATTTCGGGGGAGCATCCACGCCCTCACGGGGGCCGTGAAGACAATGAGCCCGGGGGCCGGGCTGGGGGAGGACTGGGATGCTGGACACGGAGCGTTCCGCCAGTGCTGCCCTAACCGTGGCGGTGGGTCCTGCCTGGACCCTGTGCTCTAGAGGGCCTCCCCTGCCTGCTCCCCACCCCCCTGGGACCGAGGGCGGAACTCAGTGGGCACCCACACCCCTCTTCTGGGCTACCTCTGGGTCTCCGCCTACAAGGCTGCAAGTCCACTTTCCAGAGCTAAGCTGGCCGCGGCCTCACCTTGTCTTCCTGAAGGCAGCAAGGACATTACTTCTAGGCCCAAGGGGTGACCAATGGCAGCAGTTTGTGCAGGAGGACATGGGGAGGGGACAGAGACTTTGGACAGACATTCTGGGGTGCTGCGCACATGAACCTGAGGCAGCTCATGGGGCAGGACGGAGCCTGTGATAGAATATGTTCCCGTCACTGCTCGGTAACAACCCCAACTCCCCCCACCAAACTTAGTGAACAGTCGTTTTATTGTTATCGTTCTGGGGTTTCATGGAGCTCAGCTGGACAGTTCTCTTTTGGGGTCTCATGGTGGCAGATAGATGGTGGCTGGGTCAAAAGTCAGTGCGAAAGTTGCTCATTCAGATGCTGGCTGTGGGCAGAGCACCTGGTGAGGCCTGGGCTTTCTCACAGTGTGGCAGCTGGGGGCCAAGAGCCAGGGTCCCCAGAAGCAGCAGGCAGAAGCTGCGCCACCTTTGGTGACCCCGTTGCACCAGTCCCATAGCATTGTTGTAGGACTGTAGTCATGTGACTGCCGCCAGCTGTGCTCCGAAAGCAGCCAAATGTGACAGCAGGGCACAGAGGCCCCGCCTTCAGTGGGACAAGTGCCTAAGGACATTCTCAGAGGAGAACAAGAACTGGATATATTGTGGGGGCCACTTTTGAAATATACATCATGCTGCAGAAGAGGAGGGGAGCCAGCCCTTGGGGAGCCTCCCCACGCGCGCTTGCCTGCCAGCGATAGGGGCGGGGTGGTTCTGTGCCACCCGGCTTTTAACCCAGAAGGCGTCAGCCAGGACCATGGCCAGTGCTTCTGAGCACTGACCCTGTGAACCCAACAGCGGCAGCTGGGGTACAGGCCCCAGAGGGGAAGCATGTTGAGTTAAGCCTGAGAGTTCTTTCTGTTACAAGACTCACCAGGAAGTCCCACCTTTTCCCCTCCAGGAGCAGAGGGAGAATCTGCCACAGGGCCCTGAGCCCTGCCATCCTTGCAGAGAGCCCAGAGCTCTGGGTTCTAGGCCTGACCCAGTCACCGGGCTGTGATCTTGGGCAACCCCCCTCTCTTCTGAGCCTCAGTCCCTCTTCACCTGTGACCTGGAAGTGGGTGCTGGGAGGCTGGCCTTAAAACCTCTGCCTATCTCCACATCCAGCAACAGTGACCACATGGCATCGTGCAAGCCCCGCTCTCCTGTTACCTTCCCAGGAGAACATACTGCCCCTTCTGGATGCACCCATCTCTGCCTCCTTGGGAGCAAACCACCTGTGCGGGTTTAGATCACTTCTCTTTCCCCAGATCAGTGCCCAGCAAGGGGAGATGTTCCTTGTGCCTGACTTCACAGCCTGGGGGAGTTTAACCAGGTCTCAGGCCCATCCCATGCAGCCTCTCCTAGGCCCACAGCTGGGGCTGACCCCTCGAAACCTCTTCCCCTGTGGCGACGGGAACCCACAGGCCCAAATCTGAGTTCTCAGCAGACTGTCCCTACTTATCAGGGGTAAAATGGAGACTTGGAAATAGAGTGAAATAGCAAAAAGACAAGACAGAGTAGGCGGTGAGAAAGCTTTACTTAAAGGTACACACTTAAAGAGAGAAAAAGTGCTGAGTCCTAAGAGGGGAGATATGCCAAAGGCTGGGGAGTTCCCTCTTTTAAGGATTTTTCAAAGGGCCAGGGGGATAGACTTGTAAAGTGATCTCAAAATATTTATCTCCAGTGAGAAACAATAAACTTCTATTATCAGTCCTCCAGGTAATGCTGCAAAATTAACATAATACAAGACATTGGTCAGTTCCTCTCCAGGACAACAGCTTCCCTCTGGGAACGTATCAGTCAAGACCTGCTGTCCTGGCCCCAGAGTAGATGGAGTTATTGTATGTTTGCTAAAGAATATGTTAGGAACCTTACTTCCTAACTTCCTGGTTTTTAAAATAGAATCTTAGCTTTAAGATTTAATCCTTCCTGTTCTCACTATACTGTTTCTATCTCAGCATTTTTCATCATAGGCAGGAAAAGTTAACTATGATGTTTGTCCCAGGGCCCCGCCCTACCTCACTATGGTTTCAGATTCTACATAGCAACTATTTGCTTTTTGTTTGTTGAGGTGCATGAGTTCTTTGTATATTTTGGGTGTCAACCCCTTATTGGATACGTCATTTATGAATATATTCTCCCATACTGTAGGATGCCTTTTTCTTCTACTGATGGTGTCTTTTGCTGTAAAGTTTTTTAGTTTGATATAGTCCCATTTGTTCATTTTTGCTTTTGTTTCCCTTGCCCGGGGAGATATGTTCATGAAGAAGTTGTTCATGTTTATATTCAAGAGATTTTTGCCTATTTTTTTTCTAAGAGTTTTATGGTTTCATGATTTACATTCAGGTCTTTGATCCATTTCGAGTTTACCTTTGTGTATGGGGTTAGACAGTAATCCAGTTTCATTCTCTTCCATGTAGCTGTCCAGTTTTTCCAACACCAGCTGTTGATGAGCTATTTTTTTTAAATGTGTCTGAGTCAGTGTATTTAAACATGTCTGATGGGTTTCAATCTATCCATTACAGTTGTTATTCTTACTGATGCTGAAATAATCCTGCCTTTGGCTATTGGAAGTGTAACCAGGTTGGTCCCTGTATTCTTTGACACGATCCTGGTAGTGTTTCATAGCATCTTATGATGTGACAGGATGTCTAGGACTCACCCGTTATATTTTTTGTCCCCGTCCTGAGTTGTCCACCTTCAGAGGCACTTTTGCGTCAACAGTGCTTGGTGATTGAATGAATGTCAGCGGGGATTGGAGGTAGGTTGACTCCCAGTTTTATGATTTGCAGAGCTACGTGGACAGTGGCGTCATTTCATTGCAAGGGAAGATGTAGCAAGTTTGGGTCAAAACTGAAGCTGGGATACCTGAGGCAGAGGCATGTCCCATGTCTCTGCAGTTGCATTACTATGCTTCTGCTCTATCCTGCTTTAGATATCCATTTACCAACCCATCCATGACAAAACGCCAGGTCTGTGGGGGCCACAAGAGAAGTGGTACTTGCCTCAAAGAGCTGCTATAACAACTAGTTTATCAACGTTACATGATACAAGGTCAACACAGAAAAGTCAATTGTATTTTATATATCTTCAATGAAAAAAAAGGAAATTTAAAAAATAGAACCATTTAAATAGCATAAAACACATGAAACACTTGGTATAAATCTAACAAAACAAGTGCAAGCTTGATATACTGAAAATAACAAAACAAGTAACTAAAGAAGACCTAAATAAATGTTTATGGATTGGAAAAATCAGCATTGTTAAGTAGCCAATCCTTCCCAATTTGATCTATTAATTTAATGCAATCCCAATAAAAATTCCAGCAGGTTTTTCATAAAAACCATCAAGATTCTAAAATATTTATGGAAATACAAAGAAATCTGAATGTCCAAAACAACTTTTTTAAATCTACCCTTCTTTAAGATTTACTATAAAGTTACAATATTCAAGAGAGTGTAGAACTGACAAAAGGATAGATATATATGTCAGTGGAACTATTACAATAATTAAACAAGGAGGCTATTAGTCTGAAGTGGCACAACTACCTTGGCATTGGCAGCCTATGTAAACAAATCAAACCTAAAGCAGAGTAAATTCCTGCAATGCCCCAGCATTAAGAAATTGAAACTGAAGAACAACCAGTCACAAACAGCCAACTAGACTTTCCCAAATAAGACATTGCTTAAACTATAACACATCAAATAATTTCCTTGCTTTGCTTCCATGTCTGCTTTATAAAAGCCAGTGGAACCCGCCTAACCACTTTTGGTTTGGTGCTACTTGAGCGGAATCAATTTTTTACTCAAATAAAATCTTCCAAAATTTAATGTATTTTAGTTTATCTTTTAATAAATCAGAATCGAGAGTCCAGAGTTATACTCACACATATATAGTCAATTGATTTTTGATAAAGGTGCCAAGTCAATTCATGGACAAATAATATTCTTTTCAACAAATTGTGCTGGGACAATGGACATGTGTTAAAGAAAAAAGGTCTTCAACCCATAAATCACACCATATTAAACAGTCAACTTAAAATGGACCACAGATGGAAATGTAAAACCTAAAACTAGAACCTTCTTAATTGAAAACATAGTAGAAAAATCTTTGTGACCTGTGTCAAAGTTTTCTTAATCTTCTACCAAAAGCACAACCCATAAAGAAAAAATCAGTAAACTATATTTCATAAAAATTTAAAGGTTTTGCTCTTAAAACCACACTATTAAATAGATGAAAAGGCAAGCCACAGCCTGGGAGAAAATATTTGCAATATACATACCTGATAAAGGACTAGCATCCAGAATGTATAAAGAAATCTCAGAAGTCAATAATAGGAAGCAGGACTTCTGGTTCAGGTGGCATAAAGAGATTGGCAAATACTCTCCCCCCACCAAACAAGTATAAAACTAGAAAGGTTTTTCAAAACACGACCCTTGCAAGGTTCTGGAAGTTAACCAAAGGCAACCAACAAATAAGAAACATTTATTCATGAAAAAATGCTACAACAGTGAATCGGAACAGTGGAAGTTTTCAGCCTTCATTGCCCCAAAAGCTCAGTCACTGAAAATGATAGTGTTTGCCAGGGTGAAGATAGCCATGAAAACCAGAATTATATCCACAAGAGGTAGGTGAAGCGGGTGAAAACTTAAACTAGCAGCATTGTCAGTAAAAGTAAGAAACTAATGAAAAAAATGTTCAGCTTTGCTAGCTTGGCTGGGGTGAGCAGCAAACCAGTGAGAAATATAATGGGAAGATGCCGGGAACTAGAGAGCCATGGAAGGGCTAGATCAGCTCTCCATCTATGCCTAGCTCACTGGGAAAGTAGACACATTCTCAGAGGAGAGCTGTAAGAGCTCTAGTGGAAAGGGAAAGCAAAGGCAGTCTTGAGAACTGGATGAACTTTGAATAAAATCCACAACCTACACACAGATCAATTGGCAGAGAGTGAAAGCCTGACAAATTCAAGGTGTTTGGGCACACCCTCTGTCCAAGTTATGGGTTGATCACTAAGCTATGCAGACCCAGGGTAATCATTAGGAAGCCAGGACAAACATGGAAGTAAGAAAGGAAGGGAAGAAGTACTCCCAAATCAGAGATACCAGTGTATGGACACCACAGGGGAGACAGCACCTGCAGTTTAAGTCCAAGAAAATTACAAAAGCAAAAATAAAAACAAATAAAAAAATTTAAGGAAAAATAAAATCAAAACCCAGTGTTTCTATAAAGTTTTACCAATAAAAAACTATGAGACATACAAAGAAACAAGGAACTATTATCCATAATTAAGTGATTATATTATATAATCCACATTATATAATTATAAATTATAATGACTCATGAAAAAAGGAGTCAGTAGTAATTGACTGGGTGCAGATGTTGGATTTAGCAGACAAAAACATCAAAGCTGCTATTGTAACTATGTCCAAAGAGTTAAAGGAATATATGATGACAATAATTCAACAAATAGGGACTCTCAATAAAGAAACAGAAACTTTAAAAATGAAATAGAAGGAGATTCAAGATGGCAGCGAGAGAGGTGAGACGGAGAGCTCCTCCCAAAACCACAAACAGGACAAAAATATAGTTAATAAATACAACTAACCTTCAGACAGCAACAAGAAAGAAGGCTGAACCAGACTGCCTACACACCTCACGAACAAAGCAGACCTCATAAAACAGGGTAACGTAGGAAAGCCTTAATCCATCGGAATGCAAGCCCTTCCCCCACCCCAGCTCACCAGCAGGAGGGGGTGAAAGCCTGAGACTGATGACACCTAGCCCTGGACATCTGCTTTGGGAGCAGAATCCTATAGTGTGTGGTGCCCTGGGCGTTGGGGAGCTCGGACAGGCAGAGTGCTTGCAAAATTGACATTCCGGCCGTTTGTGGAGGAGGGGATTCACAATCGGCCACTCTGTGTCAGAGGAAAGGCAGGGAGTCTTGAGAGGCTTCCTAGCAGCGAGGGGGCTGCTGAAGGGGCGGGGTTTGCATGGAGCTTGCTGTGCGGGAGAAGGGAGAGCTGGACAAGGTTGTTTGGGCGCGCTCTGCCCAGCTGGTTGGGAACTTTGAGGAGCTTCAGATGCTCCATCCCCCTGACTGCCTACTCAGCTCCGAGGCCCCCCACTGTGACACTCAGCCTGCCTAGCCTTCGTACTGGCCTGCAGGCACCGGCTTGAAGGGGAAAACCTGCAGTCACTGCACAGGCATCAGGCCGGCCAGAGGGAGGCCCCGCCTACAAAAGCTAGAGATGAAAAGCAGAGAAGATTACCTGTGTGTGCGTGGCCTACTGCCAGTGCCTCTGACACCGGAGACAGGCACCGCAGACGAGAAGCAGGAAACAGATCTTTCCTACCCCAGGCACCCTTATGTCCTCCAACCTCACTCTAGGGGCTGAGAAGCTCCAGGGACTGGAGTTTCTGCACACTAGTGGGCACCACACAGAAATATGAAACATCAAAAGAACATGGTTCCGACCAAAATCTCACAAACCCCAGAAAGAGGGTCAAATGAAACCAAACTCACAAATCTTCCAGAAAGAGAGTTCAAAATAAAAATTATAAACATGCTTATGGAGGTACAGAAAAATATTCAAGAACTATGGAATGAATTTAAGTTGGAGATTCAATCATTAAGAAATTCCATATCTGAAATGCAACATACAATGGAGGGATTTAAAAGCAGATTAGATGTAGTAGAAGAGATGGTAAATGGAATAGAAATTAGAGAAGAGGAATACAAAGAAGCTGAGGCACAGACAAAAAAAAAGGATCTCTAAGAATGAAAGAATATTGAGAGAACTGTGTGACCTATCCAAATGGAACAATATTCACATTATAGGGGTACCAGAAGAAGAAGAGAGAGAAAAGAGGATAGAAAGTGTCATTGAGGAGGTAATTGCTGAAAACTTCCCCAATCTGGGGAAAGAGATAGTCTCTCAAGCCATGGAGGTGCACAGATCTCCCAACACAAGGGACCAAAGAAAGACAACATCAAGACATATAATCATTAAAATGGCAAAGATCAAGGCTAAAAACAGACTTTTAAAAGCAGCTAGAGAGAGAAAAAAGATCACATATAAAGGAAAACCCATCAGGCTATCATCAGACTTCTCAACAGAAACCTTACAGGCCAGAAGAGAATGGCATGATACATCTAATGCAATGAAGCAGAAGGGCCTTGAACCAAGAATACTCTACCCAGAAAAGTTATCCTTTAAATTTGAAGGAGGGATTAAACAATTTTCAGATAAGCAAAAGCTGAGAGAATTTACCTCCCACAAAGCACCTCTACAGTGCATTTTGGAGGGACTCCTATAAATGGAAGTATTCCTAAGGCTAAACAGATGTCATTCAAGGGAAGACAGAGTACAGAATATGATTCATAACATGCAAAGAATGGAGAAGGAAGAAAAAGGAGTAAAAAAAAAAAAACCTTAAGGTTGAGTTTGTAATAGTATACAAAATAAGTTAAATTAGACTGTTAGATAGTAAGGGAATTGCCCTTGAACCTTTGGTAACTACAAATTTAAGCCTGCAATGGCAATAAGTACATACCTATCGATAATCACCCTAAATGTAAATGGTCTGAATGCACCAATCAAAAGACATAGAGTTATTGAATGCATAAAAAAACAAGACCCATCTATATGCTGCCTATAAGAGACTCACTTCAAACCCAAAGACATACACAGACTGAAAGTAAAGGGATGGAAAAAGATATTTCATGCAACTAATAGGAGAAAAAAAGCAGGAGTTGCAGTACTTGTGTCAGACAAAACAGACTTCAAAACAAAGAAAGTCACAAGAGACAAGGACATTACATAATGATAAAAGGGTCAGTCCAACAAGAAGATATAACTATTATAAATATCTATGCACCCAACACAGGATCACCTACATATGTGAAACCAATACTATCAGAATTAAAGGGGGAAACAGAACTCAATGCATTCATTTTGGGAGACTTCAACACACCACTCACTCCAAAGGACAGATAAACCAGACAGAAAATAAGTACAGACACAGAGGCACTGAACAACATATTAGAACAGATGAACCTAACGGACATCTACAGAACACTCCATCCAAAAGCAACAGAATACACATTCTTCTCAAGTGCACATGGAACATTTTCAAGAATTGATCATATACTAGGCCACAAAAACAACCTCAGTAAATTAAAAAAGATTGAAATTGTACCAACTAGCTTCTCAGATCACATAGGTATGAAACTAGAAATAAATTACACAAAGAAAACGAAAAAGCCCACAAACACATGGAGGCTTAATAACATGCTCCTAAATAATGCAGCAGCCTAGTTTGAAAAAGATATATGCACCCCTATGTTTATTGAAGCACTATTTCCAATAGCCAAGAAATGGAAGCAACCTAAGTGTCCATCAGTGGATGAATGAATAAAGAAGATTTGGTATATATACACAATGGAATATTATTCAGCCATAAGAAGAAAACAAACCCTACCATTTGCAGCAACATGGATGGAGCTAGAGGGTATTATGCTCAGTGAAATAAGTTAGGCAGAGAAAGACAAGTATCAAATGATTTCACTCATATGTGGAGTATAAGAACAAAGAAAAAACTGAAGGAACACAACAGCAGCAGACTCACAGAACCCAAGAACGGACTAACAGTTACCAAAGGGAAAGGGACTGGGGAAGATAGGTGGGAAGGGAGGGACAAGGGGGAAAAGGGGGCATTACGATTAGCAGACATAATGTGTGGGGGGGGACACGGGGAGGGCTGTACAACTCAGAGAAGACAAGTAGTGATTCTATAGCATCTCACTATGCTGATGGACAGTGACTGTAATGGGGTATGTGGTGGGACTTGATGTGGTGAGTCTAGTAACCATAATGTTGCACATGTAATTGTAGATTAATGATACCAAAATTAAAAAAGAAGGAAAACATGATACTAAAATAAAATAAATTGTAAAAAAAAAAAAAAGAAAAAAAAGAAGGAAAACAAAAAGGTCTTTAATCACAGAAGACATAATTCTGTGTATAGATAATTCTAAGGAATATACTTTAAAAACTAGAACTAATAAGCACGTTTAATAGAGTCAGAGTATATAAGACAAATATACATTAAAAAAAACACTTCCCACAAAGAAAAGCTGAAGTACAGATGAACTCATTTGTGAATTCTATCAAATGTGTAAAGAATAATTAATACCAATTTTCCACAAACTTTCAAAAAATTAGAGGAGGAAGGAACATGTCCCAACTCATTCTATGAGAACAGTATTACTCTGATACCAGAACTAGACAAAGACATTACAAGAAAAAAAAACTGTAGATCAATATCTCTTAAGAATATAGATGCAAATATCTTCAACAAAATACCATCAAGCTGAATCCAACAACATCTGAAAAAGATTATACATCATGACCAAGTGAGATTTTCCCCAGGAATGCAAGGTTAGCTTAAAATATGAAAATCGATCTATTTAATATGCTATCTTAATAGAATAAAATATGAAAACCATATGATCATGCAGAAAAATATTTGACAGAATCCAACACCCCTTCGTAACAAAGCACTTAGCAAACTAGGAATAGAAGGGAATTTTTTCAGTCTGACAAAGGGCATCAAGGGAAAACCTATGGTGAAAGACTGAAAGTTTTTCCCCTAAGATCAGAAACAGAAAAGGATGCTGAATGTCTCCACTTTTATTCAAAGTCCTGGAGATAATAGCCAGGACAATTAGAACAGAAGAAGGAAAGAAAGAAAGGGGAATCACATTGTAAAGGAAGAAGCAAATCTATCTCTAGTCTCAGTTTTGTATAGATCTTGTATATAGAACATCCTATGGAAGACACACACACACACCTGTTAGAAATAATAACCCAACTCAGCAAGTTTGCAGGGTAGAAGATCAATATACAAATATCAACTGCATACAATAGTAATGATCAGTCCAAAAATGAAATTCAGAAAACAATTCTATTTACAATAGCATAAAAAAGAATATATTATTTTTGAATAAATTTAACAAAAGAAGTGCAAGACATACATTGAAAGCTACAAAACATCATTGAAAGAAATTAAAGACCTAAATAAACAGAAAGCTACCCCATGCTCATGGATTGAAAGACCTAATATTTTTAAGATTGCAATACTCCCGAAATTGGTCTACAAATTCGATGGGAGCCCTTTCAAAATCCCAGCTGCCTTTTTTTTCCCCAGAAATTAAAAAGCTGCTTCTAAAAATTCATATGTAAATGAGAGAAACCCAGAATAGTCAAAACAATTCTAAGAAAGAGCAAAATTGGAGGACTCACACTTCCTGATTTCAAAAGCTCCTACAAAGCTACAGTAATCATGACAGAAACACTGGCATAAAGATAGACATATAGACCAGTGGACTACAACAGAGAGTTCAGCGACAAACCTTCACATTGTGGTAAATTGATTTTCAACATGGATAACAAGAAAATTCAATAGAAAAAAATAGTTCTTTTCAACAAATGATGCTAGGACAGCTGGAATAACCACATGCAAAAGAATGAAGTTAATCTTTTCCTTACCTCAATATGCAAAAATTAACTCCAAGTAGGTCATATATCTAAATGTAATAGCTAAAAGTATAAAACACTTAGAAGAAAGCACAGGCATAAGCTCTCATGACGTGGGGTTAGGCAAAGCCTTATTATGTACAACAGCAAAGGCATAAGCAACAAAAGAAGAAATAGATAAATTTTACTTCACAAAATAAAAAACTTGGCTTCAGAGGGCACATCAAGAAATTGAAAAGTGAACCTAGAGAATGGGAGATATTATTTGGAAATCATATATCTGCTGAGGGAGTTATATCCAGAACACAAAAAGAACTTCATAACTCAACAATAAGAAGGCAAACAACCCAATTTAAAAATGGGCAAAAGTTTAAATATTTCACCAAAGTTAAACAAACATGTACTTAATATACAATAAAAAATTTCACTGCTAAGATGAAAACACACATTCAAACAAAGACTTGTATGTGAACAGTCGTAGTAGCATTATTGACAATGGCCTAAAACTGGTAACAGTCCAAATGTTCATCAAATGGTGAAAGAATAAACAAAATATAGTACATCCTTATACTGTAATAGTATTCAACAATAAAAAAGGAAAAATTATTGGTAAATGCTGTGACATCAAAGAATCTCCAAAACATTATGGTAAATGGAAGGAACCAGACATAAAATACAACATACTATATCATTCCATTTATACAAAATTCAAATAATGCAACTACAGATCACTTTATCTGTGCCTTGGGGTGAGAATAGAAATTAAGAGCAAATGAGCACAAAGGAATTTGGGTGGAGGGAGTGATGAAATGTTTTAAAACTATATTGTGGTGATGGTTGCACAACTTTACACTTACAATAAGTGAATTTTATGGCATGTAAATTATACCTCAATGCAGCTATCTTTTAAAATCCTCAGTCATAAGACAACACAAGCCAGCTTTAAAAAGTGAAAGATTTTAACAGAAATCTCCCCAAAGAAGATATACAGATAGCAATAAGAACATTTTAAATGTTCAATACCATTAGTGATTAGGGAAATGAAAATTAAAACCACAATATGATATCATTAAAGTATGATATCATACTTATTAGAATGGCTAATAGAAAAAGAGAATGGAGAGTAGCTGAAATTCTTATGTTATTGAGTGAAATTGTAAAATGGATTTTTCAGGGTAGAGTTGTACAATAGTACAGTCACTTTGGAAGACAAATTGGAGGTTTCTCATAGTAAAATATACCAGCAGTCTGACTCTTAGGCATTTACCCATGAGAAATGAAAACATATGTCTATACAAAAACTTGTATTTAATGTTTATACCAGATTTGAGGAGATAGAGTTGAGAATTCAGGAAGGAGAGGGTGGCTGAAATTTGCAAGGCAGAGAACTAGAGATGATAAAGCTTCACAGAGAGCTCCAGCAATCTTCAATCTTCTTCTGAGTATTGATTAGCATATATGTGTGTGAAACAGCTACCAAGGCTGGGGAAAGAGTCACTGAAAAAAACAGGGGAACAATCACCATAATTCATAGAACTGAGAATAGCTCTATCACCGACAACAGAGTGGAAAGACCTCCTGACAAACCAGGCATCACAAAAAGGTCTCAGAAGGGTATTGCTAAATGAACTCTAGATTAAAGACTGTTTTGTACCCATGTAAAAAAAA
>JAQQAC010011331.1:10886621-10903373 GCA_029783875.1 Phataginus tricuspis | reverse complement strand
GCAAACCAAAACTCCAGAACACAACAATTTAAAATTACAATGTCTGGCATCCAACCAAAAATTAGTAGGTATAGGGGAATATTCTGGGAAGATGGTGGAGTAGGAAGCACCAGGGGTCTGTACTGCCACCTAGACAAAAACTGCACTGGCAGAATCTGTCTGATGTAACTATTTTAGAACTCTGGAATGTCTTGAAGGCTAACAAATTCCAAAAGAAGACTTGGATGGTAAATTGTGGTTAATTTTAATCAATTCCAGCTCATAGCACAGTATCAACTACCCATCCCCCAACCCCTGGCCATATGGCAGGCAGCTGTACATATGTCCCTGGAGCAGCTAACACGTAATTTGTGTAAATCAGAGACGGCAAAAAGAACCCTGTACCCTGAATATCAGGGATCTCTGCTCTGATTGCTGATTGCTGCTTGTGATCAGAGAGGTACAGATAAAGTGGGGAGCAGCCATTGTTGTCGCACCTTGCCCCATTGTTGCAAGCCCCTCCCCTTTTGGCTGAAGAGACTTCCATATTTAAATGTTCAGCACACTTTATCCTTCCCCCTTCATTTTTTGCTTTTCCCACTTTTAAGAGTCAGACAGTAAAGACTAGGGCATTAAAAAAAACTGCAAAGGTCAGAAAAGACCTGAGAAACCTTACATTTATACCTCAAGCTGATCCTCATCCCAGAGAGAGCCTACAATAATGAAAGGAAGAAAGGAAGGAAGGAGAAAAAGGAAGGAAGGAAGAAAGGAAGGGAGGGAGGGAGGGAGAGAGGGAGGGAAGAAAACAATAGCAAGTGAACAGCAAACCCTGGGGCTAGGGGAGAATACGACTTCTAGAGTTACCGCATATGTCCAGTGTTCAACAAAAAATGACAAGTTATGCAAAGAAACAGGAAATTATGGATCACTGAAAGGAAAAATTTCAACAGAAACTATGCCTGAAAAAGACGTAATAGCAGATACATTAGACAAACAATTTAATACAACTGTCTTAAAGGTGCTCAAAAGAACCAAAGGATGATATGGAGAACATGAAGAATATGATATGTAAACAAAAAGTAAATATCAATAAAAGGTATGGAAGACTTAAAAGTGAACCAAAAAGAAATTCTGAAGCTCTAAAATATAAAACTAAAATGAAAAAATTCACTAGAGAGATTCAAAGACAGATTTAAGCAGGCAGAAGAAAGAATTAGTAAACTTGAAGATAGACCATGGAAATTATTGAGTCTGAGGAACAGAAAGAAAAAAGATTGAATAAAAGTAAATAGAGCCTAAGGGACCTATAAGACATCATCAAACAGACCAACATACATATTGTGAGAATCCCAGAAGAAACATAAAAGGGCAGAGAGAATATTTGAAGAGATAATGGCTGAAAGCTTCCAAAATCTGATGAAAGATATGAACAAAACCATCTAAGAAGCTCAACAAACTCCAAGTAAGATGAACTAAAACAGACCACAAGAGACACATTATAATCAAACTTTTCAAAGACAAAACAAAGAGAGCATCTTGAAAGCAGCAAGAGAGAAGTGAATTACCACATACAAGAGATCCCCAATAAGATTATATGTACATTTCTCATCATAAACTTTGGAAGCCAGGAGACAGTGAGATGATATATTCAAAGTACTAGAAGAATAAAAGATGCCAACCAAGAATCCTATATCCAGCAAAACTTCAAATCCTATATCATTCAAAAGTGAAGGAGAAATGAAGACATTCCCAGATTTTAAAAACCCTGAGGGAGTTAGACCACTAGACCTTCCCTGCAAGAAACATTCAAGGGAGTCTTTCAAGGGGAAATGAAATGAAATCAGACAGTAACTCAAAGCCATACAGAGAAATAAAGATCTCAATAAAGGTAAATACATGGACAATGGATATTATTGTAACAATGTATTATAACTGTACTTTTTATTTTCTACATAGTTTAAGGGATTAATAAAAAATTTAAAAATATTAGCAAAGCTAGTATTACTGTAAACTTTGGTTTGTAATTTCAAATCTTGTTTTCTACATAATTTAAATACTAATGCATTTAAAAGAATTATTGGTTTATGTTTTGGGGCACACAATGTATAAAGATGTAATTGTGTGACATCAACAGCTGAAAAAGTGGAGAAGGAATTGTAAAGGAAGAGTTTTTTGTATGTTAGTGAAGTTAAGCTTCTATAAATTCAAATAGAGTGTTATAACTTTAAGATATTAAATGCTATCCCATGGCAACCACAAAAAATAGATATAGAATATACACAAAAGGAAATGAGAAAGAAATATTTCTCTCCAAAACACAAAAGACAGTAATGAATAAAATGAGGGACAAAAAGGCTATAAGGCATTTAGAAAACAAATAGCAAAAGGACAGAAATTAGTGCCTCCTTACCAGTAATTACTTTAAATATAAATGGATTAAACTCTCCAAACAAAAGACAGAGATTAGAAGAATAGATAAAATACAAGATCCATCTACAGCTGTCTATGAGAGACTCACTTGAGACCCAAAGACACAAACAGGTTGAAATTGAAATTGAGGGGATGGAAAAAGATATTGCATGAAAATAGTAATCAAAGGAGAACAAGGCTAGTGATACTAATATTAAACAAAATAGAGTTTAAATAAAAGATTATAAGAGACAAAGAAGGATAGTATATATTAACAAAATGTTCAATATATCAAGAAGATATAACAGTTATAAATATTTATGCACCTAATGACAAACCATCAAAACATATGAAGCAAAAAAATGACAAAACTGAAGTGAAAAATAGTCAGTCACAATAATAGTTGGAGCTTCAATACCTATTCATAATGATGGATAGAACAGCCAGATAGACAGAACAGACAGAAGATAAGTTAGGAAATAGAGGACGTAAATAACACAAAGCAACTAGATTTAACAGACATATACAGAACACTCTAGTCAACACACAACACACATTCTTCTTAAGTATACATGGGAGATTTTCCAGAATATGCCATATTTTAGGCCACAGACTAAGTCTCAATAGATTTAAAAGAATAAGTATATATAATATCTTCTCTGATCACAATGGAAAAAATATAAAAAATCAGTAACAAAAGGAAAACTGGGAAATTCACAAAACTGGGAAAATTTAACATTTTTAAACAAGTAGATCAAAGAAGAAATCACAAGGGATATTAGAAAATACTTAGAGAAAATGGAAACAAAAACACAACATGCCAAAACTTATGGGATGCAGTGAAAATGAAGCTGAGGGGGATTTTATAGCTATAAATGCATATATTAAAAAACAAGAAATATCTCAGATCAACACTTAACTTTACAACTTAAGTAGAAAAAGAAGAACAAACTAAGCCCAATGCTAGCAGTATGAAGGAAAAGTAAAAATTAGAGCTGAGATAATTGAAATAGAGAATAGAAAAACAATAGAGAAAATCAATGAAACCAAAAGTTAGTTATTTGAAAAGATCAACAAAATTGACAAACCTTTAGCTAAATGAACTAAAAAAAAGACAAGGCTCAAATTACTAAAATCAGAAATGAAAGCAAGGACATTCCTAATGATTCTACAGAAATAAAAAATATTATAAAAGAGTAAGAGAGTACTATGAAAATTGTACACTAATAAAGTGGATAATGTATATGAAATGGAAAAATCCTAGACACACAAAACCTTCCAAGACTAAATCATGAATAGCAAATCTGAATAGACCTACAACTAACAATGAGACTGAATCAGTAGGCAAAATCTCCCAACAAAGAAACACCCTGGACCTGATGGCTCTACTGAAAAATTTTACCAAAAATTTAAAGAATTAATACCAATCCTTCTCAAACTTTTTCAGAAAATTGAAGAGTAGGAAACACTTCCAAACTTATTTTATGAGACAAGCATAAGCCTAATACCAAAGCCAGACAAAGACACTACAAGAAAAGATAACTACAGACCAATATCCTTTATGAACACTGATGTAAAAATCCTCAAAAATATACTTGCAAACAGAGTTCAGCAGCAGATTAAAAGGATTATACTTCAAGACCCCAAGATTATACTCCAATATATTTATTACTGGAATGCAAGGATGGTTCAACATAATAAAATTGATCAATGTAATACTCCACATCAACAGAATGAAGGGGAAAAAAAACACATGATAACCTCAACTGATACAGAAAAATCATTTCACAAAATTCAAAACCCCTTAATGATAAAAACACTCAACAAACTAGGAATAAACAGAAACTATCTCTACATGATAAAAGCCATATATGCAAAACCCTCAGTGAACATCATATTCAATGGTGAAGACTGAAAGCATTACCTCTAAGGTCAGGAACTAGGCAAGGATGTCTACTTTCACCGTTTCTGTTCAACATAGTACTGGAGTTCTAGCCAAAGCAATTAAGAAAGAGAACTAAAAGTCATCCAAATTGGAAAGGAAGAAGTGCAATTATCTCTGTTTGCAGATAATATATTTTGAAAACCCTAAAGATTCTACAGAAAAATCTGTTAAAGCTAATAAACGAATTGAGCAAAGTACCAAACAAATGAATAAAAAAGTCAACTAACAAAAATCAGTTGCATTTCTAAGTACAATGAAAATATATGAAAATGAAATAATAAAAACAATTCCATTTGCAATAGCATCAAAAATAAATACTTAGGAATTAACTTAATCAAGGTGTAAATGACTTGTACAATGAAAACTACAAAACATTACTGAAAGATACTTAAAAAGACATTTGAAAAAATGGAAACCCATCCCATGTTCATGGATTGGAGATTTGATATTATTAAGATGTTAGTACTACCCAAAGTGATCCATGGATTCACAAGACACCTATCAAAATCCTAATTTTTTTTTTTGTAAAAATAGAAAAACCCATCCTACAATTCATATGGCATCACAAGTAAGTTTCAAAACTTACTACAAAGCCACAGTAATCAAACACCATATGGCATAAAGACTGACGTATAGAACAATGGAATAGAGTAGGGAGCCTAGAAATAAAGCCTCACATGTGTGGTCAAATGATTTTTTGATGAAGTTGCTAAGACCATTCAGTGGGTGAAAGGGCAGTCTTTCCAACAAATGGTGTTGAGAAAACGCTACATTAGACCCTTATCTAATACTTTATATAAAAATTAACTCAAAATGGATCAAGGACCTAAATGTGGGACCTAAAACAGTTAAACTCTTACAAGAAAACTTAGGAACAGAAGCTTTATGACATTTGATTTGGCAATGAGTCCTTGGATATGACATCAAAGTCACAGATAAACAAAAGAAAAAATGGACAAATTGGACTTCATGAAAATTAAAAGATTTTGTGCATTAAAAGACACTATCCACAAAACAGGAGAAAATATTTGCAAATTATATACCCGATAGGGGATTAATATCCAGAATACAGCTGACCCTTGAACAATGTGGAAATTAGAGGTGTCAATTCCCTGTGTAGTAAAAAATCTGCATGTAACTTTTGACTCCCCCAAAGTTTACTAATAGCTTACTGTTGACCAGAAGCCTTACCAATAATGTAAACAGTCAATTACTACATATTTTGTGTGTTATATGTATTATATATTGTATCCTTACAGTAAAGCTAGAAGAAATGTTTTTTCAGTTTTGCAAATCTCCAAAAAATTTTTCCAATGTAACTATTGAAAAAATTCCATGCATAAGTGGACCTGTACAGTTATAACCCATGTTGTTCAAGGGTTAACTGAATACAGAGAACTAAAACTCAACAACAACCAAAACACCAACTTGATCAAAAATGGGCAAAGGATTTGAATAGACATTTCTCCAAAGAACATATACAGTTGGCCTAAAAGCACATGAAAAGATGCTCCACATCACTAATCATCAAGGAAATGAAAATTAAAACTACAATGTGATACTACCTCACATCCATTAGGGTGACTACTCTTTTTAAAAAAAATAATGTTGACAAAGACGTGGAGAGACTGGAGCCTTTGTGTACTGTTGGTGGGAACATAAAATGGTATAGCCACTGTGGAAAATAGTTATGGTGGTTCCTCAGAAAAATGAGTAGAACTATCATATGATCCAGCAATTGCACTTCTGGGTATATACCAAAAAAAAATTGAAAGTAGGTCTCAAAGAGATTTTTGTACCCCCATGTTCATAGCAGCATTATCCATAGTAGCTAAAACATGGAAGGATATCAAGTGGCTGTCAATGGATGAATGGATAAACAAAATGTAAGTACACACAATAGAATATTATTCAGCAAAAAAAGGAAGAAAATATTGGCACAAGCTATAACATGGATGAACCTTGAAGACATTATGCTAAGTGCAATAAGCCAGTTACCAAAAGGTAAATACTGTGTGATTCCACTTTCTCCACTTTTATGAGGTACTTAGAGTAGTGAAAACCCTAAGTACAGGCTGTAGAACAGTGGTTGCCATAGACTGGAGAGGGCAGATTGTTTACTGGGTGAAGAGTTTCAGTATAAGACGATGAAAAGAGCTCTGGGGATGGACGGTGGTGAGGGCTGCACGACAACACGGATGCGCTGACTACCGCTGGACTGCACACTTAAAAATGGTGAAGATAGTAAATGTTACATGTACCTTACCACAATTTTTTAAAAAAGAAGAAAAAACTGGAGAACCCTGGGGGCTGTGCTGTATAAGTACAAGCACAATAGGGTCCATGAAGTCTTCAGTGTGGTCAGATTGAAAGGGCAACTCAGTAATGCTGAGAAGTAGGAAAAGGGCCTGGCTCCTGGAGACTAGTAGGAGACCAGGCTGACTGCAACAGAGGTCAGGCTGGAAAGCATGGAAACGTCCCATGGCATAGTCAGAGCAAGGCCAGAGTACAGACATCACTAGTAGTGGTATTTTAGAAAGGTCATCAGAAATATAGCCTGAAAGCTGGAATGCATAAGACAACCTGTTAGCAGCTATGAGCAGAAAGAACCTGAACTAAGGAGTAGCAGCGGGAATAGGGAAGAAAAAAAAGGGGAAGGAAAGAAGGGATGGAGGGAGGGAAGGAGAGATGGAGGGAGCCGAGAGAGGGTGACTTGGCAAGGGAAGAAGTGGTAGGCTGGAAGAAAAAAAAGGCAGAGACCAACCAGGGTTTCTCAGATGGCATTATCACCAACAGAAAAGGGACTCTTAGGAATAGTGAAACATCCCACAGACTCATCAAATCCTACTATCTCAACAAGAGTTTGAAAGAAGAAGCCGTTCAAATAATGTAGTGAAAGCATTTCTCCCTCTTCCTTTGTCCATTTACTAAATACCTGGAATGGCAGGTACTATGCCCTGGAGCCTGCCAGCTAGCGGTCCCCAGGCTACTGGGGAATGAAGACAGTATTCTAACTTGTGACAAGGGTGAGAGGCATCTGATGCACTCATTGGTTGCAGCTCTATGTGGCCCTCTTGCCGGTAGCCCTCTGTGGTCTGTGGTCCACAGCCACTTCAGGATGATGGCAGTAAAGCTTCCTCCAAGTCTGGCTCCAGCCCAGATTCAGCCTCTCTCCTGGTGTATTCTTACTGCCTTCTTGGTGGTGTGGACTCCAAAGCGTGAGTGTGGCGGGGGTGGGAGGTGCACAGAAAGGGGCACACTGGTGCAGCACTCAGGGGGACCTCTCCCATGAATCCACAGATACCCCACCAAGAGGCTTCTGTCCTAGCTGGGCCTAAGGATGGGCAGACGGGACCACTGGAGGAAACGCATGGGGTCCTGGCACTATGGGAGTCCACACCACACTAGCTGATGTGCAGCCAGGAATACCCACTAAGAAATGAAGTTACACAGGAAAATCTGTCTGCAAACTAAGGGCTGGGCAGCCTGCAATATGCTGCAACTCAGGTTGAGAAAAGGAGGGAGCCTGTGCCTGTTGACGACTCCCCTGTGCTGCTCTGAGGCAGCTGCTGGTCTGAGATGATACCAATTTCTGCCTTCCGCTAATCTGTCCATAAGACACACCTGGGAAATGAGCCTTATGGTTCCAATTCACATACAACTGTATCCTGATCATGTGTTTCTGCTCCTGATGACAGGCCACCTGCCGCGAAGGGTTTCTCCATGACAACTGATAAAATGACACAGACATAATGTTGCTATGATCTTGCCAAAAGAACTGTATTCTTTCCTGAATACACAATGTTCTGCTTAAGCAAGGATCCGTGCCCACGCTCTCTCACCCCTTCTCATACCCTCTCTGAAGCAGCAGACTTTGTTTGGTCATCCTGCTGGTACCTTGCTAACAAGTTAATAATAAATCTGACATACTCTCAAGAAAAAAAGAAATTACCAGATATATGAACAAGTAGGAAAATATGACCCACAATGACAGGAAAAATAAGTCAATAGAGACAGACCCAGAAATGACACAGATGATAGGTAGAACCGGTAGACAAAGACCTTTAAAGCAACAATTATAAATATATCCTAAATCTATTTCTAAAAATCCCAATTTAATTACTAGATAAGAAAAATACAATATGTCAGGTTAAGAATACACTTGATGGGATTTGTGGCAGACTAGATATTGAGGAAGAAAAGGTTAGTGAATTTGAAAACATGGCAGTAGAAACTATCCAAAATGAAATACAGAAAGAAAAAAGACTGAATATAATGATCCAAGCATCAGTGAGGTGTGGGACAACAAGCAGCCTAATATGCATGTAAATAAGGTTCTAGAAGGGAGAGAGGGAAGGACAGAAAAAGATTTAAAGAATTAATGGCATAAATTCCCCAAATTTATAAAAATTACCAATAATTACAAAAAAGCTCAATGAACCCCAAACAGAAGAAACATGAAGAAAAACTACACCATAGTATACCATATTCAAATTGCTTAAAACCAGTAATCTTCAAAAGACACTCTTTACAAAATGAAAAGGCAATCCACAGCCTGGGAGTAAATCTAAAATGTACAATAAATACAGGTCTAGAAGATTTACAAACATCAGCAATAAAGTTAGGAAATGCAATTTGAACATTTACAATAACAATGAAAAATATGATAGTTGAAAATAAACCTAACAAAAGATGTGCAGGACCTTTATGTAGAAGATTATAGCACCTTATTGGAAGACAATAAGAAAACCGAATGGAGAGCGACCTGATGTTCATGGATAGAAAGATTCAATACTATAAAGTTGTTATTTCTCCTCAATTTATCTGTAGCTTATTACTTATTCCAACCAAATCCTAACAGAATTTTTCACACACAAAAACAAAAATAATATTTGTAACCAGGTCCTATAAATGCATTAGGAAGACAGTACAATAGAAAAAAATTTCAAAAAACACGAGCAGGCATTTCACAGAAGAGAAACACAAATGGGTCATTAAATTTACACTCAACCTTGTTAGTAAAAAGGGAAATGCAAATAAAACCACAAATGACTATTTCATGCCTAGTGGTTTGGAAAAAAATTAAAAGATTGGCAAAATGCTGGTGAGATGTACCAAACTTCTGTGGGATTAAAATTTATTACACTCATTTTGAAGAACAATTTTGCATTATTTGGTGAAGGTGATCATTCACATACCCAAAGGTCCATCATCTCCACTCCGGAGATATGAACAGAATATTCACAGATCACTGTTTATAATAGCAAAAAAATGTAAACAGCCCAAATGTCCATTGCTGTAGAATGAATAAATTATAGTTCAATAACACAATAGAATATTATAGTAAAACAGAAAACTCCATGCTCAGTGTGGATGTAGCCATTATATCTCCCAAAGATGGCCACCACAATATATCCCATACCATATGTTCTTCCCTCCTTCTTAGGCACCAGTGACACAAATAGTAGATCTTTTGTTATAGTCCTACAGATCCCTGAGGCTCTGTTCACTTTTGTTTAGTCTACGATCTCTCTGTTGTTCAGATTTGGTTTTCTTTAAAACCAATATAATTTCTTCCAGTTCTTTCTTCTGAAAGAGATTCTTTCCTCTGTCACTCTCCATTCTGCTGCTGAGCACATCCACTGAGTTTTTTCATTCTGGTTATTGTATATTTTGGTTCTAAAATTTCCATTTGGTTCTTCCTTTTATCTTCTTTTTCTTTGCTGAGACTTCCTCTTTTTTCCCTTTGTTTCAAGTGTGTTCATAATTGCTTATTAAAGCATTTTATGACGGCTGCTTTAAAATCTTCACTTAATTCTAACATCTCTATCATCCTGAGGTTAGGATCAATTTTGTTGTCTTTTTTCATTCAGTGTGAGATCTTCCTGGTTCTTAGTAGGACAATTGATTTTTTACTGAAACCTGTGCATTTTAGGTATTATGTTATAAGATTCTGGATCTTACACCTTCTGCTTAACCTGGCTTCCTCCGACACTGCTCCAGCAGAGGAGGGGAGGTGCCGCCTCATCACTGCAAGGTGGGGTTAGAAGTCTAGGTTCCCTTAACTGGTGGTTGCCATAGGGGAAGTGGGTGAGGAGACAGAGAAGATAGGTGAAGGAAATAAAGAGGTACAACCTTCCAATTACAAAATAAACAGATCATGAGGATGAAAAGTACATCATAGGGAATATAGCCAATAATATTGTAATGACTTTGTATGGTGACAGCAACTACACTTACTGTGGTGAGCATTATATAATGTATGTAATTATTGAATCACTATTTGTACACCTGAAACCAATATAATATTGTGTATCAACTATACTTCAATTTAAAAGAAAAAAAGTTCAGGTCCCCCACTCAGCCTCTGAATTAGTCAGGTAGGCCTCAAACAACAGAAATGCATTCTCTCACAGTTCTGGAGGCTGGAAGTCCAACATCAAGGTGTTGGCAGGGTTGGTTTCTAATTGGTGTCCCTCCTCATCTTGCAGACAATGGCTTTCTGGCTTTGTCCTCACATGGCCTTTTCTCTGTGGGTGCATCCCTGGTATCTCTTCCTTTTCTTATAAGGCACCAGTCCTAGGGACTTTTAGGGCCTCATCCTTATGACCTCATGTAACCTTAACTCCCTGTTTAAAGGTCTTATCTCCAAATACAATCACATTGGTGGGGGAGAGCTTCAGTTTATGATTTGAGGGAACAAAATTCAGTTCATAACATCCATCAACTCTTGAGATGGGGGTACTGCTTGACACTGCTGAGAGCACATGGCAGTTCTGGTTCCTACAAGACCTCCATTGCTACCTGCCTGGCTGTTGGGGTAGGTATGTCTCCTTACTGCTCCCCACATGGCCTCTACTTACGTCAGATGATTCAGGATAGTAGGAACCTCAGTAGTGGAGAGAGGAGATGTGATTAAGGAGGATACCAGGAAGCTTCAGGAGTTTATTTTTTAGTTGGGAAATAGATATACAAGTGTTAATTTTATTGTTATATTGTTATTATTTAGACTGTACATATATGTCATATAAGGCATACTTTTGTATACATTGTATATTCCAAAATTTTTTAAATAAAAAAATAGAAAAACCTAACCACAGCAAACTGGAAACATGGTCTCTGTACTTGTAAGTGGGCAGAGGATCTGAATAGACATTTTTCCAAAGAAATCATACAGATGGCCAACAGATACATGAAAAGATGCTCAATATCTGAACATCAGAGAAATGCAAATCAGAAACACAAAGAGATATCAACTCACAGCTGTTAGAATGGCTATTATCAAAACAACAAGAAATAACAAGTTTCAGCAAGGATGTGGAGAAAGGGAGCCCTCATACACTGTTGGTGGGAATGTAAATTGGTGCAGCCACTATGGAAAAACAGTATGGAGGTTCCTTAAAAAATTAAAAATAGAAATACCCTATGATCCAGCAATTCCATTTTCAGGTATTTATCTGAAATAAAAAAAACAGTAACTCAAAAAGATGTGTACAGCCTCATGTTCATTGCATTATATATAATAACCAAGATATGGAAGCAACCTAAGTGCCCGTTGATGGATTAATGGATAAAGAAAATGTGGTATGTGTGTGTGTGTGTGTGTGTGTGTGTGTGTGTGTGTGTGTGTGTGTGTGTGTATATATATATATATATATACACACACACATGCAATACACAAGCACAATGCTATACTATTCAGCCATAAAAAAGAAGGAAATGTTGCCATTTGTGACAACATGAATGAAACTTGAGGGCATTATGTTAGTGAAATAAATCAGAGAAATATAAATACCATATGATCTCACTTATTGGTGGAATCTAAAACAAAAAACAACAAAAAAACTAAGCTCATAAATCCAGAGAACAGATTGGTGTTTGCCACAGGCAGGGATTGGGGGTGGGTAAAATGGGTCAAAAGATGCAATCTTCCAGTTATAAATAAGCCATAAGAATGTAATGTATTGCATGGTGACTATACTTAATTAAATTGCATTGTGTATTTGAAAGTTGCCAAAAGAGTAGATCTTAAGAGTTCTCACAAGATAAAAAAATTTTGTAACTATGTATGGTTGTAGATGTTAACTAGACTTATTTGGTGATCATTTTACAATATATACAATTATCAAATCATTAGGTTACGCATCTGAGCCTAATATTATGTTAATGTCCTTTATACATCAATTAAAAAAACATTTGTAACATAGTTGAGCTCCTCAAAAATAACAATCTATCATCTGTGTTATTAAGCATTATCTATGTACCAGGCATTGTGCTAAGCACTTCACATACATCTTATTTACTCCTCACAACATTCCTAGGAAGTAGATATTAACCCATTTTTCAGATGAAGAAGTTCATGTTGAAAGACATTAAGTCACAAGTCCAGAATCACAGAGATGGCATTCGCACCCAGGCCTGTCTGCAGAGCTCATTCTCTTCAACCCCATAGCACACTGAAGTTAAAACCAGTTAATATCTTTCATCACAATCATCATGTGCCATGCACTTGCCACAGCTGATAATGTGTGACAGAGAACATTAGGCTCCAGCAGGACAGATAATGACTCCTGAGGGCAAGGTGAACACAAGTGGTGACTATACCCAAACTAGCCCAGGTCATGACTTGGAGTGGGTCAGAATCCACCCAGGTGAGAAGGGCTTGGGGCTGGCTGGCCAGGCAAGAGCAGTGGCTGAGGCTTGTCAAACCATGTGGACAAGGCCTTGAAGAGCAGTAGAATGGGCAGGAGAAGGAGCCAGACATGGAGAAAAAAGTTCTCTTCTCCTCTTTCAGGGGGAGGGATTCCAACAATGGGGCGGGAGCAGGTGGAGCTGGAGAAATGGAATGGTGTCTGAAGGAGGAAAGCACTAGAGATCAGAGCTAGCAATTGAGGCAGGGGCCAGACCTAGGGCCACAGAGAGACCCAGACACAGTGTGACCTGCCCTGTATCACTTCTTTCTCTGTGGCAAAGAAGAGGGAAATCACAGAAATCAAGTGATGGTATGCTAAGTTGTATCAGCCATGAATTGTGGCCCTGTTGGGGAGCTGCAGGTCCTATAGAGCTTGTCCAACAAGTCGGGGGCAAAGACCTGCCTATCCACTGGTGAGCGGAAGAGGCCAAGCCACCAGTCAGGAGCCGGTACATCCTGGGGATAGGCAAGGGCAGCCAGTCCATAGGTGGTAAAGACCTGGAACCTGGTCTACTCTATGAATTGGGCCAAATAGATAATAACTTAGGGATTTTATTAGTATAAAATTCCTCTTTTTATCTCAGAATACTTCTTAACTTAAAGTCTACATTTCTAATATGAATGTATCCATATCAGCTTTCTTTTGGTTAGTGTTTACATGACATATTGCTTTCTAACCTTTCACTTCGACCTTTCTGTGCCCTTCTAATTAAAGTGAACCTTTTGTAAACAGCAGGGTTGGATTTTGTTTTTTATCAAATTGGATCCTTCTCTTTTTTTTGAAATCTCTTTCAGGAAGATTGATGAGTTCAGTTTCACTTGGATCCTTCTCTTTTAATAGCATATTTATACTAAGTACATTACTTGTAATTACTCATACTGTTGGGTTATCTTGTTATTTGTTTTCTACTTATCCTTTGTACTTTTATTTCTCCTTTTCCATTTTCCTTTGGGTTAATCGTGTTTTTCTATTTTTTTATTATACAATTTTACTCTTCTATTTGCATTTAATCTTTATATTCTTTTATTATCATTTTAGTGGGCATCCTAGAGATTACAATATGCATCCTTGACTTACTTCAATTTATTTCAAATTAGTAGTTTTACAGAGTTAGTATTTAAACAATGCAATAACCCCGGAATAACTCATTCCATTTAGTCTTCGCCAATTTCTGGACTATTGTCATATGTTTATTTTTATGTTAAAAATCTTATGAGATATTATTATTTTAACTAGTCAATATTCACCTACAATTATCTACATTTTTACCCTTTTTGTGCTCTTCCTCCCTGCAGTTCCATCAGGGATCATTTTCCTTCAGCCTGCAGAACTCCATAAGAATTTCCTGTAGTGCAGATGCCTAATAGTGACAAGCCAAATTCTTTTGAATTTTGTCTGCCTGAAAACATTTATATTGTTTTCAATTTTGAAGGGTATTTTGCTGGGCATAGAATTCTAGATTGGCAGGGTTCTTTTTCTTTTAGCATTTTAAAGATATGATTTCATTGTCTTCTGGCTTCCACAGTGAGCCATCAATTATATTCTTGATATTCTCTCTCTCTTTTTAAAAATATGTTTGCTTCTGAGATTTTCTGATTTGTTTTAGATTTTCAGGAATTTAACTCTGACAGGCCTAGGTGTAGTTTTCTTTATACTTATCCTGCTTGGAGTGTATTGATATTCTTGAATCTGTGGCTTGATGCCTTATCATTTTTTCAAGATCCTCAGTCATTATTTCTTCAAATACTGCTTTTGTCCTATTCTCTCTTGTGCGAGAAAATATTCTTGGCACCATATCTTCTATCCTTGTGAAACTCCAAATACATATGATAGACATTTTGAGCATGTCCCACACATTCCTTGGGCTCAGTTCTGTTTATTCCTCTATTGTTTTTCACTCTGTCCTTAAATTGGATAATTTCTATTTACTGGTCTCTACTCTTGTCTTCTACTTATATACAGTCTCTTGTTAAACCCATCCAGTGAATTCTTAAGTTCAGATACTGTATTTTGCAATCTTGAGTGCCAATTATTTTCATTTTTATAGATTCAAAATTTCTGTTTACTCATTCTTTTCAACCACTTTATCCATTTTTTGCTCTATGCTCTTTAACATATTAATCTTAGTTATTTTAAAGCCTTTGCTTGCTAAATCCAATATCCGGATCATCTCTCAGTCTGTTTATATTACCTCTTTTGCCTTTTGATTTTATGCCACTTTTTCCTGCTTCTTCACGCTAGCCAGTAATTCTTGATTGTAGTTGCTATATTTTAGAATCTGTGCATGATATTATCTTCCTCCAAGAAGTATTAGATATTATTCTGGTAAGTGCTTAAATTACCACTGTATCACATTCATTTGTAGAGGCTTGGTGTCAGGCTTTGTAAAGGTAGGTCTTTTCCTTTTTTCCCTTTCTTCTAGAGTATAGCATTTTCTCCTAGAGTGTCGCCTTTCTGGAATTCTAACTAAATCTCCAGGGCATTCACCAAGATCTCTCTCTTCTGCCTGGATATGGATTCCAGGACTGTTTGGCCTCTGAAGTCTGCCCAGCTCTCCAGCTTCTCAATGGCTATTGTCTGCAAGATCTCTGAGAGTCTCACCCTGAACATGTGCAGGTTAGTTGTTGGCCAAGGAATGAAGGGGAATTTTTTTTTTTTACAATTTATTTTGGTATCATTAATCTACAGTTACATGTGCAATATTATGGTGATTAAACTACCCCTGAAGGGGAATTTTTAACAAAGATTTTTGTATCCTACACTCTAAATCCAATAGCAGATATCCATTTTCTTGACCCAGTGAGACTGTTAATTCCAGCTTGGTCCAGTTTCCCGCACCTCAGCTTGGAAATGGCCTCAGGGAGAAAGTGGGTAGATGTGGGGCTCACCTCATGGGCCCTCTATCTATCAAAGATCATAGCCCTGCATTGGCTTATGTCTAGTGCCTGAAAACTGTTGTATATATATATATATATATTTTTTTTTTTTTTTTACATTTTTTTGGTCTCATTAATCTAGTTACATGAGCAACATTATGGTCACTAAACTCCCCACTTCATTAGGTCCCCCAAACCACCCCATTACAGTCACTGTCCATCAGCGTAGTGAGATGCTATAAAATCACTACCTGTGTTCTCTGAGTTGTACAACCCTCCCTGTGCCCCCCAACATTACGTCTGCTAATCGTAATGCCCCTTTTTCCCCCTTGTCCCTCCATTCCCACCCATACTCCCCAGTCCCTTTCCCTTTGGTAACTGTTAGTCCATTCTTGGGTTCTGTGAGTCTGCTGCTGTTTTGTTCTTTCAGTTTTTTCTTTGCTCTTATGCTCCACATATGAGTGAAATCATTTGATACTTGTCTTTTTCAGCTTGGCTTATTTCACTGAGCATAATACCCTCTAGCTCCATCCATGTTGTTGCAAATGGTAGGATTTGTTTTCTTCTTATGGCTGAATAATATTCCATTGTGTATATGTACCACATCTTCTTTATCCATTCATCTACTGATGGACACTTAGGTTGCTTCCATTCCTTGGCTATTGTAAATAGTGCTGCGATAAACATAGGGGTGCATATGTCTTTTTGAAACTGGGCTGCTGCAGTCTTAGGGTAAATTCCTAGGAGTGGAATTCCTGGGTCAAATGGTATTTCTAGTTTGAGTTTTTTGAGGAACCTCCATACTGCTTTCCACAATGATTGAACTAATTTGCATTCCCACCAGCAGTGT
>JAQQAC010011331.1:10778150-10886521 GCA_029783875.1 Phataginus tricuspis | reverse complement strand
ATTAGGTCCCCCCAACCACCCCATTACAGTCACTGTCCATCAGCATAGTGAGATGCTATAGAATCACTACTTGTGTTCTCTGAGTTGTACAGCCCTCCCTGTGCCCCCCAACATTACGTCTGCTAATCGTAATGCCCCTTTTTCCCCCCTTGTCCCTCCATTCCCACCCATACTCCCCAGTCCCTTTCCCTTTGGTAATTGTTAGTCCATTCTTGGGTTCTGTGAGTCTGCTGCTGTTTTGTTCTTTCAGTTTTTTCTTTGCTCTTATGCTCCACATATGAGTGAAATCATTTGATACTTGTCTTTTTCAGCATGGCTTATTTCACTGAGCATAATACCCTGTAGCTCCATCCATGTTGTTGCAAATGGTAGGATTTGTTTTCTTCTTATGGCTGAATAATATTCCATTGTGTATATGTACCACATCTTCTTTATCCATTCATCTACTGATGGACACTTAGGTTGCTTCCATTTCTTGGCTACTGTAAATAGTGCTGCGATAAACATAGGGGTGCATATGTCTTTTTGAAACTGGGCTGCTGCAGTCTTAGGGTAAATTCCTAGGAGTGGAATTCCTGGGTCAAATGGTATTCCTAGTTTGAGTTTTTTGAGGAACCTCCATACTGCTTTCCACAATGGTTGAACTAATTTGCATTCCCACCAGCAGTGTAGGAGGGTTCTCTTTTCTCCACATCCTCGCCAACATTTGCTGTTGTTTGTGTTTTGGATGTTGGCCAACCTCACTGGTGTGAGGTGATATCTCCTTGTGGTTTTAATTTGCATTTCTCTGATGATTAGCGATGTGGAGCATCTTTTCATGTGCCTGTTGGCCATCTGAATTTCTTCTTTGGAGAAGTGTCTATTCATATCCTCTGCCCATTTCTTAATTGGATTATTTGCTTTTTGTTTGTTGAGGTGCGTGAGTTCTTGTTGTATATATTTTGTTTAGCATTTATAATTGTTTACTATGGAAGGTTCAGTCTAAATCCAATGATTCTGCTAAGGCTGGAAGTTCCTAATTGGGGATTTGAGAGGTTGAGGCTGAGTAAGTTGAGAGGGTGAGTATCAAAGAGACCATGAAGCTATGTCTGGACTTGCAGGTCATGCCCAGCAAGCTAATAGATGAAAAAGTAGAAAATATTAATATACAGGAGCTGCAGGCAAGAGAAAAGGCGAACATATGGTACAGGCTGGGAGAAGAGACCCTGAAGGAAGTCAGGATGTGCCAAAGGGCCATCCACTATGCCCTGTTGTCCTGACCTAATAGTGTCCTCCAACCAATGCCACACTCCAGCCTCAAAGTCCATGCATCAGGGAGAGCAGAGTATTTGAGCAGAGGTGGAGGTCCAGAATGTCAAGCCTTAGGGCTCCCGAAGGCCATAGAGGCCTCTGTGGGTGGCTGAAAGAAGACAGGGAAACAAAAGCAGCCTTTGGGCCTGGGTTTTCCCTCCAGAGGGACCATGGGGAAAACCTGGGAGAGGACAGGGCAGCTCTCTTGGAACTACCCTCCACCCAGAGGAAGCCAGTATCCCCTGTCTATCAGGAGCACCAGGGCCCTCACTACTGTCCTCATGTATTTACATCTTTTTGCATGTCATTTGTCATTTGCATGGGGTCTCATTTTATGTCAGACTCACAGTTTCTACTTATTTCTCTCTATTTGGGTACAGGAAGAAGTAGACCTTCAGTTAAATCCTCTTGAGGAATTTCATTTTAACTCTCAGAATACCATGAGGATCCATTAGACCCAATTTAAATTTCTTAGTTTCTTTTTTGAACAGTTCTAAATATTTGTAAGGATTGATATTCTACTACTTTTATTCTGTCACAGAGGGCTTCCAAAAATCAAAGATAAATTTCAATTCCTTTTTAGTAGAATGAAACTTACTCTATCTTACCATTACCATATTTATCTATTGGATCATTTATAAATCTAAAGTGTATCACAAGATTTTACTGATCTTATTTTTCCTAAAAAAATATTTTAGTATTTCACCTTCCTAGGAACTATTCCATCATACTCACCAAGTATTCCCAACCATGCTTAAACATAAAAATGATGGAATTGCCTGGCAGGATAATTCAGCACTGATACGAATCATTATTATACCACCCTTCAGTTTTCTTACTGCTTTGTCCAAAGTATAGGCCACCTTTCAAGAAGGCCTAAAAGAAGCCTGGAGACATCACCTTTGTTTTTTTTAGCTTTCATTGCACACAGATGAGAATGTAGAATATCTCATTTTCTTACAAAGAGGAAAGGGAAGAAAACTGACAGAGGAGGACATTTCAGTTATTGGAAGAATCAGTAGATGAATGCAGTGTGAGACAGCAGCCTGATGGCAAAATTACTGTATAAGCAGAGTTGCTGACTATGAGTCTACAGATAAGGATATCCTAGATGAATTTTTTCAGATTCAAGAATTGCCCCCATTTTCCCAGGAGAGTGGAGAGACAAGAGAGGGTCTTTTCCCAGGATTACCCAGCTCTGTGCTGTTTCTTGCACAGAGACCCATGACTGAGTCAGTATTTCTCATGACAGACAATAGGTGCTGCCCTGCAAGATGGAACAGTGCCCGTGAGGCGAGAGGCTGTTCAAATGCCCGCTCCTCAGTGGTGGCTCTCACCCAGCTCACCTGCCACCTTTCCTTGGGTCTTCGGGCTCTTGAGGCTGTAGTTTTCCTCTGGATAGTGACTGAGTGCCTATAGCCCACCCAGCAGGTGTTCTCCCCTCCCCTTGGCCTCCCTGACCACTCTGAGGAAGGGGCAGCTGTGTTTTCCCCTGAAGCAGCAGCCACGAACTACCAAGCCCACCCCACCTATCCTTCACTACCTACCACACCCCTCAGTGTGCGCGCCCCAACCACAGGGTGTCAACTGAAAGAGAACTGGGGAGGCTTCATACATCCACGGGACATGGTGCTTATAATGAGCTTTGCCTTTCACAGTGTGAGTGTAGAAGATACACCTATTTAATAGATGGGGAGAGTGAGGCCAAAATGTCTTAGGGGCTTCTTTCAAGGTCATCTGTTCATTCATTCATTCATTCAAAAAGCATTCCTGAAAAGCCCACTAAAACCCAGGACAGTAGACATAGAGATGTAATGCCCTGTCCCCCCCAGGGAAGGACTTGTTGCCTAGCCACCGGAGTGCCATGGCTGTCAGGTCCTCCAAGGTTGGCCTCAGCTGCAGATGCTTGCCTCACCAGAGGTCATGCCCTTCTCTAAGCGATCTATGTCCACAGACTAATCCAGTTGTGGTATAAGGGCCCAGCTATTTTAACCCAGTACGGGACTGTGACAGGCCGTTCCTGCTCCAGAGTTCCCAGTGAGGCAACTGAGGTTGGGCCTGCACTGCAGTTTGACTCCTCCTTCTGCCCAGTTTTGCCTCTTCCACCCCCTTCTACAGGGTTAAATCAAGAGCTCTCCCTAAAAAACATCCAGCACGCTAAACTTCAAGTCACAGTCTGCTTCCTGGAGAGTCCACTCCGCAACACTTGACTTTCAGAGAGCTGCCATCCTGGTGGTAGAGACCTACATAAACAGCCAAAGTGGGGACACAATGGGCCTAAGGTGACATGGCCACCAGAGGCCCAAAAACCAGCACTGGAATGCAGGCTGGGAGGATTTGGAGTGGTACTGGGAAGGCCACTGAGGCAAGAGCCCAAGGGCCTCTTTTCACCCTAAAGCTGCAGCCCAGCCCCTTGGCTTGGAGGTGGGGTAGGGTTCCCACCTGTCTACCATCATCTTCTTCGACCAAGTCTGCTCCCATAAGCCGCCTCCACCAGGGTGGCCCTCTCCCAACTTCCCTCTTCAAATACATGCTCTTACTGTGGGTCCAGATGTCTCTCACATCTCCAATGCCTCATGGCCATCCACGGGTAACTGCAGAGCTGGAGAGCTGGAGAGCTACTCAAGGGAGCTGTTCTGGATGTGGAGGACTCAGAAGTGAAAGAAGACCCTTAGGTCAAGCAGAGGAATTCCACAATTGTGGGGAGCACAGCTGGGTTCCAATCCCAGAACGGGAAACATGGCCAAGAGAGCAAGTGAGCTCTCCCCTATAAGACTGGATACATCCCCATACTGTGATCCAACCAGTCCCAGCCATGCATCTGATAATGAGGAACTATGACCCTCTGTGCCCTCCACTAGAGCTGCCAGGGCTGGACAACTCAGATAGTTAAGGTCTTCCTTCTCTGGAACCTCCGTCTGTCTCCCTGAGCCTTCTCCAGGAGTCCTCTTCTGGCCTCGGGGACCATGGGGTCTGCCCTGTCTGCCCAAGGCTGGTCCTCATCACCAAAAATCCACACTTTGGGCCCCCATTCAGTCCCCAAGTCACTGTGGGATCTTGGGAAATTCCTTCACCAGGGACCTATTTCTCCATCTGTCTGATGTGGAGTCAGGAAAGGAGGGCTTTCAGCTTCCTGACAGTCCTCATGTTTTATGACTCAGTGGTGTATCAAGACCATGATCCTGTGCCTGCCCCCTTGTCTTCTCCCCTTCAGGTTGCCCAGACCCAGTATCTGCCCCTGACCCTCCCCTGACCTTTCAACATCTCCTGGGCCTAAGAGATGAGAATGGTTAGAAATCAGCCTTGCCTCCCAACTGACCCTAGAGGACTGCCTGGAGGAGGTGCCTGTCACTAACAGCAGGGCAGCAACTGCAACAACCCGGCATTCTGGCAACTCCTGGAAATCATGTTGGAGAAATGCTTCCCTGGTGAGAGATAGGAGTAAAGAGTCCAGGGTGGGAAACAACCAGTTCATAGTTGTACTTGATTGACGAGGTTACTCTCTTGCAACTGAGAAGCCAGAAAGAATGTTGTCCATACCAGACTCCTTTGTTTCGAGCAAGAATGACTCATTACAGACAATCTTTGCTCTAAGTGTACCATGGGTCTCACAATCCTCCACCCACACAAAGAGGAGCAGTGAGAGGGGACCGAGATGGATTCACAGGCTGTGGCCAGGATGGAGTGGAACCATATCAGAGAGTTTAGCCAGGCCACAGCTACACATGTCTGCCCTTGAGACAGCACTGGAGAGGGATGGAACCCATCCATCCATGTCTTCTACCCCAGGCCCAACTTATGTTCATTTGTAAACTTTATTAAGAGAATTAGTGGCAAGGGGTGGGGGCTCAGTCTTTGACCAGCATCTGGGCTCAGCCTATGACCAGGATGGGAGCTCAGTGTGACCAGGATTAAGAGCTCAATCTGTGACAACATCAAGGGCCCTCACATTAAGGATAACCTTCCAGGTGAGGCTCAGAGCCAGGTAAGTTGTGGAAAGTGTCTGCAGGCAAGGTGTGGAGTCAGATGGGGGAGAGGGGAGGTGGGGCAGCATGAGTGCTAAGAGGCACCTGGGTCTGACGCCGGCTGAGTGCAAACAGGACAGGGAGCCATGATCCCTGCCCAGCCACCACCTGGCTGTGATTTGGGGGGTTAGTTCCCTTTTGGAGGTCTCTGTTTTCTAGTATGTAAGATGGGGATATTTACATCTGTCCTCCTGGATAAACACGCAGCTTCATATTTTACAAAGCACCATCTCCTTTGACCCCATGATGTCTGCCTCCTGGGGCTCCTTTAAGGGTGAGGACGCACTTTATGAGACAACTTAAAAAATGGAGAGGGCTGTTTGCTCAGTTTTAAAGGGGGAATTGCTTAAGAGGACAGGAAAATCTCAAAAGGGAAGACCCTTATTGTTGTCATGGTTTCCCCTCACATATCCTTCATTAATTTTTATTTTCCCAAAGTAATACATGCCAAGTCAAACAGTGCTAAAGGTTTATAACAAAAACAGCGCTCTCCTACCCCATTCCATCTTGGTCTCCAAAAGCAACCACTTCAACTCATTTAGTTATTCTGGTTTTTATCCCCTAAATAAAGTATTTATTGCTATCATTGCTATCTCCAGAGAGGTCCAATTTAGATACTGTCTCTATCGTGACAGATGAGGTTCACTTATACCCTTTCTCTTCACCTTTCAATATCAAAACACCATATTTCTTGGTTACATTCATAATCAGTAAATAGTGTTTAGAGCTGAACCAACGAATATACTCTAATTACGTTTCCTTTCTTTGCAAACTTTTCTCCTCCAGATTTAATCACCGACTCATTTTTTTCATTTGCTTTTTTTTAACCCACAGTTAAACCTTCCCCCATCCTGAAAAAGCCCTCTAAAACAATTCTCAATATATATTTTCACTGTCAGTTCCAGTTCTTTTTAAATTTATTTTCCTCTGAAAAAAAATTTGGTTTTCCTGCCTCCATCTGAACTAATAGCTCATGGCTCTCATCCTCAGATTTCTCTTTGTCAACATCTTGAAACTTTTTTTCTTCTCTTTCCTTAATGGATCTCTGACTTCCCCAGATTCGATTTCTTCTTCGTTTATGCCCATCTATGGGTGGATCATGACCTCCAATAACTCTGAGGAAATTTGCATGGGATATACATTTTTTCAAACCTTGCATAATTGAAAATGTCTACATTCTACTCTCACACGATATTGATAGTTTTTCAAGGTATAGAAGTCTCAGTTGAAAATAATTTTCCCTCAGCATCTTGAAGGCATTGCTTCACAGATGACTAGATTTCAATATTGCTATTGAGAGATCTGAAGATGATTGGACTCCTGATCCTTTGAATAAGATTCAATGTCACTATAGAGAAGAAATAACACCCATTCTCCTTAAAGTTTTCCAAAAAATAGAAGAGGAGGGAATACTTCCAAACTCTTTCTATGAAGCCAGCATCACTCTAATACCAAAACCGGGCAAAGACCTCACTAAAAAAGAAAATTACAGACCAATATCCCTGATGAACGTAGATGCAAAAATACTCAACAAAATATTAGCAAACCGAATTCAAAAATACATCAAGAGGATCATACACCATGATCAAGTGGGATTCATCCCAGGGATGCAAGGATGGTACAACATTCAAAAATCCATCAACATCATCCATCACATCAATAAAAAGAAGAACAAAAACCACATGATCATCTCCATAGATGCTGAAAAAGCATTTGACAAAGTTCAGCATCCATTTTTGATTAAAACTCTCAACAGAATGGGTATAGACGGCAAGTACCTCAACATCATAAAGGCTATATATGACAAACCCACAGCTAACATCATACTTAATAGCTAGAAGCTGAAAGCTTTTCATCTAAGATCGGGAACAAGACAGGGGTGCCCACTCTCTCCACTGTTATTCAACATAGTACTGGAGGTCCTAGCCACGGCAATCAGACAAAACAAAGACATACAAGGCATCCAGATTGGTAAAGAAGAAGTCAAATTGTCGCTATTTGCAGATGATATGATACTGTACATAAAAAACCCTAAAGACTCCACTCCAAAACTACTAGAACTAATATCTGAATTCAGCAAACTTGCAGGATATAAAATTAACACACAGAAATCTGTTGCTTTCCTATACACTAATGATGAGCTAACAGAAAGAGAAATCAAAAAAACAATTCCATTCACAATTGCACCTAAAAGAATAAAATACCTAGGAATAAACCTAACGAAGGAAGTGAAAGACCTGTACTCTGAAAACTACAAGACACTCCTAGGAGAAATTAAGGAAGACACTAACAAATGGAAATGCATCCCATGCTCTTGGCTAGGAAGAATCAATATTGTCAAAATGGCAATACTACCTAAAGCAATCTACAGATTCAACGCAATCCCTATCAAACTACCAACAGCTTTCTTCAATGAACTGGAACAAATAATTCTAAAATTCATATGGAACCAGAAAAGACCCCGAATAGCCAAAACAATCCTGAGAACGAGGAATCAAACAGGGGGAATTACACTCCCTGACTTCAAGCTCTACTACAAAGCCACAGTAATCAAGACAATTTGGTACTGGCACAAAAACAGACCCACAGACCAGTGGAACAGAATAGAAAATCCAAACATTAACCCAAACACCTACAGTCAATTAATATTTGATAAAGGAGCCCTGGATATACAATAGGAGCTAAATATTAATCAAACAACCAATAACACTGCACAAAAAAGAAGAGAGAGAAAAAAAACAACTTTACTGAGGTACAATTCACATACCCTACAATTCACCCACATAAACTGTACAATTCAATGGTTTTTAATGCATTCATAGAGGTGTCCATTTATCATGACAATTGACATCCATAAAACAAACTCTGTATCCATTACCAGTTACTCTCCAGCTCTTCCCAAAGCACTCAGTCATAGGCAACCACTAATCGTTCTCTATATATAGATTCGCCTTCTCTGGACATTCATATAAATGAAGTCATGTAATGATGAATGAAATGTCTTTTGTGTCTGGCTACTTTCACTTAGCATGTCTTCAAGGTTCATTCGTGTTGTATCATGTACCTACTTCATTCCATTTTATGGCTGAATAATATTGCATTGTCTGGATATGCCTTATTCTGTTTATCCATCTGTCAGTTGATGGACATTTGAGTTTTTCAGCTTTTTGGCTATTGTGAATAATGCTGCTCTAATTATTCCTGTACAAGTTTTTGTGTGGGCTTATGTTTTCATTTCTCTGGGGTATATACCTAGGAGTGGGATTTCTGGCTTATATGGTATCTCTATGCTTAATCTTTGGAGGAGCAGCCAGACTGTTTTCTAAAGCAAGTGCACCATTTTACTTTCCCACCAGCAATATATAAGGGTTCCAATTTCTCCACATCCTTGCCAATACTTGTTATTATCTGTCTTTTTTATTATTGTGGATGTGTTGTGGTATGTCATCATGGTTTTGATTTGCACTTTCTTAATGGTTAATGATGTTGAGCATGTTTTCAACTATTTACTGGTCATTTGCATATCTTCTATGGAGAAATATCTATTCATCTCCTTTGCCCATTTTAAATTGGATTAAATTTGTCTTTTTATTATTGGGTTGTAAGAGTTCTTCATATATTCTAGATACAAGTCCCTTATCAGATACACAACTTGCAGCTGCTTTCTCCCATTTTTTGGATTCTCTTTTGGCATTCTTGATAGTATCTGTTATGGGTTGAATTGTGTTCCCTGAAAATATATGTTGAAATCCTAACTCTCCAGGATCTTAGAATGTGAACTTATTTGGAAATGGATTCACTGCAGATATAATTAGTTAAGCTAAGGTCAAACTGGAATAGCGGGCCTTAATCCAGTATAACTGATGTCCTTATAAGAAGATGATGTGAAGACATACATGGAAACCCTTGTATCCATTTACAGCTACTGTGATGCAAGAGAACACCATGTTATGACAGAGGCAGAGATTGGAATTATGTAGCTGCAAGCCAGGGAATGCCAAGGATTGATAACTACCACACCAGAAGCTAGGAGGTGGCACAGACGAATTCTTTCCTGCAAGTTTCAGAGGGAATGGCTCTGTCAACATTTTGATTTCACACTTCTAGCCTCTAGAACTGTGAGACAATAAATTTCAGTTGTTTTAAGCTACACAGTTTGTGGTACTTTGTTATGGCAGCGCTAGGAAATTAATACAGTGTCCTTGTAGTACAAGTGCCTGACATTAAGCTTTTGATTGTTGAGGCATCGATTTCAGAGATATCCATCTTGAAAAAACATATTGCAAGCTGTATGACATAGCTACTAGATAAACAACTAGATAAGGAGCCAGGCTGCCCCCACCCATGAATTTCTGCTTTCAGAAAAAGCAAGGTAACCTAGAAAACTGACCACTTAACTGACTGCCCTGATTCCCTTCCCACACCAGAATTCCTGCTCATGTGTTTTGAATTTGCCAATAGTGAACCCATGAAACTCTAGGCACCCCACCCTCAACCCAGGCATGCGTTTCTCAATCTCTCTCTACTGAAAGCCTTGCTGTGTGACTTTAGGGGATGCTGGGTACCCTATATCTAGGATTTGTAAGTAAAAAACCTTGTTTTTTCTAAGTTCCTTAATGGTTGTTGCTAAGATCCATCCTGCAATCAAAATACGAACCACAAGGGCCAGGCCAAGGCCAGCCTCAACATTGGCTCCGGCTGGGGAAATGTCTGTGGGGGTTTGCCAAAAGTAGAATGGGTCCAGGTGAGTCCCTCGGGCATTTCTAGCCAATAGCATCAATACCCTGAAACTAACACAAAACAGTCATTTGATGCACAAAGGATTTAATTTTGATGAAGTCTAATGTTATCTGTTTTTTTTTACTTTTTTGCTCATGCTTTCGGTGTCATATCTAAGAATACTTTACCAAATGCACAACCATGAAAGTTTACCTGATATTTTCTTCTAAGGGTTTTTTAGCTTTATCTCTTACACTTAGGTGTTTGATCCATTTTGAGTTAATTTTGTATATGATGTGAGGTAAGGATTCAACTTCATTCTTCACATGTGAATACCCAATTGCCCCAGAACCATTTATTGAAAAGACTATTCTTTCCCCACTGGATTGTCTTGTGACCCTTGTTGAAAACCAATTGACCATAGATGTATGGTTTATTTCCGGACTGTCAATTCTATCCTATTGATCCATGTCTATTCTTGTGCCAGTACCACACTGTCTTGATTACCATTAATTTGTAGTAAGTTTTGAAATCCAGAAGTGTGAGTCCCCCAACTTTGCTCCTTTTTTTCAAGATTGGCTATTCTTGATTCCTTGAATTTGCACATGATTTTATAACCAGCTTGTCAATTTCTGTAAAGAAGCCAGCTGAGATTTTATTAAAGATTATATTAAATTTGTACATCAGTTTGGGGAATATTACTATCTTAAGCTTATCAGTTCATAAACACTGGATGTCTTTCTACTTACTTTGGTCATTTTCATTTCTTTTAACAATGTTTGAGTTTTCAGAATATAAGTTTTGCACTTCTTTAAAAAAATTTACTCCTAAATGGTTTATTCTTTTTGTTGCTAGTAAATGAGATTGTTTTCTTAATGTTCATTTTACACTGTTCATTCTAATGTTCATTCATAAAAATTCAGTTGAATTTTTTATATCGATATTATAATCTGAAAACTTCCTGAACTTGCTTATTAGTTCTAGTAGTTTTAGTATATTCCTTAGGATTTTCAATATTCAAGATTATTGTCCTCTGCAGAGACTGCAAGAAGGAACTAGTGGTTACCAAAGGGGAGGGGTGTGGGAAGGTGGGTGGTGAGGGTGGGAGAAGGGGATTGAGGGGTATTATGTTTAGTACACATGGTGTGGGGGATCACGGGGAAAACAGTGTAGCACAGAGAAGGCAAACAGTGAATCTGTGGCATCTTACTACACTGATGGACAGTGACTGTATTGGGGCATGGGTGGGGACTTGATAATATGGGTAAATGTAGTAATCACATTGTTTTTTCATGTGAAACCTTCGTAAGAGTGTATATAAATAATACCTTAACAAAAAAAATGAAAAAAAAAAGATTATTGTCCTCTGCAAATAGAAGTTCCTTTCCAATTTCAGTGTCTTTTATTTCTCTTTCTTGGCTAATTGTCCTGGCTAAAACCAGTACCATGTTGAATAGAATTGGTGAGAGTGGACATCCTTGGTCATAGGAGAAAGTTTTCAGTCTTTTACCACTAAGTATGTAGCAGTAGTGTTTTCATAGATGCTTTATATCAAGTTAAGGTAGTTTCACTTTTCCTAGGTTAGTTTTTTTTTATCATGAAAGGGTGTTGGGTTTTTTCAAATGTTTCTTCTGCATCTATTGAAATGATTGTGTAGTTTTTGTCCCCTATCCATTAATTTGGTATATCACAGTGATTGATTTTTTTGTTGTTGAACCAACCTGCATCCCTGGGAAAAATTCTAGTTGGTCATGGTATAAAGTCCTTTTCATGTTGGTAGACGTAGTTTGCTAGTATTTTGATGATTATTTTTTGCATCTCTATCATAAGAGATAATTGGTTTGAAATTATATTTTCTTGTTATGTCTGGTTTTGATATCAAAGTAATACTGGCCTTATAGAATGAGTTGGGAAGTTTTCCCTCTTCCATTGTTTGGAAGAGTTTGTAAAGAATTGGTGTTAATTCTTCTTCAAATGTTTGGTAGAAATCACCAGGGAAATCTGGGCTATTCTTGTGGGAACTTTAAAATTATTAAATCAATCTCTTTACTCCTCATAGGCCTATTAATATTTTCTATTTCTTCTTTTATCAGTTTCATCTAAGAATCTAATTTGTTGGTATACAGCTGTTCATAATATTGATTTATAATCCTTTTTATGTTTCTAAGGTCAGTAGTGAAGTTTTCTCTTTCATTCCTGATTTCAGTATTTTGAGTCGTCTCTTTTTTCTTGGTCAGTCTAGCTGAAAGTTTGTTCAAATTTTGTCTGGCTTTTCAAAGAATTGATTTTTTTGTTCCATTGATTTTTCTATTTGTTTTTCTACTCTTTATTTCATTAATTTCCACTCTAATATTTATTATTTCCTTCCCTCTGCTTGATTTAGGTTTGGTTTGCTCTCTTTTACCCAGTGTCTTAAGACAGAAAGTGGTATTATGGATTTATGAAATTTTGTTTTTTAATAGAGGCATTTAAAACTATGTTTCCCGTAAAGCACTACTTTAACTGCATCCTATCAGTTTTGATATGTTGTGTCTTCATTTTTATTCACTTCAGAGCATTTTATAATTTCCCTTGTAATTTCTTCTTTGCTTCATTGGTTTTTTTAGTAGTATATTCTTATCTTCCCCATACTTGTGAAGTTGTCAAATTTGTTACTGATTTCTAATTGTGTTCCATAGTGACCTGAGAACATACTTTGTATAATTTCAATCCTTTTACATTTATCAAGGGTTGTTTTGTGGCCTACCATATGGTTTATATCAGAGAATATTCCATGTGCAGTTGAGAAGAATATATATTCTGCTCTTTGAGAGTTTCCTAGGTATCTCTTAGGTCTATTTGGTTTACAGTACTGTTCAGCTCTTCTATTTCCCTGTTGATCTTCTGTCTAGTTGTTCTACCCATTACTTAGAATGGGATATTGAAGTTCAACTATTATTACTGAATTGTCTATTTATCCCTTCAATTATGTTAGTTTTTATTGAATGTATGTTGGTGCTGTTTTCAGATGCATATATGTTTATGATTTTTATGTCTTATATATGGATTGGCCCTTTTATCACTATAAAATGCTCCTCTTTATCTCTATTTACATATTTTAAGTCTTTGATATCAGTATAGCCACTCCAGCTTTGTTTGTTATTTTTTTGTTTTACATAAGAGATCTTTATCCATACTTTTACTTTGAATCTATTAGTATCTTTGAATCTGAACTGGGTCTCTGGCAGACAGCATAGAGTTAGATCTTGGGGGATTTTTTAAAATTTGTTTTGTGTGTGTGTTTGTATGTTTTGTTTTTGTCCAATTTCACCACCTCTGTCTTTTGACCAGATTGTGTAATCCATTCACATATAATGTTATATTGATATAGTTGGATTTATGTCTGCTATTTTACCTTTTGTTTTCTATTATATTTTATATGTTTTTTGTTTCTTATTCCTCTTTTACAGCTTTGTTTTTCACTAAGTAAATACACACTAGTATAACATTTTAATTTCTTCAATAATTTTTCACTATATTTTCACTATTTTTTTTTAGTTATTTTCTTAATGGTTACTCTCGGATCTATCATATACATCTTAATTTATCAGAATCTAGTTAAGATTTATTCTAATTTAATTGCAGTAAAATATAAAATGTTACTGCCATACAGCTTTATTCCCTCTTCTTTGGGCTATTTTGTTATTATATATTAAATGTAGTTATTATGTATTAATATTTATATATGTCCATATAAGTTAAAAATCCAATAATACACTGTTATAATTATCACTTTTATATATTAGAATGTCTTTTAAAGAAGCTGAGGGAAGAAAGGAGAGCAAGCATATATTTATAGAGTTTCTTACTTACCAATTCTGGTTCTCTTCACTTGTTCCCATTGATCCAATTTACAATGTTATCATTTCCTTACTCCAATACAGCTTTGTTTCCATCCACTTCTTTGTGCTGTTATTGTCAAATATATTACGTTTTTATATATTATAGGCCCCAAAATACTACTATAAACATTGTTTTGAATAGTTGTTTTTTAAATCAGTTTAAGAGAACAAAGAAAAAGAAATATACATGTATAGTGTCTTTTGTAACTATATAGCTTACCAGCATTCTGTTTTCTCATATGGTTTCAAATTATAGTCCGGTATCACTTGCTTTCAGTATGAAGAACTTTTAGCATATTGGGTAAGGTAGGGTTGCTAGCTACAAATTCTCTTAAGTTTTGTTTGGGGCTGTTTTTATTTCACTTTTACTTTTGAAAGCTTATTTTGCTGAATATAAAACTCTTAAGTTTTTTTTCTTTCAGCATTTTAAATATGTCATCCCTCCACCTTCTAGCCTTCATTGTTTCTGATGAGAAAGCAGCTGTTATATTTATTAAGGTCTCCTTTGAGATGATGTCATTTTTCTCTTACTGTTCTCAAGATTTTCTCTTTGTGTTTGACTTTACTACAATGTGTCTGGGTGTGTATCTCCATATTTATCCTACTTGGAGTTCATTCAGCTTCTTCAATGTATAGATTAATGCTTTTCATCAAATTTGGGGAGTTTTTCAGCCATTAGTTCTTCAAATATTTTTTATGTTCTTTTCTCTTTCTTCCTCTGGTACCCCTGTTATACTTATGTTGGTGCACTTAATAGTATCTCACTTTTCTCTAAATCTCTGTTCACTTTTCTTCATTCTTCTTTCTCTTTGTTGTTCAGTGTTGAGTCTCTCTAGTGGGTTTTTCATTTGAGTTCTTGTACTTTCCAGAATTTCCATTTGGTTCTTTCTTAAAATGTCTCTTTATTGATATTATCTATTTGACAAGATATTATCATCACACTTTCCTTTATTTCTTTACACATGGTTTCCTTTGGTCTCTGAACATATTTACAATGAAAACTGTGAAGTCTGTGCCTCCTGTGTCTGACCTACTGACCCTCTCAAAGACAGCTCTGTTGCCTGCGTTTTTTTCTTGCCTACTGGTCACACTTTCCCATTTCTTTTCATGTCTCATAATTTTTTTTGCTGAAATTGTATTTTATTTATTAATATGTGTGATATAAAAATACATTAAGGTTTTAGGTAATATATTACAGCAACTCTGAATACTAGCCATAATCCACACACACAGCTGCTTCTTCCTGCTGTTTATTTATTTTCGACCTGGCTGGACAGTTTGGAGATTCATTTCCTCTTCGGTGTGCAGTCTCTGATGTCACTCCTAAAAGGCCCAGCCTTGGGATATCACCCTTGGATCACTGTGGTCTTAAGAGAGCTCTGTCTCTTTCCTTGGTCACTTGTCTTTATTGGTATCAAACCCAGCTGTTAGCCTCCACTAATTGCTGACTGACTGCTCTACTGTTTTCAACAATGCCCTGGGGCATAAATTGCTCCACAGCCTGATCCAGTTAAATTAAGCTCCTTTCCAGATAGTCTTTGAGGTTTGTTCTGACCCCAGGAGGGCTCTTCTCAGCTGTCTCTTTCTCTGCTTCTCTATGGTAAACTCTAGTTGGTCTAATGTTTAGTTTATTTTTCTCACAGAGCTTCTAGACTTTTAAAAAATATCTTACCACCAATATCTCCATTGCTTTTGAAAGCACCTGTAGATCACTCTATTCCAAATAAAGCCAGTTCCCTTGGAAAGCATATCAGAGCTCTGTTCTTATGGCACTCCCCTCTTTCCCTGCACAAAACCTTTGCGCCACTGCTCTAAAGCTGGTGTCTTGGAATGACACACCTGCTTTACAAGATGCTGGGTTGGGGCATGTCTTGACAATGGGTTTCAGCCCCTGGCAAGTTCACTATGGATTCAATGTGACCAAAGAAATGACAGTAGAACATTCTTGGGGTGAAAGCATTTATACTCAACTTTATTTCCACAGTGGCAGGTCAATCACTAGAATCCCGTCCACTCAGAGCGAGCCTGCAGGCAGCAAGCTGGTCCCTGTCTCTAGGCCTCTCTGCCCACACAGCCGTCTCAGTCTCTGTCCTCAGTGCTGCCACCACTCCAGTCTCGTCTCTGCTCTCCTGCAGCCTTGAAGCCATGCCACGGTGTCTCTCAGAGCACTGGGCAGAGCTCTTTATATAGAATCAATAACAACGTTTTTCCCACACGTGTGTAGTGAGCTCGCCAACCAGGGCCAGGTGAGAATCCTGGCCACAGGAACCTTCACTTTATCCACAGGGCAGTAGCCTCTGGTCTTGTAAATTGGTTTCTCCCAGCATGGAACCTCCACTCTGAGTGAATTAGGGTGAGGGAGGTCAGGGTCCCAGATTTCTCAGCCTGCCGGGCCTGTTCCATCTATGAGTTAGAAGAAGAGAGTTGGGAAAGAAAGCTCCAGGCTTCTCACCTACTGTTACCTGAATACATCTTCTGCAAAATGGAGGTGGGGGAGATGAGAAATGCTGGTGGTCTGGCACTTCCAGGGAGATACGGTAGCTCTCAAATGGGAGGTGGGAGTAGAGAGAACCCTGTGCTCTTGGCTGTACCTGCAAACAGCTGGAAGAGGAAGGGAGGAGCAGGTCAGCATTTAAATGCTGTAGCCTCTCACCCTTCTTACCAAGATTTAGTAGGTTTTCTTGAATAAATATTTCTTGATTTGCTCTATGCCTTTAGGAAATTTTCCAGAGAATTTAAATGTTTTTTAATTACACCTCATCACTTATGTTTTTTAATTGGGGAGAGTATCTGCAGAACTCCTCATGTCACCATTTCAGAAATCGTCTTCCTAATATCTCTTTAATCCTGGTGTTCTAAGATTTCACAGTGATGAGCCTTGGTGAGAGGTTTCACTTTTACATTCATTGTGGACTCTTAGAAATCTTCATCTTTTCTGAAAATATTTTATTGCATGTTTTTTAAAAAACATCTTTCTCCTCACCTGTTGTCTCAGGAAACTGAATCAGATGTTGAATGTCAGGTTGATCTAATTTTCTTATCTCTTTTATCCTTTTATCCATCTCTGCTTCTTTCTGCTGAACTTTCTGAAAGGTTCCCTTGATTATCTTTCTACGGCCGTTATCACATTTTAAGTGTCTTACTTGTTCTCTGCCTGTTACCCTTTTTGTGGCATCTTGCTCTTGTTTCAGGATACTGAAAGATCTCTTTCAGTATTTCTCAGATTATCAGTGACAGTTTCTTTGAAGTTTTCGTCTGCTCTTTGCAGCACCTTTGTTTCTGAGTTCCTTTCTTACGTTGTTTTGGCTTCTCTTACATGTTGAAGGCTTCCCTCAAATGTCTGGAGATGGACTTTTTGTTTTGGGGTTAGACATCCCAACCTGAAACCATGCTCATGGCACCTGGAGATCACTTTCCATGGAAGAGAGGGAGTCTTAGAATTGGACATACATGGCTCACATCTTCCTGCTTTTTACACTAATTGGGTAAATCCCCTGAGCATCAGTTTCCCTCTTAGTAAAATAAGGATAATAATACACCCTCTCAGATCACACAGAGGAAAGTGACTTGCACAAAATAGACACTCAGGAAATGTTGACATCCCATTCAGAAGTTGATCTAGGGTACTTCAGTCAATCCTTATATCTGATATGCACTTCTCTTCCTTCTCTCACCTTTTCCTATTTGACATCACATGCTCATGGTCACATCTGTCCATGTCATGGAAGGACCGGCCATCCCTAATAACACTTTGCCACCATGCTGTCTTAAGCATGGTGTCAGGTGGATCTGTGATCCAAGCTCTGCAATGAGCCCTGAAATAACAGATATGATGTAAAAGCAAATATTTGCCCAGTGTCCCCAGGCCTTGAGTGAGAGCCCTATTTATTATGGTCAAAGAGATGAAAGGAGACTGGAGCAATATGGTCTGAATGGCTTAGAGCCCACGAAGACCCTCCATAATAATTGGCATTCTGGACCCCAGAAAAGAGATCCCTCTATGCTCCTCAAAGAACTGGAGGGTTGTGTCATAGAGCAAAGAGACCAACTTCAATCTTCCAAACACCTTGGAGATATGGTTTCCAGGACAGCTGTTGGGCTTCACATACCACACACCCGTGCTACCCTGCCTTCCCACCTCCCTCCAACTCCTTCCTGCTGCCCCCATTTTTCTGTTCAAACCCAGGCCAAGGCTCTGTTTCCTTAAGCACACCGTCTCCCAAGCAAAGCAATGAACCAAGAGGGAAGGAATAGACTCTCCAGCAAAGGCAGCCAGCAGGGGAACTCCTGGCATCCGAGGGAGAATCAGTGTGCTCTGACCTCCCTCAGCATTTTTGCATCAGGCATCTGACTTCAAAGGCCTCCCTTCAAAGGCCCTGTTCCTTCAGCTCTCTGAACTTGCTATGGTGGGTGCTCAAGCCAGGGGTTTCTGGACCCAGGATGGGAGCTTAGCCAGCTCCATGCTAAAGCCAGTGCCCCATATGAAAGGCCTGAATCTAAAACACCCATTAAGCTAGGCAGGTGCCTTCTCCATATCTCTGGTCCTCCTGAAATATTCTGCTCAGATATCTCCAGAGCAGGAGGCTCACTACCTCCCAGTAGCTCACTTTAGTTTTCAAAAGCCCTAGCTACCAGCATGTTTTTCCCTCTATGGGTTGGACTTTGCCTCCAGGAGATTCCTCAGTGATCTAGGACACACCCTATCCCCTGAGGCTGCTGCTCTCTGCTCACCCAGCCCAGTTTTTGTGTACCCCTTCTGTGTGCTGGCTCTTCTGCAGATGTTGGGCAGTGGGAGCCCTGACAGGATCACAACCCTCAGGTACAGTCTGAGCCAAATGAAGGAAAAATCACCTCCTTTGGCCTGCATGCTATGCCACTATTAATGAGGCCCAAACTTTTGGGAAACCTATATATATCGCGTGTTCTCATTTAGCTCATGGGAAAGAGAGGAAGCTCTCATTTCACAGTCATGTGCTTTGGTGTCCTACACCCACTTACTGCTCCCCACAACCCCAGACCCTGCCCCACTGGGCTTCTGTCCATCCTATCCCCCTTCACCCATTACCCTCTGCCCTGTTCGCGACCCTCCTTCCAGTTCCCCTGCTAGCGTGCTCCTTCCCGCTTTTGCACATACAGTATCCTTGGCCTAGAATGTCCTGGCTCTTCCTCCCCTGGCTAACTCCTTGTCACCCACCTTTCTTCTGCTCATTTCCTCCAGGAAGTCTTCCTTGAAGCTCCTTTCTCTCCCTCGCTAAATTAAGCCCTCAGTTATCCCTCTCATAACACCCTGTACTTTTCTTTCATGATGTTTATCGGAGTGTCTCCTCTTCCTTATCTGATAAAGGTCTGCCTCTCCCACGAGATAGTTAGCCCCTGAGGGCAGGGAACACATCTGCTTCTACTCCTCCACTACATTCCCAACAGCGATCACTCTGCCTGACATGGGGTGTATGTACAATAAGGTGGATCAAGTAAATGAACGAAAGAACGAGGCACACCGTTATTTTACCTCATTAGGCGGAACCCCTCAATTGCCGTACCACCCCATCCCTTTTAGATGGAGCAAGAGCATGCAGTACAGCATGTGGGCTTTGGAGACAGGCAGACGTGGGCCTGGATTCCAGCACTGCCACCTACCAGACTGTGCCTTTGTTGTGTCACTTCATCTCTCTAAGCCTATTTACTCTCCAGTAAAACTGGGATGGTAATAGTACCTACCTCCCAAGATGGCAGGTGACATAGTTTTGTATGTAGAGGCCTGGCACATAATGCTCGGAATCTGTGAGTCTCCTTTCCAGGACACTGGTGAGAGGTGCATCCCACAACCTCTGTGGTCCTTTCCCTGGGCGGGGCCCCACTTCTGCAGGCCCAGAGCCCAGGCCAGGGAGGAGGTTGTCTCTTACAAGTAGGGTTGCTCTGGGAATTCTTTAATCAAGTGCGGGACCATCTTTGCTCTCAAATGGCATTAGAGCCCCTTCATCCTTGTACCTCTTTCAGAGTCACAGGGAAAGGGTATAGTTTATGACTGCCATTTTCTGAATGAGCAAGCGGGGGTCCTGAGGCCTTGCTCCATGGGGGGCCCTGGCCTACTCCAGGCCTCGCCGTTGCCCCGCATGGGGGCCCAAGGGGGCCAGGTGACTCTGGTTGGTGCCTCAGGCTTGCTGGGGAAAGGAGTCCAAGTCCTTGAGCTCCCTGTGCCTTGGTCAGCCCAGTCTATTAGAAGGGAGTTCCTTTTTCTCATGTACCTTTTTCCTGGAACCACCACCAGGGATGAATAAAGGGAGAAAATCTGACGTGATCCAAGAAGCCCTTCTAGACACAGACTTGCACCGAGTGGGCCTTATCTTCTTCTTTGTAAGATGTGACTACTGGTCAAGGTTATATCTGTGCAGAAGGGAAGTGGGCACCAGCCCCTGGGCCATCAGAAGAACGACCCTATCCTCAAGGGGCTGGCACTTGAAGCATCAGTGAAAAGTCTTGATCATTTTCAGAACACATTTAAAGCCTCAAATTGCATAACCCAGTACCTCAGTTCTCCCAGATTCTCTCAAGGGCCAGCGCTGGCCCCGTGCACACCCATAAGCCCCTCCTGCCTGCTCTGGCCCACCTGGGCCCTTCCTCCTTGAACCAACCCCTGAGCTTTAGGCTCTGCAGGATGGGGCCCCTCCTGCCTCCACCTACCTCAAAGCCAGATCCAGAGCCTGAATCAGATGTGCTATCTGGCCCCGGGCCTTTGCACACATTGCACCCCACTCCTGCCCTCTTGGCTAATATCTACACCTCCTTTAGAATCAGCCTAGGCAGAAGCTCCTCTTGGAAGCCCTCCTTCCTCTGACCTCTCCTACGGCTGTCCTGTAGGGCTCCCTTGGCACCCTAGGCTTACTTATCTCCACCTCTTACCCCCTCCCAGGGCTGGTCTATCTGCTCTTCTATTTCACTGAAGTGTAAGTGCCTTGAGGACAGAGTGGGGCCTTGGTCCAGGACACTGGACACAGAGTTTAAAACATGGATGAATACAGGGAGGTTGTACATGTGTGGGCATGGGGGTATATGGGAACTCTCTGTACTTTCCACTCAATTTTGCTGTAAACCTAAAACTGCTCTAAAAGAAAGTCTACATGAATGAAGGAATGAAGAGGCATGATCAGCCCCTGATTACTGGCCTGCAGAGGCCTCATGTTGCTGTGCTTGTATAAGGTACTCCAGGCAGACTGGTCACCCTGAGGGCAGAGACTTCCCTTGCCTTGTCAGCCCTGTCAGCCTGTAACCTGCTCAGGCCTGAGTACACACAGGTGGTGTGGTCTTCCTGGCTAGATGACCAGTGGCCAATTCCCTGACCATCCATCTGTGATGCAGCAAGTCAAGGGGCCTGCAAAGAACATCTGAGCTGTGCACTGGGCCCTCTGTTTTCTGTGCTATGGCTGCTGACCCACTCCCGCAAGGTCAGGCTGGCTCATGAACATAGCAGAAACTAGCCCTAAGGTTCACAAACCCTCCATGCAAGCACAATCTTGCACTTTCTGCCACTAGCCTACAGTACCCATGTATCTCAGGCCACATTCTCTCTGGGAATCCCAGCAGGACTGAGCTGGCACCAGGAAGGATCTGTAGACCAGAATAGTCCTGGCTCCACAATACTTGTCATCTGATTTCCCAGTGTTCCTGTTCACCAGTCATAGAGATGGGACAATTCCATGGCCATTTTTTCTTAGAAATTCCCTGCCTTGACCACTGCCCTCTGGAGGTCCACGTAGGTCAGGGAAGGCTACAGAAGCCTTTGAGGACTCTGCCCTGCCCCAGACCCCCACAGCACACTCACTCACTTTTTCCAGCCACTGCTCACGTGCCAGTCCTGGGAGAGGCCACACAGAGACTGTAGAGACAGCCTGCTCAATGACCCTTCCCATGCCAGAACTAAACCTTCTAGCTCTGTTTCTCTGGCGGGTCTCTTCCTCTCATCTTCCTCCAAAGGCCCTGGGCCTGGGAGGCAGCCTGACCCACAGGAAGAGCAAGGGCCTGGAGCCAGCCAGAACTTCTGCTACTTAAAAGCTGTGGGACCCTGAAAAAAGTCTCTTTAAGTGTCAGTTGGCTCATCTTCCAATGGGGATAACAATGGCCACCTTAAGGACTGCTGTAAGGATCATAAACGGTGGCTGCTACTTCTGAGCAGTACCTCCTTCTGGTGCTTTGTATATAGGGTGACCACACAACCTGGTTTGTCCAGGACAGTCCCAGGGGATATCTATTGTCTTGGTGTGTTTATTGCCCCTTTTGACTCTCAGAAGTGCCCACTTAAGACAACAAAACACATGGTCAGCCTACTGTACCTCTTTCTATTCCCAATTCAGATGCAGCCTGTGTGAGCACCACCACCCATTTCTACTCACCCCTCTAAGAGGCCACATCTTGGTTGGTTGGTAGGATAATTTTTATACCCACCACTGTGAGCCTCAGGTTCTTTTTTTTTTTTCAATGGGGATAACAGTGCCTATCTTGAAGGATGATTAGGAAGATTAAATGAGATAAGGTATGCAAAGCACACATCAGGTGCTTTGCCAGGTGCCAGGTAACTGTGAGTTCCTGCCATGGCTTTCTCTTGCTGGTTACCAATCTGTCAATTTCCCTCTCGAGTAGGGCTCTAGAGATCAACTTCTCCCTGACCAAGAGAGTGATTTTCAGAAGTTCCTGGTAACATATGAGCTCCCAAGCCATGATCTCTCCTGAGAGCAAAAAATGATCTTTACCTCCACCCTCAAGTGCCACTGCGGGCTCTGAGGGGCATCCCAGCCTCTCCTTCCCACAGGCACCCATGTGATTCTGCCAGTGCTGGCTGCTTCCAAGCCCATGGCTACAGCTGCAAGCCTACCTAGCCCACAGCAACAGAAGGCACCTCTGAACTCTGCTCCTTCTTCCAAGAATCCAGAGGCCCAAAAGAGAGTCTGCTGGGCCTTCAGTCCCCAACAACCTGCTTATCTGGGCCAGCAGGCAAAGGGTAACATGTAATCTCAGCAGATGAAGCCACCATGAGGCCAGCCTGTTTCAGCACAGGGATGACATGCTCCCAGACCACACCTGGATTAGCAGCCTGTCCTCATGAAGGCTGTGAAGCTGAAATCTCCCATCTGCCTCTTACCCTCACACCTACCTACTCCCAACATTCCTTTGCTATTAGGCAACTGGCAGTTCTTCTGGCCTGATCCTTCCTGTTGTCTTGCCCCAGGTGGTACCAAACCTGCCTTGAATATCGTAGAATATTTGGTTCCACCAGGAAGCTCTCAGTGTAAACAACCTGTCAGTCACTGGGATCTGATTCCAGGGTTCTTTGTTCAGAGGCAGTTGCATGACATTTTGGATTATTGTGCTGCCCTAGAAACCACAACATACGTATGAAGGAAGGTACAGAAAGAAAAAGGTAATGAAGCAGCTGCTGTATTAGGACGAAAAAACAAGTACCTGGTGGTGGCGGTGGTGGTGGTATGTGGTGGAGGGAGGTTTCAACAGACCCAGGAAGGTAAATGCTTATGAGTGTGCAGCAGCAGCCTGTTTGGAGGTAGCTGTGGAGCAGAAAGAATGGCTGGGTGACCCTCACTTTTCCATCTATAAAATGGAATTATTACTAGTTAACTCTATCGTGAAGCTGCTCTATTAGGAGGGTGAAAAGAGATCAAAGCAACTGTTAGCAGTGTAGAGAACATGTGACACATATGAATAACTTGAATATAATCTGGGCTCCATATGGCTCAGTCCTGCCAAGTCACACTCAGAGAAGCACACACTGACAAAGGAATTTAAAAGGAACCCCAATCTTTACTTGGGTCTAATAAAGAACATTAAAGTATATCCAACTCACAATCCTCTGGAACATTCCCCAAAAGTCCCTTTATCCTCCCATCTTCTTGCACCTCCGAGTGGCTTGGAGACACTATTAGGACAACCCCCAAACTGTACCCCAACTCCTGGCAGGCCTGCATGGCTCTGCTGCCACCCCCTCCACTCAGGCCCCTTTCAGATCTTTGTTATAGAGTAATTGAGTCTCTGCTCCTTACTTTCTCTCCCCCTTTACTCATCACCAGAATTTGCCATACAAAGGACATGCAACCTAAAAGTAAGACTGCCTTCCCCTTTCTTCCTATCTTCTCAGTTCAGTATCTCAATCCATTTTTCCTACTTCCACACAATGCCCAAGAACCATGAAGGCAGACTAAACAATCCTGAGAGAAAAAAACTGTAGTAAGCAAAGCAAAATTCTTTTTAGTGGGTGGCACTGTGGACTGTTAATAAATCTTGCACCAACACACACACAATTGTCATTAAGTTCCCCTTCCCCACTAACCACAGGATAGTTTTTTACTTTTTAATCATGCTAATTGCCCTTTGCATCGTCACTCACGTTTGCACCACCTGCATTTCCAGAAGCACAGGTGCAGCCAGGGCCTTCGGCACATCCTTGTTTTCCCTCCTTAGCAGCTGGCTTCCTTCCTGACCCTGGATTCTCAGTTCTCCAATCTGGCCCGCAAACCACGCAGCCGATCTTCACCACACTCCTCGCTCCCCATGCTCCCCTGCCGAAGCTCTCAACTCCCTAGCATACGGAGGCTAAAGTTCCTATCCAGGTGTTCCACATCAATCATGAGGCAGCACGTTTCCACCCTTTGGATCCACTTTTAACACGTTGGCCCTCCAGTGAGCACGGGCCCACGCTCTGCTCCCTCCACAAGGCCCCCGTACTTCTGGTTCTGAACCACTGCCCTTAAAGTCTGTACTACACTGTCGTACTTTCGATTTTCACTGCCATTTGTGTTGTTTCATAGCTTTGAAGTCTTCTTCCCATAAGACCATGAGCTCCCTGAGATCAGGGACCTCAATGGCTGATATGAAGCACCCAGGAGTACTCAAGTCATCTTCCTCTATTAGCTCTTGATAAGGAAAAAGACCCATTCCTACCCCAAAGGCCTTGATGGAAATTCCCAGATGTCTCCTGCCAAAACTCTTGTATTAACTCCCTGTCAAGTAATTTTTAAGAACTTCTGGATAAAGGGAAGAAGGAACTCTTTTTTAAAATACATGTATTTATTGCTTTTGTGGTAGATAATATATTCATCTGGCTCAAAACTTAAAATGAAATAGTCTTCCACCTTTGTTTCTCAACCACCCAGTTCCCCTCCCAGGAGGCAAAAAGAGTTTTATTTTTCAATAGGTATTTGATGCATTTATAAGTCACTATGAATACATCCTCCTTTTCTCTACTTTTTTTATCCACAAGCTACCACATGATATACATTGTCCAGCATCTTGTATTTTCTGTTTAGCAATATATCTCAGACATCATCCTATATCAGCAACTAGAGTGTCCTCACATTTTGTCTCATGGCTGTGTAATGTTCCAGTGGAGGAATGACCTAATTTATTTAGCCAATCTCCATCTGTTAGATAGTGAGGGTATTTCCAGTCTTTTACTACCATATACAAGGCTGCAATGAATAGCCTTGTTCAGACATAATGAAATATAGGTGAGTGTATCTGTGGGACAAATCCCAGAAGTGGAATTGCTGGGTCAAAGGGTAAGGTACATACATCATTTTGATAAATATTTCTAAATTGTTCTCCAAAGAAGTTGTATCAATTTATACTCCTACCAGCAATTTTACGAGGGTACCAGTTCCCCACACCCTCACCAATCTAATAGGTGAAAACTTCTGTTTCAGTGAAGTTTGTTTTCTTCACGAAGGTAATTGAGCAGCTTTTTGTTTAAGGGCTGTGGGACAGGGACCCTGTTTTTATCCTTTGCTCACTTTTCTTTTATGTTCTTGGTCTTTTTCAAATCCATGTATAGGAGCTCTTTATATGTTAGAGGAATTAGCCCTTTGTTATATGAGCTGCTGGTAATTTTCCGACTTTGTTGTCTTTTGACCTTGCCTAGGATAAATTATTTTTCTGAAGTCCGATTTCTCAGTCTGCTTTGATGGCTCCTAGGTTGTATGCCTTGCAGGACCCCCTAGCTCCTCTGTACAAACACACACACACACACACACACACACACACACACACGTTTTTATTTTGTTAGTACAAGAAGATTGGACCCCCTAGCTCCTCTGTACACACACACACACACACACTGGTTTTTATTTTGTTAGTACAAGAAGCTTGGAATGAATTACCAGGTATTGCAAGGACAAGACAACTCTTGCCCTCCAGGAGCCCTGAATTTTAGGGGGACACAAAGTAAACTGACATTTGCATTCCATGTTATAATAAATAGAAGGGGGGCCCAATGGCAGCCTCGGCAAGGACCGCCTAATCTAGACTGAGTTGGCCAGGGCAGGCTTTACATAGGAGTTGGCACCCAGGGGGCCCTTAAAAACGAATAGGAGTCAGCCAGGTGAAGAATGGCCTTCCAGCAAAGTGGCAGCATGTGTAAAGGAAGAACATGAAGCAGCGGGGCTCTGTCAAGGTTGTCCAGTCTGGCAAGAGGACAGGAGCTCTGCAGGGTTGACAGGTGGTGAGGGGTGGAGCTAGAACGGTAGGCAGGGAACAGATCACAGAGGGTCAAGAGTATACTGCCCAGGATTCCAGGCCTTACCCTGGGGCAGCAGGGAGGCAGCAGAGGGGCACAAAAGAAATGTAGACAGTGCAGACACTGGTCCTTGGCTTGGAGGCTTCTGCCTCTTGTCCAGCAGCAGCCACAGAAGCCGAGAGAGGCTGCAGCCTGCCAAACGAGACTGCGAATTTCACGCCCAAATGTTCTATTCTGTCAAACTTCCAGAATTCTATAAAAATCATCAGGGAAACTAGCATCTTCTCTGAGATTTCTACCCAAGATGATGACAACTTCAAGAGCTTTGACTCTTGGGTGGTGACAGCTGTGGCATCACTTCCACTTCAGCCCTCCTCTGGCAAGTGGGGCCAGGAAAATGCAGCCTGGACACTAACTGCCCTCTCCTCTTAGCTCCAGCCTGGCTCAGCGAACAACTGGGCTCTTGTTTCAGCCCATGTCCATTCATCCAGACCCCGATTCAAAATGGGCAACAGGGGTGCACGGCTGCGCTGACGGAGTGGTGGATTCCCAGGGATGGGGCCTCCAGCTAGTCACGTCCACAGGACATCTCTGTCCTTCCAGCCAGCAAGGCTGTGTTGGTCTGAGCAGCCAAAGCTGTTTTCAGAGGTAGCCGGCAGAAGCCTATGAACTTCTCTGCTCCTGTGGTCTTTTTTTTTTTTTTTTTTTTTTAATAATTTATTTTATTTTAGTATCATTAACCTACAATTACATGGGCAATACCGTGATGATTGAACTCCCCCCATCACCAGGTCCCCCCCACCAACCCCACCACAGTCACTGTCCATCAGCGTAGTGAGATGAGAATCGCTACTTGTCTTCTCTGAGCTGTACAGTACCCCCCGTGCCCCCCCACCCTATGTCTGCCAATCGTAATGCCCCTTTTACCCTTATCCCTCCCTTCCCATCCATCTCCCCAGTCCCTTTCCCTTTGGTAACTGTTAGTCCATTCGTGGGTTCTGTGAGTCTGCTGCTGTTCTGTTCCTTCATTTTTTTACTTTTTTTAATTTTTTCTTTGTTCTTATACTCCACATATGAGTGAGATCATTTGGTACTTGTCTTTTTCGGCCTGGCTTATTTCACTGAGCATAATACCCTCTAGCTCCATCCATGTTGTTGCAAATGGTAGGATTTGTTTCTTTCTTATTGCTGCGTAATATTCCATTGTGTATATGTACCACATCTTCTTAATCCATTCATCTACTGATGGGCACTTAGGTTGCTTCCATTTCTTGGCTATTGTAAATAGTGCTGCAATAAACATAGGGGTGCATCTGTCTTTCTCAAACTGGGCTGCTGCATTCTTGGGGTAAATTCCTAGGAGTGGGATTCCTGGGTCAAATGGTATTTCTATTTTGAGTTTTTTGAGGAACCTCCATACTGCTTTCCACAATGGTTGAACTAATTTGCATTCCCACCAGCAATGTAGGAGGGTTCCCCTCTCTCCACATCCTCGCCAACATTTGTTGTTGTTTGTGTTTTGGATGTTGGCCATCCTCACTGGTGTGAGGTGATATCTCATTGTGGTTTTAATCTGCATTTCTCTGATGATTAGCGATGTGGAGCATTTTTTCATGTGCCTGTTGGCCATCTGAATTTCTTCTTTAGAGAAGTGTCTATTCATGTCCTGTGCCCATTTCTTAATTGGGTTATTTGCTTTTTGTTTGTTAAGGTGCGTGAGTTCTTTGTATATTTTGGATGTCAACCCCTTATCAGATACATCATTTATGAATATATTTTCCCATATTGTAGGATGTCTTTTTGTTCTACTAATGGTGTCCTTTGCTGTGCAGAAGCTTTTCAACTTGATATAGTCCCATTTGTTCATTTTTGCTTTTGTTTCCCTTGCCCGGGGGGATATGTTCATGAAGAAGTCACTCATGTTTATGTCCAAGAGATTTTTGCCTATGTTTTTTTCTAAGAGTTTTATGGTTTCATGACTTACATTCAGGTCTTTGATCCACCTTGAGTTTACCTTTGTGTATGGGGTTAAACAGTAGTCCAGTTTCATTCTCTTGCATGTAGCTGTCCAGTTTTTCCAACACCAGCTGCTGAAGAGGCTGTCATCTCCCCATTGTATGTCCAGGGCTCCTTTATCAAATATTAATTGACTGTAGGTGTTTGGGTTAATGTTTGGATTTTCTATTGTGTTCCACTGGTCTGTGGGTCTGTTTTTGTGCCAGTATACCAAATTGTCTTGATTACTGTGGCTTTGTAGTAGAGCTTGAAGTCAGGGAGCGTTATTCCCCCTGTTTGATTCCTCCTTCTCAGGATTGTTTTGGCTATTCGGGGTCTTTTCTGGTTCCATATGAATTTTAGAATTATTTGTTCCAGCTCATTGAAGAAAGCTGTTGGTATTTTAATAGGGATTGCGTTGAATCTGTAGATTGCTTTAGGTAGTATTGCCATTTTGACAATATTGATTCTTCCTAGCCAAGAGCATGGGATGCATTTCCATTTGTTAGTGTCTTCCTTAATTTCTCCTAGGAGTGTCTTGTAGTTTTCAGAGTACAGGTCTTTCACTTCCTTCGTTAGGTTTATTCCTAGGTTCCTGTGGTCTTTTAAAACAGGCATTTTATAGCAGGTCTCCTGGGCAACTGTCTTCCCTACAGTGCCCAATACAGAGTCTTGCACACTATAAGCACTCAATAAATGAGCAGTTTCTGTTAAAACTGGAAAACCTCACCATTCATTAGCAGCTTGCTGAGGGAAAAGAAGAGCGATGTGGACAAGAGGGGCGAATTTGGAAACCATTTAAGTCAAACTTTGGGATTGTCTCTGGATTTCAATTATCCAGGCCCTCCCTCTGCCCCAACACCCAGAGACGTTGGTTCTTGATGCTGTCATCTGAGTTGTATTTTCTTTAGTGCCCTAAGGCAATTTAATCCCAAAGGGTCCCTTGATTAAGTCAAGTGCTGTAGAGATAAAGCTCTTAGAGGCCACTGGAGGTCTCGGTTATGGCCAGCGGGCTTCCTGGTGTTTCTTGAAGGAGCCTCTACCTTCAGTGGTCTGAAGGCGTGCACAGGGCGGCCACTCACCGCTGGCTTGGAGGGCAGGAAGCCAGCCCCAGTAGCAGCTCCAAATAGGCAAACAAGCCCCTCCCCACTGCAGCCACCAAACAGCAATTAGGTCAAAGGCAAGGTGACGGGGGTTTCGAGAGCACAGCATGTTTCTCTCTGGAGTCTACTTCCCTCATCCTTGTGTGCTGCGGACAAGGTGGTGCAGGAGCAGTGGGGCAGGAAGAGGCACAGACACCCAGGCCCTGGTGTCAGGCAAAGCAAAGCTGATGAGGACACTACCAGGAAGCAAGGGGCCTGGGTTCCAGGGCAGGTGCCAACCCTGCTGGCTATATTCCTATCATTTGCATAAACGCCATGTCAGCTTGTGGTCAAGGATTTTATTTCTCCTCTATTTCAATAAATGTTAGAAAAGCTCCCTGGTATGAATACATACCTAGCTTTAACTTCTATTTGACATTTACTATGCAAGAGGCAGTGGATCAGGTATTCTGCACACACTATCACATTTAATCTTCCCAACAACTCCACAAGGGTAGGATAATACAGATGAGAAAAGTGAGGGTCAGAAAGGCTGAGCTCTGAGCCAAGTTCTCACTGCTATTATGTGGCAGAGCTGGGATTTGAACTAGGGGCTACCTGGCTTCAAAGCCCTATGCTTTTAATCACACTATGGTATGAGGATGAAGGAGCATTTGTCAGTCATCAGCCCAGACCCTTCCCCAGCCACACCTAGCAACGCCCTGATCCCTGAGACCACAGACAGGCTGTAAAGGAAGGACAGAGTCTCCCAAAGGTCACTTTTCTTTATTCCCCAGTACCTCCAATCTCACAGCATGGTCTGGGAAAATCTCAGGGTTGTGCCAATTCACAGGCTTCCCTGATTCCCTGTGGGACCTGGGCACCCCATAAGGCACTGAAGCTCCAAAGGCCTGGCCAAGGCCCACCACCCTGGGGGTCTCCACAACGGCTGTTTCTAAAAGCAGCCCCTGGGCAGAATCAAGGTTTCTCAGTCACTTCTCAGGCCCCTTCTAAGAGCACAGGGACAATACAGAGGCTTATTCCTCTGCCCTGCCCATCCCAAGAAAGGAGCTCCAGAAAGCATATGTCTTCCAGTTGGAAAGAAGTCTGGATTTGGTCTAATTTAACCTGGGGCAGGTCAAGCCCCTGGGGAGGCTCCAAAGCAGACCCAGGCCAGACCCCTACTCAGTAAATGTAGGAGTTTTCACCTGATTTTGCCAATGTCCACCTTCTTCACCAACTCGGCCTGAAACACGCTGAGTACAGACAGATGCATGTGACAGAAATCCCAGTTCAACTCTGCTGGAAGCCGCAGTGCCGGGAAAGGACTTCTTTCACTTTGTCCACAATGGTGCTCACCTCAGCCATGGCCCCCAGACCTGGGGAGCAAAGTTCTGTTGCGGCCCTGTAGAATGAGGCAGGGGCCCAGCCCCCCCTCCATCCCAGCCCTGCACAGCGCTCCCAAATGCTCCACCCGGAGCCCAATACCTGAGAAGGCCAAGACCACCTGACTCATCAGATCCCTTCTAAGACACGCCCAGGGGCCCAGGGAGAGTTGCAGTGGCCATCATGAATATCATGGTGGCGGGGCAGGGACGATACCAGGCACTTTACATATACCATTTCATTCCATCTAAGAGGGAGAAATTATGAGTTCCATTTCCCAGATGAGAAAGATGTTTTGCCCAAGATCATAAAGGGCTGGGATCTAAAACCAGAGCTAATCCCAAGCCGGGCCCTTCCTCAGCCCCAGGCCGTGAGGACGGGCTGTAAGCCTGGCCAGAGGCTCACCCTGGTCTCCACACACCAGTTTCTTGGCCACACACTGGATCTCAACATAGCCAAAGGCCTTGAGCTGGTCCACGTGCTGTGCGGTGATGGGGTGCTCCCACATGGCGGTGTTCATCGCAGGGCAGAAGAGCAGGGGCTTGCTGCGGTCCCAGGCCCGGATGACACAGGTCTGTGAGAAGGGCCAAGGTGGGGGTGGGGGGCATGCTGCAGCTCTGCCTGCCAACCCTCCCCAGCCCTTCCACATCCTACCCACTGTCCTCTGGGTCGCAGCCAACTGTGGGCTTGGGATGACCAGGCGTTGCCTGTCTGCAGGGAGCTGTCTCATGTCCCTTAGCAGGTGGGGCCACGTCCCCTCACCCCTCTTTGCTTTCCCACCTCCCCTGGCCTGGGGCCCTACACACAGGACGTCCTCCACCAACACTTGCAATAGTCCAGACACTCCAAGCAGACCTCCCTCGTGAGCAGAAAGGTCTCCCTGAGCCCAGGTGTAATGCTTCTCCACAGCAGGCCACACCTCATAGACAGAGGCAACTCTGGGGAGCAGAGGGCAAGCTGTGTAGTTACCCCTAAAGCTAAGGACCAGACTGCTCATCATCTGGGGCCCGCCTACCCCATACCGGCCCTACTTCAAGGCCAATAAAGCCTGGCAATGAAAATAGTATCTTGTACATGACAAAAATCCTTTCACATATATGGTCTTGCCTGAACTCTCACTGTGACTCTATAAAGAAGGTGCTGTCCTGTGTCCCGGATGGGTAAACTGCACTCCCCAGAGGTGAAAGGTTACCCAGGATCACAAAGAGACAGTGACCTGGGGCATGAGGCCTTGTGCAGCCCACGCAATCCTCCAGTGCACCGCGCAGCCTTACTACTGCACATTCCCGGCCATCCCGCCAGGTCACAGAGCAGAGCAGCAGTAAAAGGGGCAAATCAGCTCACAGTCCGCAGTACTATGTATGGGCTGTGAAATCAGAGACATGGGTTCAAATGCCTCTGTGCTATTTACTATTACTAGCTGGGAGAACTCAAGACAACTCACTTGATGTCAGGAGTCAGCTTTCTGTCTGCAAAAGCTCCCTCACTGCGTGGCTGTGAGGGCAGAAGCTGAAAATCCTTAAAGTTCTTTGCACAGGGCCTGCCACCAAGTACAGCTCCAGAAACAGTGGCTCCTGTTATTATTAAAGACACAGGCTCCCTAGGCCACAGGCTGCCTGGGGGAGAAATGAGCTCTGGGGCACCCAGGTGTGAGGTCCCCTGTGCTCTGACTGCTCCAGGTACCTCCTCCCCAGCTGTGGACCCCTCAGGGAGACAGTGGCTGGCACACCCCTTTTCTAAAGTGAAGCCCATCTGGGAAAAGAGTGGCGAGTCCAGAGAACAGGGCCCTGACAGGCCAGAGTCGAGGCCTCCCCTCTTGAGGCTCCTGCCCTCTCCCGGGGACAGGAAGGACACGGCAGCACACAGCCTCAGGACCTGGATGCTTGTGCAGTCCCACCCCAGCGCTTGTTTCCCACCAACTCCTCTAGGCAACCGGGCAATGAGTGGACAGTTTCAGTCACACTTCCTCTTGGCCCCCTGCCAGCTGCTGCTTCTGCAGAAGTCATGAGCATACCTAGAAGAGCCCCCTGATCACGTGTGCGGTGGGATGGGGGCTGGCTGAGGTTTCTAAGTGTCCTCCAAGCAAAGCACAGCAACGAAAGCGGAAACCTAGTAACTCCAGGTCCCACACCTCTCCAACTTCTCCCACCTCATCTCAAAGTTCAGCACTTCCTGGACAAACCACAGCTTGTCCCAAGCCTCCGGCAGCAGGAGGGATGAGGAGAAACATCAGTTCCCAAGTGCCTTCTGTTTGGCCACCAGTGTGGTTCGGCCCCTCAGGCTCTGCCCCTGGAAATCTACTTGGGCAGAGAGAAAGCCTATATGCAGGTCAGGAAACCAGCTCCTGGCTAGGCTGGGGACCCAGAGAAGGCACCCCCTTTTTCTGGATCTGTTTGGCTATTCAGCACAAAGAAAGACCCGGAATCTGAGCAGGCCAGAGGGCAGGTGGAGAGGCACATCACTCAGGCCAAAGGACACGAGGCTGGGGGCCAGGTCCCCACCCAGCACGCTGTTCCAGCAGCTCCCTGAGTTCCGGGCACTAGACAGGGAAGAGGCAGCAGGTGAGCTGCTGCTCAGGGAGAGAAGGGAGAGAGAACAGAGCCACGGACCCAGGATGCTGACAGTCTAAACTTCGTAAGATTTCTAATTCCTTTAAATAGGTGAGCCTTCCGGTTAAGCCCTTTGAGGCAGATGGCCTAGGGTCTGGTCTTGGGAACATATTCCACTGCTCAGCCAACTCAGAAGGATTTCTGAAACCCCACAGACCGGGGAGTGGGGAGGCAGGGCTTTCAGGAGGAAGGAAGGGCCCTCAGAGAGCTGGCCGAGGCCCGGGCTGAACCCTCAGCATGTGCTTCATGTCTCAGCTGACGGCTGACCAGGCCGTGGAAAGAGCTGGTGAGATGGTGCTGGTCACGCACACCTCTGACCCACGCAGGTGAAGGTGGCCAGGAGCCTCACCGACTCCAACTGCTCCATCAGCCCCGGCACAGCCCCTGGGAGCCTTCGTGCTAACGCGGCCGCCCGGCTCACCCCTCTCCCATACCTCCGCTCCTGGCCGCATGATCTGCATGGGGCTCATCTTCTGGTCCCCCTGAGCTCTTATTCAAATGATGCTTAATTACCAGTAGATTCTTTGAAAAGTGTCTTAAGTGCCATTCAATAAGCATACAAGGAGACTAACCTCCTATCGAACCTCAAAAAATCTTGACTCAGCTTCATTATTCACTTCTTCACCATATTAAACTCTGGCAAGCCCCTGGCTCTTTGCCGAGTAAAATCACTAATCACCTCACATACATAGTGAGCGCTTACTGAGCGCTTGCTATACACCCTGCGCTATGCACGGTGGTGCTCTGCTGTCAAGGGGCTGACTGGGGCCATGTAGGACTGCATCACACACCAGAGCAGAGTCCCTTCTCGCCTGTACTGGCAACTAAAAGTCCTCTCCTTCCAGACTCTGAGCTCCCCATGTCCTGTGCATCCCTCATCCCAGTTCACTGTCAGTAAAAGCTCAACTACTGAGGGGGAGGGAAGGAGGAGAGACATCACACGAACTTTTCCCAGGATGACCACATAAACAAAGGCTCTTCAGGACAACAGATCCCTGGAGGTCCCTCAGGCCTAAGACAATCCCCACTTCATGCAGCTGGACTTCTGTCCTCTCCTCCGCCATCCATTAGCTCATGCCCCTCACCTTGTCCTTCTCCTCTGTCCCTAAGCTTTCCATAATATCCAGGAAAACCACATCTCTGTCTGTGGCTAAAGCTATAGGAGAGATAAGTGTTCATGAAAGATCCACAAGGAAGTAAACACTCTTATCGCATTGCCCATATGGATATCCAAATCCTGGCAAGAAGGCAAAGCTGGGGCAGAGAGGCCGGCAGTGGGGCTGGGCAGGGAGACCGACAGAAGAGCACCAAGGGCAGCCTGTACGGAGGACAGAGGAGAGGAACCGAACGCCAAGCGCCAGGGAGCCGTGGACACCCTCAGGGAGTCAGCCCGTCAGGCCTAGGTCTTCTGCCCACGTTACCAGGGCAGAGGTGAGACCAGCTCTATGGTGGGGAGGGTCCAGGGGACTGAGCACACCAGCCTTCCCTAAAAGGATTCCAAAGCAGAGACCCTGCATAAAGGCCGTCTGCAGCGCAGCACACTGAGACGGGGGGCCCAGGGAGTCACTCACAAGCAAGTTGTCACAGATGCCACTGGCGACCTTCCCCAGGGTGTTGGCATCAAGAGGAGCCACCAGCATGAGGTCTGCCCACCTCCGCAGGTCAATGTGGAGAACTGGGTCAGACCGGTGCTTCCACATCTGGAGGGGGAAAAGAAATGGGGTCGCAGGGCAGACAGCTCTCTCAGTGTGTAGGGGCAGGAGGAGGGCCAACACAGACCAGGCACACAGAGTCAGGGGCCTGAGGGAGGCCACCTGAGCAACCCCTGCCCAACGCCAGTACCACTCCTCCCGCAGCGTGGCTGGTGAGCGTCGGCCGTGCAGCCCACAGCCTGAGAGAAACCAGGCCCAAGGAGACAAACACCCCTTGTCTCTCCAAGCTATTCCCTTTATGGTTTGATTTTCAAGAGAACTGACATCTGGCAGGGAACTCCTGGCCTATCTGCTAGAGGCGGATGCCTGGGTTGTTCGAGTCGGTGGAAGCACTCTGGGGTGGTGAGAAATGGAGGGGGTGGGGTGGGGAAGACGGCCAGCCAGAAATGTTCTAGGCTGAGAATGTTTAAAAACGCCTGGCAGGGCACCCTGGTGAGGCCCACACTCGATGTCTGGTGAATTGGCTGGTGCCTGCCCCTCTGCAGGAGAGCAGAAGCAGAGCCCAGTGGCCGTGGGAAGTGAGGCGCTCTCGACAGGCCTGACACTGAGAGCCACGTGGACAGGGGTGGTGGGAACAGAGCTCCTCTGTGGTTTCATCAGCCCAGATAAGTACAAGGACAAACCTCAGGCTCAGGGCCAAAGCTGAGCTCTGCCTGGGGTGGGAGGAGACTGTGGGCCTCCCGCAGGCCAGAAACTACACAGATGTTTTCCTCATTGCCTGTGTCCAGAGGGCCCTGACTGCTGACTTGAGCCTGGCCTGCCGGCTCCAGCCATCAAGCCCATAAGATGCAGGGAAGACAGTCCTATCCTGTTGGTAAACACACAGTGAAACTCAGCTCTGGGACCCCAGCACTGACCTCCCATTCATCAGCATCGCTGTAGAGGGTGACAGGAACATCCTGGGGACTGTAGAAATGTTTGGCTCTCTCAGTTGTGACCACTGCTACTTCCAGCTGTCACCAAGAAAAAGTGGAAAGGGGAGAGAAATTGTTGCCAGAGCCACCAGCCTGGAGACCATTTGAGGCCAGGCCAAGCAAGTGCTTTCCTCATAGCCTGGCTGCATAGAGGACATCTCCCTCCACAGCAGCAAGCCCCATGTTTGCATAGCTATTTCCGCTGTCACCCAAAGGTCAGGCCCCACCAGATGCAGCTGTTTCACTTCCCTATTTGAGGGGCTGTTGAGGAAGGAGTCACCAACTGCCCAGTGTATATAAAGCTCCAGAGAGAGGTGAGAGGCAGGGGCAGGCGGGAAGTGAACTCAGGGCAGGGGGGCCACCCCAAGAAGCTCATCGGTCCTGTGCTCTGGGCCACCCCGCAGCCCTGCCCCCTGCAGGCCACAGCACTGGGAAGTTGGGGCCCCGCTTGTGGTATCTGCATCCACGCCCGAGCGAGACAGCAGGCAAGGTCCTTTGTCATACTTCTAGTAGTGCAGCCTCATGGGCTCCAATGGCAGACAGGCTCTAGCAAAACAGAGCCGTGTACCCCACACTCACGGAGCAAGAATGAAGTTATCTTCACACTCCTCATTTACTGGGCAAATTAATACTGTAAACAAAGGGGATGGTTGAGGGGCTGAACAAAACAAATGGCTGCGAGAAACAGCACACGGTAGTGTGAGCCGCACCAGACCAGTTGCCATCATTTGCAAAATGAGATGTTAGAGTAACAAGCTGGCAGAAAAAAGGGGCCCAGCAGAGGTGGCGGGAGGGAAAGGGTGAAGGAAATCATATCTTCAGCAGACGCTTGTCCAGGAAGGAGAAGAGTCAAGGGGGACAAGGACAGAATCATTGACTAACCAGAGCAATGTCTGGGTAGCAACGTCTGGGCCAGATACAGCCTGCAGACATGCTATTTGGCCTGCATGAAATTATAAACATTTTTAAGCCAATATCTACAAATCGGGAAACTTCACATAGAAAACCCAATTTCCTGGCCTCTCTTGAAAAACTGAAAGCTCTGGCATTGCTGGGCCCATATTCCTACTTGATGATGACGTGGTGGTACTGAGTAACAGCTGCCTCTTTGGACGGGGCATGCCTGTACCAATTCAGCCCAGTCCCCTATCATCCCATCTGTGGTCTCCCTCTCTCCTCATCTGTTTCTTGCCTGTCGCAGGACAGTGTTCTGCACAGCACCTAGGAGCAAAGCTGGGGCCAGGGAACAGAAGTCTCAGAGAGGAAGACTGTGGAAGAACTTCAGAAGGTCTGGCCCTCCCAGCTCTAGCAGAGAGCTCTCAGACTTGTCTGGTGTCTCTCTCACTCCCTGTTAGAATATGCCACCCGAAGACCTTGCACAAAACCTCAGGGACCTTTCTGTAGGTCATTTAAACATAACTCCCACTGAGCACTGGAGACCCCTCTAGGATAACCCTGTAAAAGCCTTGTCCAGTTCTGAACAAGATGACAAGTGAACAGGGCTGCCCTCCCTCCACAGAACCCAGCCCTGGAGGATCCATGGGTCCAGCCCAGGCTGGGAGAACAGAGGGTAGAGGCAGGCCGGTGCTGGCACTCCTAAGATGCAAGACAGCAATAAGGGAAGAGAGGGGGCACGGGAAGTTAGACATAAGAAGAATACATAACTTTGAAACAGCAGAAGAAAATTCAATCTATACATAGGAAAGGTGGGGGGGAAGAAGCAGAGAGAACATAGAAGTAGAAAGCATTAAATAAGATAGGAGAAGTGTAAGTCCTATTATGATAATTATAGTAAATATATAATGGTCTAAATTTCCTGATCAAAATTCAGACTCCAACATTGAATGTTTTGAAATCCACCAACCACCTCAAACTGTGTCTAAAAAGACACATTCAAAACAAAGGGATATATAAAAGTTAAACAAAAGAATAAACTTTCAGTTAAGTAAGATAAACTCTATTCCGTCCCAAAAGCCTACTGAAATAAAAATAAAGGGATTTTTTTTTTTAAGGTAGGAACCACCAAGAACAAAGAGAAAATCAAAACAAAACAAAAACCAGCACCTAAGATATATAAACACATGTTTGGAAGATGGAAGTAGGAGGCATTAGCAGGTCGGATCCTATCAGATAAGATCAGATGCTTTTTTTAAAGAACATTCAGGCAACAAAAAGAACTCTTGGAAATTAAAATTATAAATAGTAAAATAAAAAAACTCAATAAAAGTATAGAAGAAATCTTTCAGAAGGTAGAGCAGAGAAATGAAGAGATACACAATATTAGAAAAAAGGGTGAAAAAAACCCAGAAGATCAGCTCAAGAGGCCCAAAATCTGACTAATAATGAGTTCTAGGAAAAGAACGGAAAAATACAGTAAAGAAAATTGTGAAAGAAATGAGACTAAAGTTCCCAGAACTGAAGAATTCAGAGACAGGAGCCATCTCTTCTGCATTTAGGGGTCTGAGAAGGTGTCACACTACTAAGGCTCAGGGAACCTGGAGTATCACATCCCTGGCACCTGAAGCCTGAGCCCACATCAGCTCTTCTGGAAGCTACATCCTCCTTCTGATGTACTTGGGGTTTGCAACCAGCAAAAACTCAAAGCGTTCTTCTCTCCCATGATGCTACTAAGCCACAAGTCCCGGGCTGTACCTGCACAGTCACTTCTCTGGTCCCAAGTGCAATCCCTCACATTTCCCTGGTAAATTCCACCTTTGCAGAGTTGGTCCACTTTGCAGAGTTGTTTGCTTGCTCTTTGGAGAACTTCTCAGATCTCAGTCCTGTTCCTCCTGGTCTGTTCTCAGCCAGCACTACCCTCAGTAGCCTCCTGAGACATGAATCCCAATCACGAACTGAACAAGTTCAAGAGCAGAGCCCTTCAACAAGGTCTGTGGAGGCTGGGTCTGAGGGGCCATAAAGAACCAACAGCAAGCCCTTTCCACAGAGGATCCTCCCCTGGTTACAGACATGCTGAGAACATCACCAGGTGGTCGGGTGGGGTGTCAAAGGCCTCACCTAAATCCAAAAATGCTTTGTCTAATATCCAAATAAATAACTAAACTGATCAACCTGATCCCCGTGAGCCCAATGACAAGCATTTTCTAAGTGTTTGCAAGCCTCCTCTATACTAATTTGTGGAGCCCAGCTCCTTTGTCTTCTTGATAAATGGACATTAGTCATGTCCAGCCCTCCACTATTCCCTCTGCTATTCCCCACACATCCTGTAGGTCACCAACCACAACCTCAAACCCCAGGACAGAAACTGCCCAGGTCAGGAGATGAATCACCCATCTTGGGTTCAAGCTCAAGAGAAGATGGAAACAAAATGGAACTCATTTCCTTCTGTCCCCTCTTAATGTTACACCACTGGCCTCCAGGACAAGGCACTGTTTCCTTATTCTTTTTCCAAATATATGTAAGAGCCTTCTTGGTCCTCCTGAGTTTCACTGCAAACTGTAGCTTACTCTGTGGCCTCTGGACCATATTCTACCTTCATCTTTGGTTATATGTCCTCCTTTCCAATCTCTTCCAACAGAAGCCTTCCTAGGAAGCCCTATCAGTTTCCAGTTACCGCCTTCTTTCCTTCAGGGGATCACTCTTCCTTTTCGAAGGGCTTCCCAACCATCCTGAACAATCTACCACTTAAGAGCATCCCAGCTCATCCTCTTTTCTGAAAGCTGCTTCCTGAAGATCTAATTCCCTCATTCCCCCTAACTCCCAACTGTGTGCCAGCTCTCCAGGTGAGGTCTGTGCCTAGGCCGACCTTCAGAAACATTCCCCATTTGGTAATGGCCCAGTTCAGGGGCTCCCTCCTCCCTCTCAGCGGTACCCTTTTTCTCCTCTATGTCCCCTTCACCGACTCAGAGCCTTCATATGCCTTCCCCTTGCCCTGGGAAGTCCCACCCAGGGGTCCAGAAGGCCTCCCACCCTGGACTCTAGCCCCTATTCAGGACATTCCTCCCAAGCACCACCTCCCCCCCCGCCCAGTCTCTCAGTGGAGCCCTCTCTGGCTGTCCCGCAAGGTTACAGTCCCTGTTAGGGAGCTTCCTGGGGTCAGTGTCTTTACCTGAGAGTATGTGATGAGCGAGGCCCTTCCCAACGTCCCGTCCCTTCCCAGACCACACTGAAGCCGCCACCTCCTTGGCAGCGACTCTGACTGCTGCCCAGTGCTGCCCAGCAAGCCCAGGCCAGTTTTTCTGGTTTTAGAGGGATGTCACTTGATCTGATTCATCAGCCCTATGGGCTTTGTTCTTTCATTTTCGTTCACTCTGCCAAAAGGTCCTGGGAGCCAAGGGCTGGGCCCTGCGTTTTTGTGCACATTAAAAAAAAGCATGCTATGTTACCATCTGAGATACTGAGAAACTCAGACTATTTGCTCATTCACCCTGACCCCCCCCCCAGCAAATGCCTGGCAGGACAGAGAACTCCTGCGATCAAGAGCCCTCCTTGGCTTTCTCTTACCCCTTCCTGGGTCCCGGCAGAAGCAGGGCTAGGCACTAAAACAATCTCCACGCACTACAGACTTCCTGAATGGCAGCTCTGTGCTTGAGCCCCTGGTGAGACCCCTGCCAGTTTTTATATCTAATACTTTAAATCTGAACCTCTTTGTGAAACACGACCAAGGGTTGGCTAGCTCCTATTACATAAGCTGCCTGTCTTTTGCCTAGCATTTATAGCAATTCCTTCCTGAAAGGAAGTTGGCAAGTTCTGGTTTCCTTTTCTCTGCTGAAGATATATTAGCAATTCCATCTCGGGGTTCTGGAGGGTCAGGGAGGGGAAATGGAAACAGAATTTGGGGTGATATGTCCACTCCTAGTTTTAGGCCCCGACTATGGCCAGGCTGCTTCTGGGGCAGATTTCTATCAAAGGGACCTGGGGAGAAAGCCTTCCACAGCCACAGGATGAGACAAATCCCATGACCTGAATTTCCTCCTTGAACTCCACCTCTGGAAGAACCATGAGCCAGTAACAACCCTCCCGGCGTTATAACAACCAAAGATGTCTCTGGACATTGTCCAACATCCCCTGGGAGGCAAAACCACCCCAACTGAGGCTACTACTCTACAGAATTATCCAGAACTCTCTGCAGTGCCGAAAACCTGTCACATCTGTGCTATTCAGGATGCCAGCCACCTGGCCACATATGTCTGTGGAGCACCTGAGGTGTCGCTGGTGTGACTGATAAACTGAATTTTTGGTTTTATTTAATTTTAACAATTAAAATTAAAATTTGAATGTGGCCAGTGACTACCATATTAGACAGCACGGCTCTGGTATGTTATGTACAAGTATAGGGCCCCAGCTGGAACCCTAGCTGACTGGCATAAAAAAGCAAGTGTTTCTGGTAGAGCGTGTGACGACAGCTCTACGGGAGATTGATGAGGATTCTAAAAAGGAAGCGCCAGCCATGACTTAACGTGCCACAAGCAACAAACGCAGAGCCTTGGTGGCTCAGGCCTCTGGGCTGGCACACGCAGCAGAGGCCCTGACACGGGGCCAACCCGTGCTGACGCAGGCCGTGCCCGGGGCCTGGGGGTGAGCCAAGAAGCTGACAGGGACCTGAGCAGGAGGGAGGCAGGCAGACTCTAGGAAAAAGGGCTCTTGGTGCCCCGGGCGGTTGGCGCACGGGTGGGGAGCTACAGAGGAGGTGGCCTCATTAACAAGTCCCCGAGGGAGTTCCGGCTGGCTAAGTGGGTGTCCCAACTCATAATGTCTCAGCTCATAATGATGTCTTAACTCTACAAACATTTACTGAGACTAAACGCCTAGGAGACAGAAGCTCTATCCTCAGTAAGCACTCAGTCCGACAAGGGAGTGGGGTATCTGGGACCCCTGACCATAATGGAAGGCAGACCAGGTAGGACTCCACAAGGTCCTGGGGACTGTCATCCTCACGGCCATGGCAGCTTAAGCGGGGAATGCCACGCTCCAGATCTGAGCTCCTCAAGTTCACCTGCTGTCAGGAGTCAGGAAACCTGGCCTCCGGACCCAGTTCTGCCAGCTCACAGACTGGGGGAGCTCAGGTGAATCCCTCTTTTCTGGCCCAGGTTTCCCCTTCTGAGCCATGAACTATCTGAGCACATGCCCTCCAAGGTCTCATGCAGCCCACTGAAGCTCACTGTGCCATCCCAGCCCTCTGTGACCCCTGTCCTTTCCGACCAGGCTCTGCTGATAAAGGTCTTCTCACACCTGCCTCCAAACAGGTCTCATGGGGGAGCTGGCATTCTGGTCATAGCAGTCCTTCCTGCCATCTGAGCAGGACCAAACTTCCAGTCCCTCTGTGCCCTTCCCCAAAGAGAGAAAATTCTCAGGAGTATAACTAGAGAGGCAGACTGTGGAGGGCCTCCATGAGGATACTGCTCTGGGATATCAGGGACGGACCCTAGGGTGCAGGACCCCTCAGCCAGGGGCTGGCTGTTGCCTCTGACCAGCAGCCTGCAGAACTCACTCCCTAGAGGAAGAGTCCAGGGAAGGAAGGGGCCAGCCAAGCCAGCAGAGGCCCAAATAAATGTTCCAGAGCACTACGGGGGAACAGACCAGTTTCCACAGCAGGACAACAGAGCAGGCAGGTAGTCCCCACCTGTAAAGAAAGAAAAACCTCAAACAGGCCTTATTCTCCTTTCCTTAGTAAGCATTAGAAAAGAAAAAAAAAGAAGAAAGAAAGCATAAAGTTGCAAGGATGTTCCATAATATGGCCACAAAAAACCCCCTTTGACTTTAAAAATAAAACAAAATAAATATACAGAGGTTAGAAAATTTAAACTGAACAGAATGATACAAAATACAAGCAAGCCTCCCCTCCTGCTCTCATGGCTTCACAAGGGGGAAAAACTGCAGACAGTAACTCAGACATGCCAACAAACAAAAGGAATCCTACTATATGCCAGTGGTCAGTAAACCTTTTCCATAAAGGGCCAGAGACTATTTTAGACTTTATCGCAACTACTCAACTTTGTAGTAACAAGACTGCAGCCATAGAGAGAATACTTCAATGAGTGAGTGTGGCTGTGCTCCACGAATATGTACGGCCACTGAAATTTGAATTTCATACAATTTTATGTGTCACACTATACTCTTCTTTTGATTTTTTTTTTGAAGCCTTTTAAAACATAAAAACCATTCTTAGTCTGCAGGCTTTGCAAACACACGCAACAGAACCAGCTCTGGCCCACGGGCAACAGTTTGCTAGCTCCAGCGTCTTGCATCACTTCACTTGCATCTTGAGGACGGTCCCACAACAGCGCACACAGATCCGCCCATTCTTCTGAACTGCCGCCTCGTAACCCACTTGAGGCTGCCCCGCAACTGCACCACAGCTCCCTGTTGTTGGGTGTTTTGGTTTGGTTTTGCTTTGAAATTATAAATAATGCTATAATGAACATCCTTATAGGATATAAAAGTATGCTCAACTTTTATACTCTGTGGGGCTCAATCATGTGGGGGAATTGAGGGCTGTGAACATTACTGATTCCTGTAGATACTGCCAAATGGTCCTCCAGAGAGTTCACTTCATGCTGCAGAGGGTGGGCCCTCTTTCCCTCGCCCTTGACATCCCTGATGTCCTAACAGGCATTCCAGAAACTTACCCTTCTCTAAGCCTAAGGCCTGCCAACACCCTGAGTAGATTTTTTCCACCGTTAGAGATCCCCTTCTGGCTCTCAGCCCTGCTGGCGCCTGCCCTGGCAAAAGCTAGAGAGGTGTCTGTCTTTCCTTCCCAAGTCAGAAGAGTGCCAACCAAAGGGCAGAGACTGACTGAGCAGACAGCTCAGCCAGCCACCCAACTGCATGACACTGAAACAACCGCAGAACACTCTGAAGCTCCTGCATCCCAGGGCTTCTCTCAGGGTGCCTTTGAGTCCTCGTCCTTTATCCCCACATCTAGAATCTTCTACTCTAGTACCAGAGGAGGCCTTGGAGATGGATCATTTGAGTACTCCCCCACAGCACCATCGCAGGCATAAGAAAACTGATGCCATAAGGAAGACCTGACTTGCCCAGAGTCCCAGCACTAGAAATCTTCTATGCCCAGCTGCCTCCCTTGAGATACGGCTGGCCCCCACGGTCCAACTCCCCCTACCTCACATAAAGGATCCACGGCTTTGCCGGTGGCCACCCCCTAAGACTGCTCGTGTGTGAGACCTGAAACCAAGTCTATCCCTCTCCATCACTCCCTCAGTCTCCCTGGTCTTGCTGTAGGTCAGTGGCTCTCCTGGGATGTGTGGTCATACTGATAAATCAGTAGTTATGAGCCAGCTCTGCAGAATCACCCAGCTGCCTGCAGCCCACACCCCGGCTGTTCATTTGCTAGTCAAAATCCAGGGATGCCTAAGGGAATTCAGGAAAACCTTGAGCGAGTGAACCCTTGACTTAGGCAAAGAGCTGAGGACTGTTCCAAGGGACAAAGACGGCTTCTGGGAGGGACCCAGAAAGGGCGCAGTGAGATCAGTGCCATCAGGGTGTAGGGAAGTGGGGGGAGGCCACTGCCTTGGGGCCAATCCAAGGCAAGCAGGGATTCCCCTTGGTCACCAGCACCTCACCAGGTTCTTTGGGGAGCTGTCACCCGCAGAATGACAGGGCCAAGAGGGGAGAGGGATGCAGGCCTCTCCACCTGAGCAGATGCACTGTGGCCCCCACAGCTCTTCCCACACGGGCTGTCTTGCCAACCCTACCACCCCACCCCATGTGGCTAGCCCAAAGGACACAAGGGGAAAGGACAGGGCGAAGGACTGGAAACAGTCATGTGCTTCCGGGTGCCAGGACCTGTGCCGAGTTGTTGGCACAAGAAGACAAACTGCTTCATGTGTCCCTCTCCCCGAGCCCTGACGAGAGCCTGAGGGAATGGGTGGCAGTAATCACCTTTATTTTATTTTACTTTTCCCACTGGAAAATAATTTTTATGGAGTTCCCACCAGCTGCACAATCTGCTGCACAGTCAGATCTTTAAGTGGTCCCGTGAAGGTTTTCTTCTCCTCCACCACCTTTATTTTAAAATAGTTCAAGAGGCTAGGCCAGGGCCCTTCTGGCTGCCTGGCTTTCAGCTTCAGCTCCAGCCAGAAAGGGAGATCCAAGTCCTGTGCCACACATGGCCTGTCCTCACAGCAGGCCAGGCTAGAAGGTCCAGGGTGGGCTGGAGCGCCTGCCTGCTCAGGCAACCCTTTCTTCACACCCCTGTAAAGGTTGGCTGCGTGGGATGGCAGGAAGCGGTGGAGTTGCCATTTCCCTCGGCTTTGAGGCTGCCCATCTGTTTCCTGGGATAGGACTCCCCGCCCCCACCCACCCCTAGGCCGGAAATTCACTTGCTCTGGGGCTATGGGAAAAGGAACCGCAGGACTCCCTCCCTCTCCGGGGGGCCGTGGCAGAGCCTGCCACTGTTGCAACCCCTTCCAGGCCTCCCCTCTAGCTCCCTCACAGCTCTAGCTGGCCAGCAACGACCAACAGTTCTGGGCGCACGGGACGATCATGGGGACGGCGATGGGGAGTGGCGGGCCCCAGGCTGTCCTGCCCCAGCAGCACCAGTGCCCGGCCTTAGACTCTCTTCCCTTCCCCCTTCTGGCCTGGCTGGCATCTCTGGCAGCCTGCTTCATTGCTTGTCCCAGGCTGGGGGGTGAGAGGGGTGGGGGTGACTTTCTCGGTAGAAGTTTGTGGAAAGTTAAAAAAAAAAAAATGAAAAGATTTCCCGCCCCTGCCTGCAGCCACAGGGCCATCTGCAGGTGAGCACTGCCCACTGCTGGACAGGCTGGGTAAATGCACCTGCATTAGGTGCTGTGTGGATACCAGTAAGGAAAAGGCACAGCCTGGGCCCCAGCAACTTAACAACGCCCACAAAACTAGTGTCCAACACACAAGCAGTGTCAAAGGTCACTCACGGCTTCACGTCTTGGTAAAATTCTCTCCTTGACCAAACAAACTCTAGCCAGGTTCTTCTGAGCCAGTTTTTCAACTAGGCCCATCCCTGGGCCTTGTCCTCAAGAGCAAGACTCCGGCTCAGTTGGTTTGGCCAGAATCCCCCCCGCACAATACCTGATCAGCCTGGATATTTCATCAGGCGGTTTGGTCCCCCCAACACCCCCCAGGTGATGTCTGATCACTTGGCATGCCTTCAGTAAGACTCCTATCAGGATGGGTCAGCCAGAACCCCCCTTACCCGTGATGTCATTTTCCATCCACTGACCCCCACCTGCTCCTGGGCTATAAATCCTGACTTTTCCTTGTATTCAGAATTAAGCCCAGTCCTAAACTGAAGTCTCTTTTCCTTTATTGCAACAGGTTTTCTGAATAAAATATGTTTTCACCATTTTACTGCCCAGCTCTGGTTTTTAATACATCAAAAGAGTTTTAAAAGGAAGGGAGCAAAACCACCTGGGCTGAGGCAGGCCAGGAAAGCTTTTGTGTGAAGTGTTTGTGCAGAACTTGGAAAGACAGAGAGGAGCAGGGAGGGCAGCGCAGCCTGGCAGGGTCCAGGCCCAAGTAAATGCCATCTGGGTAGAGGGTGGGGCAGTGGGAGATCGACAGACGAATCCAAGGGCCTGGGATATCAGACGAGGGAGTGGGGTCATCACTTGCCGGCTTTCACATTGTTTAAAGCCTTGAACTTTTCCCACAGAAGAATCTCCCCCAGAACCTAAATAAATGAAACTCTGATCAAAGTGAGGTGTTCTGGTAAACGCCTTACCCCAACACACTACGGTTGCCCCCAGGCATCTATGGACACTTGAAGGCGTGAAGTTTGAAACCAGAGCTGTGGGCAACGGCAAGTCCCTGAGGTTCTAGTGCACTTGGACTGACAGCACAGCCACGGCATCTAACAAGGAGGGAGAGTCAAGCTGCAGTGTTCAAGAGGGAGTGACAGTAGGGACAGAGAGCCCAAGGCAGCCAGGGGGCACTGAGAACTTGCTGCATTTCTCCAGCTAGCCTCCTCCCACGCCAGGACCTCAGGGAATCTCAGGATCATCATATGGGAACCCAAGCCCTCCATTCACCAGAGCATGCCTTTCCTAGTCTCCCCTCACACTCTCTCCAAACTAAGTGTATCTAGCCCCTGGTGTACAATCATACTGGTCTCTGTCTCCCGCATCTCCCACATACCGACGCACACAGAGGACTTCCACAAACACGACAATCAAGAAACAGAAAACCCCATGCACAGCACAAAAATGGTCTGGGCGCAGGAGCAGCGGCTCTCTAATGTCAGCAGCTGCCGCGCTTGCCTAGTAATGATACTCACACCAGGAATTTCCAAAAGCCTTGACACCAGAAGAGGCAACTTCAGGGCTGCAACACTCCCAGTGACACCCACAAGAACATGGAACTGTCCCTCCACCAAGGGCACAGCAGCTGCACACGAGGCCCTTGGTTCCATGTGGGGTCTGGTGGCTTCAAGTCCTGGGAGTCGGGCAGGACTGGGCTCCATAAAGCTCTGTCAGGATTTAGGATCTAAAAGCAGAATAAGGGGCACCCACTTCATTCATATGTTCCACCAAAATGTACTGAGCATCTTGTGCTAGACCCTGGGCCAGATGCCGGGGTTCCTGAGAAGTCAGCAGTCCCAGCTTATGGGGAGTACACGGTTTGGTAAGAAGGTCAGACACCCTTGCCACATACAGGTCAGCTGCAATGTAATGTGACCAGTGCCGAGGCTGCCCGGGAATAACTGTTTAAGGAAGTCTGAGACCAAAAAAGTGACATTCAGATTGAGTACTGAAGGACACGTTTTCCAGAGAAAGGAAATAACTTTGCAAGATGGAACAATCTTGCAAAGGTGAAAAGGCCTGAAGGTGGGTGGCAAGTTTGGGCAAAACCTACATTGTATACACTGGGCCAGCAAAATGGCCTCACTCCATCAGCAACAATAACTGAGGACCAATATATCCAGCACTGGGCAAGCACCTGAGGAAGACACAGCTGCTGGCTTCAAGGAGTCTGTAGCTGATGTGAGAACATGAGAGTGACACCTGGAATCGATTCAGATGGGCCCTTCTCTGGGATGCACCTTTCTGGGGGTCACTGATTCAATCCGGTTATCAGTCTTCTTACCTCTCCCTCTCCACTCCCCCACCACTGCTGCTCCCTGAATGTGTGACCAGGTCTAATCACCAACCACCAGGCATCTGGGAAGTCCTGAAACTCTAAAGCAAGGTGTAGTAGGGGACAGAAGCCTGGCCTGTGAAGCAGGAGCCCTGGGCCCTGTCCCTGGTTGTGCTCCTGATGTGGTGTGTGATGCTGGTCCCCCAGGGTACTCGGCTCCCTGGTCCTGTCTCTTCACCCGAAAAATGCAAGGTAGGACCAGGTGATCTCTGAAGCTCCTTCAGCAAAAACTTGAGTCAATGCATGAAAAACTGCAGTAAAGGCTCTCTGTACAGGAAGATCCTGGAAGATGCATTGAAAGTGGGCAGAACCAGCAGGGAGAAGGGACACCAAGGTAGGCCCCAAGGAGGAAGTGCCTGTGAGTAGTCCCTACGGCTGCACACCTCCATGGCTGTGCACCTACAGGGCCTCCTCTTCACTCCACAGGCCCCTTGGCTCCCTAGGGCCCCTTTGCCCAATATCTGCCTTCAAGACTCAGGCCTACACACACAAGCTGAAGATCATGTTTGGGTCCATTACCCCAGTCCTATCTGGAAGGGTCTCTCAGAGGCTCAGAGGCTTCTCAGCAGGGGTTAGGCACAGCCCAGTTCCCAAAGTTCCATCTGCCAGTGATCTCGATCTCTGCTCTATGTCAGGGCTTCAAAAAGGGCCATGCTTGCCCAGAGCAGAACTGAGTCTACTCTGAGGAGCCCTGTTAGCAACTGGCAAGGTATAGGGGGCCTATTGACCAGCTTCCTCCTAGCTTGCTGACTAGCAGCCACAGTAGGCAATGGAGGCCCACCCTTGACTTTCTGGGGAAACCTACCTGCCAGATCACAGACTGTCCTGTTTGAGCCAACTGGTGCTAGGACAGGGAGGTTCTTGCAAAACTAGAAGCTAAATTTAATCTCTGCAGCCCCCGAACCTCCTTCACATCAAACTGATACCATTCCTAAGGAACAGGTTCCTGAAAGCAATCAGTTAAACTTGGGGCAGGAATCCATGTTGGTGACTTCAACTCCTTCCACACAGTAGGTGGTACAGCCCAAGATTTACTACTTAGCCTGCTGAGCAAGCTGTGCTAAGAATCAAAGCCTAACTACCTTTCTAGAAAAGGAATAGAAAGTGGAAAATTTAACCAACATTTGAAAGCAAGGTCAAATTGGTTCAATCTGATAGTTTCATGGAGGGTAACAGTTGGCAAGAGTTTACACTTACTCTCAAAAAAGACCAAATCCCAAACCAGTAAATCTGCTACTCTATCCAGTTCCTGTTAGAACCATCTATTTGCACAATCAAGGTAGCTGCAGAGAGCACCTCATTTTCGTGGGCTCTGCTGGGCTGAAAGGAACTCCTGAGCAGTAGAGTTCACAAGCAAAGAGGTTACAGGGCTGAAGGCTGTGATTACTGGGCTGCAAGCTCCCAAGGAACCATCCACTGGCAGGTAAGCCACAGCCAGAAAAATGGCAGGTCCTCTGTCCTTGAGAAAGACAGGGCCAGAGTAAAGAGCCTTGACTTGTGGCAGGCTTGTGATGTGTAAGTCTCCTCTGATGAGTTTTATTAGGGCAGAGTTAAGTAAAGGGTTCAGGGATAGTTTCAGAGTTTGAAGTAAAGGTTTCAAGGTCAGTCACAACGCAGGCACATGTGCAGCTAGTGCAGAAACAGAGCTAAAAAGGGGCCAGGCAGGGTATAAGCCCAACTCAAAACAGGAACAACGAGGGGCTAGAGGCTACGACAAAGCAAAACCAAATGTGGAGGACGGGGTCCAGGAGCAGGGATCCAGGACCCATCAAGAGCTTGCATCTTTTAGTCTAATGTCAAAGCCTCTCACTACTGGCTCCAAGCTCCTGCTCTGGCCTCATCTCCCACCAGTGAACACACTACTCTCTGCCCCAGTAATAATGAGCAACTTGCAGCTCCCCAAAGTGTCACCCTGCCCCAAAACTCAAAGGCATTAAAAGAAGCCCCCTGGCCACAGGGGTACTTTAAACCCCTGCCCCCAAGGAAAGGCAAGGAACTCTTTAGGGAGAGCTCAAGGCCTTGGCATTCTGCTAAGACTGTTCTTCTCTCAAACTAGAGGCAGGCATGCTTGACTCTGCAGCTTCTGGAATCCCATCTATGCATCCTTCCTCAAGACCCCATGTTGGGGATATATTATATACTATATTACACATATTTTAATATATATTTACATGAATTAAATCATATACTCTATATTATATTCACACACACACACACACACACACACACACGAGCTACTAACAAGGCAGTTTTAGCCACTGGGAGAGAGGTGGAAAGTAAACCCTGCTCCCGAGAAATCCACCACTTCCCTATCTTGGGAATCTCTCTGGCTCATCATCCGCACGGACTCCAAATACTTCTAAGGTCAGCATGAAGTTTTTCTCTGGCAAAATTTGGCCTCATTCTAATTTTTAAATGCCATTCAGCACTTTGGACATATCTAGGGGATAATTCCAACATACCAAGGCTTCTTTTTTTTCTATCTTTTCAACTTTTAAAATACAGTTTGTACTTTGAGCAGCCCCTATTCTTTTTTGGAAGTAGGCCATGATTTTTTTTTTTTAAGGTAATCTGTTAAGCGTAGGGAGCCTTTTCCCCCACCTTGTAAACTTAAATGGCACACAACGCTCGCAGCGTGCGGCACAAAGCGGGGATGGTAGCGCAGATACAAACCTCCTACTCCAGGGCCAAGCCGGGAAGGGGTCCCTATCCGGAGTCCCTAATGCTCTGGACCCAGCAGCAGACAGGTTGCATAGTCCCTACACAGACACAACCGTCAAACCAGTGAGCAGAGCTTCACATGCACACACACACACACACACACAGCCACAGTCTCGACCGAAACAGAGACCTCCCTTCTACCACGCTGAAACACCCCGGCCTCCGGCCCCCATCGACTCCTCACCCACGCCAGGAGCTTTTCGGGGCAGCCCCCAAATATCGCGATATCTCGGCCGTCTCCCCTCCCTCTTCCCTCCCTGCGCTGATCCTAGCTAGCACGCAGGCTCACGAAAGCACGTAGCAGCCTACGTTAATGCGCAGCCTTCTGGGAGTTGTGGTCCATTCGGGGGAATTCTGGCAAGGAACCCAGGCTCGCTGTTCTTGGTATTTCTGGCGCGGTCTACTGGGACTGGCCCAATTGCCCAACCGCCTCACTTGACATCCCACACAGCTACTGCTCTTCACTGGGGCACTTAATACTGAATATTTACTGAGCCTCATCGATGTTTTAAATACACAGAATAGAGATTGACTATTCCTGGCTTTTGAGATAAACAGGGACACAGAAAATTCCAGAATAAGGTCCTCCCTGCGGAAGCAGAGGAGCCTAAGTAACAACTAGAGGCCCTCACAGAGGAGTCTGTGAGTAAAACTGTAACATTTCCAGAATATCTCGCCTGGCTTTAGTACATCCGCCCATCAATAGTTGTTCAGAGGCGGAGAGAAGTATGGCTTTAGTGCATTTGCATCATTCCTCAGGGGTGGAGGGTTCATCTGCACGTCAGTGGGTACTTACCTGGGCAAGGAGGGCTTATCAGTGCCTGAGAGGTGAGGGGAGGGCTGGTTTTGCTTCTGCTGGAGCTGGAAAAAGAGACGGGCCTGGATTGCAGTTTGTAGGCAATAAACGGATTTTACACTTTATTTCTCCCTTTGACTGATTTCAGTTTTAGAGGTATTTTGCCCCGGGATTTCCTCCCCCTGGACTTACAGGGTCACTCAAGGTGAATCCTGTAGGATGAGCAGGACCTCAGACTGGGCGCCGGAGCAGCAATCCGAATGGGCGAGACAGAGCCTCGGCAGAGGGGAGCAGGAGAAGGCATGCTGGCCACGCTCCACTGCCTTCCATCCCCAACACCCACAGGTCCCAGGACCCCTTGGGATCATTAAGGCTGCTCAGTCAGCTGTTTCCACTGGTGCCAGCCGAGGTGAGGCCGTGCCCGCCCCACCCACGCTCTTTCCCGCAGCGACCCTCTGCACCAGGCTGCCCCTCCCCCGCTATGCCAGCCTTTTACTTCGTCCTCAGGGAACTCAGACCTCCTCCTCCTGACAGGCAGGAGGCCGCGGCGGCGATCGATCTCAAAGGCCTTCTCAAGGCTGCCTCTGAGAATGAACTACACAGAAGTGTGTGATTTGGGGCCACTGGGGAGGACGCACAGACCCATTGGACCCACCCTGCCGCCCATGCCCCACAGCCCACGGTGGCGTGCCACACCGGCCTACATGAAGACACATGACACAGCAGGACACAGAGGGCCGTATTTTCCCCTTTATTATGGTTCACTCGGTTACCACAGACACATTGGCTGAGGCAGGTCAACTGCCATTTGGAGAATAGTCTGTGTGTCCCAGAAACAAGAAGGAGCCACGGGCACTGGCAGGATGCAAAAGCAGGTCGCTGGCTGGCTGTAGACCTGAGAATTCCCAGAACTGATTTGGGTCTTCATCCACCCGTGCCCAGGCCAGACCTCCCACCAGAGATGAATCTGTGCCCACCCCCACTTCTCTAATGGATCCCCTCTCCAGGAAAGGGTATAGTTGCCTGGAGACGCAGCATCCCAGGGCCTGGGACAGGCTGGGCCACAGCCAAGTAGCAGGCCTCGCAGGGACAGAGCCAGGGCATGGCCATACAGGCCTGAGCCAGGAAGAGGGAAAAGCAAGCAGGATGGGAAATTGACAGGAGGTGGCACCCAACAGGTCGTGGATGTTGAGCTGGCAGCTAGACCATAAGACTCCTGGCGCTACCAGAGAAACGAAGAGGAAGGGAGCCGGAGGTCTGTGGTGGGTAAGAGGGAAGGGGAGGAAAAGCCTAGACCTACAGTGTCTTTTCAGGTACCAGGGGCTGTGACAACTACTTTCTGGAGAGAGGGGAGGACAGAACCAGTCACACTCAGGCCCAAGTTTAAGGGACCATTAGTAAAAGGACTTTCCAGAGGCCCTGGCTCCTCTTGCAGGAAAATTAAGTACCTGGAGCTGAGATCAGGATGGTACTTGTAAGCCCAGGGGTCAGATTCCAAGCTGGAGCTAGCCCTGAGTGGCCAAGTGGAGTTTGGTTTTTCAGCCACATAGCCCAGGCAGGAGAAGGGAGGGTGGGAAACAAGTAGCTGCTCTTTTGGTGAGAACCCAGCCCCTCCAGGTTTCAGACAGCCAGGCCTCTACCAGCCACATTCTCACAATGCTTGGAACAGAACAGCTCCACAGGCCTGCAGTCACTGTCCTAGAAGGGAAAGGGGGTTCTGACAAGGCGAAGAAGGGCCAAGAACCAAGTCTGGTAGGCAGGAGCAAACAAGCCATCTTGATTTGAAAAAATACAAAAGCCAGAGAGGCTCCCCTCCCACCTGCCTAACCTGAAATCCCATCCCGGCCATTGTGATTATGGATGGGATTAGATCTGTGTTTCTTCCTGGGCCCTGAGTTCAAGTGCCCGGAACTTCCTTGTGACCAAGAACAAGCTGGGGTGGGAGGAGGCATGCTCCCCTATCAGGAGGCCCTGCATGCCTTCTCTGATCTTTCTTCCAGGCCCAGCCTCTGAGCCTGTCCCTTCTACCAGACCCAACGGAACATCTACTGCTCCCAGGAATCCAATGGTCATTCAGATACCTAGTAATTGCCCTGTGGGCTCGGGCCAGCCAGATTTCAACCAGGGACCAATAATTATTTACATATCCTCTGCTCCAGTTGTACCTTTATATCTGAAAATTGCCTAGGACACCATCTAGCTCTTCAGAAAAGGCAGTAGAATCTGCCCTCGTGGATGCCAGGTGCCACCTAGCACGTGGCGGGAGGGTAGAAGAAATCAGGCCACAGCAATTGAGGGTATGGGGAAGGACATAGGCAGAGGGGCTCAAGGGGGCTCTGGGAAGAGGAGAAGCAGGTCAGGGAAGACAGGAGCCTGCCCCTGCAGGCCAAGCTCTGAGAGTCAAGGAGATGACCCTGCATTTCTATTCCCTGGGAGTCAGGTACCCACATGGGCTCTCAGTCTCTGGTTGTGCCCTCCCGCATCACGGCTAAGGCTCTGCTTCCCTGTTTGCTTCCTTGTTCTGGGAATGGGCTCAGTCTCAGGAGCAGATACAAGAGGGATACTCAGCCTTGGGGAAAACAAAGAAAAGCCACATGGGGAAGAGAGGGATCCTGGGCAAGAGAAGAGACCACAGGGAATCTGACAGCAGAAAGAGAGGAAGGGAGGAAGAGTTGAGGGGGAGGAGGCCTGGACCACGAGCAAGGGAAGATCCCCTGCCTGTCCCCACCCTCTCACCTACCACTCCCATGAGTGCTAAATACTGTTTCTCCCCACTAAAACCAAAAGTGGAAAGTTTCATTCAGCTCATAACCCTGGGAAGGGGGCCAGGCTCTCCTCTGTGCCTCCCTGTACCCCATGAGGGGTCCCGGGCCAAGGTCAGAGGGGCAGCCTAGAGGAGGGTGGAGGGGCTGGTTTAGTTCTAAATGTACACCTAGCACCACAACAACAGAGACCTCCACTGCATATACTACTTCACAAGGGGACACAGACAGCGCCATGGGCAGCCCCTAGCTCTCGAAAGTGCCGAGAGCAGAATCCGAGGGGGTGGCAGGGTGGAAATACACATACACATATACATACATATATATACACACACACAGACACACACATATATATATAACTCTGATTCTTTGTACAAAGTTGGGGAGGAGCAAAGGGAAAGGGAAACCCTGCTTGGTCATCACAACAGACGATGTGGCTTGAGCCCCCGTCCAACGGGCCCCCAGCCCTGCCTCCCATAGGCTTAGCTGGCTCACATCTCATTGGAGTATGTGTAGTTGGGGGTGGCGGAATACTGAGTCTGAGGCTGATTCATGGCACCCTGGGCCACCCCCATGGCTGCATTCTGGGCTGCCTGCTGCACATGCGGGTTCTTCCATGCCCCCGTGGTCCACTCCTCCTGAGCTTTGCTGAAACTCCCCCCACTGCCTCGGTAGAATTTATGAACCTGTAGGAGGAAGAGCACAAGAAAGGGTTAATCAAAGGGAAGAAGTAGCCCATCCAGGAAAGACAAGGGAGCCAGAGATAAGTCCCTAGAAAAGCAGTCCTCCCTCCCAACCCTTGCCCTGTGCACTAGACGCAAAGTTCACCAAGTCATTCCAGAGTGAGTCCCTTGGAAGGGCTCTGGGTCCGCCTGTAACTTGGAGGTGGGGTTGCTACTGATCACACCCCCTTCCCAAAGCCACCCTTTCACCCTTGAGGTGGCCACATACCATGCTGAGGGCGATGAAGGAAAAAACAGCCATGACGGTGAACATGACCGTGGGAATAAGCATCACCACCGCTGAGCCAACATTTGTTCCGAAGAAGGAGATGGTGGCGATCCAGCCGCTGCAGGGAGAGGTCAGCTGTGAGACTGTCCCACATGGTGAGGAGTACCCAGCAGCCACCCCGCTAGAGCAAGGGACCACCTCACTGAGTGCAAAGGAACTCCTGAGATCCAAAGGGCCCGTGTCCATGGTTCAGGAAGCACCCTTCCCCATGGCTCAGGACATGAGCTCCTCAGACATAAGGCTTCCTTCTCTCGGGCCCTCCCATGATGCTTCACACCCCTTGGCACTCCCAAAAACCACCGCAAGTTTCTCCTTCCCTTCTGATGCTATGGCTTTGTCTACGACACGACCCTGAATCTTCTTACACTTACATGAACTCATGGTGTCCCACAGGCTAGGCAGCTTAGCACACAGAGGCAAGCAAAGGACACGCCCAAGCTGCCACCCATGCCAGCCCTGGGTCAGTCCCAGACACTCCAGTCTCTTACCAGACGCCCCAGCCAGGGATGCCCACAGCTTGGATGATGCTGATGGCCAGCTGGGCCATGAAGGTGAAGAAGAACGCCATGAAGCTGAAGGAGCTGTCAGTCCTGCGGCAGAGGAGGTGGCCCCCGTCACCTGGGCAGGAGGCCAGGGCTCCCCTGCCTTCAGGACCCCTAAGTCCTTCCAAGTTTAAGTGAGTATACAATGCACAAAAGACATTTAAAGGCCTTAATTGAGAGGCCAAAACAGGACAGCATTTACCCATGGATCTTTGCAAGTTTCCATGTGTTAGGCTTGTGTGTTCAACATCACACAGGGAGAGATCGCCTCATGAATGGGCCGCTCACAGTACATAGATGGTTTTCCTCACTGGCACAGAAATAGATGGGTTCATTGTGGCAGGAATAAATAACCCCAGTGTCAAGGGGATGGACTACCCTTACTGGCACCAAGTTATCTAGCTCCACTGGTACATAAATGGATGGTCCCATAAGCTCAGAGATAGAAAGTCCTAGTAGCACAAGAATAAACACCATATTGGCACCAAGATGGTAACCTAACTGGCATACAGATGGACAGTCTGATTGGCAAAGACATTTGAGGCCCCAGTGGCACTGAGACAGACACTCTACCGGCACCAAGACAGCTAGCCCCACAAACACATGCATGGTGGTCCCTTTGGCACAGAGTGGGATCACAGCATCAGCACACAGATAGTGTCAGTCGTACATGTATGGCTGGTTCATTGGCACATGAATAGATGGTCCACTTGGCACCAAATCAGCTAGCCCCACCAAGATGGGTGGCTCCACGGGCACAATTTAACATGCAGATGCCTGGTAAAGGCAAAACAAAAATAGGCCTGGTCTCTATGTTGACACCACCCAACGGGGTAGTGAGTAAGGAACCAACTCCCAGGCCTCTCAGCCCAGCCTAGAGCTCCCAGGAAGCCCAAATTCTACCTTACAGTCTGAGCTGAGGATGAACAAGGGAGTTTTGGGGACAGCAAATAAAAAAGTGAGACAATATGGAGAGAAGAGACAAGGCAGACGGGTAAAGAGACAGGGTTAGGGGCCGGGGTCAGCACCAACCACTTACTTGAAGGCCTTGTAAATGGGCCGAAACCAGCAAACGTAGGAGCAGGGTGTGAAGAGGATGAGCCAGAGGAAGGCGAGGCCAAAGTTGGTGGCTCCCCCGCCTCCGATCAGCCACGCGAGACAGCCCACCAGGTTCACGGCCAGCGTGACGCTGTTCACTGCAGACCCAGGAACACGTACACACTCAGAAATAAACACCGGACACACACACAGACACCCAGGCCCATGCAGAGACACATGAGCACCCAGACATAGACATACACACCCATTAACTCAACACAGACCCACCATTAAACATGTAAACAGCACAGGCACAGAGAGATGATACACACAGACACACACGCAGATCGCATTAACACACATTCACACCCATAACCCACATCAGTGAACACACACAGATACATGACACACGCACACACAGAGAGAGTACAGACTGTAAGAAAGAAAGCTGGGAGCTTAGATAAATTTCCCTCCCCACACCTGCCCCTGGGGATTTTGGAAACCAAGAGAACAAAGAGGCTCCAGAGCAGGAACCCTGAGCCTCAGAACCACCCTGCCCCAAGCCCCACTGAAGAGCCCCAAAGCCTCAGGGTGAAATGCTTTTCTTCTAAGAATGGCCCCAGCCCTGGCCCTCCCACAACCACAGCAATCACTAAGCACAAGGCACAGGGAAAGGGGAAAACAAAAGACCTTGTAGAAACATCTCTGGGCCATTGTACCACCTGCTCTGCACTTAAGTGGAGCAGGCAGCAGTGGCTGGAATCTCAGTCCTCAATCCATTTCTTAGACAACTGTCACAGGACCTCCTCTAAGAAGACTTCCTTCACTACTGCACCTTATTCATGACCCATCCCTCGGACCTCCTGCAGACCTGGGCTGCCATCATGTTTCCCTGTGGATAAAGTGGGGTTCCTATGGCCAGGATCTTCACTGAACTTAAATGTAACTGGCCTGTTGCTATGCTACTGCTTCCACACCTTTAGGCAATAAGCCATTATTGTGTTAATATAAAGAGTTCCGTCCAGTGCTCTGCGGAGACTGGGTGGTGGGGCTGCAAGGCGGTAGGAGAGTGGAGGGAAGGCTGGAGTGGTGGCAGCACCGAGGACAGAGGCCCAGAGGATGGCTGTGCGGGATGACTGTGCAGAGAGGCCCAGAGGTAGAGACCGGCTTGCTGCATCTGAATCAGCAGTGATAACACAGACTCGCTCTGAGTGAACGGGATTTAGTTACTGACCTGCCATCTGGAAATAAAGTTGGGTATAACTTTTTCACCCCAAGAACCCTTTGCTGTAAATGTCTTTGGTCACAGTGAATCTATGGCAAACTTGCCTGGAGCTGAAACTCATTTGCAAGACATTCCCGAAGTATAAATCCCAGCCCATCAACCAGACTAGAGGTTCCCAGAGAGCAGGAACCCAGGCTCCCGCTCCTTGGCACCCACACAAGCTTCCTGAGCCTTGGAATCACAGCATCACTGAGTCACCGGCAGCAGGTGACTCCTTGTCTGATACTGGTACTAACACACACCCAGGTCTTCTGATACCAGGGTGCTCCCTTCCTTGAACGTTAGGCTCCCTTCTCTTAAGTCTCCACAAAGACCTGCTGAATAAAGGAAGGTGAGCTCAAGCCTCAAAAAGCCAGGCATCTATGGTCTTGGCTTCTGAATAGAACCCTGTGATATAATGATTTATAAGAAATATGTTTGGTCATTTGGATGACCAAAATATATTCCCTAGATATATCTGGTCTTCATCCACAGTTCCTGAAAATACTTCAGGGTCATAAAAGTGAAATGGATGTCTTGCTATGCTGAGAAGACTTTTGGACCCCACCCAACGGTGGGGGCTGGTGGCCAGGGGACCATCCCTGTGATTAGAGGGTTTCAGGCCCACCCACCCACCTCGGGGCTGGTGGTTGAAATCAGCCAATGACTCAGTCAATCATGACTATGTAATGAAGCCTCCATAAAAACCCAAGAGAACAGCTATTTGTCCCCTTTTCTCCACCCCTTTTTCTGAGAGCTTCCACGCTTAGGGAACTAGATTGCATCCCTGTGCCACTAAGGCAGGCTCCAGGCATAAGGATGGAAGGTTTCTGTTCAGGATTTTGCCCTATGTATCTCTTCATCTGGCAACTGATTGTATCCTATATCATATCCTTTAAGAAACTGGTAAACATGTTTCCCTAAGCCACTCTAGCAAATTAATCCAATCTAAAGAGGTCAATGGAACCTTCAATCTAAAGCCAGTTGGTTAGAAGCACAGGTACCAGCCTGGGGCTTGTGACTGCATCTAAAGAGGTTGGGGTGGAGGGGTTAACACCCTGCTGGTATCCGAGAGTTGCTTGGTATTGCTTGGTACTGTGGCAGGGGGATGGCGGGGGTGGAACTCCCCCACCACCTTCAATATACACACACACATTTCCTTGGAAGCAAATCATCTAGCAGGCACCGTGAGAGCTTAGCAAGATATTTATAGCCCTTAAATCCAGCTCCTGCATGAGATCTTCTCAAGGGCACAGTTCCTGGAGTCCAGGGTCAGGTGGGGTCCTCCCCAAGTCTGGCCTGACAGCGCAGTCACCTGTGCAGGTACACCCATCTCAGGGCCCTCATAACAAGGGTGAACATTTCTTCTTGTTTCAGCTGTATTTCCTCCATCTGTGTTTATTGCCCCCTAGTTTCCTAGAACCTTAGTGTTACTGATTTTATTTGCTCTTTACATAGAATGGACATTAACCTGTTTTTATATTGGCTTGCATCTCTCTTCCCAGTCCCACCTCTCTCCAGATCACTTGATCTACTGCTTCTACTACAATTACTCTACTCCCTCTTTGATAATATGAGTGAATGTAGTAACCACAATGTTTTCCATGTGAAACATTCATAAGTGTGTATATCAATGACACCTTACTAAAAAAAAAAAAAGCAGAAGGTGGTAAAGAATGCTGCCATTTATGGGGTGGGAAGAGTGTGGGGGCACAGACTCAGCTTCACATCCTGGCGTGGCCCTTGGATGGAGAAGGGACCTCCCCCACCGGAACAGAGAAGGAAGGGATGGGGCAGGTGTGGGTAGGCCTGCAGATGAGGATGAGGGAAGGGGAGAGAATGAGGAGGAAGCCTCTGATGGCCTCCATCTCTGCTCATCAGATATGACGTAGAAGTGGGGATGGGAGCTTTGCGGAGAGTAGGATTAGAATGAGAGCGTGTTTGTGGACAGAAACTGAGGACACTATGCCAAGGAACGTGGCCTGTGAGATTTCTGGGTCATGCCGAAGGTCCCTTTGAGGTTGGCTGCTGTGAGTTTAGTCCTCCTGGGCTTCTCTGTGGGACCCCTTTCTTCCTAGCAACACTCAGCTCAGGTACAGATGGGAGTTGTGTTCATCTAGGGTGTGTGTGACCAGAAGACAAAACAAGGGGTGGAACAAGAAAATGAGTGTAATGAATGATGCAATCTAAGTGGCACAAAGAGAGAAGTGAAGACAGAAAAAAGCTGATGGCTAGAGAGAGAGAGTGGCCCACTCAGTGATGCTTGTTCCACGCTCTCATTCCAACCCTACTCTCCGCAAAGCTCCCATCCCCACTTCTACGTCACAACTGATGAACAAAGATGGAGGCCATCAGAGGCTCCCTCCTCATTCTCTCCCCTTCCCTCATCCTCATCTGCAGACCTACCCACACCTGCCCCATCCCTTCCTTCTCTGTTACGGTGGGGAGGTCCCCTCTCCATCCAAGGGCCACGCCAGGATGTGAAGCTGAGTCTGTGTGTCCCCACACTCTTTCCACCACTCCTAAAGGACCTGCTGCAATGGCAGCATTCTTTGCCACCTTCTTTTTTTTTTTTTAAGGTATCACTGATACACACACTTATGAAGGTTTCACATGGAAAACATTGTGGTTACTACATTCACCCATATTATCAAGTCCCCCCATACCCCATTGTAGGCACTGTCCATCAGTGTAGTAAGATGCCACAGAGGCACTACTTGTCTTGTCCGTGCTACACTGTCTTCCCCTATTACCTTCTTGACACACTCAATCATCTCCCCAGGTAAGCAGCTGAGTGCAGGCTTGACTCAAGGCAACATTACACATGACAGTCTTTGGCTGCAGTTACACTGCAAGTATCCGGGATTCTTTGGAGCTGGTACCCAACACAAGACGGCTAGCCTGGCCCCCTTGCACATGCCTAAGAGGTACCTTTGACAGCCTGGGCATAGCTAAGTCCTACTCCCCTGAGATGACACCGTTTCCACCAACCTGCCACAGGCCATCAGAAAGTGGGGCCTTTAAACTCTCAACCTTGAAATCTTAACGTTAGAACTCTGGATTAGAAGTACAGGCCACACAACACAGAGCTACATGGAACCACAGGGATCCCCGAGCCAGTGCTGTCTGTGCAAGAGGAACCTGCTACTTGGGAAGTGGGCGGCCAGCCCTGCTTGCTCCTACATCTGCCACCTCCCAGTTGAATGCTCCTTTCTATGAGCAGTTTCTCAGAGAAAACAAGAAAAGTGAGGCTTTGGGGGAAGGATTTCTTTCTCAATCTAGAATCTGAGGTCCTGGCAGCTACCAGTTTACCTGAAAAACTCCAGTGGGAAAGGGTAGGGTTGGCAAGAAGAGGAATTACACAGCAGACAGAGACCCCCATCCAGGTGCTCTATGAATGGGAGGTTGGGAGAAGGGAGAGAGGAGAGGCCTAGATGTGAAGAGGTGGAGAGAAACTAAGGCACAACAGGGGAGTGGGTCCATGAGAGAAGCCTGCTGAGTGTCAGGTGGGAAAAGGCTCGTCAGCCCACGCAGATGCTTTGAGTGGGGCTGAAGGACCACCCACCCCACTGCCCAGCACCCACCAGCCCTCCTCCCTGTCCTGCCAGGGCCCACAGCGTCCCACAACACTCACACATCCACAGGTAGTAGAGGCGCTTGGTCATGCTGAGATGCTGGGGAGGGATGTCTGCCTCAAAGTCTTGGTAGAAACATGGCTTCAGCGGGATGAATTTTGGCAACGGTGGGAAGTTGTTCGCCTTCTCTGCGAGCAAGGCACATCACACGACATCACTTTGGAGTTCTCCTCCCCAACGATCCAATAGGACCATCTCTCAGATCATTTTTCCCTGGCCAAGGCTACTCCCTTGGCCCCTGTGGCCACAGACGACTTTGCTGTCTCACCCAGTCATCCCTGCTTCCTCGGGTCTGCCGTGAGGTTCCCAAAGTAACCACAGGCCCTGAGGCAGCATCACTGACTCTCAGAAGAAAAACAGTGAATGCTATCTCCCTGGGGTACAGCACCCTCCTCAACAAGGAGCCGGCTGCAGGCAGATGAAGCAGGGTGGGTGAGCCTGGAGATAAGGGTTGCAGCCTCCACTCCAACATGCATGCTCTTGGACGAGTCACCACCCCTCTCTGGATCTCAGTTTACTCAGTAGGGTGGAGGCTGAGCTGGACAGTCCCAAAAGGTCACTCCAGTTCTAGCATTCTGTACCTGAGCCTTTGGAAACCAACAACTCGGAAACCAGAAGGGAAATCTCCGAGTATCAGAAGCAGAGACAACAGAGGGGATGGCGACCGAGCCTCCCTGCTGCTCATCAGTCTGACAGCCAGGAACACTAGCACACGAGGATGCGCGATCCCTGGTCTGCAGGGTCAGAGGCCTGATGGAAGGCTAGACCATGTCATGCTCAGGTCTTAGATAAATAGGCCTCAATGGGGAACCAGGGGAAATCTGGGGACAAAACCACAGCAAGAACCTGACCTCCAAAGCCTAGGGGGGATAAGGGGACCAGGAAACGGGCCTGCCCACCCTGGGATGACAGGCACACCCTCCCCCCGGCCCACCCTCTCCTTACCTGCCATGACGGCACCAGCGAGCCCAGAGGCCTGCCCACGTCTTTTTGTCCTGAACTGGAGGGAAAGAAAAGCCAGAGAGGGAGGAGATTGTGGCCCAGCCCAACTCAGTCCCTCTCTCACACCAGGCGAGCTGGAAGGTTCCTGGGACAGGACCTGGCTCGCGTTCCCAGAATGGGGTGAACCCAGCAAAGACAGCTTCCACCAGCTATCCCCTTCCCGGCCCTCCTGCCATTTGCTTCAAGGCACAAAGTCTGTCCTCAAAAACCCCATCCAAGGGTGGGAAAGGAGCCTGGCAGGGGACCCCATGCAGGGAAAGGCAAGTGACAGAGAAGGTCTGAAGGGATCAGAGATCTTTGAAAAAGGAAATCTATTCCTCAACCCTAAACATGGCAGAACCCTGACTTCAGTCACAGGCTGGGCCCCCCTCTAGCCTACCTTTGTCTCCAGTCATTTGCTCACTTACTAGGAATCTGTAATCTGCCCAGCGTGAGTAAAACAGTTGTGGTTCCTGCCCTCTACATCAAACAGTCAATAATGTCTGCAGTAAGTAATATAAAATGGGAGAAGGGCAGCTATGCAAAGCGCACAGCCTATTGCAAGGCGATCTAACCTGGCCTGGGGAGTCAGGGAAGGTAAAGGCAAGCAATGATCCAGCACAGAGGCACGGCGGGGACGGGGCGGCCTTCCGGGCAAAGCGGGAAGCATGCCGGACCCTGATGAGGGAAGGAGCCCCACACTCCCAAGGAAGGGAAAGCAGGCCACGGTGGTCAAAGCAGAGTACAGACCAGGAAGCAGCAGGAGTGAGGCCAGAGAGGCGAGGTGGGCAATTACAAGAGACAGAGGTTACCCAATGGAGCAAGGCCCTGTAAAGGGGAGAAACACAGGGTCCAGTGCGAGAGGGTAGGGCGAGCCTTGATCCTAACTGGTGGGAAGAACATGATGCAAGTAGACGTAGGTCTGAGGCCTAGGAAAGGACAGAGAGAGTCCCGAGTATCTGCTCAGTTTTCTCTGTTGGAGTTGAGAGGGAGGAGGTAAGAGTAGCGGACCCAGCTAAGTCAAGTGGCAATAACACAGCCCGGGAATGTGCTCTGGAAGATCAAGAACAAAAAGCCGTGGGAACACAGAGGAGCACCTCCCGGGCTCCTCCAGGCTGGACCAGGGAGGGCTTCACAGAGGAAGCAGTAATGGAGCTGAATCCTGAGGGATTAGTAAGAGCTGGCCAGGAGAAGAGAATCAGGAGGGGCAGGAGAGCAATAGCATGGCGTATTCACGGACCAGAAAGGGGTCGGGCCAGGATGCAGCTCAACATGGAGGGAGGGAAGGAAGGGCAAAAACCACATTGAAAGGTGAAAGAGGCCAGGTCATCCTGGCCTTCAAGGCCTCGGGCAGGATTTGGGCTTTCTCCTCAGAGTCTTGCATGCCACAGAAAGACATTTTCTTCTTTTAAAAAATATAGCCCCTTATGGGGGGGCACAGGGGGGACTGTACAGCTCAGAGAAGACAAGTAGTTATTCTCATCTCACTACACTGACGGACAGTGACTGTAATAGGGTTGGTGGGGGGGACCTGATGAGGGGGGTAGTTTAGTCATCACAATATTGCTCATGTAATTGTAGGTTAATGATACTAAAATAAAATAAATTGTAAAAAAAAAAATTTAAGATTAAAAAAAAATATATATATATATATATAGCCCCTTAAGAAGGTAATTGCTGAAAACTTCCCCAATCTGGGGAAGGAGATAGTCTCTCAAGCCACCGAGATGCACAGATCTCCCAACACAAGAGACCGAAGGAAGACATCAAGACATATAGTAATTAAAATGGCAAACATCAAGGATAAAGACAGACTTCTAAAAGCAGCCAGAGAGAAAAAAAGGATCACATACAAAGGAAAACACATCAGGCTATCATCAGATTTCTCAACAGAAACCTTACAGGCCAGAAGGGAGTGGCATGATATATTTAATGCAATGAAGCAGAGGGGCCTCGAACCAAGAATACTACTCTAGCCAGCAAGGTTATCATTTAAATTTGAAGGAGGGATTAAACAATTTTCGGATAAGCAAAAGCTGAGAGAATTTACCTCCCACAAACCACCTCTACAGTGCATTTTGGAGGGACTCCTATAGATGGAAGTATTCCTAAGACTAAATAGATGTCACCCAAGGGATAGACAAAGAGTACAGAATATGATTCATAATACAAAGAATGGAGGAGGAAAAAAAAATCTTTAGGTTGCATTTGTAATAGCATATGAAGTGAATTAAATTAGACTGCTAGATAGTAAGGGAATTACCCTTGAACCTTTGGTAACCACAAATCTAATGTCTGCAATGGCAATAAGTACATACATATCAATAATCACCCTAAATGTAAATGGTCTAAACGCACCAATCAAAAGACGCAGAGTCACTGAATGGATAAAAAAACAAGACCCATCTATATGCTGCCTACAAGAGACTCACTTCAAACCCAAAGACATACAGACTGAAAGTAAACGGATGGAAAAAGATATTTCATGCAATTAATAGTGAGAAAAAGCAGGGGTTGCAGTACTTGTATCAGAAAAAATAGACTTCAAAACAAAGAAAGTCACAAGAGACAAAGAAGGACATTACATAATGATAAAGGGGTCGGTCCAACAAGAGGATATAACTATTATAAATATCTATGCACCCAACACAGGATCACCTACATATGTGAAACAAATACTAACAGAATTAAAGAGGGAAATAGAATGCAATGCATTCATTTTAAGGGACTTCAACACACCACTCACTCCAAAGGACAAATCAACCACACAGAAAATAAGTAAAAGAGACATAGGCACTGAACAACGTATTAGAACAGATGGACCTAACGGACATCTACAGAACACTCCATCCAAAAGCAACAGGATACACATTCTTCTTAAGTGCACATGGAACATTTTCAAGAATAGATCATATACTAGGCCACAAAAAGAGCCTCAGTAAATTAAAAAAGACTGAAATTGTACCAACTAGCTTCTCAGATCACAAAGGTATGAAACTAGAAATAAATTACTCAAAGAAAATGAAAAAGCCCACAAACACATGGAAGCTTAATAACATGCTCCTAAATAATCAATAGATCAATGACCAAATAAAAATAGAGATCCAGCAATATATGGAGACAAATGACAACAATAATTCAACACCGCAAAATCTGTGAGATGCAGCAAAGGCCGTGCTAAAAGGGAAATATACTGCAATACAGGCCTACCTCAGGAAAGAAGAACAATCCCAAATGAACAGTCTAAACTCACAATTAACAAAACTAGAAGAGGAAGAACAAATGAGGCCCAAAGTCAGTAGAAGGACAGACGTAATAAAGATTAAAGCAGAAATAAATAAAATTGAGAAGAACAGAACAACAGAAAGAATCAATGAAAGGAGAAGCTGGTTCTTCAAGAAAATAAACAAAACAGATAAACCTCTAGCCAGACTTATCAAGAAAAACAGAGAGTCTACACACATACAGAGATTCAGAAATGAGAAAGGAAAAATCACTACAGATACCACAGAAATACAAAGAATTATGAGAGAATACTATGAAAAATTATATGCTAACAAACTGGATAACCTAGAAGAAATGGACAACTTTCTAGAAAAATAAAACCTTCCAAGGCTGACCCAGGAAGAAACAGAAAATCTGAATAGACCAATTAGCAGCAAAGAAATAGAATTGGCAATCAAAAAATTATCTAAGAACAAAATTCCTAGACCAGATGGTTTCACTGCTGAATTTTATCAAACATTTAGTGAAGACCTAATACCAATCCTCCTTAAAGTTTTCCAAAAAGTAGAAGAGGAGGGAATACTCCCAAACTCATTCTATGAGGCCAACATCACTCTAATACCAAAACCAGGCAAAGACACCACAAAAAAAGAAAATTACACACCAATATCTCTGATGAACACAGATGCAAAAACACTCAACAAAATATTAGCAAGCCGAATTCAAAAATACATCAAAAAGATCATCCATCATGATCAAGTAGGATTTATTCCAGGGATGCAAGGATGGTTCAACATTCAAAAATCCATCAACATCATCCACTACATCGACAAAAAGAAGGACAAAAACCACATGATCATCTCCATAGATGCTGAAAAGGCATTCGACAAAATTCAACATCCATTCATGATAAAAACTCTCAACAAAATGGGTATAGAGGGCAAGTACCTCAACATAATAAAGGCCATATATGACAAACCCACAGCCACCATTATACTTAACAGCGAGAAGCTGAAAGCTTTTCCTTTAAGATTGGGAACAAGACAAGGATGCCCACTCTCCCCACTTTTATTCAACATTCAACATAGGTCTAGAGGTCCTAGCCACGGCAATCAGACAATACAAAGAAATAAAAGGCATCCAGATTGGTAAGGAAGAAGTCAAACTGTCCCTGTTTGCAGATGACTTGATATTGTACATAAAAAACCCTAAAGAATCCACTCCCAAACTACTAGATCTAATATTGGAATTCAGTTAAGTTGAGGGATACAAAATTAATACACAGAAATCTTTTGAATTTCTATACACTAACGGTGAACTAGCAGAAAGAGAAATCGGGAAAACAATTCCATTCACAATTGCATCAAGAATAAAATACCTAGGAATAAACCTAACCAAGGAAGTGAAAGACTTATACTCTGAAAACTACAACACTCATGAGAGAAATTAAAATAGACACCAATAAATGGAAACACATCCCTTGCTCATGGATAGGAAGAATTAATATTGTCAAAATAGCCATCCTGCCTAAAGCAATCTACAGATTCAATGAAATTCCTATCAAAATACCAACCGCATTCTTCAATGCACTAAAGGAAATAGTTCTAAAAAACATATGGAACCACAAAAGACCCCGAATAGCTAAAGCAATCCTGAGAAGGAAGAATAAAGTGGGGGGAATTGAGCTCCCCAACTTAAAGCTCTACTACAAAGCCACAGTGTTCAAGACAATTTGGTACTGGCACAAGAACAGACCTATAGACCAATGGAACAGACTCGAGAGTCCAGATATAAACCCAAGCATATACGGTTAATTAATATACAATAAAGGACCCATGGATACACAATGGGGAAATGACAGCCTCTTCAACAGCTGGTGTTGGCAAAACTGGACAGCTACATGGAAGAGAATGAAAATGGATTATTGTCTAACCCCATACACAAAAGTCAACTCAAAATGGATCAAAGACCTGAATGTAAGTCATGAAACCATAAAACTCTTAGAAAAAAACATAGGCAAAAATCTCTTGGACATAAATATGAGCAATTTCTTCATAAACATATCTCCCTGGGGCAAGGGAAACAAAAGCAAAAATGAAAAAGTGCAACTATATCAAACTAAAAAGCTTCTGTACAGCAAAAGACACCATCAATAGAACCAAAAGACATCCGACGGTATAGGAGAATATATTCATAAATGACATATCCGATAAGGGGTTGACATCCAAATTCTATAAAGAGCTGATGCACCTCAACAAACAAAAAGCAAATAAGCCAATTAAAAAATGGGCAGAGGAGATGGTGTGTGGGATCATGGGGAAAACTGTAGCACAGAGAAGGCAAATAGTGAATCTGTGGCATCTTACTACACTGATGGACAGTGACTGCATTGGGCTATGGGTGGGGACTTGATATTATGGGTAAATGTAGTAACCGCATTGTTTTTTCATGTGAAACTTGCGTAAGAGTGTATATCAATAATACCTTAATAAAAAAAATTGGCAGAGGAGTTGAACAGACACTTCTCCAAAGAAGAAATTCAGATGGCCAACAGGCACATGAAAAGATGCTCCACATCGCTAATCATCAGAGAAATGCAAATTAAAACCACAATGACATATCACATCACACCAGTTAGGATGGCCGCCGTCCAAAACACTAATAACAACAAATGTTGGCGAGGATGTGGAGAAAGGGGAACCCTCCTACACTGCTGGTGGGAATGTAAATTAGTACAACCATTGTGGAAAGCAGTATGGAGGTTCCTCAAAAAACTCAAAATAGAAATACCATTTGACCCAGGAATTCCACTCCTAGAAATTTACTCTAAGAATCCAGCAGCCCAGTTTGAAAAAGACATATGCACCCCTATGTTTATCGCAGCACTATCTTCAATAGCCAAGAAATTGAAGCAACCTAAGTGTCCTTCAGTAGATGAATGGATAAAGAAGATGTGGTATATATACACAATGGAATATTATTCAGCCATAAGAAGAAAACAAATTCTACCATTTGCAACAACATGGACGGAGCTAGAGGGTATTATGCTCAGTGAAATAAGCCAGGTGGAGAAAGACAAGTATCAAATTATTTCACTCATCTGTGGAGTATAAGAAGAAAGAAAAAAACTGAAGGAAGAAAACAGCAGCAGACTCACAGAACCCAAGAATGGAGTAAAAGTTACCAAAGGGAAAGGGACTGGGGAAGATGGGTGGGAAGGGAGGGATAAGGGGGAAAACGGGCTATTACAATTAGCACACATAATGTAAGGGGGGGATACGGGGAAGGCAGTATAACACAGAGAAGACAAGTAGTGATTTTATAGCATGTTACTACACTGATGGACAGTGACTGTAATGGGGCTGGTGGTGGGGACTTGATAATAGGGGGAGTTTAGTAACCATAATGTTGCTCATGTAGTTGTACATTAATAATAGCAAAATAAAATAATAAAAATATATATAGCTTCAAAGGTTTTTTTTTTGCTATTATTAATATACAACTCCATGAGCACATTATGGTTACTAGACTCCCTCTATTATCAAGTCCCCACCACATACCCCCATTGCAGTCACTGTCCATCAGCATAGAAGCATGTTATAGAATCACTACTTGTCTTCTCTGTGTTATACTGCCTTCCCCGTGTCTCCCTAACCCACCCCCAACCCCGCTATATTATGTGTGCTAATTGTAATAGCCCGCTTCCTTTATCCTTCCCTTCCCACCCATCTTCCCCCCTTCCTTTCCCTTTGGTAACTGTTAGTCTATTCTTGGGTTCTGTGAATCTGCTGCTGTTTTCTTCCTTTAGTTTTTTCTTTGTTCTTATACTCCACAGATGAGTGAAATCATTTGATACTTGTCTTTCTCCACCTGGCTTATTTCACTGAGCATAATACCCTCTAGCTCCATCCATGTTGTTGCAAATGGTAGGATTTGTTTTCTTCTGATGGCTGAATAATATTCCATTGTGTATATGTACCACCTCTTCTTTATCCATTCATCTACTGATGGACACTTAGGTTGCTTCCATTTCTTGGCTATTGGAGACAGTGCTGCGATAAACATAGGGGTGCATATGTCTTTTTCAAACTGGGCTGTTGCATTCTTAGAGTAAATTCCTAGGAGTGGAATTCCTGGGTCAAATGGTATTTCTATTTTGAGTTTTTTGAGGAACCTCCATACTGCTTTCCACAATGGTTGTACTAATTTACATTCCCACCAGCAGTGTAGGAGGGTTCCCCTTTCTCCACATCCTCGCCAACATTTGTTGTTGTTTGTCTTTTGGATGGGGGCCATCCTAACTGGTGTGAGGTGATATCACATTGTGGTTTTAATTTGCATTTCTCTGATGACTAGTGATGTGAAGCATCTTTTCATGTGCCTGTTGGCCATCTGAATTTCTTCTTTGAGAAGTGTCTGTTCAGCTCCTCTGCCCATTTTTTAATTGCTCAAAATCTTTTTTTAATAAATTGGAAATACATTGCTTTTTAGCTATGTACAAAAATACCTGCCAGTTAAAAAAAATCAAAGTGCATAAAGTAGAAAATAAAAGTTCTTCCAAATCCACCTCCTCAGAGGCCACCCCTTTAGAACTTTAAGTTTTGTTTTTTATTTTTGATGTATACATAAGCATATATGACAAAAATGAGATTATTTATACATGCCATTTTATAACCTAATCATTCCACTCAAAATTTTTTCATGTCAACAAATACAGGTTATCTCAATATCTTTAATGACTGGTCAGCTGTGCAACAGCATCCCTGGCCATGGAGCAGTCAGGTGTGACATGGGCTATTTTGGCAGTTAGGAGGTCACAGCTCCGGGAAGTGGAGGGGCAGAGGCCAGCTGCCAAGAAATGATGAAAACATGAGGGAGTAGACACGGACAAGTTTAGCAAGCTGGTCTTCCAAAAAACTTGGCTGGTCTTCCAAAAAACTTGGCTCAAATTTTAAGGCACGTGTAAGTGTGCACACACATGCACAAAGAATATCAGTGGCAACAATGAAACACCATACACCAAAGGACAAATAGTTGTTTAGCAGTCGTCTCTTGGTTGGGAGATTGTGAGTTGTTTTCTTTCTTTTCATCTTTCTTTTCCAAAATTTCTACAATGGTCATATACCACTTTTGTAGTAAGACAATGTCATAGGTTTAAAATGGCAACAGCTAGAGGAGGACATAGGGTTAGAAAGGTTTTCAGATAGACTTGAGCATATCTATAAGATGGGAGGAAGGTTTTACAGAAAACAGTGGAAAGGCTGAAGGAGAAAATACATGGTGGACGCTGGGACCTCAGGAGATAGGCAGGGCCAGCATCCTTAGCCTAGAGTAGGCACCTTAGACTAGGAACCCTCCTTCTACAGAGATCTGAGAGGTGGGGAAACATGGGTGTGGTTTCACCCCCAACCACCCTCTCTGTGAGTCAAAGGCTTTGGGAGAGTAGTCTGGTTTGGAAGACGCCTCCCATGGAATGGAGTGGAGAACTGATGGGAAGAGGGAAAGGGTTTCTAGGAGTGACAGACGCAGCTGAGGATGGAGACCCTGCATGGAAGCATAACCAACACTGGTATGTGACGGCCCCAAGAAGCTTTCCACATTCTGAGTGTACAGTCCAGAATTTGGGGGGGTCTGCTGCTGGGGTGGGACACACAGCAAAGTGGCATGATAGCTGAGGGCATGGTCCAGAGAATGGTTAAAATCCTAGACCACAGGGAAAGACATGAAAGGTGTGATGCTCATGGGATAGAAAATTTGGAGGTGTTGGGAGAACTACAGGTCTCCTAGAGGTCATAAAGCAGGTAAAGAAGACGCAGGATACTGAAGTTTATGATTTCAGAGGAGGTCACAGGCCAGTGATGAGCAGACTCAGGTGTGGGTGACAGAAAGGGTGACGGAAGGAGGCATGACCTCCCATGAGACAATGGGATGTGGACAGGAAGACTGGTCCAGCACTATAGTCCTCCAGAAAAACAAGGAAGAGAGGCAGGGAGTAGAATCTGAAAGGAGGAAAAAGATAGAACCCCCCAATCCTGGTCCTAGGCAGTCTCCCAAAGGTGTGCCAATGGTTACAGAGAAATTACTGTAGCTAAGTATGGATGACTCAGTTCAGAAGCCAGAGTTCCAGGACCTGTGTTTGCCCAAAAAGAATGGAAGGCTCTAGGTACTTTTGCCCTTATTTCAAGGCGTGTGTGTGTGTGTGTGTGTGTGTGTGTGTGTGTGTGTGTGTGTGTGTCTCAGAGAGGCAGTAATCACTGGCCTCAGACTGCAAAATGTGAAACAGCAATTTGCTTCTCAACTGGGAGTCTTTCATAATGTTGCAGGGAGGGTTGGGGGTGCTACATATACTCCCAAAGATGTAGAACTAAGGAGACACCTCCTTAGTTACTAATAAAATAGCAAATACTACCTGATTTTTGTCCAAAGAACTCAGGCTATAAGTGATTCCATTTCTTACTGTGAAGCTGGGAGGACAGAAGCTCCCACAGTGGAGACAGTGAGGTCCATGGCAGACAGAAGGGAGTCAAGCCTGCCTCAGATCAGTCTAGAGATCTGGGGCTAGTTCCACGGCCCCCTGATCACCAGCCTTCCCTTCTCCCCAGCATGAGTCCCTCATCCTTGGCTCAGTAACAGTCATTTTCTTCCTATCTGCCCAGAGCCTATCTACCAAGATGGACGTTTCCCCCTCTTGCTCTACCTCTGGTCCCCTTATCCCATCCCAAGCCCTTAAGTCCTAGAGTCATGAATCATCCTCAGAAAACAGCAATCTCCTGGCACTGCTATCACGGTCCTGTAACTGACGCTTCAGCAGCCCCTGCTGATCCTGTGCCTGACCTCAAGGCCTTGTGTCAGATCTCCTACCCTGCCACCCTTTACTTCTCTACCACAGGCCGACGTGCTTCCCACAGAACCCAGCGTTGTGGAGGAGGTTGTGTCTACCTATCCCCCTCAACTTGCAATGCCCCTAAACCAGAGCCTTGTCAGCTCCTCTAAATCCTACTATTTTCTCACAACCTCTTCTGGGAAGCCTTTCCAGACATCTCTGCTGCGTATCCCACGCTTAAATTCTGAACCAGTTATTGTGTGCCAAGTGCTCACTCATTCTCATCCAATCTCTTCCTCACTCCCTTCTCATGGGCTAGGCTTCCAAGAGAGACACAGCGCAGGACAGGACACAGAGCATGGTCAGTCCATGTTCTTAACACCTGGACACACTCTCAGGGGGTGTGGCAATGAAGCAACAGAGGCCCTCCCCCAGTTAGGCTAAGCCCATAACTCTGTCGACCCTGCTATACCACAGTTCCTCCAGGAAACCCTCAGACACTCTGGGATGTCAGCAGGGAAGGAAATGCAGCCTTCAAAAGCGAGGGAAGTGCAGCCTGGAGAGGAAATGCTGGGAGGCCTGGAGCAAGAACAGGGAGAGGAAGGTGGCAGCAGGGGTTTGGAAAGAAAAAGGAGAAGGAAGAACTGGAAGGGAACTGTAAACTAGAACAAGCACCTTCCTCAAGGGAGGTCAGAACTCAGTCCTATTATTTCTTCCTAGAGAAAGGTACTGGCAGAGAGATGCCTGAGAGGAGAAACAACTTGTTAGGAGGTAGTCAGCCAACCAGAGAAAGGGTTAAAGAAACACAGCCTAAGGCCCCTCTCCAGAGCTTCCCTCTCGGTACCCCACTAACTCCTCTCTGGTTTTGCTAAACCTAAGAAGACCCTCTTTCTGTGGCCCATTCACTAGACACAGTCCTCTCTCAACTCTGGGAACTTTGTCTCACCAAGCAAGCCCAGATCAAATTTAAACTAGCAAGACTTGTGTTAGCCCCAAACAAAATCTATCTGCCAGTCACGTCCCTGCAAGAACCATCTCTCTCTTTCAGAGTCCTGCCCAGCGGAGGCAGAACAGATAGGGCACAGGCTGCAAAACCCTCCAGACTCTCCCACTGCACGGGCACAGCCACTTGGCTGGGCTCAGAGCCCAGGCTCCCCAACAGCTGCGCTTAATTCCCACCCTTATCCTCTGCCCGTACCATTCCCAGGGAATGCCCTCTCTTGCCTCTCCTCCCATCCAAAGCTCACCTTTTCCGGCAAGTCTGTTCACTGGCTCTTGCCTCCTTCTCTCTTTCTGTCCGTGGTAAAGTCTGCCCGGCCCTAGCTTATCTCCCCATCCCGGAGCTGGGGCATTACCGGTTCGAACTGCCCGAGAAGGCAGATCCTCAGTCCAAGTTTCGGGTTCCCCCAACCACCAGACCAGGAGCCCTAAGGCAGGGACACGGATGGATTCCCAAACACCTCACCCCGTCCTCAGGCCTAACTCCTGCCAGCACTGGAATAAGCTACATCCCGCGCCCCAACCCACCACCCCAACGTCCTGAAGAAGCACAGGTTCAAGCCAGTGCACCCATCCCCCGCAGCCCTGAGGCGGTTCACACCCGCCGACCAAAGGTCGGGCCGCCAGGAGAAGGCGAGCGGGGATACGGCCTCGGTCCATCTGCAGACGCCTCTTGGGAGGAAGGACCCAAAGGAGGCCAGTCACCCCGCCTCCAGTTGCCCCCATCCTCTGCCGCGTGAGCCATCCCAGGAGGAGGCCGGTTTCCAGGGAACGCCAGGTGGTGGCTTTGGGGGATGGAGGGCCCAAGGCTCAGGATCCAGAATCCTGCGGTCTGACGTCACCCAAGAGCCGGGTTCCCTCTGCGGGGGAAGCCGGGAATGGCCATGGTGGGGGGTGGGGGGCCTGGGGCACCCGAGGCGCTCTTTCACCGCCCCAAACAAGGAAGGTCACCTCGACTCCCCATCTCTCTAGCAACTCGGCCTGCCCCTGCATCCAAAGGAGATGCAGAGGGAGTACAAACCTGGAGAGGTGACCCCCTCTAGCCCGGAGCCCAGCTTTCCTGCAAAGCCCTTCCGACGCAGGACTCACCCGCTGCTGTAGCTCAGCTGCGGGAAGACCACGGCGCTTCGCTGCACCCGGCTATGCGGCGGGGAGCGGGCCGCAGGCCGCTCGGGGCTGGGGGCGGGGAGCGCGCGCGCGCCTGAGCCGGCTCCTCGCACGCCCGCACCGCCCAGGCCTGCAGCAGCCGCTCTCGCGAGACTTCCGGGCCACCTCTGAGGCACATCCTCCTGCGATCGCGAGAAGGAAGGCCTGGCCAACCCAGCACCTTGCCGGAGCTGTCCGAGGTGCTAAGTTCCGCGGCCGCGGCCTGGCCAAGTGGTCCGCGCGCGCCGCGGGGACAAGAGGATGGTGAGGATGTGGAGGAAGAGACCCAGTGGGATGGGAGCCTGGTACCAGTAGCCAGAGCCTCAGCTTCCAAATCCGTAAACTAGGGAGAATAACCTCCTATGCCGGCCCCAGGGGCCAGAAGGGGGTGAGAAAGCGTTGTGAGCAGGAAAGCAGGTGACTAGTGTTTCCTTCAGATCCACAGGCCCAAACTGACACAGAGGGGTTGGAGGACGGAAGATCAGAAGTGAGAGAAGAAAAGACAGAGATGAGACGAAGAGAGCATGGATCCATGGAAAGGTAGACATAAAAAGACAAGGTAGACCCATCAACATAAAGACAGAAACATGGAGAGACAGAAATATAGAGACAGGGAGAAATTAAGGTTTGGAGAGAAAAAAGACATGGTAGGAGAAGATAGCATGATGAAGTGAGAAGGAGACAAGAAACAGGGACAGACAAGTTGCACAAAGGAGTAGAAAGACAGGCTTGGAAAGAGGAAGAGACAGAAAAAAGAACTAAAGAGACCGTGGTATGCAGAGACAAACACCTAAAGAGAGTATAGACCAGGGTAAATGTTAAAAAAACCATAACTAATGATGGTCGAGAGAGACGCAGTGTCAGAAAGAGGAGAGTGAAAGGCCTTTATTGTGAGTGGTGTTTACATTATAAACCTGTGGGGTCTCTACAGGCAGGCCCACCTTCTGTCCTGCCAGCCAATGGCTCGTGCCCTCCACAGTGCCCTCCACCCACTCTGTCCTGGGCCTGGGAGGGGGCCTCGGGCATGGTAGACACTGCTGGCATTCTTTGCCCAGAATAAAGCCCCATTGTCTGGCTCCAGCCTGCTGGGAGCGGGCCTCACTCTCATAGCTGGGATAGAAGGAGGCAGGAGTGAAGAAAGGCAAACAATAAATAGTAAAGGAGAGGGAAGGGAAAGGAGCTGTGGAGGACTGAGCAGGAAGCATAATCTAGCCACCAGGTCAGACAGAAAGGAAGAGTCATAGGCTACAGGGCAGGACAACAGGGCTCTGCTGGCCCGGTTGGTCCTGTCTCTGGTTCATCCTCATGGCCACTGCTATAATTTAAACTTGAGCTGATTTACAGAAGCATGAGGAAGAGCCAATGAGAAGATGAATAGGAACTTGAGGAAGTTATCAAGCGTGGCTCTGAACAGGAGAGATATAGGGAGTCCATGTAGGCCTCAGGAAAGATATAGGGGTTCCCTTGACCCTTCACAGAGGGTCTGAGATCTGCATTGAAGTGTACAGAGGAGCTGTTTAGAGGGGAGATGAGATCCACATGGAATTTACAGGAGATATCTTGTGGTTCATGTGGGTCCTAGAGGAGAAAAATGCTTGGGGTCCCCTCTGATGGCCACAGATGGCTTTTCTATTCAAGAGGATCAGAAGGCCCTCCTATTTGGCTAACAACTGAGGCAGGAAGTGTCCAGGTCCAAAGTCAGAAGCCCCTCTTTGTCCCAGTGGATTGCACCTTCAGAATTTGGGTGAACAGAAGGGAACGATGCTGTCAGTAATGCCAGACGTTTAAACAAGCTTTTATTCAAGTATTTGCTTATCACCTGTTATACACCTATAACAACACAGTGCACTGGCTAAGAATATGGACCTAGAAGGCAGACTGCCTGACCCCTCCCAGTGTGTAAGCTTGGTCAAGGTACTTATCCTTTCTGAACATTAGTTTTTCCCGGTTGTAAAATAAGAGTGATGAAAATAGGACATGTGTTAGCAGATATAATGCTGGGGGGGCACGGGGAGGGCTGTATAACTCAGGGAAGACAGGTAGTGATTCTATAGCATCTCACTACGCTGATAGACAGTGACTGTAATGGGGTATGTGGGGGGACCTGATGAAGGGGGCAGTTTAACCACCATAATATTGCACATGTAATTGTAGATTAATGATACCAAAATAAACTATTAAAAAAAATAGGACGTGTGTTTTAGGGTTCCTATGATGATAAGATGAATTAACATGTGCAGACACATGTAACACATGGGACAGTACCTCGCACCCAGTGTTTGGTACGTGCTACCTCATGCTGTGTGCTAGGGACTGGGGACATGGCTTTCTCACGGTGAAGGGCAGCAGTGAAAGAGCCTGAGCCAAACCGTCCAATGACACCGTCAAAGCATCTTCTCAGATGTGTTGAATGTCACATCTGCTTACACACATGTCATCACTAATGTATGAGGGACAGGAAGACACGCTCCCCGAAGAGAATGCAAGGCATGGCAAACAGTGGGGATGTTTAATCCCTTTGCAGGAAAGGAGCAAGTACCTGGGAACGACAGTCCAGTCACTCACAGGGCCAGCTCCAGCTTGCTTGTCTTTTCCTGCCCAGCTGCGGCTGAATGAAGCATATCCACCCAAGGGTCTCCAGGAGAATATCTGTGTTACAGGCCAGTAAGCAACCAAACAGAAAAGAGGACTGTCATTTATTGAACCCACAATATGCTTGAGTGAGATGCTGAGTAAGCCTCATGGCTGTTCTATGAAGTATGTGCTATTATCCCCATTTTGTAAATGAGGAAAGTGAGGTTCAGGGAGGTAAAGTGATCTGCCCAAGGACATAGAATGGATACACCTAATAAATGGGAAAATCAGTATCTTTAGGTTGGGTTTCCCGGGAAGCAGATACTGAGATAAGGATGTGACTATAAATGGTCTATTTGGGAGATTATCCCAGGAAGCAATAGTAGAGAAGTGGAGGGAGGTGAAACAAAGAAATTAAAGGAGATCAGTTCAGGATACAATAATAAGCAGGTTGCCACTGTGGGCAATGGTGGGGAGGGTGTCCATCCTACGGGGAGCCCTGGGACACAGTGCAGAGTACAATGCAGTTGTCCCACCAAAGGAATGAGGACACTAAGGGTGGAGGGATGCCCCTGGCACTTGCAGACTTCCTGGTGTGCCTTCTGAGCAGAGAAAGCCCTCAGGCAGAAAATCCCAGGGGCTTGCAATAAGAAGCCATCAGGAATGACTAAGGGATTAGGAGGAAGGCACTATGTAACATCTACTACAACCAAGATCTAAATCCAATTCTGTCTAGCTCTCAAGCCACATCATGCTGCCTCCAAGATAATCCATTAGTTCTGTGTAAGTTTGTCATGTGGAGTCTCCTTTCTTAAGACCCCCCATCCCACTCCTGGTCTTGTAAGATGCCAAGTCCCTGACACTTAGCATGTATGTCTGATTACACAGCACTGAGTTCACAATGACACACACTTTTGCCTACAGAGCCATGGCCATATCAGAGCAGCCTGTCCAGTCCTCTCAGTACTACTCGTGTGGGCAACCTGAAGCCCAGAGAGTTCACCCTAGACCTCCCTATACAGAGCTTCTCCCACCCACACCTCCTCCCCACCACCCCACTTCCTGTGTTTGCGTTCTCTCCCCAGCCGCACTGGAACCTCCCCAAGGCAACCCACAGAATGGGAGAAATTATTTGCAAATCATATATCTGATAAGAGACTTTCAACTAGACTACGTGAGGAATTCTTGCAATTCAATAATAAAAAGATAAATAGCCCATTTTAAAAAATGAGCAAAAGATAGGAATGGGGATCACCTGGGCTGCTTGAGTCTAGGGAACAGAGATGGTTCCTGGCCTCCAGCCTCTTGCCTGAATGTAAAGCCCTGGTCAAGAGCCACCAAGGTGCTGCTTCCCTTCTACCAGCAGTGCCTCCAATAGACCACTTGGGGGCACCAAAGCTGTAGTGACTAACACTTGCAGAGCTAGTCAGTCCACCAGCTGTGTTGCTCTGCGGGCAGCTAGAAGTGCTGGGCTCTGGGTAGCCTGCTGGCCTGCACACAGTTCATCTTCATCACCACTAGCTCTTGCAGCCTAGCCAGCAGCACTGCACAAGCAGTGCCCACTGCTTACTTGAGTGAGAGCAGGAGTGCCCCACCAACTGCTCCCACTTAATGCCCAGAGGAAAGAAATGCCCTTTACAAGTCCCACCTAGGCCTAGGCCTGGCAAGCACTGATCTTGGGCACTGGCTGAGCCCCTGGATGCCAAATCCACAGGACATGTTCCAGGTCTTGCCTGCCTGACGATTTAGATATATTGCAAAGCCAGCCTTGCTTTTACCTCCACCGTCTCCCTTCCCCCTCTACAGCCTGACCTTTCTCCTCGGGCAACCTTGCCCCTCTGAAGTACTCAGCTACCTCTAGGTGCCTGGCACTCCCAGAGCTCTGTCTCTGGTCTGAATTCTCTTCTGCACTCCAGCCCCATCCCAGAAGGGGGTGAAACCCAGATGTTTTCCTTATATTTGTTCCTCCTATGATCTTGCCTCCAAAAATGGCCCTATCATAAGTAACAAGACACGTTGATATCATGTATCTCCTAATATGATTCACTGATTTCTGTGATATTCGTGCCAAAAAATGCATAACCTCAGTCTGCTCATGAGTAACCACCAGACAAACCCACACTGAGGGACATTCTACAAAAATTGACCAGTACTCTTCAGAAATAATTGTGCCAACCCTCAGTCACCAGGCCAGACCCCTGGAATTTAAGTCCTATCAGTTCTGCTTCCCTATATCTTCAGAATCAATTATCCTGTTTGTACCCCGACACCCACTACCCTGTTGTATCGTCTCTGCAGTAGTGTCCCCAAAGGTATCATCCTTCAGTTTTCCCCACCAGACATCCTCTAAGCCATTCTTCTCCAAGCAGCCAGGGAAATTTTAACCATGCCACTCTCCTACTTAGGACCCTCCAGAGGCTCCCCACTGCTCTTGTGGACACATACGCTCTGTCTGGCTAGGCTCATAGCCCTCCTGACCTCCCCCTGGCCACTTACCCAGCCTCATATTTTGCACACCCTCCCCTACAAGCCCTCCAGCCATCCAGAACTGCTTGTCAGTATAAGAATTCAGATTCTCTTTCACCGCTTGCTTTTGCACATGCTCTTCTACCCTCCTTTCCCTGCACCTGACTCCCATCCCTGTTCTTTTGCCCAGAAATTCTTACTCCTCTAGGACTGGGGTCCAGAAGACTCTCAAGTAAAGCTGCTCTTTCCCCATCTTCCAGCTACCACGTAGCCAGGAGGAGCACCCTATGGCCAGCTGGTTTCTCTCCTGCCTGCAGACATGCCATGCCTGTGTCCTTCAACTTCCTACTCTCGGTCCCTCTTGTTTCTGTCAACAACTGAGCACCGTTCCTGCTGTCCCTCTGGCTGGCTGACCCCTACTCATCCTTCGAGTGACCACATGAGTTTCACATCCTCTGGATGCCGCCCTGGACTAGATATCTCTGCTTGGCGCTCAGCGCCTTCCCTCCATGCCTCCCAGTGCTGTGTTGTTATGTAAGTGCCTGATTCCCTGTGAGACTGTGAGTTCAGGGGCAGGGGTGAGGGAGCAGGTGCACATCTGTATTGCTCACCAACATCCCACTGCCAGTCTTGGGGAAAGAAGACCTTAGTGTGACAATCAGCTTTTCAGGGAAAAATGTATTCATAAACATACATGTATATATATTATAAATTTCACTGGTACAAAGGATTTATAACATACAACCTACACATACTAAAATATAGAGTACTCTTTATTATAAATTCCATATAGCCAATTGATTCTCACAAAAAATGCTTTCATTTGTTTTTCCTTATATACACAGCCAGCCTATGGTTGCAATCAACAAATGAGTGCAGATAATTACAAAACGGTAAATCAAGCCATGTATTTGCACTGTTTGCTAATTTCTGTGATGTAAGTACTTCCACCATAGCTGATTTCAAGCTACCAACATAAAGTCATTGAATGCTGAGTTGGGCAAAGATGCACCACAGTACATCATTATATAGTATTTCCACCACACAGATACAAGAAATACAAATCACTTCAAGAGCATGAATAGTAAAAGGTCATAAATTTATTAGAAAATGATGAGTTTTGAATATTTATTGCCTTTGTTTTAAAATAATTTACTTAATTGTAAGTTAGTATAATTAAAATCTTAATACTGGTTATGTTTAACAACCAGAGCACAAAACTGAAAATTTAACCACTGGCTCTCATGAGGCAGTATGAGCTGCTTCTAACATGTTACTGCTTCTAGCACAAGACTAGCTGACCCCCAATATTGTCTCCAGGCCCAATCTTGCTGCCAGTCTAGGAGACTTCTGAGTTCATTGGATGACCCACCCAACACCTTCAGCTTATGATTCCTCCTCAATCCGGTGACCTTTGTCTCTCTCTCAGGCACCCACTTGTTCCCATGGCCTCACGGTAGACATGTCACCATTAGGAAATTTTACCTCAGAATCACACCCTCCCCTCTTGCCTCTGGACTACAGCCTCTTCTTCCAGTCTCTTGGCACCCCACACACGTCCATCCACCGTAAAGGATACCATTCCCCGAGCTCTCCTTATTAGCCAGCTCCTGACCCCCAGAACAGTCCTCCTCTGCCCATTCTTCTCCTGGATCTATGCTCAAACCTTTCACTCTGGGCATGTAGTAATTGCACAATGAAGCAAAGCACATTTACTATTATTATTTCCGTAGAAGCCCTCTTATCTGATGCAATTGAAAATAGAAGTTGGTCAATTAAACAAAAAGACAGGGGTATCATAAAGAATGATAGTTATTTGGACATTTCGTTTTCACTGTAAACATATAAACATGTGTTAACTTGCCAGTCTTTTGATGTAATGCTGAAGCTGTTTCTTTGAGTACGAGTCTGCTGACTGGAATCCCACATCTCTTTTCTTGCTTAAAAATATCCATAACATATTGTCGAGACTTCCAGGCTCTATAAAGTGGATAAGAGCTTCAGGACACTTGCAAGGCAATCTGAGTATAGACTCTAGGGTTTCCATAATAGAGTCCCCCAAATCTTTACACTGGTTTCCCCAAACCAAACTTGGCAGCGTTTTTTTTAATTGTGGTAAAAAAAATGCATAATATAAAATTTATCATCTTAACCACTTTTAAGTGTTACAGCTCCATAGTGGTGAGTATATTCACATTGTTGTGCAATGGATCCCCAGTACTTCCGTACTTTTCCACTTGGCAAACTGAATGTCTATGCCCATTAAACAACTCCTCATTCCCCACTTCAGCTCCTGAAAGCTCCTATTCTACTCTCTGTGCCTGTGAATTTGATTACTTTAGATACCTTATATAAGTGAAACACAGCACTTGTCTTTGGTGAATTTTTTCTTTTTTAGTGACCACCTTTATCACAACTTTCCAAAGCAGTAAAGTTAGTTTTCACAAAAATAATTCTTTTTCTAAACTGAAGGAACAAAACAGCAGCAGAGTCACAGAACCCGAGAATGGACTAACAGTTACCAAAGGGAAAGGGACTGGGGAGGATGGGTGGGAAGGGAGGGATAAGGGGGGAAAGGGGCATTACGATTAGCTCACGTAATGCAGCAGCAGGGGACACGGGAAAGGCAGTATTTATAGAGAAGACAAGTAATGATTCTATAGCATCTTACTACGCTGATGAACAGTGACTGCAGTGGGGTATGTGGGGGGGACTTGATCATAGGGGGTCTAGTATCCATAATGTTCAAGTTATTGTACATTAACGAAACCAAAATAAAAAAATAATAATTCTTTTTCTTTTTGCATTCATATTTCTATGGTTCAATTATACTTCATTAAACTATATTATTATTATTATAATAACAAGTTGAAAAGGTTTGGGAGTGTGTTAGTCCTGTTAGTCCAAGTCCTCAGAGAAGCTGACACCAAGACAGAATTAAGTATACAAGACGTTTATTAGGAGAACTGTCTGTTAGAGAAAATGAGGAGGCGGTCAAGAGAGCCTCGGGGAGCACCAGACTGTGCTGCAAGTCTGTCCCTGAATGAAGAGACAGAAGGAAGCCGGGTGAAAGCATCTTGGTCTGCAGTGAAGTTCTAAGGAAAGCTCAGCAAGACAACTAGGGAGTCTTCCAGCCAAAGCCACCCATCTTCCATCCCTCCTCCAGGAGGGGGCCTGCTTTAGTATCCCACGTGCGCTCACTCATGAGCTGGGAGCAGCCCATGGGAAATTTGTCCTTGGCACAAGTGCAGTGATGGATTTCAGAGCACAGCAGAGGGGTCCCTGGGGGAATTACATTCCCTGCAATCAAAGATGTGAGGAGAAAGAGGAAGACAAAGGCAAAAGGGCATGCCAGTTGAGTCTGCATCCTCATTTACTCAGGAAAATTTTGTTCTAATTTACTCATTTTCCAGAAAGCCCCACCCACCACTTTCCATTTATTTCCCATTGGCCTGAACTGTTACACAATCATTGCTACTTGGCAGTGAGGTGACTGTGTGACACACACTAGCCTCTTAACTGGGCACCATCTCTGCCAATAAAATCAGTGTTGTATTAGTGAGGAGGAAGGGGAGAATGGGTGCTGAGGAGGGTACCAGCAGGGTCTGCCACACTTGGTGAGTACAGACGTGTCAGAGAATGGCCGGCGACCAGTGGAGCGCACTCAGGGCCACGGGCTTCACTCTGTGGGTTACCTGCAGAGCCAATGCCGGAGCTCAGCTCATGGATGACTCAGTGCCAGGGAAGTGGTCATGAGCACATCTACACGGTTATTTTTATTTCACCAGAACCTGAGCTCCACTGAGCAGGAACAGTTCTTGGGTTGTTCACTGTGGTATCCCGGTACCTGCAACACTGCCTGTCTTGTAATAGAGACCCAATAGGTATTTTGAGTGAATGAATGATTGATTAATAATACTGTAGCTTTCTTCCCTGGGTATACTTTAAATAAATATCTTGATGTCCTAGAATGTGGATATCTATCACTTGATGTCCTAGAATGTGGAAACTGAAAAAACCCTTTGTGGAAATTCCTCCCCAGTATTGCCCATTCAATTCATTCTCAACAGGTAACCTCAAATCTTTCAGGGGGAAAAATTAATGAACATGCCCTATATCCTTTCCTCCTCCTTATCTATCTCAGAGGGTGAGATATTGCCATAGACTTAATGCCTGTGTCAACCTAAAATGCATGTGTTGAAATCCTAACCCCTAATAAGACAGTATTAGGAGGTAGGGTCTTCGGGAGGTGACTTTGAGATTCGAGTTCTTATAAAAGAGACCCCACAGAGCTCCCATCCCCTCCCACCATGTGAGAATAAGAGAAGTCAGCCACATGGAAAAGGCTACTCACCCAACCATGCTGGCATCCAGATCTCAGACTTCTAGCCTCCAGGACTGTGAGAAATAAGTTTCTATTGGTTACAAGCCACCCTGTCTGTGGGACTTTGTTCCAGCAGCCCAGACCGAGTTAGGACAGATGTCTCCTCCCTCTCTTCCAGGCTAAGGTCGGTCCCCCACCTGTGCTCTGATCCCAACCCCTTTTCATCCATCAGTTATTCTCTGTCCTCAGTGCCTTCAACTCCCCTTTTTCTTCTATTTATCGTTCAAGCATCCCCAAAAGAAAGAGCAAAACTGTCACCCGCCTGTCCGTCGCCCAACCAAGCTCTGGTTTAACTCCTATCCCTGGGTGATTTAACCACTCCTGCAGCAGTAAGGATCCCCTGTGTCCTCAAGATCCCTTGACCAGCCAAGGGTTCATGGCTGTAAGTGTGAAGAAGCCAACTCTGCGCAATGTGAGCAGAAAAGGTATTTACTGGAAGGGTATCAGGTAAATACAAAACAACTTCCTTGCTGTGACTCAAGACCCATCAAGCATAACTCTGGTCAGTACCTGGCCTCCCATGGATCTCTGCTAGAGGATAGGACTGCCAGGTCCTTTGGCAGTTGGTGTCTGGTTTATTCATCAGTTTCTTGTGAGCTAGGTCGTTGTAAGTCAGCTTCACTCTCAAGAATCCATCATTTTGTAGCCATCTGATATTTATTAAGAAAAAGTTGCTTAATTTTTAATTTTAGAAATGGAAGCTGATTTTCACCAGTGTTATGCTTTTCACTCTTCATTTCAAAGACCAGTCTGCTTTATTCTTTTGTTATATTATGCAACTACTATGAAAATTAAAACATTGTTATGCATATTTCTCCAAACAAATTAGATCTTTTGGGACCAATTAAAGTAATAAACAGTCAGCTTCATACATGACTGTCCCTAGAACATTTTGGGTCATCCCTGAACTGTTGCCCTGGCCTTATTCTTGTAAGAGTGTGTAGGCTACTATGATGCCGGGCCTCTTCGCACACTTCAAGTCTTCCCTGGGTCAGGCCCCTCAGTCTCTTCCCAACCCTCATCTCTTTCTGGAATTGCCGGTGATCAGTTCCAAAATCCCCAGTTCCATAGCATGGAGGACAATTTAGCCTCTACTTTCCACCATCTCAAAACTTTTAGTCTCAGAACCAGTTTATATTCTTAAAAATTATTAATAACCCCAAAGAACGTTTTTAATGTGGGTTATTTACCAATACTTACTGTCTTAAAAGTTAAAACCCAGAAATTTGAAAAATATTTATCTATTAATTCATTTAGAAAAAGAGAATCTACACACATAAACAGAATCAGAAATGAGAAAGGAAATATCATAACGGACCCCACAGAAATAAAAAGAATTATTAGAGAATACTATGAAAATCTATATGCTAACAAGCTGGAAAACTCAGAAGAAATGGACAACTTCTTAGAAAAATACAACCTTCCAAGACTGACCAAGGAAGAAACTGAAAATCTAAACAGACCAATTACCAGCAGCGAAATTGAATTGGCAATCAAAAAACTACCCAAGAACAAAACCCCCGGGCCAGATGGATTCACTGCTGAATTTTATCAGACATATAGAGAAGACATAATACCCATTCTCCTTAAAGTTTTCCAAAAAATAGAAGAGGAGGGAATACTTCCAAACTCATTCTATGAAGCCAGCATCACTCTAATACCAAAACCAGGCAAAGACACCACAAAAAAAGAAAATTACAGACCAATATCCCTGATGAACATAGAGGCAAAAAAACTCAACAAAATATTAGAAACCGAATTCAAAAATACATCAAGAGGATCATACACCATGATCAAGTGGGATTCATCCCAGGGATGCAAGGATGCTACAACATTCAAAAACCCAGCAACATCATCCACCACATCAACAAAAAGAAGAACAAAACCACATGATCATCTCCATAGATGCTGAAAAAGCATTTGACAAAATTAAACATCCATTCATGATAAAAACTCTCAACAAAATGGGTATGGAGGGCAAGTACCTCAACATCATAAAGGCCATATATGACAAACCCACAGCCAACATCATACTTAACAGCGAGAAGCTGAAAGCTTTTCATCTAAGATCGGGAACAAGACAGGGATGCCCACTCTCCCCACTGTTATACAACATAGTTGTGGAGGTCCTAGCCACAGCAATCAGACAAAACAAAGAAATACAAGGCATCCAGATTGGTAAAGAAGAAGTAAAATTGTCACTATTTGCAGATGACATGATACTGTACATAAAAATCCCTAAACACTCCACTCCAAAACTACTAGAACTAATATCTGAATTCAGCAAAGTTGCAGGATGCAAAATTAATACACAGAAATCGGTTGCTTTCCTATACACTAACGATGAGCTAACGGAAAGAGAAGTCAGGAAAACAATTCCATTCACAATTGCATCAAAAAGAATAAAATACCTAGGAATAATCCTAACCAATCAAGTGAAAGACCTATACCCTGGAAACTACAAGACACTCCTAAGAGAAATTAAAGAGGACACTAATAAATGGAAATTCATCCCATGCTCTTGGCTTGGGAGAATTAATATTGTCAAAATGGCTATACTACCTAAAGTAATCTACAAATTCAATGCAATCCCTATCAAAATACCAACAGCATTCTTCAATGAACTGGAACAAATAGTTCTAAAACTCATATGGAACCACAAAAGACCCCGAATAGCCAAAGCAATCCTGAGAAGGAAGAATAAAGCAGGGAGGATCTCGCTTCCCAATTTCAAGCTCTACTACAAAGCCACAGTAATCAAGACAATTTGGTGCTGGCACAAGAACAGACCCACACACCAGTGGAACAGAATAGAGAGTCCAGATATTACCCCAAACATATACGGTCAATTAATATTTGATAAAGGAGCCTTGGATATACAGTGAGGAAATGACGGCCGCTTCAATAGCTGTTGTTGGCAAAACTGGAAAGCTACATGTGAGAGAATGAAACTGGATCATTGTCTAACCCCATATACAAAAGTAAATTCAAAATGGATCAAAGACCTGAATGTAAGTCATGAAACCATAAAACTCTTAGAAGAAAACATAGGCAAAAATCTCTTGGACATAAACATTAGCAACTTCTTCATGAACACATCTCCCTGGGCAAGGGAAACAAAAGCAAAAATGAACAAGTGGAACTGTATCAAGCTGAAAAGCTTCTGTACAGCAAAGGACACCATCAGTAGAACAAGAAGACATTCTACAGTATGGGAGAATATATTCATAAATGACATATCCAATAAGGGGTTGACATCCAAAATATATAAAGAACTCACACACCTCAACAAACAAAAAGCAAATAATCCAATTAAAAAATGGGCAGAGGATCTGAACAGACACTTCTCCAAAGAAGAAATTCAGATGGCCAACAGGCACATGAAAAGATGCTCCACATCACTAATTATCAGAGAAATGCAAATTAAAACCACAATGAGATATCACGTCACACCAGTGAGGATGGCCAACATCCAAAACACAAACAACAACAAATGTTGGCGAGGATGTGGAGAAATGGGAACCCTACTACACTGCTGGTGGGAATGCAAATTAGTTCAACCATTGTGGAAAGCAGTATGGAGGTTCCTCAAAAAACTCAAAATAGAAATACCATTTGACCCAAGAATTCCAATCCTAGGAATTTACCCTAAGAATGCCGCAGCCCAGTTTGAAAAAGACATATGCACCCCTATATTTATCACAGCACTATTTACAATAGCCAAGAAATGGAAGCAACCTAAGTGTCCATCAATAGATGAATGGATAAAGAAGAGGTGGTACATATACACAATGGAATATTATTCAGCCATAAGAAGAAAACAAATCCTTCCATTTGCAACAACATGGATGGAGCTAGAGGGTATTATGCTCAGTGAAATAAGCCAGGTGGAGAGAGACAAGTATCAAATGATTTCACTCATATGTGGTGTATAAGAACAAAGAAAAAACTGAAGGAACAAAACAGCAGCAGACTCACAGAACCCAAGAACGGACTAATAGTTACCAAAGGGAAAGGGACTGGGGAGGATGGGTGGGAAGGGATGGATAAGGGGGGAAAGAGGGCATTACGATTAGCAGACATAATGTAGGGCGGGGCACAGGGAGGGCTGTACAACTCAGAGAAGACAAGTAGTGATTCTATAGCATCTCACTACGCTGATGGACAGTGACTGTAATGGGGTATGTGGTAGCGACTTGATGATTTGTGGAGTCTAGTAACCATAATGTTGCACATGTAATTTTAGAATAATGATACCAAAAAAAAAAAAAGCTTCCTGGGAGACAGTGCTCAGGATTCGCCTGGGCCCTCAACCCCACAGGAGGACGATTGGGCATCGTGTTTCTACTGAGAGGGGTTCAAGTCCCCACCTTGGGGGACATGGTGGGGACCAGAGGCCAGATGTAGAATAGCAATTCATTGGTCCCCTGTGAATGTACAATGTGTCCTGGAGTTGGTGGTCACAGGAGCTGAGTGTTCTCTGATTCATGGCAACCCTGAGTGTTTTCCCGGGACCTCTGCTGTGATAGATGGCTATGGGGGTAAGGCAATTAGAGTGAAGAAAGCACAAATGTCATTGGGGATAGGGCTTTTACCCTCAAAGGAGTATACTGTGTACATTCATCCCATCCCTTAATATATTTTGGGAGTAGATATACTGTAGGGGCTGTGGTTGCAGGTGAGTTCAGACTGAGCATATGTGTGGTTAAGGCAGTTCTGAGGGGACATGCTAAGTGCCCACCTGTAGCTCTGCCTGTACCTCAGCAGGTCACAAATACTAAGCAGTATAAATTGCTTGGAGGGCACAAGGAAACTGGAGAAACTCTACAGGAGTTAGAGAAAGTGGGCATCATAAAGCTCATTCACAGTCCTTTTAATTTCCCAGTGTGGCCAGTGAAAAAGCCAGACGGCTCCTGGCATATGACCATGGATTACAAGGAATTGAATAAAGTCAATTGAATTGCATGCCCTTTGCATGCTGCTGTCCCCTCTATGGTAGCTATTCTGGACACACTCAGTCATGACCTGGCACGTATCATTATGTTGTAGACCTTGCTAATCCTTTCTTCTCTATTGACATAGCACAGGAAAGTTGAGAACAGTTTGCCTTCATGTGGGAAGGCCGGCAGTGGGCATTCACTGTCCTTCCACAGGGATACCTCCACAGACCCACCATCTGTCCTGGACTTGTAGCTCAGGACTTGGCCACATGGAAGAAACCACAAACGGTGTGATTGTATCACTACATTGATGATATTATGCTCCCATCTGATTCTCTTGCAGATTTAGGAAGGGCAGTTCCTAGACTGCTGCAACATCTACAAGAGAAAGGATGGGCTGTGAACAGCACCAAGGTTAAGGGACCTAGTTTGTCTGTAAAATTCTTGGGTGTTGTCTGGTTGGGTAAAATTAAAGATATTCCTGAAACAGTCACAGACAATGTCCAGGTTTTCCCTACCCTTACCACAGTGGCAGGATTACAAGATTTTTTAGGTCTTTTGGGCTACTTGAGAGTGTTTATCCTGCACTTGGTACAAATTCTGAAGCCCTTATACCAGTTGATACAAAAGGGCATCAGGTGGGACTAGCATGAGACATGTGCAACTGCTTTTACTGCTGCCAAGAGAGCAGTCAAGGCTGTATAGGCCTTGAGTGCAGTGGACTCATCAAGGCCCTGTGAGGTAGATGTTCATGTAACCAAAGATGGTTATGGATGGGGTCTTTGGCAGTGGCTTGAATGAACACACCAACCTTCTGGATTCTGGTCCCACTATGGAAAGGAGCAGAAGTCCAGTACAGCTTATTAGAGAAGCAACCGGCTGCTGTGTACCATGCCTTGCTGGCTACAGAGCCCATCACCAGAACAGCTCCGACCAAGGTAATAACCACCTATCCCATTACAGGGTGGGTGCAAGACTGGACCTAAAGGCCATGGAGTGGTGTGGCACAAATGCTTACTCAGGCCAAATGGGGTACATATTTACAGCAGCACAGCACCCTCTCTGCTAGCCCTCAAGAAGTGAAGAACTCCAACACTTATTGGGGCCAGTGACCTATACCAGTGGAAAGCAGGAAGAACTTGCTTTTGAGCCATTGGTAGCCAAGAGTCCTTATCAGGAGGGAAAAGCCCCTGTACCTGAAGATGCTTGGTATACAGATGGCTCCAGTCATGGGCAGCCTCTGAAGTGGAGGGCTGTGATTTTCCATCCTAAGACTGAGACAATATGGATGGAGGATGGAGAGAGGAAGAGCCACCAATGGGCTGAGTTGTGGGCCGTATGGCTCGTGATCACCCAGGAGCCTTCCCCTATAGTTGTCTGCACTGACAACTGGGCCATCTATTGGCGCTTGACCGTGTGGCTACCAACATGGTACCATGCCAACTGGATGGTTGGTCACCAGCCCCTTTGGGGGCAAGAGCTGTGGCAAGACCTATGGGCCTCCGGTCAGACTAAGACTGTTACCATATATCATGTGACTGGCCATGTGCCTTTGGCATCCCCAGGGAATGATGAAGCAGACACATTGGCCCACGTGTGCTCCTAGAAGGAAAGCCTGCCTCTGATGTGGCCCAATAGTTACATTAGCATTTGTTGCACGCACAGCAAAAGGCAAAGTGGGCTGTAGCCCAGCAGTGGGGCTTGCCATTGACCTTTGAGGAAATCAGCCAAGCCCAGAAGGAGTGCCTTGTGTGCTCTAAGAGGGATTTACACTGAGACCCACAGCAATATGGGACAGCAATAAAGGGACCAATACCCCTTGTCAGGCAGATAGACTATATTGGGCCTCTGCCCATATCAGAAGGATATCGGTATGCCATGACTTGTGTGGACACAGTTACTGGACTATTGGTTGCTTTTCCTGCACGTCGTACAGATCAGCAAACCACCAAGAGGGGCCTAGAGCATCTCTTTGCAGCCTATGGCCGGCCGCAGGTGATTGAGAGCAATCGAGACACCCACTTTATTGGACATGCATTACAAGGATGGGTACAGCAATTAGGAATAAAGTGGAAGTTTCATGTACTATATAACCCTACTGGAGCAAGCGTGATAGAGAAGTACAACGGTTTATTGAAATCTGGCCTGAAGTGGGACATCAATAGTCTATGGGGCTGATCAGTTCACTTATAGACAGTGCTAAGGTGTTTGAGTGAGAATGCCAAAAAGGAGCCTTGAGCCCTATGGATATGCTCACACACCTTGCTGCCTCTCCTATACAACTGTATGTGCAAACCAAAGAAGAGTTATTGAGGTCAGGATATGGCCAGCAGAGCAACATCCTGCTGCCAGCCCCTACTGCATTAAACCCTGGAGACACTGTTGAATAGACATGGCCTTGGACATTTCAACACATAGACCAGCAATGGCTGGCCTATCTGGCACCTTGGGGAAAAGGCTTAGAAGCTGGCCTCATGTGTATTCCTGGAGTAACAGCAGAACAGCTCCCAAAGATCACAGTAGTGTACCCCAAACATCTGGGAGCTAAGAAGATCTTATGGGGAAGTTTTGTTTTATCTTTATGGCCAGTGCATGTACCTCCTGTAGCCCTATATATTGACCCATCTGTAACTCCCACAGGGAGGGGGTTGAAAGTCTGGTATACTAGACCAGGATGAGATCCCATTCCTGCCATGTTCTATCACAGGACCACTCTCTTGCATGTATCCTACCTGATGGACAAGATTTGCCTATGCTGGTGTCATTAAAACATGTGTCTTATTGCCCTTAAGATTATTTTCTTGTACAGTCCTTGTGGCCTGGATGCACCCCCTGGCTGCAGCTGCCACGTGATGACTGCTCTGAACCCTCTACCTCTTCAGCTACTGCCTGCCTGTGGAATGGGCAACTATGGACTTAATCTGCATAGAACTCTGAACCTAGCTTAATCCTCCAGTTTGAGATTTATCATGATTTTATTGCTGTTGCTATTGTACGTCATTAGTCTGGTTACAATGCTCCAGTTTTCTCGCCCAGGGACCATTGAGAAAGAGGGGGAATGACTAGATTGTAAGGAGATTTCTGAAGGGGTGGCCTGTGAGTAAAACTGCAGTATTTCCAGAATCTCATGCCTGGATTTAGTGCATCTCCATATCAACAGGTGTTTCTAAGGGGTAGCAAGAAGTAGTTCATCTCATCTCCATATCAATAGGCAATTACCTGGGCAATGGAAGTCTTATCTGAACCTGAGATGTTGGAAGGAGGATTTCACTTGCTTCTGCCAGCGGCAGGAGAGAAAGATGCCGGATGGCTTCTTTGTAAGCAATAAATGAGTTTTAAACTTTATCTCTCCCTTTGACTGATCTCAGTTTCAGCTAGGTGTTTTGCCCCGGGATTTCCTCTCCCCTGAGTTACAGCACTGTTTCCTGCTTGTTCTCTCTCTCTCTTTGATCACTTGCTGTGGGAAAAGCCAATTGTTATGTCCTGGGTAGATCTATGGAGAGATAGATTCACATGACAAGGAACTGAGGCCTCTGGTTAACAAACATGTTGAGTAAGCTTGGCAGAATATCCTCGAGACCCAGCCAACCTCATGGCTGTAACCTCTTGAGAGGCCCTGAGCTAGAACCATCCCTTGGATTTCTAATCCTCAGAAACTGTGTAAAAGAATGAACATTTTTGTTCCAAGTTGCTGAGTTTAGGGATAATTTTTTATATAGCAATAGATAACCAACATCTTCCCCCCTATAGGAACCCCCTCTCCCCCCAAAACTAACTCAAATCATTAATGGGTAATTCAAATCGTTTTTCTTTTTCTCTTATACTCAGGTGAGGTAGTAAAGTGAGTCAGAGCACCTGTGTTCAAATAGCTGTGGTACATTAGGCACGTTACTTAGCCTCTCTGTGCCTGAGTTTCCACAACGATAGAAAGGAAGCTTGTGAAGATTAAATCAGAGAATAAATAAATCTCTAAGAGTACCTAGCCCAATGCTGGGCACTTGGTAGGTGCTCCTTCTGGCCCCCTTTAACTTTCCAGTTCCTGACTCTCTTGCATGTTCCAAAACACCTGCCCGGAGAGGCCACGACCAGGAGCTCCCTATCCTCTTCCCGCCTTGCACTAGGGATTTTCTTCCAGGTTTGCGGTGAGTCCACAAGAGGTGGGATGTACTGCTGGAAAGGTGCCTTTGCAGGGCAGGGGCTGGTGCTGCACTGGCTAGGCCTGGGCTTCAGCCTAGCCACCCCACCACCCCTCTGAGGGCAAAAGGACACTAGTCCTCACCATATTAGGAAAACTGACTGCCAAGGCTTTGCCCATTTCCTTTCCTTTTCACCAGCTTTCTTTCCCCTTCATCTCCCTTAAAAATTTTTTTTAATTTATAACAAATAATATATGAAAAATAATATTAGCCAGCACTTCATGATAATTTACTAGCCAACGTTCTTAGACTATATATGTGTGCCCCTACGGGGAAGTTGGGGTTCCTATGGCCAGGATCCTCACTGAACTTAAACCACCTGATGATGTAACTGGCCTGTTGCTAGGCTACCACTTCCACACCTTTAGGCAATAAGCTATTATTGTGCTACATAGAGAGCTGGGCCCAGTGCTCTGGGCTGAGGCAGAGACGCTAGTGCTCGACCTACCGCAGGGAGAACAAGCCGGGTAATAACCCTTTCACCCCAAAGAACGTTTGCTGTCATTTTCTTTGGTCACATTGAATCCCTAGCGAACTTCCCGGGGGCTGAAACCCATTGGCAAGACACTCTCACAACCACTTTATGTGGCAGGTTCCTACGTTAGTCCCATTTTACCGCTGTGAAAATCAAGGCACAGGGTTAAGTAAATTGCTCAAGGTCACACAGGGGCAAAAAGAAGCTAATGAAGCTCAGGCTTCAAGGACAGTTCTTCACTTAACGCGGGCTCTTCCAAGACTCATTGCTTAATTTTGTATTCATATTCAGCAGGCCTTCTCTTCAAGAGGGCCACCAAAACTGGATGCGGCCTCAGAGATAACAGATGCAGTGTACTGTTTTATTGCAGATGTTTTTAGAGTATATTTACATCTGTAAATACACAATTAAATAGGACCCCTCCCTTTTTAAAAGGGCTTGTGTTTCCACTGCTGTGTAGCTGGCGCCCGGCTCTTCTGACAGTCTTGACTGTGTTACTACGTTTCTATCCCTTGCGGCGTGTGCGCCACAGACGCTCAGATTCATTTACCCAGCTTCCCAGAGCTGAGCCCTCCACTTCACTCCCCTTCCAACCGCACCCGCCCCTCTTCCCCCACCCCGATTCCTCCCCGCCTCCCGGCATTTTCTTCCTTCGCTCTGTTCCTCATCCCTCTTTTCTCTCACACCCCGACCCCGTCCCTCCATCCTCGCTCCCTCTGCGTCCCCTCTCCCTGACGTGCCCCAGGACCACACCTCCCACCCCGTTTTATCACCGGCCAGGCCGCTCTTCTGCCCCCCGCTCCCTCCCTGCCAACTTCGCCACCCTCACAGCTCCACCCAACCTCCTCCAGTCCTTCCACCTTCCCCCCCACCGCCGAGCCCTGCCAGGTCGCGGCCCCGCAGCAGCGCGCAGCCCGCCTTGCACCATGCGCGCTGACACAGTAATGAGCGGCTTGGGCCGTAATGAGCGACCTGGCGGCTAATCACCATGTACATTTACATTTTAAGTGCTGCAGAGGGAGCGGGGGGGAAAAGGAGGGGACTGACGCGAAGGGTGCGCTCTTCCGTCACTGCCGCGAGCGAAGTAGATCGGAGTCTTCTACAGCTGCCGACAGTGCAGTGAGGTTGGGGGGGCCAGCGCCTTCGAGGGCCAACCCGGGAGGTCGCAGAACAGCCCCATCTTCGCCCTTTGCAAATGCGGAGTTCGCAGGCCCCTTGGCTCCACACTGCAGGCCCCTGCCCACATCCCTTCCACGTGAACGTTCAGCCTTGGCTTGCACACCCCTGCGGATGGAGAGCTCGCCTTTTCTAATCAGCCCGTTCGAACTGAGATTCCAGCCGTTGCGGGACATTTTCTCAGGCCTGGTCGAAACTGCTGCCCGTTAAGTCCCACAGCTGCCCGGGTCTGAGGTTTCCCAGGCCCCGCCATACGCTGCAGTTTCTGTGTCTCAAAGCTGCTGTGATTCCCACTGTTCCCCCTGGGCCCTGCGGGCGCTGGGCGGGGCGGAAGTCCAGGTTTGGAGCAGAACTTTATCCGGAGGGCCCCTGATCCCAGCGTGCGAGCGGGAGTTCAGGGAGTGGGTCAGTCACTCATACACTGTGACGCACAGGTCCACCTGCTCTAGCCCCGCCTGAGGGGAGGGAATGCGGTCAGCAGAACAGGGCCCGACGGCTAGGAGATGCAAGATGCCGAAGGGGCGAAAACAGCTGTGAAGTGGGAGGGGGGACGGCAGCCGCCCCAGGCCCTGTCGTTGCCCCAGGCATTTCCGGCGTTTCCCGGCTCCCGCTCGCCTCCCCACCCGGCCAGGCCGTAGTAAAGCCCCCGGATCAGGTTTGCCCCACGGTCTCTTTCTGACTGCGTGGGCGTGAAGGGGTGGAAGGATAAAGGACGAGGCCCAAGAGCAGTTCCAGGGAAGGTCCAGCTCCTCCTTCTCAAACTCCCTCACTCCCATCGGCGGTCCTTCGACCCCGCCTACCTCTTCGTTGTTCATCTCTTGTGGCGGGAGATCAGGGCTACTCTTGGTCCAGTGGAGTTCCCGGAAAGAGGCACCCAGTCGACTCATAACGACCCCGAGGCTTCAACTTCTATCTTCTTCCCTTCTCCTCTCAAATCCTGCCTTCGTCTAGTCTCCTTTTTGAAAAAGAACCTCACTGGGTCTCAGGGGGCCAAGGCTAACTGACAACGAATTCCACCTGGGAAGAAGCGGGGGCTCCACGTTAGCAGGGAACCCTGCCCGGCTTACCGTAAAGCATGCTGCTCGAGCAGTGGACGTTCCGGCATGGGTGGAGGGAGTTTAAACGCCTCTTGAGAAGGCGTCTCCTTATTCGCGTTCACCTCAGGGAATAGCCTGGCCCAAAGCCTCGCTCCCCACACCCCAGAGGTATATGGCGGCCTGGGAGCCTCCAGCTTCCGCGGTGCAGCGAGGCTGAGACCTCGGTCTCGGGCTGCCCAGAGAGAACCGCACCGCGGACATAGTAGTGCAGCCGGAGCCAGCGCCTCCCGCATTCCGATGCCCGTGCACAGGCTGTCCTTGAAGCTAGGATACCGGCTCCGCAGCAGAAAGGACGGATGTGGGGGTGTCCCCAGGTGGGGGGGAGGTCCCTTGAGGAGTCGGGGAAAGAGGCCCCAGCATGTCGTTTGGAAATCTCTCCTTGGGAGGGGACAAGCGGTGGTCTTCAGCTGGAACCCGGAAGGACTCGGGGACCCAGCTTGAAGCGGCGTTTGCACCGCAAACGCAGTTTTTATTTAGGTTGCCCGTTTATGAGGGTTGGCTCAGTGAGAGCTAATGGCGATTATATTATAGGGGAACTTCTGACAAGCCACCCCCCGACACTACTATTGCGCCCCACGCGGCGCGCCACTCCCACGCGCGGGTAGGTAAGGACCTTGACTGGCTCCGAGGGCCGGGCCGGGCTGGGTTGGGGGCGGGGCTAGGCAGTAGGGGGCGGGGCCCTACAGGCTCCAAGGCGGAGCCTCCGCTAAAGGCGCGGAGCACCGAGCACCGAGAGCACCGAGTAGAGCTGCGCCCAGTGGAGGGAAGTGGGAGACGAGGATTGAGCCGTCCCAGCGCGCCAGCCAGCGTACGCGCCGCTCCCGCACCGTTACCCCTGCTGGCCCAGCCCGGCACGACCGGCAGCAATGCAGCCTCAGGGCTGAAGCGGCCCCAGGGCAAAGCCCGAGTCCCCGCACCCCGGGCAACGACGGCGCATGGAGAACTTCCGTAAGGTGCGCTCCGAGGAGGCTCCGGTGGGGGGGCGGGGCCGAGGAGGGCGGCCCAGGCTCCGGCCTCTTTGGCGACCTGGCGCCGGGCGCCGTGCACATGCGGGTGAAGGAGGGCAGCAAGATCCGGAACCTGCTGGCTTTCGCCAGCGCCCGTATGGCGCAGCCAGCCACGCGCGCCATCGTCTTCAGCGGCTGCGGTCGGGCCACCACCAAGACCGTCACGTGCGCCGAGATCCTCAAGCGCCGCCTGGCTGGCCTGCATCAGGTCACGCGGCTGCGCTACCGGAGCGTGCGCGAGGTGTGGCAGAGCCTCCCGCCCGCGCCCACACCGGGTCAGAAGCCTGGTGAGCCAGTCGCCAGCCTCAGCGTACTTAAGAACGTGCCCAGCCTCGCCATCCTACTTTCCAAGGATGCTCTGGATCCGCGCCAACTTGGTTACCAACCCCCGAACCCTCATCCTGGTCCTTCGTCCCAGCCAACCGCACCAGCGTGCAAGAGGAGCCTTGGGGAACCTGCAGCCGGAGAAGGCTCCACGAAGCGGGCACACACTGAGCCAGGTGCTGCCGAAGAGAACCGGACGGCCTGAGAACTCCCGGCTCTGCGTCACCTAGACTGGCTGGGTCTTACCCCCAGGGCCTCGACCTTTTGATGCACGTCCAGCCTGTCATGCCCTGGGACCTTGGAATTCACAACATGGACACAGACTCTCTCTGACTGGCAGCACGGACCCCAAGGCAACGAGAGGGAGGGACCCCAGAGGAGTTCGTGGGATGATTACTCCTCCACCTGTGTTGCCTGAAGACACAGAACTCCGCCTTCAGCTTTTCTGAGCCACACTGGGACCTCCCTGGGGGAAGGAATGGTGGGCAGTGGGACTGTTGAGTCTTGCTCAGGACAACCCATGGGTTAGGCACCCAGCACTCACGAGGGGATCCCAGAGTGTGGAAGCCCAGAAGAGCTCTTGGAAGCATCCCCGTCGCTGGCAACAGAGGGCAAGGAGTGAGAAATCAACTGCTTGGGAGGGCAACTGCTTACGTGTGGTGTGGAGGAGGCCTGTTCTGTCCCTCACTCCAGGATACAGTTTCCTTCTAGTTTTCCTTCCCTGCTTTTAAGGAGCATCCTGAGGTGTGGATGCACTGATGTTTCCATGGGTTTTAGCTCTTTTAACAACATCCCCCCTTCCCCATACTTGCCCAGAGGGAAAGACTCTCAATAGAACTCTCCATGCCTCCTCCCCTGAGCACCACAGCTGGAGTGTTGCTTCCAATCAAACTTGAAAATGGCTCTATCCCCAGGTTTTTCCTAACCACTTACCTGTGCAGATACTGCTTTGGCCTGCCCCTTTGTGTCTCAGTACCTTCCAGCCTGGAGTCAGCCTTTGGAGTCTTCAGGGTCAGGCACAGAGACTGAACAGCTTCAAAATGGTGCAAAGGGCACTCTGCCCAGTCTCTGGCTTCTCCCTGTACCCAGCCCTCCTTGACTGGCTCCAACCTCAGGGGCTTGTTGCTTAAAGGAGGCTTTTGTCCCTGGTGTATTACCGCTAAGAGAAAGGGAGCCGCACATTGCTCTTTGGGGAGAAGGAAGGCACGCATCGATGAACTCTCCTCAGGATCACTGACAAGGGTGGCAAGCCCCACTGGGGTCTCAAAACTCCCTGCCAACAGACAGCCTTGTCCAGAAGGCTGGCACAAAGCCCCCATCCCCATGGATAGGATCTCCCCTTCACTGCTATCTCTGAGAAAGGACAGCACCCTCTGGGGAGAGGAGAGACTGAGCACAAATCCACTGCTGGAAATTACTATTCAGCAGAGAATCTGGGACTTGGACTGTGAATCACTGCAGGCTCCTGATAAGCTGCGGCCTCCAGCCCTGCACAGCTATCTACTGAGAGATAAGGGCCTTTCTGCCCAGCTCCAAGTCAGCTGCTGGTGGGTGGGGGTGGGAGGCAGATGGGAGGTGCTGTGGGCTGGAAGAACTCTATCCGGCAAGGGAATGGACACATTGCCCCAGGATCTCAAGCAAAGCCCACCCTATGCAACTCAATAGCCACCCTTGGAAAGGAAGAGATAGGGAAGAATGTAAGTCACTTTGCTGGCAGAACCCTGAAATAAATCCTGTTGGTGACAAGAGGTAGGTTTCTGCAGCTCACAAGAGGGGCTCTTCTGAGTATCATTTCCACCACCCCAACATCTCTGCTTGAGCTTTGGGTCACTGAGCTCTGTCATTGAGACTGGCACTCATTGCCTTTCCTAATTTCTTGTTCTACATGAGTCCCTGGGGAGGGCCATGTGGTTTGGGTGTGCTTGTCTGACCCTCTCAGGAATGGCCCTAGACTCATGAAAAGAATGTAAACTATCCTGACAACTGAGGTGCCCTGGGCTGGTACTGGGCTTCTGCATCTAAAGTAAATGATAAAACTTGGTAAACGTTAAAAATGTCCCACATAGTGGCAGCTTAAGGAAAACTGGTTTTGGTTCTGGAAAAGGGCCAACTTTCCCAGACCATCAGTCTAGGATTGCCAGGTCACCAGGACTGTGCAAGCACCTTGTCAGTGAGGGGAGGCTACAGAGCCTTTCTCTTCTGATGGCTTGAGTCCATTAAGTCCCCTTCCAGCCTAGAAACTCATCCTGTGCATGGGGAGGAGAGGGGGCATGTGTTTTCCCCATCTTCAGAGCATGAACCTGCCCCCTGGTAGGCTGGATTTCTACCTCCCATGCCAGAAAGCCGGTTATGAAACTGGCTTTCTTTTCTGCACCCCCACTCCACTCTAGCAGGTTCAGTTCCCAGGCTTTTGGTAGATGCTCGTGGAAGACTCTAAAGGAAGGTGTCAGATATCCCTGTACACCCCCTTCCCCAAAGTTGGGTTGGGGGCCTGAAAGTGCTGGAATAAGCATGGAGTGGCTAGGGGGGCATCTCAGGGAAGACCCACTTTGGGAGCTAACCAGTGGCAGAATGGGAGGGAGTAGGAAACCACCATCTGAGATCCCGTCTTTTCAATAGTGGCTTCAGCAGAGCATCCCGGGCCCTGTCTTGGGTTGGCCCTAAAGGCTCACATACAACAACCTGTCAGGTCACAATCAAAATCCATTCAATGTATATAATCCAAGGCCAGAGCTATGGCCAGGTGGGCGGTGATCCTCCAGTGGGGTCTTGAGGGCCAGGTCCCAATCTAGGACTGGGGTGGGGCTGGGGGGAAGAATCATAGTATAGTCAGACATTGTTCTTGCCTCCAAGATGTCCCAGTGTAGTGGGAAGAAGGAAAAGAAAGTTACAGCACAATGCAATGGTAGTGAGAAAAGGCAGGTGCTCTGAGAAGGGGCACTTAATTCACCCAGAGGTGTTGCTGGAGCTGGTTTCCCCAGGACCAGAAGGAGTTAACCAGCTGAACAGGACTGGACAGGGAATTCCAGGCAGAGCACAGAGAGGTGATGCTGTCTGCTGTTGAGGGAGCCGTAAGTATCTGAAGGATATGGTGAGAGGCAGGTGGGACCGGAGTACCAGACCGGAATCATGTCACAGCGAGCCTCCCTGAAGGAAGTGTGGGGGCCGCTGGAAGCTGGGGAGTGCTCTGGTTTTATTGGTGTTTAAGAAAGATCCCTCTCTGACACCTGTATAGGTGGGAGGTGGGTTGGAAAGGGCCTAACTGGATCCCACAGTCTTCAGGGAGGTTAGAGATGAAGCAGTGACAGTGGGGGTACCCAGGCTATGTAGAATTTCACTGCTCTGTCAGGCAGGACAAGAGGCATTAACCCTAGCCTACGCACGCACGCAGACACACACCATCCTCCCCCCTCCCCCAAACCCCTCCCTCCATCTCCCAGCCCCTAGTTTTGGGTCGTTGCTATGCCCACTCTGGCCACTAGGGACGCTCTAGTCCCCCTCTTTCACTGAGATGTGGAAAAACCTTCAGGTTTCCCAGCGACAGGGGTAATGGAAGAAAGGAAAAGAGGGAAGGAGAGATGGCAGAGGGAGGGAAGGAGGAAGGAAGGAAGTTCTGAAGTATAGCCACAAGAGTCTCCTTGGTGGCAGCAGGTTTTTTTTCTTTGCAAAGCACAAATCTTGGTTTGTAATTGTCCCCTCATTAGTGTAATACTCTGGTTGTTGGTCACTCCAATAACCCAGAAGCCACGATAGAGTGGATCCTGCCTGCCTTGCGCCCTGCCCAGCTACTGGCACACAGGAAGCCCACAGAGAACTGCTGACTGGGTGAACAAAGAGTGGTGAGCCTGGTTTCTGACCTGTTCTGACGCCACATCAAAGTTAACTGTCCAGCCCCACGGACAGTGGCCAAAGTTTCCACTATCCCCACCACAGCTGCTTTTCCTTTCTGGACCCTTTGTTTGAAGAAGCTAAGGGTCACCACAGTGATTGGGTTTGTATATCCAGCTTGAGGATTCTGGTGTTGTTCGTGATATCTACTGACTATCATAGATATTGTGAGTTGAGTTGTGTCCCCCCACCTCCAAAAAGATGTATCAAAGCCCTAAGTCCTGGTACCTGTGAGTGTGATCTTATTTGGAAATGAGGTCTTTGCAGGTGCAATTAATACATAAGATGAGGCCACAGTGAAGTAGGAGGGATCCTTAACCCAATGTGACTGGTGTCCTTTAAAGAAGAGAAGACGCAGACACACAGGGAAGAACAACGTGAAGATGGAGGCAGAGGTTGGAGTTATGCAGCTGCAAGCCAAAGGATGCCTAGGATTGCTGGCAAATAACAGAAGCTGAGAAAAATATATGGAACAGATTCTTCCCTAGAGCCTTCAGAGAGAGCATGATCCTGCCAACATCTTGACTTTGGACTTCTATCTTCCAAAACTATGAGAGAATAAATTTCTGTTGTTTTAAGTCATCCAGCCTGTGGTACTTTGTTACTGTAGCCTTAGGAAATGAATATTATAGGTATTCTCACCTTCAGTGCAAATAGGAAAAAGGAATGTGGGGTGTTTGCCAAAGTCCTTGTTATCAGAATTTCCAGTCCTGCATGGAGGGAGTCTCTCTACTCGCAGGCTTGTGCTAGCAAATGTAATGCCTGGTGTCATAATGAGACGATCACAGGCTTTGGAAGAAGTCAGGTTGATTGTGATTTTGTTCAAGTTAATTCTTCTCTGAACCTTGGCTTTCTCAGCAGCAAAATGGGCCAGACTGCTATGGGGTAAGGGATATAATAATACCAGGCTTCACAACCTTGGTTAACCATCAGAATCACCTAAGGCACCTGTTAAAAATACAGATTGCCTGGGCTGAACTCCAAACAACAGGATCAAAATCTAGGAAGGGCCTGGAAATAGTCATTTTAATGAATGATGTGATTTTAATAATTAATTGAGATTGACTATTCCCTGAGATAATATATATCTATAAAGGGCAGCACTTAACACTGGTAAGAGACACACAAACTTAAGTCTCCTTTTTCCTTTCACATTCAGTCAAGGTTTGAACACTTCTAGAGAGAAACTGAGCTGTTGTGAGCTGCCCCCCAGAGGTGGTACTGGGAAAGAGAGGCGCTTGGTTCAGGGAACTGGGAGGCAGGAGAAACCTTTAGTAGAACAGCTAATGGACTCAGAACCAAAATCCCCTGTCCTGGGCCCTGTTTCCTGAAAGAAAACGAGGTGTGAGTCCCAGCTCAGACAGAGTCCAAGCTCTGAGGAAGAGTCAGCTTTCTTTGTTAAAAACAAGTCACAAGGATGTGGAAAAATTGGAACTTGCATATATTGCTGGTGGGAACGTAACATGGGACATATAGGTTGCTTTGGAACAGTTTGGCAGTTCCTCAAAAAGTTAAACGTAAGAATTACCATATGACCATATTACCATATACCATACCATATACTACTACATAAATACCCCAAAGAGCTGAAAACATGTCTACACAAAAACATGTACACAAATGTTCATAACAGCCTTGTTCATAATGACCAAAAAGAGAAAACCACTCAAATGTCCATGAACCGATGAATGGGTAAGAAAATGTGGCATCTCCACACAGCAGAGTATAAATAAGGTGCCGATCCATGTTACAACATGGAGAAAGCCTGAAGACATGCTGAGTGAAAGATACCAGACACAAAAGAACAAAATGCCCATCATAGGCAAATCCATAGAGACAGAAAGTAGAATAGCGGTTGCCTAGTGCTGGTGGGGTTGGTGGGTACCATCGGGTGTGTGGTTTCTTTTGAGGGTGATGAAAATGTTCTGGAATTAGATGATGACCATGATTAGACAACATAGTGAATGTAAGTGAATATACTAAAAACCACTCAACTGTACACTTGATCGGGGTGACTTTTATGTGAGTTACATTTCAATAAAAATATCTTTAATGACTTTTTTGTTATAAGAGTAATATTTTAGGAAATTACATAGTAAACATAAATTAAGAAGTACCATTAGAGCCCTGCTACCATATTGGATGGTGGCCCAGGATCACCTTTGAAGGCTGCCTCCTTCTGCCACCCCTTCTCCCTGACCATATGCTGTGTTTGGTCACCCCTCCACCATGCCTTGTCCCTCGTCTCACAAACTTTCCTGCCCTGAGAAAAGAACTGTAATTTTACAAAAGGAAAATACTTTTTCTAGAGACTAACAGTTACCATTTATTAAGCCCTTACTGTGTGCCAGCCAGGACATAGTGTTATACATGAATTATCTTCTGTAATCTTCCTAAAAACTTACTAGGTAGGTTCCATTATTATTTCAACCTTGTAGATGAGGAAACCGTGGTTCAAGAAACTGGAGTAACATGCATAAGGGCATATGGCAGAGCTTTAATTCAACAGCAGCAAGAATGTCATTGTCCCAGGTGCCTTCTCTTGTTCATCCCCATTTTCAAAGCAGTCTAGTCATGAGATCCCCCTCACTGGAGGTGCTTGAGTAGGGACCTGAGAAATGGAGCAATGTAGGGTCACTTCCAGCCCTGAAATGGCCTGACACTGAAGATTGTATTTCATATCTAAATACATATGAGGTGATTTTGAACTATTGGAATATATTGGTCCATGATGTGATATTCTTGCTTGCTTCATACATATATTTTGCTTTCATTTTTTGATGCACATCAAGTGAGGCCTGAGAAGAAAACTTCTAGTATTTCTTTTGCTATTATTAATATACAATTACATGAGCAACATTATGATTACTAGACTCCCCCTATTATCAAGTCCCCACCACATACCCCATGGCAGTCACTGTCAATCAGCATAGTAGGATGTTATAGAATCACTACTTGTCTTCTCTGTGTTATACTGCCTTCCCCGTATCCCCCCACCCTAACCCCACCCCCACTACATTTTGTGTGCTCATTGTAATAGCCCCTTTTCCCCCTTGTCCCTCCCTTCCCACCCATCTTCCCCTGTCCCTTTCCCTTTGGTGACTGTTAGTCCATTCTTGGGTTCTGTGAATCTACTGCTGTTTTGTTCCTTCAGTTTTTTCTTTGTTCTTATACTCCACAGATGAGTGAAATCACTTGATACTTGTCTTTCTCTGCCTGGCTTATTTCACTGAGCATAATACCCTCTAGCTCCATCCATGTTGTTGCAAATGGTAGGATTTGTTTTCTCCTTATGGCTGAATAATATTCCATTGTGTATATGTACCACATCTTCTTTATCCATTCATCTACTGATGGACACTTAGGTTGCTTCTATTTCTTGGCTATTGGAAATAGTGCTGCGATAAACATAGGGGTGCATATGTCTTTTTCAAACTGGACTGCTGCATTTTTAGGATAAATTCCGAGGAGTGGGATTCCTGGGTCAAATGGTATTTCTATTTTGAGTTTTTTGAGGAACCTCCATACTGCTTTCCACAATGGTTGTACTAATATACTTTCCCACCAGCAGTGTAGGGAGGTTCCCCTTTCTCCATATCCTTGCCAACATTTGTTGTTGTCTTTTGGATGTCGGCCATCCTAACTGGTGTGAGGTGATATCTCATTGTGGTTTTAATTTGCATTTCTCTGATGATTAGGGATGTGGAGCATCTTTTCATGTGCCTGTTGGCCATCTGAATTTCTTCTTTAGAGAAGTGTCTGTTCACCTCCTCTGCCCATTTTTTAATTGGCTTATTTGCTTTTTGTTTGTTGAGGTGCATGAGCTCTTTATATATTTTGGATGTCAACCCCTTATCGGATATGTCATTAACGAATATATTCTCCCATACAGTAGGATGTCATTCTGTTCTACTGATGGTATACTTTGCTGTATAGAAGGTTTTTAGTTTGATAAAGTCCCATTTGTTCTTTTTTGCTTTTGTTTCCCTTGCCCGGGGGGATATGTTCATCAAGAAGTTGCTCATGTTTATGTCCAAGAGATTTTGCCCTATATTTTTTTCTAAGAGTTATATGGTTTCATGACATACATTCAGGTCTTTGATCCACTTTGAGTTTACTTTTGTGTATGGGGTTACACAGTAATCCAGTTTCATTCTCTTACATGTAGCTGTCCAGTTTTGCCAAGACAAGCTGTTGAAGAGGCTGTCGTTTCCCCATTGTGTATCCATGGCTCCTTTATCATATATTAATTGACCATATATGCTTCAGTTTATATCTGGGCTCTATTCTGTTCCACTGGTCTATGGGTCTGTTCTTGTGCCAGTATAAAATTGTCTTGATTACTGTAGCTTTGTAGTAGAGCTTGAAGTCATGGAGTGTAATTCCCCTGTGCTTTATTCTATATTCTCAGGATTGCTTTGGCTATTCGGGGTCTTTTGTGGTTCCATATGCATTTTGGAACTATTTGCTGTAGGTCATTGAAGAATGTTGTAGGTATTTTCATAGGGATTGCATTGAATCTGTAGATTGCTTTAGGCAGGATGGCCATTTTGACAATATTAATTCTTCCTACCCAAGAGCATGGGATAAATTTCCATTTTTTAGTGTCCTCTTTAATTTCTCTTGAGTGTCTTGTAGTTTTCAGGGTATAGGTCTTTCAGTTTCTTGGTTAGGTTTATTCCTAGGTATTTCATTCGTTTGGATGTGATTGTGAATGGAATTGTTTTCCTGATTTCTCTTTCTGCTAGTTCATTGTTAGTGTACAAGAATGCAACAGATTACTGGGTATTAATTTTATATCCTGCAACTTTGCTGAATTCGGATATTAGATCTAGTAGTGTTGGAGTGGATTCTTTAGGATTTTTTATGTACCATGTCACGTCATCTGCAAACAGGGACAGTTTGAGTTCTTCCTTGCACATCTGGATGCCTTTTATTTCTTTGTGTTGTCTGATTGTTGTGGCTGGGACCTCCAGAGCTATGTTGAATAAAAGTGTGGAGAGTGGGCATCCTTGCCTTGTTCCCATCTTAATAGAAAAGATTTCAGCTTCTCAGTGTTAAGTATAATGTTAGCTGTGGGTTTGTCATATGTGGCCTTTATGATGTTGAGGTACTTGCCCTCTATACCCATTTTGTTGAGAGTGTTTTTCATGAATGAATGTTGAATTTTGTCAAATGCTTTTTCAGCATCTATGGAGATGATAATGTGGTTTTTGTCCTTTTTGTTGATGTAGTGGATGATGTTGATGGATTTTCAAATGTTGTACCCTCCTTGCATCCCTGTGATGAATCCCCCTTGATCATCATGGATGATCTTTGTGATGTATTTTTGAATTTGGTTTGGTAATATTTTGTTGAGTATTTTTGCATCTATGTTCATCAGGGATATTGGTCTGTAATTTTCTTTTTTTGTGGTGTCTTTCCTGGTTTTGGTATTACAGTGATGTTAGCCTTGTAGAATGAGTTTTGGAGTATTCCCTCCTCTTCTACTTTTTGGAAAACTTTAATGAGGATGGGTATTAGGTCTTCACTAAATGTTTATAAAATTCAGCAGTCATTCTGGGAAGAATAATATGTGCAAAGAAATGCAATACGAGGAACCATGCAAAAATACAGTAAAATGAATGATCCAGAAAAAATGTCAAGTCTCGAAAAAGCAGCTTTATTAAATACATCAAAATCAGCTGTATACATAAACTGTAGGTCCAGCATTAGTTGTACCATGTAGGACACACAGCACTCTAGGCTCAAGTCTCACAAATCTGTGCAAGTAAGTCATGCCATCTTTGGTTGACTGCAGTACCAGTAGGGTGGGCATGAGAGGTAGGGCAGCAGTTCTGAAACATGGTGTCAACCTTCACTTGGCAGCTGGGCTTCAATGTCCCCTCTGCATATGGGGCACTTCTTGTTGGTAATCAACCATTGGTCAATACACACTTTGTGGAAAATGTGCATACAAGGAAGACGTCTATTACAGGGAAACACAACAAAAAACAAAAAATTAATCTTACAACTGCGCGTGGTATACCTGTAAAAATTCAGGAGTGTTTCAAAGTTACCAGACATCTCTTTTTTCTGTAAAAAAAATTAAGTAACCTCCCTCTCTAATGACAGTTACACCTATATTAAATTAACACTGGGAAAAATAAGGTATAAATATCCAAGATGGTTAACTGTTTCAGCTATGGAACCAAATCATGTAAAACCTCAAGGATTTAAAAAACTACACTGGCAATTATTCCAGTTTTGTTTCTGTAAATGAGCTGCCAATCTGCTGAGTTGGCAGTACGTTCCCTGTTACACAAGATTGCAAAAATATGTTTTTTCACTATCAGATGCATTTGTGATACACTTAAAAAATATATCTAATTCTCTCTCAAAAATATTCGAACTCATATTATTCTAGCATGAGTTCTATTTATACTGATTAAGAAATCTTATGTAATATTATTTTGTATCTAGAGGATCTTTAAAAGTACGGATTGATTGAAGGTTAATAATAAGGCTTTATGAGTAATTGTTATAGCCACTTAATACTATGGTACTCTTTTTTAAAAACAGCTTAATCCATTTTGTAATATATTTGCCATATTGAGTCATGTACACTTGAAACTAATATGTGTCAATTATACCGCCATAAGAAGTAATTAATGGGAAAGAAAGTAGGTTAAAAGGAGATGTTTACTTTGG
>JAQQAC010011331.1:10671938-10777650 GCA_029783875.1 Phataginus tricuspis | reverse complement strand
TTAGGTAGGATCTTATCCTTCAAGCTCATAATTTATGACAGAAATAATACAAGTAACCCAAATATAAACTCCTATAAGTGATAGAAATAAAAGCACTGTCTATAGCAACACAGAAGAGAAAGCAATTGGTGTCACTGGAAAAGGTTTCCCAGAAAAGATGACATTCAAGGCAAACCATGAAAGATGCCCACGGTGATGGTAGGCAGAGGAACCCTTCAATTCACACAATACTGAGATGTGGGAAAGAAATGGCCGTATCTAAATACTCTAATGTTTACGGTGTGGGTTTTGTTTTTTCACGTTGAGAGAATAAGCTGGAGTCAAATCACCAGTAAGTGATGTATTATGTTCCTGCTTACACAGTTTACGAAGATTTAACTGAGAAGCTGCTGGTAGGAGTAGGCTGAAGGGAAAGCTGGAGAGACTGGGAGAAAACTCTGCAGTGATGGGGGTAAAGGGCTTTTTTAGAGGGTGAGTGGTAGAGTGAAATGAGGCAGGAAAGGCAAATGTGAGTTATTAAAGACCAAGAAAACATAGAAAGAAGAATGAAGAAAAAAAGACAATGACAGCTCTGAGGCCTTTTGAGTGGATAACTGGAAGAAACATAAGTTACTATTAGAAATGAAGTTAATGAGAAAGACAACACAGGGATTCAATTTGAATATTTTGATTTTGAAATAACTGTAAGACAACCACATGGAAATATGCTAATAACATCAGGTACAAAAATACGTATTTTAACATTATCTACTTGAAGGGAAATAAAACCACTCAATGAATTATCTACTTTCATAAAAGTGAAGTTCTGAATATAGAAACAAATAGCTAAAAGAGTATTTAGAAGGTAGTTCTAATGTAAGACAGCAATAAGAGAGAGAGAGAGAGAGAGAGAGGGAAAAAAAAAACCACCACCACCAATAAGAAACAGAAACAGTGTGAGAGAGGAGAAAATCTGAGAAGGCTGCTGCTATTTTTATAAGTCTTCCTAACCAGGGAAGGTTTCTTTGTTTTTTTAATTTAAACTAGGCCAATAACTATCTGGCACCTGCCGGCTTCCATGGCCCTGGCAATTCTGTTTCCAAAGTCCAGATACATGACTGTATGTACTATGATTCTTTTTAATGTGCAAATACGCTTTATATGCTTTGATATAAATATGTACCTTTTGCATATTTCCGTGCTGGGGACAGAGTAACAGCAGCTAATGTTTAATACGAGCTATGTGGTTTTATGATGACCTTGTCAGGAAGATATTTCTATTCTCAGAGAAAGTTTATGGAGTGACATGCCTTCTGAGGACGGAGCTGGATTTGCACGTGAGCAGGCCAGTGCTGGCCGGGGTCCAAACCAGCACGCGGTGCCGCGGCCCCCTGCCCCACCTCACCTGCCTCTGCTCTCTCTCCACAGTATCCGGAGACAAACGACCAGCCGGCCTCCCCCAGCAGGGGGCAGACCCAAGCCCCAGCCCAAGCCGAAGCCCCAGGTGCCACAGTGCGAGGCTCTGCGTGCCTATGACGCTCAGGACGCGGATGAATTCAGCTTCAGTGCCAATGACTTTATCGATATTATTAGAGAAGGTAAGGGCGCGGCTGGTGGGCGGGCCGGGACAGCCCCGCAGAGAGCGGGCAGCCGCAGCGCGCTCTCAACTAGTTTAAACGCGGAGGAAATGGAGAGGCTCCTCTAACTGAAGCTTGGGCACGCTCGGTTTGATCAAGATGCCAGCTTCATTTTTTAATGCTGCTTTCGGCTCTGCCTTCTTCTTTGTATTTGCCCCCTTCTCAGGCTCTTCTCCCTTGTGGTAACAAAATGCCTACCTCGGTTCTAGGCCAACGGATCAAACCATGTCTGCAATCTGCTTTCTCTCTGAAACTCAGCCAGCGGACCAAAGTCCTAGCTTCCACTCGGTTTGGACCAAATGGGCAGTGAGCCCATCCCTGAGCCAAGCTCTGGGCAAGACAAGGGCTGCACCTGAATGCGTTAGACCTGCCGGGACCGCCCTAGGGGACAGCTGGGGCGGACCCAAGCTAACGTCCTCGGCCGCAGAAGGAAGGCAGAGGGGAAGCCGGGGAGGCAGCCCCGTGACACCCACTGTAAAGGTGGTCTGTGGGCTTGGCCGAATGCTTCAGTGATTTGGTACAGTTAGAATATAATATACAAATCATCAAACAGTAGTGCTTATGGAAGCATAAAAACAAGGATAACTCCTGACTTAGGGAGCTGGGAAAAGCACCATGAAGGAAATGGTGTCTGTGGTGAGGGATAGCAAGAGACAGACAGACAGACAGAGAAACCATGGAGGCTAGAAAGAGCAGGTGGTTTGAGGAAAATGAGCCGCTGCTCCCCGCACTGCTGACGCTCCAAGGGGATGTCATGGGAATGAGAGGAAGCTCGGAGTGGCCTGGCCACAGAGGGCCCTGGATGTCGGGCTCAGGCGAACGCGGGAAGACAGTCCAGAGACATCTAAGGCTTATGAGCAGGACCAAGGACAGCTCCGGGAACTGTGTTTTCAACAGATTGCTCCACCCCATGCGCACACTCTGGGGAGAATCCTAGGTGCCCGGAGCCGCCTCCTCATTAACTCGTTTAAGCCATCTAGTTTTCTACAGCTTTCAATGTTTTAACCCGTTCAGTATCCTTCTTCAAAAGTGTTGGAGTAAAAATAAGTGTTGAAATAAACTCTTAGTAAACACAGTAAACACAAAAAGGATTTTTATCCCTGGCTTTTTCAGCAAAAATACTGGAAATTATCTAATATCCAATACATAAACTTTGCCATTTCCATTCAGGCAAGATTGATGAAATTTTTTTTATTAAAGATAATGAAGTGAAACTATGGTGTATGTTTGAAATGGAAAATGATTCATAGAAAAAAGGTTATGCACTAAAAGCTGTAGTGCTGTTTTTGTAAAAATATAAAATGCATATGCTAGATGGCTGTATATATGTGTTTTCATACATGTATGTATAGAAAGTGTTCAATTTTAAGTGCTACTTTCTTCATTTCTCAATATTTTCAAATTTTTCTAGAAACAACATGTACTGGATATAATTAAAACAATTACATATTTGTGTAAAATGTAGAGTCCTAGAAGTTATCAAAACATGCTATGAATTATCACTGTAATTTAAACAGTGTGGTGTGGGTGCAGGACTAGACACACAGATAAATGGGATAGAATAGATTCCAGAAGTAGACCCATGTATGTATAGGTATTTAATAAATGACAGATTTACTTGAAAATTTGAAATACTTCATTTGGCATTTGAAATCAATGGAAAGCCAGGCAATTACTTTCCATTTTGAAAAGAAAGTTAGATCTCTAGCTCATACACAAAATAAATATCAGGTGAATTAAAGACCTAAAAATATACAAATTATAAAAGTCTTAGAAGGAAACCTAGAATATCATATTCATCTCTGGGTGGAAAAAGTCTTCCTCAAGACATCAGCCCAAAAAACATACAGGGTTTAACCTCATAAAAAGGCTAAATTAAAACCCTCTGCATGGCGAATAGCACCAGGAGCAAAGTTAAGTTATAGAAAACAGAGCAGGTGTGAGTCCGGGGAGAGGAAATCCCAGGGCAAAATACCTCTAAAAACCAAAATCAGTCGAAGGGAGAAATAAAGTTTAAACCCTGTTTATTGCTTAGAAACTGAAATCCAGGGTTGTCTCTCTCCTCTACTCCAGAAGAAGCAAGCAAGCAAGCCAGCCAGCCCCTCCCTTTAAACTCTCAGGTTCAGACACACCCTCAGTTGCCCAGGTATTTACCCATTGACATGGAGATGAACTTCTCTCCACCCCTGAGGATATGCAAATGCACTAGAGCCAGGCAAGATATTCTGGAAATGTTACGGTGTTACACACAGGCCACCCCTCCAGAAAACTCACCTTACAATCTACTCGTTCTTCTTCTGCAATGGTCCCAGGGCAAGAAAACTGGAGCATTGTGACCAGACTAATGACATAACAATAGCAACAGCATAAAATCATGACAATCCTCAAGCCAGAGGATTCAGCGAGGTTCAAAGTCTTATGCACATTAAGTCCATAGCTCGTCCATTCCATAGGCAGGCAGTACCTGAGGGTTCAGAGCAATCATCACGCGGCAGCTGCAGCCAGGGGCGCATTGAGGCCACAGGACTGTAGGAGAAAATAACCTTAAGGGCGGGCGATAAGAAACATGTTTTAATGACACCAGCATAGGCAAATCCTGTCCATCAGGTAGGATACATGCAAGAGAGTGGTCCTGTGATAAAACAGTGGCAGGAATGGGCTCTCATCCTGGTCTAGTATACCAGACTTTCACCCCCCTTCCTGTGGGGGTTACAGATGGGTCAATATATAGGGTTACAGGAGGTACATGCACTGGCCATAAAGATAAAACAAAACTTCCCCACAAGATGCTCTTACCTCCTGGACGTTTTGGGTGCACTACCCTGACCCTTGGGGGCCATTCAGCTGTTACTCCAGGAATACACAGGAGGCCAGCTTCCAGGTCTTTCCCCCAAAGTGCCAGAAGGGCCAGCCATCGCTGGTCCATGTGTCGAAATGTCCAGGGCCAGGTCCATTCAACAGTGTCTCCAGGGCTTAATGCAGTAGGGGCTGGCAACAGAATGTTGCTCTGCTGGCTATATCCTGGCTTCAATAACTCTTCTTTGGTTTGGGTGTACAATTGTATAGGAGAGGCAGCAAGGTGTGTGAGCATATCCACAGGGCTCAAAGCTCCTTTACGTGGCTTCTCTTTCAAATGCCACAGCACCGTCCATAGGCGAACTGACCAACCCCGTAGACTATTGTTGTCTGACTTCAGGCCAGATTTCACCAAACTGTTGTACCTCTCTATCATGCCTGCCCTGGTAAGACTATATGGTACGTGAAATTTCCACTTAATTCCTAATTGCTGCACCCATTCTAATAACGCATGTCCAGTAAAGTGGGTGATTTGATGGCTCTCAATCACCTGCGGCGAGACACTCCAGGCCCCTCTTGGTAGTTTGCTGATCTGCAGGAAAAGCAACCAATAGTCCAGTAGCCGTGTCCACACTAGTCATGGCATACCGATATCCTTCTGATATGGGCAGAAGCCCAGTATAATCCATTTGCCACCTGACAAGGGGTATTGGCCCCCTTACTATTGTCCCATGGTGCTGCAGGGCTCTCTTAGAGCACACAAGGCACTCCTTCCGGGCTCTGCTGACTTCTTCAAAGGTCAATGGCAAGCCCCACTTACGGACTACAGTCCACATTGTCTTTTGCCCCGCGTGCAACAAATGCTGGTGCAGCCATTGGGTCACATCAGAGGCAGGCTTTCCTTCTAGCTAGTGCACCTGGGCCAATGTGTCTGCTTCATCATTCCCTGGGGATGCCAAAGGCAAATGGCCAGTCACGTGATAATACGTTAACAGTCTTAGTCTGATCAGAGGCCTCTAGGTCCTGTCACAACTCTTGCCCTAGGGGCCGGTGACCAACCATCCAGTTGGCATGGTACCATGTCGGTAGTCACAGGGCCAAGCTCCGATAGGTGGCCCAGCTGTCAGTGCAGACAACTATAGGGGAGGGCTCCTGGGTTATCACGAGCCATACTGCCCACAACTTGGCCCACTGACTGCTCTTCCCCTCTCCATCCTCCATCCATATTGTCTCAGTCTTAGGATGGAAAGCCACAGCCCTCCACTTTGGGGGCTGCCCACGGCTGGGGCTATCTGTGTGCCAAGCATCTTCGGGTATAGGGGATTTTCCCTCCTGATAAGGAGTCTCAGCTACCAAGGGCTGAAAAGCAAGTTCTTCCTGCTTTCCACTGGTATAGGTCACTGGCCCCAATAAGCATTAGAGTTCTCCACTTAAGGGGCTAATAGAGAGGGCGCTGCACTGCTGTAAATATGTGCGCCATTTGGCCAGTGTAGGTGTCTGTGCCACGCCACTCCGTGGTCTTTGGGTCCAGTCTCGCACCCACCCTGCGATGGGATAGGTGGTTATTACCTTGGTTGGAGCTGTTCCAGCGATGGGCTCCATAGCCAGCAAGGCGTGGTACACAGCAGTCAGTTGCTTCTCTATCAAGGTGTACCGGACCTCTGTTCCTTTCCATAGTTGTGAGCAGAATCCAATAGGTTTGCGTGTCCATTCAAACCACTGCCAAAAGACCCCATCAATAACCATCTTCAGTTACATGAGCATCTAGTTCACAGGGCCTCAGTGAGTCCATTACACTCAAGGCCTGTGTGGCCTTGACTGCCTGCTTGGCAGCAGTAAAAGCAGCTGTACATGTCTCATCCAGTCCCACCTGATTCCCTGTTGTACTAACCGGTATAAGGGCTTCAGAATTTGTGCCAAGTGCGAGATAAACACTCTCCAGTAGCCCAAAAGACCCCAAAACTCTTCTAATACTCCCACAGAGGTAGGGGTGGGAATAGCCTGGACTAGGAACAACTTTAGTTTTACCCAACCAGACAACCCCCAAGAATTTCACAGACAAACCAGGTCCGTGAACCTTGGTGCTGTTCATAGCCCATCCTTTTTCCTGTAGATGTTGCAACAGTCTAGGAACTGCCCTTCCTAAATCTGAAAGAGAATCAGATGTGAGCATAATGTCATGAATGTAGTGATACAACCGCACTGTTTGCAGTTTCCTCCATGTGGCCAAGTCCTGGGCTACAAGTCCATGACAGATGGTGGGGCTGCGGAGGTATCCCTGTGGAAGGACAGTGAATGTCCACTGCCGGCCTTCCCATGTGAAGGCATACTGTTCCTGGCTTTCCTGTGCTACGTCAATAGAGAAGAAAAGGTTAGCAAGGTCTACTACATAATGATACGTTCCCAGTTCATGACTGAGGGTGTCCAGAATGTCTGCTACAGAGGGGACAGCAGCATGCAAAGGGGGTGTGACTTTATTCAATTCCCTTTAGTCTACAGTCATACGCCAGGAGCCATCTGGCTTTCTCACTGGCCACACTGGGGAATTAAAAGAACTATGAGTGGGCTTTATGATGCCCACCTTCTCCAACTCTTGTAGAGTTTATCCGATTTCTTTGTGCCCCCCAGGCAATTTATACTGCTTAGTATTCATCATCCACTAAGGTACAAAGAGAACTATAGGTGGGTGCTTAGCATTTTCCCCTCAGAACTGCCCCTACCAGATGTATCCTCAGTCTGAACTCACCTGCAGTGGTCTGTAACCACAGGCCCTGCCGGATATCCAACCCCAAAATATATTCAGGAATGGAAGAAATATGCACAGTGCACTCTTTTGGGGGTAAATGCCCTATTCCCAATGGGATTTGGGCTTTCTTCACTCTAATTGCTTTAACCCCATAGCCATCTATAACAGCAGGGGTCCTGGGAAAACACTCAGGGTTGCCTTGAATCAAAGAACACTCAGCTCCTGTGTCTACCAGCTCTAGGACACGTTGTACATTCACAGGGGACCAATGAATTGCTAATTCTACATGTGGCCTCCAGTTCCCACGATGTCCTCCAAGGTGGGGACTTTGACCCCCATCTCAGTCAAACCGTGATGCCCAATCATCCTCCTGTGGAGGTGAGGGCTCAGGCAAATCCTGAGTACTGTCCCCCAGGAAGTTTTGCAGGGACACAGGCCGGGCATGAGGCCTTGACTTTGGTTTCCGTGTCCTGGGCCTCAGAGGCTGGAACTGCTGCTCGGGCTTTAATTGGTGCCACAGTTCTAACAATATTCTATTGGGCTGCCCATCGAGTTTTTCTTTCATTACCCTGGCCTTTATCAAATCAACCCACATCTGGGTCCTCAAGACCTTTACGGAGCCTTTTGCATTTCTTCTTTCAGTACTGGCCCGTACTTCTCTCAGTGCACTTACTGTTTCAACCTTTAGATCCGCTAAAGTACGAGTAGCCTCACTTATGGGTTGCCCTAGGTGGGGGGCAAGAGTATTCACTAGGGACCCAGAGAGATGTGGGAGCTGTATGCAGCACCAGATTTCTCATTCCTATAGTGAACACCTCATCAGGGCCCTGGTGGTCCATATTATAGATGACGTTTTTCATACCCAATCCCCGTAGCACCTGTTGGAGCTCTGCAAATGTTTTCCAACTATTGGGAAAATATGTTAAATCACCCTGATTAGGCCAAACTATTCTGATGGCAGCTATCAGCCATTCCAGGAGTGTCTGATTCCCTGAGGCGTGGCGGGCATTTTGCAATCCCTGCCTGAGGGAAGGGTGAGTCGTCAGGGAAGCCCTTCTACTCATCTCAATACCCAACAGAACGTTTTCCACTCCCATATTCGAGAGACGTATAACCCATGTAGGCAGAGATTCCAATGGCCTCTGCCTATACCCAGCGCTCGCGTACACTAGCTCATCCTGGGTATAGAGGGCTCCACAACCTGGGGAGGGGGCTGCTCCTCCCCATGAGGAGCCTGCGGCTGTTTCGTTTTTATTTTCTTACAGCTGGGTGGGCCTTTAAAACAGAAGATGGTACCTTCGGCAGTGGCCTGGGTAGGAGATTCGGCAATTGCCCCCCCTCCTCCTCTTCTCCCTAGGGCTTCTCCACCAAGGGCTCCTCCTCCACCATTTCTGGGGATGAAGGCACTAACTACTCTTTCCTCCTCCTCCCCCATGGCTTTTCCTGCTTCCTCCCCCCTTGCTGCTAAGGAGTCTTCTAGGGGCGTGACCTGTCCTTTCAGTAACTGTCTCTCTTCTATAACAGCATCCCATAGGTTATCGCCCAGCTCCTCTAAGCGATGCTGAAGTGTGTCTCTCTCCCACCTAAGTCCCTCTCTCTCCTCGCTAACCCTCTAAATAATCCTCTCTCTCCTGCATAACATTTTCCACTATCTGGCTGAAAAGAGACCCTACAGTGCCAGCCGCTATACAGCCCCCTAAGGTCTCCAAGCAATCTTCCAACTCATGGAGGGCTAATTCTGTAGCTTCCGGTGTTTCCAGCCTTCCCCAGTTCTGGGAAATGCACCACCCCTCTAAGAGGTACTTTACCCTAGATCAATTCCCCACTAGCGTTTCCCAAATTGGAAGCCTCATAGCTGGGGGGATAATAACAGGTCTCCCTACCATCCCCAGGAGCAGCCCTCTCAAAGGTCGCACCGATTATGACAGATTTCGGGTTCAGAGGCACCCTGCCGACTGCCGCCAGGTGTGAGTCCGGGGAAAGGAAATCCCAGGGCAAAATACCTCTAAAAACCAAAATCAGTCAAAGGGAGAAAGTTTAAAACCCGTTTATTATTTAGAAACTGCAGTCCAGGGCCGTCTCTCCCCTGCTCCGGCAGGAAGCAAACCAGCAAGCAAGCACGCCGGCCCCCTCTCCTTAAACTCTCAGGTTCAGACACGCTCTCAATTATCCATTGACATGGAGATGAACGTCTCTCCACCCCTGAGGATATGCAAATGCACTAAAGCCAGGCGAGGTAATCTGGAAATGTTACAATTTTACCCACAGGTCCCTTATAATATAATGGCATATAATAAGGTACCTTAATGTTAAGAAGCTGTTTTTCCCACCCCTCTCATTTTAGGCTCAAGTGTGGGTGTGGGAGCGTTGAGGAGGGAGCAGACGGGAAGCAAATAAGGTATTTGTATTATAACTTGTAGTTGCTATTATTGTTATAATTTCCATTTTGAGGTGTTGGAGTCCGCTCCCAAGCCAGACTTGATTTATGATACCGTCACTACTCGCCCTTCGCATTCCTTCCATTCTCTCTCCGTGATGGTGGAAGCAGTCCATGGAACAAGAGACCCGCAAAGCACGGCGAGGAAATAGTTTGTCCTTAGCGCGCCGCCGTAGCCCGCCCATGTTCCCTCCCGCCACTGCGCGGGCGCTGCATGGGCGGGACCTCGTGCCCCGCCCGCCGTGCGTCGGTGCGTGTGTCCGGCTCACTTGAGTTCCAGGGCTGTCCGCGAGCTCACACCCGGCATCTCCTCAGCCTCGTACTGCGCGCCGCCATCGCCGTCATGCTAGGCGCCGCTCTCCGCCGCTGCGCTGTAGCAGCAGCCACCCGGGGCAGCCCTCGAGGCCTCCTGCACCCCGACTCAGCCCCCGGCCCCGCCGCCGGTAAGGCCCCCGTCTGCCACGACCTGCGCCCGCGTGTCCTTGCGGTGACCTGGGCTGCCTCCGTCACGCGAGGGCAGGCTCGCCCCGCGGCCTACCCACTGCCCTGCGGGCGGGTGGACGAACCTGGTGACCGCTGGCTGCTCTCCACAGCCTCGAGTTGTGGAGAACTTGAAAGCGTGTCCCGAGGCCGCCCTCCGCGCGACTTCCTGGTGCGGGCACCGCGAACCGGTCAGGTGTGGACCTGCTGTGGGCCCCAAGGAGGGGGCGCAGCGCGTCTCCCTCGCCCACTGGACCCCTTCGGTTCCCGGGCAGTAACTGCCCGGCCCTGATTCCTGCAGCCACCTGCCTGGAAGTGTCCACCGCCACCCTGCAGCGCTTCAGCGAAGGTGACATTGAGCTGCCGGGCGCCGCGCTCAGCGTAGGGTCGGGAGTGGCCCCTCCCGGGACGCGGCACTGCCGCCCCCACTGATTTCTGAAGATGCAGTGTGCTTCCGTGTGGCACACAGTGTACCATTTTATCGGGCATTTCTCGGTTAGGGTTTTGTGTTTGAGTCACCTTCACTGACCGTTCTGTCATTTTGAGAAACTGCCCGCACGTTCTAATTCTTCAGTGTTTTAGATCGTGTGCGGTGGTTTCCCTGAGGTCTGAAGGAGAGCCTGAATATTGATAGGTCTTACGTTAAGGATAGTAACTGTTCCAAAAATTGGGTACCGCAGATCCAGGAATAGTGGGTTCTACAAACATGAAGCGGCTTTAATTTCTTGGCGTCGGGTTAGATTGCTGGGGTATGAAATGTGCTACTGATTGTTGCCTCTGGTTTGCCACTCCCTTAATACGTGTTACGGGAGACTTCGTAAACAACACTGTACTTTTAATTGTTGTAACCTCACTTTGATCTTGGTCCATGGTAATATATGCTACATTATGGAATTTAAGTTTATGAAAGCATGCATACTGAAACATATGAACTTAGAAACTCCAAACTAATAAGGTTGTCTTCTTGGCTGTTTTGAGTGTTATAACTAGATAGTTAAGAACCTAGAGAATATGTTTCATGTCATTCAATTTAGACTTTATCTTCTATAAAATGGTATGGCTGCCATATTCTTCAGAGACCATGGAGACCGTCTTATTTTATAGAAGAGGAAACAGTCCCATCTGGGGAAACTGACTCCTTTATTAGTGGAGGAACCATTTTCTAGTTTTTTAGCCATAGTTATTTGTGGCCCACTCTGACGTTTGTCAGATTTTATGTATTTTTTGTTTCTTTCCTTATCTAGATGCTAAAGTAGCTTTAATTTTTTCATATGGATACATTTTGAGGAGGTTTTTTTATGACCTCTTCAAAAGAATTGCTACGTTTAGTGGCAGGTTGGAAACAGGCAGAAGTTTTTGGCAAACTGGGTGAAGGGGTGGATTAAGGGGGATTCCTCTTAGTAAATTCGGACATAGTGGTTTATCTCCTAGGCGTAGTGGTTTATCTCCTAGGCGTTCTATTCCTGCCGTTGAGTGTAATTCATAAACAAAATGCTTTATTTTGGGTGTCTGTCCCACAGACCTAAATAATTTGCCACAAGGAGGCAGTATTGGTTACATTTTTGTCAGCTACTTCTGGGTATGTGACCTTGGACGTGTTATCTTCTTAAGACTTACCTCGTCTCTAAAATTGGGATAATATTTGGTAATTGTGAGGTTTAAATGAGATAATGTAAATTTCAGTATCTTGGCTGGCACAAATGTTTAATACTTCCTTGTTGTATTATAGTACATTTCAATTTGCATAGTATAGGTTGGGTTTGTTATCAGTATGAAACTGAAGCAGTCTTAGGCAGTTGAAAGCCAAAAAGTAAGGTTTTTGGATGAGGCAGTCCTAAGTCAAATGAGAGTATACTTGAAAAAGAGCTCTGGAGGGATTAACCTGAGGGACCTCAAATTTGCTCTAGTTAAAGTAGCAACCGAAATTCCATTTTGGTCCATGAAAGCCTCCAACTTGAAACTGAATTAGATAATTTAAATGTTTTAAATAATGGTTAGATGCTCTTATCAACTCTTAAAACCTATACAGTCCTAGCTCCTACATCCTTACCCTTTGGAAGGATGGGAATTTTTTTCTTTCCCTTTCTTGGTGCAGGGCTGGATTGAAGTAGCACTTTTTATCACCTTCCGGCATTTCTAGATTTCCGGTCTTTGGGCCCCAGGTCCATGGCTGCTCTTAAGCCTTGTGCCTCAGTAGTCCTGCCTTTGAGCTTGTTTATGTGCCCTCTACACTGTTCACTATTTTCCCTTACTCCCTGAGTTACCACCACCAAAATGTCCATTCTTTAGTCCTTGTCTGAGCCAATTATTAAATGGAAAGCTATAAAACTAAATTTAAGCCAAAGGGATTAATGAGCCCCTTACTTTTTCTAACTATGTTAGGTTTTTTGGGGGTGAGGTGGGAATAGAGTGCTTAACTGAATGCCAAAAAGCAGTATTAGAAATAGCTTTTTGGATTTAGGCTGTAGAAATGTCCCAGTTTTTTACAGCTGCTTCCCTTTTCCTACTCCAGAAACTTCAGGTTCTATAGAAGCACTGAACAATTGTTTTCTAAAATAGTTTGGCTTGTAAGCCTCAAAACTAGTTGGAAATGCTGCACTTAAGTTGGGTTGGTGGGGGGAAGGGAGAGAATGCTAATACAGTTTACCTACAAAACAAATATTAAGCATGTGAGAGGCATGTCCACAGCTAGGGAAACAGATCCTGTGCTGTCCTTTACTGGGATTAGGATTATTTAAACAGTGTGGGAGAGTCTGTTTTTGCCCTCCTGGAAGAGATGTATGTTCTTGGTGCATGCTTAGTATTTTAGTTTTTTATAAGGGTTTTTTGGAAGACAGTCACTGTGTAATTTGAGACTTCCAGAAGGAAGATGAACAAATCATTGCAGGTGATCCATTTATCTCGACTAGGATTTGCAGTTGGTCATCTTTTTCACAGTGGAAAACCAAAACCAAAACTAACAATCTAGTGAAATCCATGCCCGGCAGTGAACAAATGGAATTGGTTCTCATGAAATGAAACATTTTTCTGGGCGGTAGGAAAGGTACACTTAATAATTACCTCTCGGGAGGGAATACATATATGTCAGTTTTCTGAGGTGAATACTTAGAAGTGGAATTAGAATTGGAAATGGTGTGGTAGGTGTGGTTCTTTATCTTAAACAAGTCTTCCAAAATGTTTGTGCCATTTTACACTTGCACTTCAAGTGTTCAGCTAAGGATGACTTTAGTATTTGGAAAAGGTAGTTGATAAATTTTGGTAACACTGGGTTAGAGGGTTGTTGTGATCTATGCTTTCTGATATATTAAATGTGACTATTAGTCCTGTAAGAGTTATTAAATAACCACATAGTTTTGATTAAATGTTTGCACTTACGAATATAACTAAGTCTAGAGATTCATTCTTTTTTCCTGTCATATATATTAAAGGATGTCCAATTCCAGCCCATTTATATATACATGTCCCACTTAATTCTGGGCTTGGATTGTTGAGATAATTTAGGTCTCTGGGAATACTGGTACTTATGCTGTGATTCTCTGTATATAATGGCAGGTATTTTGCTATAGGCTCAAACGGTAATTTGAGTGAGAATCCTTTCACTTAATCTAGCAGTGACAGTCCATCTTCAGAACTAGTTTATTTTCCATCATCTTATCTTTTTCTGTTTTATTTTTTCCTCTGATCTTGCTCCCGTAGTTACTGCATTAAGGATGATTAGGATATTCCTAACATTTAAATTTCAGAGTATTCTTAGAACTGCAGCAGAGGTTTCTGAGTCCCTACCCAGAATCTCTTTGTTTTGTTCTGTTTAATATTAAGCCTTTAAAAAAGAACTAGAAATTATACCAAGCTTATCTAATTCATAATAAGTGCAATTGAAGAATTTTTTATTTCTGTAAATTATGATTTCTTTAAATTGAAGATTAAGGTATTTCAGATAAGGATTAATTTATAGCTACTATTTATTGAGTACCTACCTACAGGGTGATAAGCCCTGGGCAAAGTGTTAACCAGGCTTTCATTTTTTGGTAGGGGGGGAATATAAGAAATAATTTTTTTTATTTTGCTATTATTAATGTACAGTTACATGAGCAATATTATGGTTACTAGACTCACTCCCCCTCAGGCTTTCATTTTTAATCATCATAATCTGCTATGGTAGTGGTATCCCCATTTTACAGATAAGGAAAATAAAATTTGAGTTAATTTTCCCAAGGTCAAACAGTGGGAGAGTGAAAAGCCTAGAATTATCTGACCACTAGGTTTACCTGCTAAAACCCAAAGATAAAATTTCCTTCTCTCCCTACTCCCCAGTACAGAAGCTATTTAGAAAGAAGCCAGATTTTCTAACTCCAATTCAGTATTAATTTGACAGGCAAAAATTAAAAATGGAAAGGCTTTTCACATGGTACTGCAAAGGGTATATTGATTAGGGGGAAGAGAGTGCTAAGTGTGTCCTGTTGACAATGTTTTATTTAAAAAATCTCACTTATAAATCTTATAAAGCAGTTTTTTTTTTCCATTGCATGTAACTCAGAGGGCTTGTTCTCTTTTAGGGGATTTATCAGAATATTATGGGAGAGGGCTGTAATTTGATAGAAACAATTTTAAAATTACCACTGCTTAGTCAGGATCTGTGATTTATTTTACAAATAATTTAATGAAGAGCATAAGAGTTTTTTTTAATTTATGAAGAAAATAAAATTTTACTTAAGAACCAGAATGGACATTATTTTAAATTAGGAATTAATACCATGCTTATCATAAAAATTCAGGCATTATGAAAGTATATAAATAGTTTTTCCTTCCAACGATAACCATGCTAGTATTACACTTCAGGAGAAAAAAGCAGAAACATAGCATAAATAGTACTTTCTGTTCTACTTGCTTTTCTTTACTTTTTTAGGTGTTTTTTCATATCATTACATAAGATTTGTTTCATTTGACCTGCTGAATAATTTCCCTATCATGACATATATAGGTGATTAAAAACTTAAGGCATTGAATATGTAATGCACTGTGCATTTAAAAGTGGTTAAGATGATAAATTTTATGTTGTGTGTTAACATAATTTTAAAAAGAAAAAACCAAACACACAACATTTAATGTTTTGACATGGTGTGTCAAGTACTACCTCTGTAGTTTGAAGTTACTGCTCTTTCTCCAATGCAGCTATCCAGTCAGTTCGCTGCTACTCCCATGGGTCACATGAAACGGATGAGGAGTTCGATGCTCGCTGGGTGACATACTTCAACAAGCCAGATATCGATGCCTGGGAATTGCGTAAAGGTAGTTGGAACACAGGCATATTTTTTGTCTATTATGATGCAGAATTGTGCACTCCTTTATGCTCTCCCACTGCTTTGATGAAAGCAACTATTTTGAAAATATGCATCACGTAACTAAGTACCATTGAGCAACTTGCAGTTGGGGAAGTTTATACTTTCCCATAGTGAATGTTTGCGGTAAAGCTAGGTTGTTTTTTATGTGTGTGTGTGTGTGTGTGTGTGTGTGTGATTTTTTTTTTTAATAAGGTTATTATTGATATACACTCTTATGAAGGTTTCACATGAAAAAACAATGTGTTACTACATTTACCCATATTATCAAGTCCCCACCCATACCCCAATGCAGTCACTGTCCTTGGGTGTAGTAAGATGCCACAAATTCACTGTTTGCCTTCTCCGTACTACACTGTTTTCCCCGTGATCCCCCACATCATGTGTACTAAACAAAATACCCCTCAGTCCCCCTCTCCCACCCTCCCCACCTGCCCTCTCACGCCCCTCCCCTTTGGTAACCACTAAGTTCCTTCTTGGAGCCTCTGAGTCTGCTGCTATTTTGTTCCTTCAGTTTTTCTTCGTTGTTATACTCCACAAATGAGGGAAATCATTTGGCACTTGTCTTTCTCCACCTGGCTTGTTTCACTGAGCATAATACCCTCCAGCTCCATCCATGTTGTTGCAAATGGTAGGATTTGTTTCTTTCTTATGGCTGAATAGTATTCCATTGTGTATATGTACCACCTCTTCTTTATCCATTCATCTACTGTTGGACACTTAAGTTGCTTCCATATCTTGGCTATTGTAAAAAGTGCTGCAATAAACATAGGGGTGCATATGTCTTCTTGAATCTAAGAAGTTGTGTTCTTTGGGTAAATTCCAAGGAGTGGGATTCCCGGGTCAAATGATATTTCTGTTTTTAGTTTTTTGAGGAACCTTCATATTGCTTTCCACAGTGGTTGAACTACCTTACATTCCCACCAGCAGTGTAGGAGGGTTCCCCTATCTCTGCATCCTCACCAGCATTTGTTGTTCTTAGTCTTTTGGATGCTGGCCATCCTCACTGGTATGAGGTGATATCTCATTGTGCTTTTAATTTGCATTTCCCTGATGATTAGTGATGTGGAGCATCTTTTCGTGTGCCTGTTGGCCATCTGTATTTCTTCTTTGGAGAAGTGTCCAGCTCCTCTGCCCATTCTTTATTTGGTTTATTTGCTTTTTGTTTGTTGAGGTGCGTGAGCTCTTAATTTGGATGTCAACCCCTTGTTGGATATGTCATTTATGAATATATTCTCCCATACTGTAGGATGCCTTTTTGTTCTACTGATGGTATCCCTTGCTGTACAGAAGCTTTTTACTTTGATACAGTCCGATTCGTTCATTTTTGCTTTTGTTTCCCTTGCCCGGGGAGACATGTTCATGAAGAAGTTACTCATGTTTATATCCAAGAGATTTTTGACTATATTTTTTTCCAAGAGTTTTTTGGTTTCATGACTTACATTCAGGTCTTTGATCCATTTTGAGTTTACTTTGGTGTATGGGGTTAGACAGTAATCCAGTTTCATTCTCCTACATGTAGCTGTCCAGTTTTGCCAACACCAGCTGTTGAAGAGGCTGTCATTTCCCCATTGTATGTCCATGGCTCCTTTATCATATATTAATTGACCATATATTATTGGGTTTATATCTGGGCCCTCTGTTCTGTTCCACTGGTCTATGGGTCTGTTCTCGTGCCAGTACCAAATTGTCTTGATTACTGTAGCTTTGTAGTAGAGCTTGAAGTTAGGGAGCATAATCCCCCCTGCTTTATTCTTCCTTTTCAGGATTGCTTTGGCTATTCGGAGTCTTTTGTGGTTCCATATGAATTTTAGAACTATTTGCTCTAGTTCATTGAAGAATGCTGTTGGTAATTTGATAGGAATTGCATTGAATCTGTAGATTGCTTTAGGCAGGATAGCCATTTGACAATATTAATTCTTCCCAGCCAAGAGCATGGGATGAATTTCCATTTATTAGTGTCCTCTTTAATTTCTTTTAAGAGTGTCTTGTAGAGTTCAGGCTATAGGTTTTTCACTTTCTTGGTTAGGTTTATTCCTAGGTATTTTATTCGTTTGGATGCGATTGTGAATGGACTTGTTTTCCTGATTTCCCTTGCTCCTAGTTCATTGTTAGTGTATAGGAATGTAACAGATTTCTGTGTATTAATTTTGTATCCCGCAACTTTGCTGAATTCAGATATTAGATCTCATAGTTTTGGAGTGGATTCTTTAGGGTTTTTTATGTACAATATCATGTCATCTGCAAACAAGGACAGTTTGAGTTCTTCCTTGCCGATCTGGATGCCTTTTATTTCTTTGTGTTGTCTGATTGCCGTGGCTATGACCTCCAGAGCCATGCTGAGTAAAAGTGGGGAGAGTGGGCATCCTTGTCTTATTCCTAATCTTAAAGGAAAAGCTTTCAGCTTCTCGCTGTTAAGTATAATGTGTTGGTTGTGGGTTTGTCATATATGGCCTTTATTATGTTGAGGTATGTGCCCTCTGTACCCATTTTGTTGAGAGTTTTTATCATGAATGGAGGTTGAATTTTGTCGAATGCTTTTTCAGCATCCATGGAGATGATCATGTGGTTTTTGTCCTTCTTTTTGTTGATGTGGATGATGTTGATGGATTTTCTAATGCTGTACCATCCTTGCATCCCTGGAATAAATCCTACTTGATCTGGATTATTTTTTTAATGTATTTTTTAATTTGGTTTGCTAATATTTTGTTGAGTATTTTTGCATCTATGTTCATCAGGGATATTGGTATGTAATTTTCTTTTTTTGTGGTGTCTTTGCCTGGTTTTGGTATTAGAGTGATGCTGGCCTCATAGAATGAGTTTAGAAGTATTCCCTCTTCTTCTACTCTTTGGAAAACTTTAAGGAGGATGGGTATTAGGTCTTCACTAAATGTTTGATAAAATTTGGGGGTGAAGCCATCTGGTTCAGGCATTTTGTTCTTAGGTAGGTTTTTGATTACCAGTTCAATTTCGTTGCTGGTAATTGGTCTGTTCAGATTTTCTGTTTCTTTCTGGGTCAGCCTTGGAAGGTTGTATTTTTCTAGAAAGTTGTCTGTTTTTTCTAGGTTATCCAGTTAACATATAATTTTTCATAGTATTCTCTAATAATTATTTGTATTTCTGTAGTGTCCATAGTGATTTTTCCTTTCTCATTTCTGATTCTGTTTATGTGAGTAGACTCCCTTTTTTTCTTGATAAGTCTGGCTAGGTGTTTATCTATTTTGTTTATTTTCTCGAAGAACCAGCTCCTGCTTTCATTGATTCTTTCTGTTGTTTTATTCTTCTCGATTTTATTTATTTCTGCTCTAATCTTTATTATGCCCCTCCTTCTACTGACTTTGGGCCTCATTTGTTGTTCTTTTTCTAGTTTCCTTAATTGTGAGTTTAGACTGCTCATATGGGATTGTTCTTCTTTCCTGAGGTAGGCCTGTATTGCAATATACTTTCCTCTTAACATGGCCTTCGCTGCGTCCCACAGATTTTGTGGTGTTGAACTATTGTTGTCATTTGTCTCTGTATATTGCTTGATCTCTGTTTTTATTTGGTCATTGATCCATTGGTTATTTAGCAGCATGTTGTGAAGCCTCCATGTGTTCGTGGGTTTATTCATTTTCTTTGGGTAATTTATTTCTAGTTTCATACCTTTGTGGTCTGAGAAACTGTTTGGTACAATTTCAAACTTTTTAAATTTACCGAGGTTCTTTTTGTGGCCTAGTATACTTGAAAATGTTTCATGTGCACTTGAGAAGAATGTGTATTCTGCTGCTTTTGGGTGTAGAGGTCTGTAGATGTCTGTCAGGTCCATATGTTCTATTGTATTGTTCAGTGCCTCTGTGTCCTTACTTATTTTCTGTCTGGTTGATCTGTCCTTCAGAGTGAGTGGAGTGTTGAAGTCTCCTAGAATGAATTCATTGCATTCTATTTCTTCTTTTAATTCTGTTAGTATGTGTTTCACATATGTAGGTGCTCCTGTGTTGGGCACATGGATATTTATAATGGTTATATCTTCTTGTTGGATTGACCCTTTTATCATTATGTAATGTCCTTCTTTGTCTCTTGTGACTTTCTTTGTTTTGAAGTCTATTTTGTCTGATACAAGTACTGCAACTCCTGCTTTTTTTTTGCCCTATTAGTTGCATGAAATATCTTTTTCCATCCCTTCACTTTTAGTCTGTGTATGTCTTTGGATTTGAAGTGAGTCTCTTGTAGGCAGCATATAGATGGGTCTTGTTTTTTTATCCGTTCAGTGACTCTATGTCTTTTGATTGGTGCATTCAGTGCATTTACATTTGGGGTGATTATCGATAGGTATGTAGTTATTGGTACTGTAGGCTTTAGATTCATGGTTACCAAAGGTTCAAGGTTGACTTCCTTACTATCTAAGAGTCTAACTTAACTCACTTAATATGCTATTAGAAACACAATCTAAAGATTCTTTTTTTTCTTCTTTTTTCCTCCTCCATTATTTATATATTAGGTATCATATTCTGTTCTCTTTGTCTATCCCTTGATTGACTTTGGAGATAGTTATTTTAATTTTTGCATTTGCTTAGTAATTGGCTGTTCTACTTTCTTTACTGTGGTTTTATTACCTCAGGTGACAGCTATTAAACCTTAGGAACACTTTATCTATAGCAGTCCCTTCAAAATACAGTGTGGAGATGGTTTGTGGGAGGTAAATTCTCTCCACTTTTGCTTACCTGGAAATTGTTTAATCCCTCCTTCAAATTTAAATGACAATCTTGCCAGATAAACAATCTTGGTTCAAGGCCCTTCTGCTTCATTGCATTAAATACATCATGCCACTGCCTCCTGTTCTGTAAGGTTTCTGTTGAGAAGTCTGATGATAGCCTGATGGGCTTTCCTTTGTATGTGATCTTATTTCTCTCTCTGGCTGCTTTTAATAGTCTGTCCTTATCCTTGATCTTTGCCATTTTAATTACTATATGTCTCTGTGTTGTCTTCTTTGGGTCCCTTGTGTTGGTAGATTTGTGCATCTCCATGGCCTGAGAGACTATCTCCTTCCCCAGATTGGGGAAGTTTTCAGCAATTACTTCCTCAAAGACACTTTCTATCCCTTTTTCTCTCTTCTTCTTCTTCTGGTACCCCTATAATGCAAATATTGTTCTGTTTGGATTGGTCACACCGTTCTCTCAATATTCTTTCATTCTTAGAGATCCTTTTTTCTCTCTGTGCCTCAGCTTCTTTGTATTCCTCTTCTCTAGCTCCTATTTCATATATTGTCTCCTCCACCGTATCCAGTCTACTTTTAATACCATCCATTGTGTTCTTCAACAATTGGATCTCCAACCGGAATTCATTCCTGAGTTCTTGAATGTCTTTCCGTACCTCCATGAGCATGTTAATGATTTTTATTTTGAACTCCCTTTCAGGAAGAGTCATGAGGTCGATGTCATTTAAATCTTTCTCAGGAGTGGTATTAATAGTTTTACTCTGAACCAGATTCCTTTGGCCTTTCATATTTGTATATGGTGCCCTCTAGTGCCCAGAAGCCCTATTCCCTGGAGCTGCTCAGCCCCTGAAGGAATGTTGGGGGTCGCAGGGGAGTGGTATTGGTGCCTGGGGGGAGGAAAGAGCTGTTTCCTGTTACCCGCCTGCTGTGCCTGTCTCCACTGCCTGAACCGCTGGGCTGAGCACACAGGTATAAGCCTCTATGCTTTGCGTTTGTAGTTGCTGTAGACAGATCTTCCCTCTGGCTGGTCTAAGGCCAGGGTAGGGTTTGCTGGTTTGCAAGCCAGGTGGGGCTGGCTGGGAGAAAGATGCAGTAGGCTGCATATCATGGAGGGGGTCCTTGGAGCTTTGTAGTCAGCCAGGGGGGAGCTGTAGCCCCTGAAGATCATCTAGGAGTAAGATTTCTTTTTCCTCCTTAAATATGATAGTCCATATGGCAAAGCTCCCAACCTGCTGGGCAAAGTACACCCGGACAATTTTGTCTACCTGTCCTTTGTCCTGAGCAGTAAGCTCTGTGCAATCCATGCCCCTTTAGCAGCCCTCTTGCCTATGGGCTTCCTTGTTAGGAAGTCTCTCAGACTACCCTCCTTTCTTTTGTCCCAGAGCAGCTGGATATTGATCCCTGCGTTCTACCAGCGGCTGGAATCTCAGTCTCTCCAGGAATTCTGCCTGTCTTAGCTTTCCAACCTCATAATCACAAGAGTATCATGCAAGCACCATGAATTGTAGGTTTGGGCTCCCAGAGCAGATCTCCAGAGTTAGTTATTCAGCAGTCCGAGGCCTTCACTCCATCCCTGCTTGGTTTCTCTTCCTTCCACCGGTGAGCTGGGGTGGGGGACAGTCTTGGGTCCTGCCAGGCTACAGCTTTGGTATGTTACCCTGTTCTGTGAGGTCTGCTCTTTTCTCCAGGTATATGCAGTCTGGCGCAGTCCTCTTTCAGGATTAGTTGTATTAATTAAATTTTCATATTATATGCAGTTTTAGGAGGAAGCTTGTGTCTCACCTTTCACACTGCCATCTTTAATCCCTTCTCTAAAGCTAGGTTTTAAAGCACGCATAGTTTACATTTTGGACCAGATAATTATTTGTTGCAAGGGCTGGCCTTTGCACCGTAGAGCTTAGCAACATCTGTAGCATCTACTCTTCTACATGCAAACCCCCCACCCTCATTGTGAGAGCCAAAAATGTCTCCTGGGGACAAAATCACCCCCGATCAGAAACCACCATTGTGATAATAAGTCAGGATGAGCTAGAGTTAACAATTTTGTACCATTTAGGTAATTTACGCAGGTAGTCATATGGCTCTTTTCCCCTCTTGTTAATTGGGGTTTTTTGTTATTTTTGTCAGTTACAATTTGTCTTGCCCTAAATAAGTGTCTGGTCTAAATAAGCTAGAAATTTTTTTCCCTGAATTTGCAGCATTTAACATAAGTAGCATTTATGGTAACTAGTTTAATAGACTAACAGAACTAATTTTAAGTGTACGCATTTTATCTCAGACCAAAAGTTCAGTCTCTCTGACATATTCTAGCATTGTAGTCACTGATGTCCTTTTTTTATTTTAAATTATATAAAGTAAGTGCTTCAGATTTCTCTACAGGAATGTAATGTCTCCATTTTGCTACAACCAGGAAAATTCTTATTGAGTAATCTTGAACAGAAGTAAAAAAAAGAACAATTCTGTACATCCATTAAGAGAATCTTAAATTGTAGGATGTGTCGTTTTGCACAGAGCCAAAAGTAATCGTGCCCAATCATTTTCTGGTTGAATGTTCACTAATGTTTCTCTGTATCTCCTTAATGTCCTCATCTGGGCTTCATTGACTCTCCTTAAGCATTTTTCTGGTTGTTTTTAGATTATTTCCCATTCAAATCTATTTTAAATCGACCAAAATAAGATTAAAAGATAGGAGTTGAATATGACCCTCTTATATGAAAAGAAACCATCTAATAATGAAAATAGTATTTGCATTTAAGAAAACTTCATTTTTTTCCTTCAGTCTGCACACTACTGCATTTCTTTCTACTTATCCACTGTGATTTTACCATTTAGAATTTGTTAAAGGTAGACTCTTTGATTTAAAGGTAAGATAGTAGAGGCCTGAACATACAAGGTCATATGTATGTGGTCCAGTAAAAATAAAGATAACTAAATTGTAGTTTAAGTGAGGATATTCCAATTGTTAATGGCCCCTCTTTTTAATTTGACAGGGATGAACGCGCTTGTTGGCTATGATCTGGTTCCCGAACCCAAAATCATTGATGCTGCTTTGCGGGCATGCAGACGGTTAAATGATTTTGCTAGCGCAGTTCGCATCTTAGAGGTTGTTAAGGTCAGTGAAATAATAATGCTAAAGTTGTTCTAGAAGTGGGTGGGCTGTTGATTAGATAACAGCATATTCTGTGTTTTGAATTTGTTAACATTAGTTCTTATATCAGTAGAGGAAATGTACATTGTAGTTACAATCTTCCTGGAGAACAGTTAGGCAGAATTTATCCAAGTCTTCAAAAACTGTGCTTGATACCCTTTTGTTCAGCAGTTCAGTAATAAGTATGTACAAAGGTTTAACTATAATTTATCTTTGTGCTATCTGTGATATGAAATTAAATAATTGTTAATGGTTTCTTAAAATAGGATTTCCCAGAAAAGGTATTATTGCACATCTATTAATGTTGTGGAAATGGTGTTTAACATTATTCTTAGTATGTTATTTGAAGCAACTTATTAAATACTTTCTATGGTGTGACCCGATTTTATTTAAAAATATACAGGGAAAGTGTAAGAGGATATATACTTATTTTCCTCCTCTGATTATAGTTTTTGATTTTTCAATAATGAATAAATACATTGCATTTTAAAGAATTTTATAATTAAAAAAATACAATTAAGGAGACCCAGAATTTGTTAAAGGCAGAAGAATAGCACCTAGCATGATCTTAGTCCTTTTGACTTTTTAATATTTGTCCCTGAGGAAGCTTGTGACAATATAAGTATAATTATAAGTTATGGTGAGTATTTGTCAAACCTCTCTTGCCCTGGAAATAAGTATTCTCCAAGTGTATTCCCATTAAAAGACATTATGGTCTTATAAGTAAGAAAATGTCTGTATCAGGGGAAGTATGACATTACTTTATCCACAATCAGTAAGATAATTAAGGGTTCTGTAGGCTATCAGTCCATTCAACACCAGTAGTTAATACAGTTAGGGTTTCAAATTGAAGGCAAATTTAAAATTTTTTCCTCTGTTAACTTAATTTTTTATGTTGCCTGCTGGATGCATTTAATTACCTTAGCAAAATTCTGTTATCACTACCTTTTTTACCAGTAACTCAAGGCTTAAAAAAATTTTTTCCTGGATTTAATCTAATTGTCTTCTTATTCTCAAGATGTTTTAAAAATCTGTTTTGAATAGTGACTACATAAATTGATCTCTTCACTGAACAAATACATTAAAAGTAAAGTGGCTTGTATTCTCTGCTATTAGCCTTTGCATATGTCATTTAAAGCATTTTCAAGTTCATCTTGGTAATAGAGACAGCTTTTCTTAGAGCTAAATATGAATATTTTCTTTGCCATCAGGACAAAGCAGGACCTCATAAGGAAATCTACCCCTATGTCATTCAGGAACTTAGACCAACTTTAAATGAACTGGGAATCTCCACTCCAGAGGAACTAGGACTTGACAAAGTATAAATCCCATGGGTAAGCAACTAAATAAGGCAGGAAAGAATCCAGGGAGGGGTGAGTGACACTTCAGTCTCAGTGTAAGACCTTTTAATGGCCTTGTTAGAGGTTGTGGGCATAGAGATTTAGAGAGTACCAATGATGATAAGCTAAAATTGTTATTTCTAGTTATTATTCTCTGAACTGGTGTGAAGGCAACTGAAAGCCTCCTTAATTAAAAAGTTTATAAAAATATTTCAAGCATAAAGAATAGCATAGAAAATAAATAACCACACCCAGATTTTCAGATGATATTTTGCCATATTTGCTTCCCTACCCCCCCCAAGAAATGACTGGTTTCACATAGAGTTGAAGCCCTCTGTGTACCTTTCCCTAATTCCAGCCTTTTTAACCTCCCTCAAAGAAAGGTAGTCCACTGCATGCAACTTTATCATACATGGTTTTATACATCTGTTTATTTTTAAACAGGATTTTAGTAATCTGAGGCTTCAGTTTTTGTGTGCTCTTGTTAGAATTTAATAGTCAAGTAAATATTCATCGATAATAAAAACTTAATTTGATACCTTGTTCTCTATGGCAAGACAGATTAGGTAATAAAACTAGCCATAAGATTGTCTTAAGTAGTGAAGCAAAGTGCAGAAAATCCTTTGTAAAACAGAAAATATGTAAGGAGTAACTCATTTTTATTTTATTTAACAAATACAGATAGTGTGTATTAACTCTCTACTATGTGTTAGGCACTGTTTTAAGTGCTATATAAGTACGAATTCATTTAGTTTTCATAACGTCCTGAAGAGGAAACTGAGGTACCTTGTCCAATGTCATATAAGTACTGGTAGTGGAACCCATCTTTAAATCCAGGCAGTCTGGCTCCAGAATCCATTGCTCTCACTACACCACATGTCTTGTATAGGCATTTCAGTACTGAGGCATTTACTAAGGCCCTGTTCTTATTTTTCTAAGTCTTAAGTAGAGGATTTGCTTCCTGAGAGTGAGGAAGTTTATTTTTAGAAGGCGAAACTAAACTATTTTATAAAAGTTTCAATAAAATGGACTAAAAAATTATTTAAGGCACTAATATAAGATCCCCCACAAGATAAAGAACTAATGAGCTTGGTTAGGCTATCATTAGGGAATACCTGTTGAACTGCTTGTTTAAAAATTAGGAACTCAAAAGAATCCATTCAGTCTTCCTGCTGACAAACTAAGCAAAAAATGCCTGAGGTTTTGTAATACACTTGAGATCTCTTTTTACAGCATGCCTTAGAGCAGGAGTCCTAATTTTATCTTTGTTCACCCACATACCACCACCACCTTCCTAAAGTTATATAGCTTATCTTTGTAATACACGGAAAGGCTTTTTTGTATGTGTTACTAAAGATTACTGTGAGTACTTAGAGAAAACTAGTTATAAAGGATTTCCTAGGTATATTTTTGAGCTCTTATCTGTGGTTCTTATTCACATAATGGACTCTTAAGAGGTTATCTAAACATTTAGGTTTAATTTTCATTTTACCAAATATTATTCCAAGGAGTCCAGAAGATCTTTGTTATATGGGATATATTCTAGTTGCAGTAATATTATATTTCTTTTTTAAATTTATTAAAAGGGCAACTCCTCAACACTTTCTGATTGAAAAAGACTAGCCAAGTAAGTACCAGGTGTATAAACAACAGAAAAGCCATAGAGCTAGTCCCCTTAATAAGGATAAGTAAAAGCAGAAAAGGCTACACAGAGGCAGTGAATTCTCTGGCCTGTTGCTCTGAAGAATGTTTTTTGTAGTAAGATTTCCTGGCTTTTATTTCCTGGCTAATTCTTCATGTTTTCTCTTACAGATGGGCTTCCCAAGGATTTATTGACAATGCTACTTGATTGTAAACAATCACCTGGAAATACTGATGATAACATATTACCTTATTTGAACAAGTTTTCCTTTATTGAGTACCAAACCATGTAATGGTAACTTGGACTTCAATAAAAGGGAAATGAGTTTGAACTGAAATTAGGGACTGTTCCATGTGTTTGCATTGAAGAGCAGAAAATGAACCATTATAGGGCCATTGGTAATGGTTTTGTTGTTCCCTATATGCTTGAGGGAACTGCTTTAATTCTACAGACATCATCTGACATGAAAATCAGCTATATACACATATTTGGGTGCACTGCCTGGTAAATTAGCTAATGGCTAAAAGTCATTTATATAGAAGTTTCTTGTTGACAGGGCCAGCAAGCACCCTGAGCGTAGGGGATTGGTTGTGTTGGGGTTACATCAAATTGTGGGCCTTCCCAAAACAGGTGAAATAAAGTTTAGAAGTCCCTGAGATAGTCTGGAGAATGTGCCATGTGGCAGCCAGGCACTCTTAGTGCTCCTCTCCTTCCCCACCTGTTTTTCCCTAGCAGTGCAGTGTTAGCCTTGGACATCAAAGAGTTTGTTGTTGTAGATTTGGAGGCTTTCTGCTTAAAGAACTAAGTAAATGATTTTACTTCTTGAGAGAATAAAATGCACAAATCCTGTCTTACTTTAGAAGTCCCATAATTCTGGGAACCAGTCGCTGGATAAAGAGGTTGTAGGTCTGAGTGACTTCTAGTATAGGCAGTTCAGACTACAGCATCAGGGGAATAGGATTAACATTAGGTTAAAATTTAGCTGCGTCTCTCCTAAAGCTAAGTAAGGAAATGTTAGTAAAAATCAGTTTTGGTAAGGTTTTGACACAGATGGCATTTTATAAAAGGCAGGTTCCCTGTCAAAAAAGCCCTCTTTCCCCTTTTTAAGAAGTAGAAATGTGAAAATAAAACAGCCACACATTGAATGTGTGGTTCTTAGGTTTGATCCCTCTGTGATCCAGTGTTTACCTCCTCATTCCTTATAATGTAATGTTCCAGTCACCATTGCTGTGTTTTTCCTCTAGATTCTTTTCATGTTGTTTCCTCCTCAGGGATGAATGTCAACATACTCCTGCCCGGGTAAATCCTAGAGATGGAGGGGAGGGGGGATTTCAGCCAGAGTAATTACATATATGAAGCTGTCATGGCATATTTTAAAAGTTCTGTGAATACACACATGGGTACTGTAAGAGAGGAAATGACATTTAAGTTAAAGGTGTAATCCTTTGGGATTGGAGGTGTTTGTTTATGCAGGCTTTATCTAAAAGATAATTTTCATTCTTATATGATGTGTTTGGCCTTTGCACCATTGGGGTAGGAAGGAGGGAGGGTTTTTTGATAGCTTCCATATGTGCATACATAGTCATTTTTAAATCTGCTTCAGTTAGCAAGATCTAAAGGATTTACTGTAATTAGTTGAAAAAGGACGTCAGTAGTGTCATAGGCTCTTAACATACAAGAGATTGCAAAATGATTAAAATTTTTTCTGCTCTTAAGGTCATGGGAGAGGCCCGAGGAGGGAACATAGGTTCACAACTATCTATACGGGTGAAGTAAGTACTATGATGGTCTTCACGCCACAAATATTGAACCCCAACTATATACCAAGCATTGAGCCAGATACTGAAGATAGAGCTGTGAGCAGGAAAGAGAGAACTGGATCCTGGAGAAACTGGAGGTAGAGACACAATTTATGACATCGTACAGCATAGTTATAACTTAATGAGGATTTTTAATTAGGGTGGTAGCAGTAGGAATAGAAGAAGATGAATTTTGAGAGTCACGTTATTGAGGTGGATTTAATTTAGTGAAGGGGAATGAGAACTTGTAACTTGTAGAATGCCCATTTTACAAATCTGAATGATGGTGTCATTCATTCATAGGAAAATAGGAATCAGCAAAAAGAGGAGCTTGTAGAGGGTGGACAAGATACTGCATTTGATTCTGGACCTGTTGAACTTCAGGCATCAGTGGGCAGGGTAGGCCAGAGCTCTGAAAAGAGACTGAGACTAGAGAGAAGAATTTAAGGCTTCAAACAACAAAAAGTACAATTTTTAAGGAAGGCCATTTGGAGGCACATGTGAAGTAGGCGTATGATGGAAACTGGGAGCAGATACATTTAGAGGGAAAGAGGAAAGTAACTATTACAGAAAATTTAAAACATTTACAAAGGTGGAGGTATTAGTTGAAGTTCCAATCACTTCAGGTATGTACTCATCACCTACCTTCAGCAGTTACCAATTTATGACTGCTCTTCTCATCTATATCCTCATTTACCCCAACTGCAAATATTGAATCATATCTCAGGTATCATGTCATTTCATCTGTAAATAAATATTTTGGAATATCTAAGTATATATATTTTCAAACACAGTAAGAAAAGACTATTGAACTTGTTTTTGTTTTGAAGAAAGTTGGTTGATGGCCTTTTTCCTTCAAATAAAAATACTTCTACTGTTTCTCTTCATTATAGGGATAATACACACTCTTGAAACACTACAGGAAAGTCTAAGAATAAAGTATACCTGAAATTCCACCACCCAATTATAACCATAAATAGTATTTTGGTGACCATCTTTCCACACATTTCTCTGTTGTACTTGTATTTTTTTCATTTTGGTATCATTAATATACAATCACATGAGCAACATTGCGGTTAGTAGATTCCCCCCATTATCAAGTCCCCACCACATACCCCATTACAATCAGTATCCATCAGTGTAATAAGATGCTATAGAGTCACTACTCTTCTATGCTACACTGCTTTCCCTATGCCTCCCACTACATTATGTGTGCTAATCATAATACCCCTTATTGCCCTTCTCCCTCCCTTCCCACCCACCCTCCCCGGTCCCTTTCCCTTTAGCAACTCTAAGTCCATTCTTGGGTTCTGTGAGTCTGCTGGTGTTTTGTTTCTTTACTTTTTGCTTTGTTCTTATACTCCACAAATGAGGGAAATCATTTGATACTTGTCTTTCTCCACCTGGCTTTTTTCTTTTTTTTTTTTTTTACAATTTATTTTATTTTAGTATCATTAACTACAATTACATGAGCAATATTGTGATGATTAAACTACCCCCTTCATCAGGTCCCCCCCACCAACCCCATTACAGTCACTGTCCATCAGTGTAGTGAGATGAGAATCACTACTTGTCTTCTCTGAGCTGTACAGTCCCCCCCCGTGCCCCCCCACCCTATGTCTGCCAATTGTAATGCCCCTTTTACCCTCTTATCCCTCCCACCTGGCTTTTTTCACTGAGCATAATACACTCTAGCTCCATCCATGTTGTTGCAAATGGTAGGATTTGTTTTCCTCTTATGGCTGAATAATACTCCATTGTGTATATGTACCACCTCTTTATCCATTCATCTACTGATGGACACTTAGGTTGCTTCCATTTCTTGGCTATTGTAAATAGAGCTGTGATAAATGTAGGGGTGCATATCTCTTTTTCAAACTGGGCTCCTGCATTCTTAGAGTAAATTTCTAGGAGTGGGATTCCCAGGTCAAATGGTATTACTATTTTTAGTTTTTTGAGGAACCTCTATACTGCTTTCCACAGTGGTTGAACTAATTTACATTCTCACCAACAGTATAGCAGGGTTCCCCTTTCTCCACATCCTTCCCAACATTTGTTCTTTGTCTTTTGGATGGTGGCCATCCTAACTGGTGTGAGGTGATATCTCAATGTGGTTTTAATTTTCATTTCTCTGATTAGTGATGTGGAGCATCTTTTCACGTGTCTGTTGGCCAACCGAAATTCATCTTTGGAGAAGTGTCTGTTCATATCCTCCGCCCACTTTTTAATAGGGTTATTTGCTTTTTGGGTGTTGAGGCATGTGAGTTCTTTATATATGTTGGATGTTAACCCCTTGTCTGACATGTCATTTACAAAGATATTCTCCCTACTGCAGGATGCCTTTTTGTTCTGCTGATGGTGTCCTTTGCTGTACAAAAGCTTTATAGCATGATGTATTCCCACTTATTCAGTTTTTATTTTGTTTCCCTTGCCCAAGGAGATGGGTTCAGGAAAAAGTCACTCATGTTTACATGCAAGAGACTTTTGCCTACGTTTTTGTTCTATGACTTTTATGGTTTCATGACTTACATTCAGGTCTTTGATCCACCTTGAGTTTACCTTTGTGTGTAGGGTTAGACTAGTCCAGTTTCATTCTCTTACATGTAGCTGTCCAGTTTTTCCAACACCAGCTGCTGAAGAGGCCGTCATCTCCCCATTGTATATCCAAGGCTCCTTTATCAAATATTAATTGACTGTATATGTTTGGGTTAATGTTTGGATTTTCTATTCTATTCCACTGGTCTGTGGGTCTGTTTTTATGCCAATACCAAATTGTCTTGATTACTGTGGCTTTGTAGTAGAGCTTAAAGTCAGGGAGCGTAATTCCCCCTGTTTGATTCCTCCTCAGGATTGCTTTGGCTATTCAGGGTCTTTTCTGGTTCCATATGAATTTTAGAATTATTAGCTCATTGGAGAATGCTGTTGGTATTTTGATAGGATTGCTTTAGGCAGGATGGCCATTTTGACAATATTCATTCTTTCTATGAGCATGGGATGCAGTTCCATTTATTGGTGTCTAATTTCTCTCATGATTGTCTTGTAGTTTTCAGGGTGAGTTCTTTTACCTCCTTGGTTAGGTTTATGCCTATGTATTTTATTCTCCAATGACTGTTTTTGTATGAAAAAGAAAACCAGGCGCCAAGAATAAAGACAACAAAAGCAAAAAATAAACAAGAGGGACTATATCAAACTAAAAAGCTTCTACATGGCAAAGGAAACTATCAACAAAATGAAAAGGTAACCTGCCATATGGGAGAATATTTGCAAATCATGTATCTGATAAGGGGTTAATACCAAAAAATAAGAATAAAAACCCATCCTAAAATTCATATGGACTCTCAAGGGGCATTGAATAACCAAAACAATTCTGAAAAAGAAGAGCAAAGTTGAGAACTCATACTTCCTATTTTCAAAAAACTATAAGTCCTCAGTAATCAAAACAGTATAGCACTGGCATAAAAACAGACACATAAACCAATACAACAGAATAGAATGCCCAGGAATAAACCTGTACAACTTTGGTCAAATGATTTTTGACAAGGATGCCAATACTATTCAATGGGGAAAGGATAGTCTTTCAACAGGTGATGCTGGGAAAATTAATATCCATATGCAAAAGAATGAACTTGGATGCTTACCTAATGCCATATACAAAAATTGGCTGAAAATGGATCAAGGACATAAATATAAAATCAATAAAACTCTTAGAAGAAAACAGAATAAAAGTTTCACAACATTAGATTTGGCAATAATTTCTTGGCTATGACACCAAAAGTACAGGTAGCAAAAGAAAAAATAGACAAATTGGAGTTCATGAAAATTAAAAGATTGTGTACATTAAAAGACACAATTCATGGAATAAAAAGACAACCCACAGAATGGTAGAAAATATCTGCAAACATTTCTTCAAAGAAGATATATGGGGGATCTGGGGGATCTCTTGTCCCCTCCTGGCGTGAGCCAGGAGCTCTGTCCTTTCACTTTATTTCTAAATAAAAGCCTGTACCTTGCTCTCCTAAAAAAAAAAAAAAAAAGATATATAAACACATGTAAAGATGTTCTACATCCCTGATCATTATAGAGAAATGGAAATCAAAACTATAATGAGATACCACTTAACACTCATTAAAATGGCTACTGTCATAAAAAGAAAAAACAAACCAGAGAACAGGTTTCGGCAAGGATGTGGAGAAACTGGAATCATTGTGAACTGTTGGTGGAAATGTAAAATGGTATAGCCACAGTGCAACACAGTACAATCGTTCCTCAAAAAAGTTACTGTATCAATAGATGAGTGGATAACCAAACAATGTAATATTATACAACCTTGAAAAGGAATGGAATTCTGCAATGCTACAACATGGATGAACCTTAAGGACATTATGCTAAGTGAAATGAGTCATTCACAAAAAGATAAACACTATGATTCCACTTACATGAGGTACTTATATGACTACTTAACATGAATAGTCAAAATCACAAATATGGAAAGAATGGTGGTTACGAGGGGTTGAGGGAAGGGAGAATGGAGAGTTATTGTTTAATAGACTCACTTTTAGAAGATGAAAGAGTTATGGGGATTGATGGTAGCAATGGCTGCACAACAATGTAAATATTTAATACCACTGAACTGTACTCTTAAAAATGGTTAAGATGGTAAATGTTATTATATGTATTTTACAATAAAAAATTTCCATTATCAACTCATACTGGGTAACCCTAAAGCATAGGTTGTATAAGAAAGGCAGAAAAATACTTGATTCTTTCCCTTTACTTACCACTTTTTAGAATAAAAGTTGGTTCACTAGCATCCTCCAAAGGTGATCAACATACTTTCTTCTAAATATCTAGGATGACAGGCTTGACTGATCCAACTATCAGCTCAGAGCATGCATGAATTGTTAATGTATTTGATGTTCTTTTTGATGCTTGAAATATTCTATCTTTGGCCAGCCAGAGCTTTCAGAGCTAAAGAAGGGGTTTAAAGAAACTCTTCTCCTGCCCCTGGAGAGCAGAATAGGCAGAAAATCAGACATGGAATTGAATCACAAGGATGACAGAACTGCAACAGAGACTGGTCAACTGTAATGGGTCTCCTATCCTAAATTCAGAGCCCCTGATAGAAAAGTAACAGGATCCCAATACCAGTATGGGGAAATGTGAGTGAATACACCTGAGAACCTTGAACTTCAGGTTTCGCTTAAATGTTCGGGGTTAGAAACAGTCCCACTCTTGCTAGAGTTGGGCAGCCTTCTCCTGCCTGGAGACCAGGCAGAGAATTTCCCTGAAGGTGGATGCCTTAGGGAATGATGATGTCTGTCCTCCGCATTGCCTCCCCACATTGCCACCAGACCAATAACTAGGGTCAGTCCTCATCATGGCCCAAGATCTCAAGTACAGTCCTATCCTGGGTGAAATGACTTATTTGCCAAAGAATTGCAGGAGCTCTCTAATATGTACTAGAAGAATCTGGGAGAGGAGGTGTAAGAGTAGACAAGGGTGCTGGAGCAAGGGTAGAAAAAGGGGTGTATACATGAGAATTCATTGACCTGGGAGCACTCCGTTGTGACTAGGGATTTATGCCCTGGCAGGGACACATGGACCTCTAACACACTGCTGGGATGGCTCCTTGAAGCACAGACAGGACAGTTGCTGCACTAAATTAAGCGGAGGGTTTGTAACTGCCATCCCAAAGGAAGGAGTAAGAAGGTTCAGGGAGGTAGGAATATTAGAATGGTTTTATTATGTGCAAGCAGAGAATCCACCACTTGACAATGTTCCCTTAGAGGACTTGGAGGAATGCCTCTCTCTGAGTTAGTGAGGGGGGGGCACCTAAACCTTTGAGACTCAGTGCACTGACTGTAGACTAGGCTTTGCAGACTAAGGTGCTGTTACGAAACCAGTGTTGGTGATGGAATGCCAGAACAGCAGAGGCCAGGTAGTGGCACTTAACCGTTAATGAAAAGGTGGAGCAATTAACTTAATTGGCAGCAGGGCTGGATGGAATGAGACCCAGAGTGCTTTGATCTGCAAGGATTTATAGTGTTGGCTAAGAACTGATGATATTCCTGAAGCAAGTTATATGGGCAGTTGGCTAGAGTATTGCTTCACTTGCAAAACCAAACCAAACCAAGAGCTAGCAAGCAGAAGGCGACAACAAAAAACTGCAATCCCTTACCCGGTGTCCAGACTGAAACAATCGAGATCTGTAGCCCATTCATAAGGGAAACTGGGTATCCTTAGAAGACCCAGCAAGATTACTACATGTATATTCAATAAATATTACCTCAATCCTTCTCCAAAGGGATCTGTGGTCATTTACCAAAGTAACTCTGGTGAAAAGGGAATACCCACATCTTTATGGGGTTATTCATATAGGATCAGAGCTGATACTAGCACCACAAGACTCACAATGCCATCATGTCCTGGTAAGGGTGGACATGTGGAGGCTAGGTAATAAATGGAGTCCTGGATGAAGTCAATCTCACAGTGGATTGAGTGGGGCCATAGTCCCACCCTGTTGTCATCTCTCTTCCCACTAAATATATAATGATAAGTATGCTTAGAAGCTAACAGAGTTCTCCCATTTATTCCCTGACCTGTGGATATAAGCCATTACAGTAGGAAGGGCCAAGTGGCAGTCTCAAAAACTGCCCCCTCCCCACTGCCAGGACGGATGCAGTATTCCAGGGGGAGCTGCAGAGATTATTGCCACCCTCAAAAGGAATGGCTACCTTACAACAGTATACTTCCATTTTCCCTTCCTGTTCTTTGTGCTATTCCCATTGCCATTTTACTTCTATACTTTTATAAACCCCACAATATATTATTACTTATGCTTTAAACTGTATTTTCTAAACAGATAAAAAATGAGAAAATTATATATATATACACATATTTATTATTTTAGTCCTCTTCATTCTTTTGTGTAGATACAAATTTCCATCTGATATCATTTTTATTTTGCCTAAAGAATGTCTTTTAATATTTCTTGTATGCAGGTCTACTGGTGATTAATTATCTTAGCTTTTGTTTGTGTGAAAAAAGTCTTTATTTGCCTTCATTTTTTGAAGATTACTTTCTGAGTATTAGAATTCTAGGAGGCTGACTTTTTTTTCCCCCTTGCAGCACATTAAAGATAACAGTCCATTATCTTTTTTTTTATTAAGGTATTATTGATATACACTCTTATGAAGGTTTCACATGAAAATACAATGTGGTTACTACATTTACCCATATTTTCAAGTCCCCACTCATACCTCCAATTCAGTCACTGTCCATCAGTGTAGTAAGATGACACAGATTCACTGTTTGCCTTCTCTGTGATACACTGTTTTCCCCATGATTGCCCACACCATGTGTAGTAAACATAATACCCCACAATCCCCTTGTCCCACCCACCCTCCCACACCCCTCCCCTTTGGTAAGCACTAGTTCCTTCTTGGAGTCCCTGAGTCTGCTATGATTTTGTTCCTTCAGTTTTGATTCGTTGCTATACTGTACAAATGAGGGAAATCATTTGGCACTTCTCTTTCTCTGCCTGGCTTATTTCACTGAGCATAATATCCTCCAGCTCCATCCGTGTTGTTGCAAATGGCAGGATTTGTTTCCTTCCTATGGCTGAATAGTATTCCATTGTGTATATGTACCACATCTTCTTTATCCATTCTTCTACTGGTGGACACTTAGGTGGCTTCCATATCTTGGCTATTGTAAAAAGTGCTGCAATAAACATAGGGGTGCATATGTCTTTTTGAATCTGAGAAGTTGTATTCTTTGGGTAAATTCCAAGGAGTGGGATTCACAGGTCAAATGGTATTTGTATTTTCAGTTTTTTGAGGAACCTCCATATTGCTTTCCACAATGGTTGAACTAGCTTACATTCCCACCAGCAGTGTAGGAGGGTTCCCCTTTCTCCACATCCTCGCCAGCATTTCTTGTTCTTAGTCTTTTGGATGGTGGCCATCCTTACTGGTGTGAGGTGATATCTCATTGTGGTTTTAATTTGCATTTCTCTGATGATTAGTGATGTGGAGCATCTTTTCATGTGTCTGCTAGGCATCTGTATTTCTTCTTTGGAGAACTGTCTCTTCATATCCTCTGCCCATTTTTTAATCAGGTTATTTGCTTTTTGGGTGTACAGGCGTGTAAGTTCTTCATATATTTTGGATGTTAACCCCTTGTCGGACATGTCATTTACAAATATGTTCTCCCATATATATATACATAGGATGCCTTTTTGTTCTGTTGATGGTGTCCTTTGAATCTTGCATTTCTATACACAAAAAATAAGTTATCAAACAGCAAGAAGCTGAAAGCTTTTCCCCTAAAGTTGGGAACAAGACAAGGATGCCCAATCTCCCCGCTTTTATTTAACATAGTACTAGAGGTCATGGCCATGGCAATCAGAAAAAACAAAGAAGAGGCATTCAGATTGGTAAGGAAGAAGCCAAACTGTTGTTCCTATTTGCAGATGACATGATATTGTACATAAAAACCCTAAAGAAGTCACTCCAAAACTACTAGAACTAATATCTGAATTCAGCAAAGTTGCAGGATACAAAATTAATACACAGAAATCTGTTGCTTTCCTATACACTAATGATGAACTAGCAGAAAGAGAAATCAGGAAAACAATTCCATCCACAATTGCAACAGAAAGAATAAAATACCTAGGAATAAACCTAACCAAGGAAGTGAAAGACCTATACCCTGAAAACTACAAGACACTCTTAAGAGAAATTAAAGAGGACACTAATAAATGGAAATTCATCCCATGCTCTTGGGTAGGAAGAATTAATATTGTCAAAATGGCCATTTTACCTAAAACAATCTACAGATTCAATGTAATTCCTATCAAAATACTGACAACATTCTTCAACGAACTGGCACAAATAGTCCTAAAATTCATATGGAACCACAAAAGACCCCGAATAGCCTAAGCAATCCTGAGAAGGAAGAATAAGCTGGGGGGATTATGCTCCCCAACTTCAAGCTCTACTACAAAGCCACAGTAATCAAGATAATTTGGTACTGGCATGAGAACAGACCCATAGACCAATGGAACAGACTAGAGAGTCCAGATATTAACCCAAGCATATATGGTCAATTAATATTCGATAAAGGAGCCATGGATATAGAATAGGGAAATGACAGCCTCTTCAACAGCTGGTGTTGGCAAAACTGGACAGCAACATGTAAGAGAATGAAACTGTATTACTGTCTATCCCCATACACAAAAGTAAACTCAGAATGGATCAAAGACCTGAATGTCAGTCGTGAAACCATAAAAATCTTAGAAAAAAACATAGGCAAAACTCTCTTGAATATAAACATGAGCAACTTCTTCATGAACATATCTCCACAGGCAAGGGAAACAAAAGCAAAAATGAACAAGTGGCACTATAACAAACTAAAAAACTTCTGTACAGCAAAGGACACCATCCGTAGAACAAAAAGGCATCCTACAGTATGAGAGAATATATTCCTAAATGATATATCCGATAAGGGGTTGACATCCAAAATATACAAAGAGCTCACACACCTCAACAAAGAAAAGGCAAATAAGCCAATTAAGAAATGGGCAGAGGAGCTGAATAGACACTTCTCCAAAGAAGAAATTCAGATGGCTAACAGGCACATGAAAAGATGCTCCACATTGCTAATAATCAGAGAAATGCAAATTAAAACCACAATGAGATATCACCTCACACCAGTTAGGATGGCCACCATCCAAAAGACAAACAACAACAAATGCTGGCGAGGATGTGGAGAAAGGGGAACCCTCCTACAGTGCTGGTGGGAATGTAAATTAGTACAACCATTTTGGAAAGCAGTATGGAGGTTCCTCAAAAAACTCAAAATAGAAATACCATTTGACCCAGGAATTCCACTCCTAGGAATTTGCCCTAAGAATGCAGAATCTCAGTTTCAAAAAGACAGATGCACCCCTATGTTTATCGCAGCACTATTTACAATAGCCAAGAAATGGAAGCAACGTAAGTGTCCATCAGTAGATGAATGGATAAAGAAGATGTGGTACATATACACAATGGAATATTATTCAGCCATAAGAAGAAAACAAATCCTACCATTTGCAACAACATGGATGGAGCTAGAGGGTATTATGCTCAGTGAAATAAACCAGGTGGAGAAAGACAAGTACCAAATTATCTCACTCATCTGTGGAATATAAGAACAAAGAAAAAACTGAAAGAAAAAAACAGCAGCAGACTCACAGAACCCAAGAATGGACTAATAGTTACCAAAGGGAAAGGGACTGGGGAGGATGGGTGGGAAGGGAGAGATAAGGGGAAGAAGGGGCATTACAATTAGCACATGTAATGACATATAATGGTGGGGGCAGGGCACGGGGAAGGCAGTATAACACAGAGAAGACAAGTAGTGATTCTATAGCATCTTACTATGCTGATGGACAGTGACTGTGTGGTGGGGACCTATAATGGAGGGAATCTAGTAACCAAAATGTTGCTTGTGTAATTGTATATTAATGTTACCAAAATAAAAGGAAAATAGATACAAAATAAAAAAATAAGTTATCAGAGAAATCAAGAAACTCCCATTTATAATTGCTTGAAGAAGAATAAAATACCTAGGAATAAATTTAATCAAAGAGGTAAAAGACCTGTACACTGAAAACTGAAAGAAATTTATGAAAGGAAGAAGACACAAATAAATGGAAAGATAGTTGTGCTCATGGATTTGAAAAATTAATATTGTTAAAAACCCATACTACCCAAAGCAGTTCACAGATGTAATGCAAACCCTATCAACCTTCCACTGAAAATTTTCACAGAAATAGAACAATCCTAAAATTTGTATGGAACCACAAAGACCCTGAAGAGCCAAAGCAATCTTGAGAAAGAAAAACAAAGCTGGAAGCATCACACTCCTGATTTCGAACTACATTACAAAGCTTTAGTAATCAAAAAGTATGGTGTTGGCATAAAAAAATCAAGTCAGTGGAACAGCAGAGCCCAGAAACAAATCCATGTATTTGTGTCAGTTAATTTACAACAACGGAGGCAAAAATATACAACAGGGATAGGATAGTCCCTTCAAAAAATTGTGTTGAGAAAGCTGGCAGCCACACCCCAAAGGATGAAAGTAGATTCACTCATTCTTTTTGGCTGTAAGTTCCTGGAGATTTTGTGACATCAGGTGGGTTTTGATCACATTTTCTTTGCCTCTTGGTAAAGCCCCCATTACTTTAACAGGCAGCAGAGCCGTGATGAAAACCACTTCTTTGGAGTCCACAGGGAGCTGGGTTCAAATTCTAAGTTTACCGCTTACCTGGTCAATTTGACCAAGTCTACGCCTCATTTGAATAACAGGAGTTAACACCTGGCTTCAATGGGAGGTCATGAGGATTAAATATTAAGTTGAACCATATGAAATGCTGTCTCTGGAGGTCAAAAAGAGGGGTAGAATCTACTAAAATAGTTAGCATTCCATTGTGCTTCCAATTCTTAAAAAAACTCCAACCCTAAATTATTTTCTCCTATCCTAAGGCAGATAGTCCCGCTCGTGTTCGGGTGGTCCTGGAGACTCATTAGTTCAACACTGTTGACCTATCCTGGGAAGACCATTAAATCAGTCTGGGGATAGTCTCATGAAATTTAGCAACCTCTGCAAAGATGTGGAGCTTCTTTCCGGCCAACCACAGGCTCAGGCACATCCCCTGGGGGGCAGAGGTCAAGGGTTGTGACGCTCCTTGCCTGGACACACAGACTCAACACGCTTTCACACTTCTTTCCAAGGCCTGCTGTGCATGTTTGTCGCTGTAAGCTGGGTAGTGATACGTGCCACTTTAAAATGTGGAAACTGAGGCCTAAGGAGGGCCAGGCCTCTGTCAAGGTCTCTAGCACCACGTGGTGTCGGAAACAACATGGGTTTGGTGTCGGATAGACCAGTCCAGACACTGACTCAGTTGTGTGACCTCCGCACCGTCCTTGAACCTCTGTCGCAGGCCAGCTTCCTTTTCTGGAGAAGAGCACTGACACCTTCCTTTCTACACCTCTCCTCGGTTCAACCCAGGATCTGTCCTTGAGAGTTGCGGCTGCGGCAAGATGACCGTCGAGGAGGCGCTGCGGGGACCGCGAGCTCGCCAGGGAGTTAAGGGCTCGGGCCGGCGGGCACACATTCGCGGCCCTCCATAAATATCGCCATAGAATTTCGAATAAAGAGAATTGGTCTCGACACTCCCAGCCTCAGTCCAACAGCAAGTACTGCAGTATGGGAAGGAGAGGCTGTAGGTTACCTCCTCAAAAGGCGGAACAGTGGCGCCAACCCGACAACCGGAGGGGCGGGGAAGTTCGCGCGGGCCCAGCTCGCGCCTGCGCGCTGCCATCTTGCTCAAGGAGGGACCGCCCTCTCCCCGCCCGCAGCGCCCTAGCTTCGCGGGCGGCCCTGCGCCCCAGAGGGGCGGGGCCAGGCCATGGCTACCACGGAACCCGGCAGGCACTCTCCGCGGGCGTCTGTCTCGCGATCTCAGCCGGGCGGGGCCCCGGGCCGCGCGGCACGAGCTGCTGGGGTGCCCACCGGGGCAAGAAGCAGCGGAGTTCCCCGGCTGGGGGAGCGGACCCCGGGGGCTGTGGAGAAACGGGGGCCGTACATGGTGACGCGTGCGCCCTCCATTCAGGCCAAGCTGCGTGAGTGCGGTCCAGTGGGTCTGCCTGGGCGGGCCGCCGCGTGCCTGGGCGGGCTCCGGGGCCCCGCTGGGGCGACCCCGGAGGGGCCCTTGCAGCCGTCTCCCGCAAATTTGTTCTCAAAGAGCGGGCTTCTAGCGTTAGGGAGACACAGTGGGGTGGGGAAGACCCCGCTGACCTGCGCCCTTTGACTTCCAGAGAAGCACCGAGACCTGGCCAAGGCCGTTCTGCGGAGAAAAGGCATGCTGGGGGCCTCGCCCAGCCGTCCCGACTCTTCAGGGAAAAGGTCTCAGCAGGCGCCAGCTCCTCTGTGCTAGCACTTACCGGAGAGGACCTCAGTCCTCAAGCTGGGAGACAAGAGTTTAAGGCCGAACTAGTGATTCCCCTGGTGCCTACCTGTCAGGTTCACTATGTTAAAATGGGAAACATAAAAAACGACCTTTTTCTTTTCTTTTAAGGATGTAGTGGTGTCGGGGAAAAGGCTTCGGAATAAGCCAGTTTTGTCAGTGCAGAGGGGCATTCACTGTATAGATTCCTGGAGGAGCACAGCGGCTGGGATCCCCAGGACTAGGAAGACAGAGCAGTGGGGGAACAGCCAGGGCTGTATTTTTTCTTTAACAGAATGATAAACTCTGAGGGTTGTATACGACCTCATCCGGTGCCTCTTTTACAGATAAGAGCTCAAACTCTGAGGTGAAGGGATTTGCCCAGGACTTGCTGGGGTTTTTTTTGTTGTTCTCTGGTGTGGGAAGGGGGCGCTTTTCCTGATGCATGAGAGAGGAGGTGTGCTTTTCCTCGGCAGTAGGGGGAGTGGTGTGGGTACATGCATGTTCTGAGGAGCTGCAGCCAGATACACGTCTGTCAGCGGTGGCTGTGACCAGGTACAAGGCAAGTTGGGAGTAGTGCGGTCAGTTCTTATCCATAAGGGCGAGGACTCCGGCTTTCCTTGTGAAATGTTGGTGCTTCATCTGTACTTCCTCTCTTCCCCATGTCCCCTCAGGTCAGTGAAGTTTAACAAAGGCTATACTGCTCTTAGTCAGAGTCCAGATGAAAACCTGGTGTCCCTCGACTCTGACAGGTGAGTGTTCTCCTTGGAGAGTTCACCCCTGGAGGAGTGACTTGTATAAAACTGCACATCGTTTGGTGCCTTTGCTTGTTCCCTACCTTTTCCAAGACCCTGCGTGCATGTTCCAGGGCTGTCTTCTTTAGAGAGCACTGTTGCTTCCCAGGAAGGCTTGGTTAGAGGACTCATAGGTGATCATGCTGCTCTTGGATCTGGAGCACCAACCTTATTTGGGGGAATCACCCTGCTCTATTATGTCTGCACTGTTAGGGACAGTGACGCTGTCCCTGCTGGAGCCAATTGAAGGAGCCATTTGTACTCATGGCAGATGCTGGGCTTAAGTTTTGGGTTGTGTGGTCTTTGCTCACAAGTCCTCCAGACCCCCTTGCATGCTCTCTACTTTGCCGTTTGCAGCTATACTCCACAGGCATCCCTCTGAACTGACCATCTTCCTCTTCTCCTAGTGATGAGGAGCTGGAAACCAGATATTCCTCCGGGTATTCCTCTGCAGAGGCAAGTCCAGAGCGCCTTTCTGCGTGGGGCCAGGCTGCAGGCAGCTTCACCGCCACTACCAAATGTTTGTCTGGTGCCTGCTGTATGCACAGCACTGTGCCAAACTTCTGGTCTGTTTTCCAGTCTTCTACTCTGCCTCTTCCCCCAACAGAGGTATAGGTGTCTGAGGAGGGCTGTTGAAAATCCAGACCATAGACCCGTAGGGCTGCAAATGACCTCTCAAGTCTTCTAGTCTAGGCTACCACTTAGAAAAGAAATCCTCCTGATAAATTCCAATGAAGTGTTTACCAGCCCTTGGTTGCTTGAATGCTTCTTGTAATTGGTTACTCACTAGCTCCAAGCAGTTTTGCTGCCTGCCCTCCCTCCAACATACACACATACACAATCCCTTCTTGGATAGCTCTTAGAGAGGTCTTATTAATTTAAAATGTCTCCGGCAGCCTGGACTCAGTGGCCCTAGGCCTGCCCCCAGTGTCACACAGTATTCTAGTTTCCCTTGTGATCGTCTTTTATCTGAGATAGCATTCCTGTCCCTTCCCTGGCCATCTTCCACCAAGCTTGCATTCTTCTAGGCCAAACAACTTCTGTTCCTTCAGTTGTTGCATCTGTGGGAACTCAGACTGAGACACTCCTGGGCTGGCCTTTTGGACATGTTTTCAGAGTGATTGTCTCGGGCAGAACCAGAGGGACGTAAAGTTCTGCCATGTTCAGCTTTTACTGCCTTTGACCATCAGATGAAGTGCTGGAACATGACTGTACACTGCTGATATTCCTTATTCTCCTGGAAACCTTAGCCACCCCTTAATTTCTGTCAAAAAGAATAGAGGCAGTTTGTAAGTTGTATCTTTCTTGAATATGGGTGCCTAATATGGTTAAAACTAAGAAAAGAAAAATTAGCCAAGAGCCAGAGAAAGTCCTAGACTGTTCCCAGCCTCATTTTCCTTCTGCTCAGAACTGGTGAAGCCAGACTGACAGGTTCCACTCTGCAGGGAACAAGTTCTGCTGGCACTGGAAGATCACATGTCTAACCAGCAGTGCAAAACAACTCCTCTCCACCCTATTCTCTGTAACTCGCGTTCTTCTGCTATTCTCCCCATTGTTCTGGTGTCATTGTCCCATATTTTTTAGCATTCATAGGAATCGGTCTGGTTCCCAATGGGAATGGTCAAGACATTGACTTTGAAACATAATTTGGAATTTGATATTTACATCAGATGCCTCAGGGAGAGAGCAGCTTTCCTGGGGGTGAGCAACAGTGCAGCCTGGAGGGTACTGGCTCAGGCCGCTGGTGCTCTGTAGACTGCTGGGTGAGGCACAGGTAGGAGAAGGTGGCACTTCCTTCTGTAATCCAAGGATGTTTGGGGTTGGCCTGAGGGTGGAGTGTGAACGGGAAACTCCTGTAAGAGAATGTAGGTCTGCTTTTGGGGCACCAGTTATTTCTGATTTGAAGTCTGGCTTATCGTTCTCTCCTGCTCTTAGCAGGTGAACCAGGATGTGAATCGGCAGCTGCTCCAGGATGGGTATCACCTGGATGAGATTCCAGATGATGAGGACTTGGACCTCATTCCCCCCAAGCCTGTGGCCTCCTCAGCGTGCTCCGGCTCCTGGTGCTGTCTTGGGGACTCTTCCTTCTGCACCCTCCAGTAGACATAACTCCCTAAGATGGGCCCTGCTCACCATGCTTGCAGAGGCCTGTTGGCCCTTCATAGGTCACACAGTGCCGTGGGGATTGCTGTCAGCCCTTCATGGAAGGCACTGGTCCTTGGGAAGGTCAGTGATCTGCAGTTCCCCCTTATTTGGTGCTTCTCAGGCCAGAGGCCCCATCTAGGCCATAGGGCAACAGGTGGAATTCTGCAGCTTCGACTTTAATAAGGACAGGAACAGAGGAATTCTGGTTCTTATGATGAGTGGCAGAATTGGCTCAGAAAAACACTTGGAGACATCTTAATGGTATTTGTCATATTCTGTAGAGGGAGAGAGCTTTTGTGTCAAGGCTGTGCTGAATGGTGTATGGAGGCAGAAAATAGCACTTTATAACTTGCAGTGGGAATCTTTGAAAAATAATTTAATTATGTGGGGCCAGTTCAAGAAATTCCACATGCTGTCCACGTCTTCCTAGCTCCATGGTGGGTTACATGTTTGACCTTCAAGAAAGCATAAAGTAAGGCCTTTTAGCCCTCTTCCAGTTGTACCTGTTTGACTATAGTAGGGCTGCTTGATGGCACAGCAGGAACAAGGCTTATGGAATCTCTGGATCTGGAGCATCCCCAACTGGTCCAACTGGGTGGGTTTAGTGATTGTGGTCAGCCCATCCCACGAGAAAAAAGCTGCTCCACTATGTACATGTTTTTTTATTTGCCTACTTGGTCACCATTCTTTACCTTGGACTTAGCTAGTTTCCCTACCCAGTGTTTGAGTTAAAGGTTGGGTGAAGGGTCTGGAGCTTGCCCCAGAACCTGCAGTTTTTGGCTACCAGCAGAGGGAGCTGCAGGGAGAAGTCAGGTGCAGTCCTATTTGGTTAGCTTTCTGAACTTGAGAAGTAGCAGTGGGTGATAAGTATACTGGCAGTAATGTGTGGGCATTGACACAGACGGAGGATCACAGACAGGATGGGTGGAGGGACATGTGCCAGCTCCCAAGCACCTGCCTGAGGAGATAATCCACCATTGCAGAGGGTTTGCCTTCACCTCAGCATGGGCCTAGCATAGTGCAGTGGGGATTGCGGTCAGCCCCCAAGTCATGGAAGGCACTGATCCTTGGGAAGGTCAGTGAACCGCAGTACCCCCTTACTTGGTGCTTCTCAGGTGCAACACAGCCTCTCAGCTCTGAACACAGCAGAGGCAGGCATAGTCTCCTGTGACCCCCACTAGGTAGCATCTCTTGCTGTACCAGGCCTCTCCCTAGAATTTAGTTTTTCAGTGGTTTGTTTCCTTGTTGTTTGTGGTGGGTTTTGCCTCACCTAGAACCATGGTGTGGACTTAATGGGAGTGGACAGGGTTCCTAGCCTAGGGCACGGGAGTCAGGATGGGGGTATGGACCCACATGGGAAAGTACTCAGTCTGTTGCTTTATTTGCTGTCCTGTGGCTACTAGAGGTATATGAGGGGTGGCATGGACTCTTCTTGCCTGACTATGAGGCGACTAGTGAGAACATCACATAAAAAGTCATTTGTCCGATGACTATCCTTATGAGGGTACTCTTACCAGTGCTTGATTGGCATCTTGGTGCTTTTCTTAAATCACAGAAAGTTAAGAGGAATATATGGTATCCAGGGGGCTGCAGCTAACTTAATTCTACAGTCTAGCATCACAGCAGATGGTGGGAACAGAGGCCACAGGCACCTCAGATTGGGATCTGGGGAATAGTGGAAGCAGATGGTTACTCAGTTCTGGAATGGGATGCTGCAACTCTACACAGTTGTCCAACATTCTGAGCACTTTGTGCAAATGCCTGCGGGAGGGAGAACATTCTCCATTCTGAATACTTTGCCCATCCAGAGGGATCCTACCCAAGCCTTTCTGGTTTCTGCAGAGGTGGAGATGTGCACATGAAGAAAGGGCTCAGATGAAGAACAGAGTAAAGACGGTGGTTAAAATGGAAACCCATGTGGGACCACATTTCTGTGGGATAGCTGGTTAGGACAGAGTAGCCTGATTATTTGGCAGCTGCTGTAGGTGAGAGACTGACAGCAGGACCCTTAGACCAGGGCCTCCAGGTAGTCACGACTATAAATCGACACTGGTGTTTGGTCCCGGCCCCGGGACATCAACGAGGACCTGGAGAGGGGGCGTGGGAATTGGGTAGGAGACAAGAGACACGAAGAATGGAGACAAGACAGATTCCTGATCAAGTCTTGTTTATTTGTGGAAACAGCAAAGCATATACAGCATTCATGGGGTGAGGTTTCTTCTGATTGGTTGCCCTTTATGCTAATGAAGCTATCTACAAACTCCAATTACGCACTGAGTTGTGTGCCTGCGCAGTTATCTCTGACGTAAGCGGCGAGCCTGAGTGAGAACACTCTGGCGCGAAAGCAATTGAAACCGAAACCATTTGTGCACTTTCGAAACTCAGTCTCTAAGATGGAGTCTGAGAGCCCAAGATGAAGTTACTATGGCTGTTGCATATCCCACTCCCCACAGTGTTTGGCCACAGCTGTCCCTGGAGAGGACGTTTCAGAGCTGGCTGACCCCATGGGGGAGGCACTACCTCTGGAAAAAGTTGCAGGAACCCAGAACTGGGGATAGGGTGGCGAGGCAGGGTAGAAATGGTCAGTAGTTTGGGGCTACAGGCTAAAATGTCACCAATAAAGGCACCAAGGTGCCCAGAGCCAACCTGCCCTAATTCAGCGTGCTGGGTGTCTTGCTAGAGATAGTGCCTGGGAGAGAAGGCCCATTCAGGCTTACCTCACGAACGGGAGTGGTACTCTGTGGAGTTTACAAAGTACTCTACAGAACTCTTAGCTTAGGCTTCTATAGCTCTGTAAGTTTTTAAAAATAAATACAATCATGCTAATTGAGCCATCCGTGTGGCAATAGGATTTTTGAGAAAGGCCTAGACTGCAATTGTTGCCCCTTCTGAATTTGAAAATAAAGAAATAGCCCAATAGCCCCAACTCTAACCATTCCTTCTAGGACCTCTCTCCTTTCTGCTGTTTCCAGCAGGCATCGTTTTCGGGCCTGCTTCACCGGAGACCATGGAGGGAATAGGCCTTTTTTTTTGTACATCACTGCTCTTTATAGTTTCCTTCAGCAGATCCTTCCCAGGTTTGTTTTGTTTTTTAGGCTGAAGAAAATTTGGAGGCCAAAACACCTGGAACAGTTTGGCCAGACCCTTTTTGAAGGTAGTTTCCTGGAATTCCATTGTATAGGGATCTAGTGTGGGCAGTAGTCCAGAAAGATCCTTTTGTGCGAGTCACCCCTTATCCACAGGAAGGAGCTAATAGCCTGTATCTCTGCTTAGTCTGGGGTGACAGGACTAAGACTGCCAGTCAGAAACTTCAGAGGCAAAACAGACAGCCATGCAGCCTCTTGCAGGGGTGTGTCCCACCTCTACAAGGCAGGTACAGAGTAGATACCTTCCTAGGTACTTCCTGCCAGTTTAGAAAAAGTAGGTAGGTTTCCCTTCATAATGTGAATTGGAGCATCCTGTCCCTGAGTCTCCATATCTACCATGACTGTGCTCTACAGAAGTGGTTGACAAACTTTCTGTGTAAAGAGCCAGTCAGACTTTTGGCTTTGCCGGCAATCTGCTCCACTTTGCCACTGTAGCCTGAACGCAGCCGGACAGTATGTAAATGAGAGGGTGCAGGCAGGTCTAGTCTGCGGGCTTTGGCTTGCGGGTCCCTGCCCTAAGGCCGACCGATACCCTGAGGAGGAGATTCTTGCACTGATAACGCGTATCTCTGACCCACCTTCCACATCTGCAGGGCTGGAGGGCCCGAGACCAGCCTGCAAGCTCTGCAGCTGAGGCCTAAGCTGGCAGCGTGTCCCGCACCCTTCCATTAAAGGGCTCTGGAGTCCAGCCTGCCCGCCTCAGGTAGCTATCTGAAGCAGAACTCAGGCAAAAACTAGACAACATCTAGGGACGGCTCTTGCAGCCCACTTCAGGGGCTGGAACTACTGTTTAACCCACAGCCTCAGTACAAGTGATCTTTAACTGCCTTGACAGAGCAAGAGGGTGATGATGAGCAACACTAGTCCACAGGCCTAGCCTTCCCCCCCCTCTGCAGTCCCAGGGCCAGAATCCTGTTCTTAGAAATTAATTACCTACCCTCCTGCTGTGATGACTGCTGTAGGCTGGAACATACCAGGGGAGGGTCAGTCCTTAGTCCTCACATGTGGCCCTCATGCCAGGAGGAAGATAGACAGTTCAGCTCAGGCTTACTCAGAACTCACTATCTTTAAGCTCACTCTACCCCATCGATTCCAGGGTGTATCCCAAGAGTCCAGAGCAGGGAAGGGGTTGGGCTGGGCCTGAGGAGATAAGACTGGCCAGGATTTAGGGTAACTGGCAGAGGAGAGCCAGGAAGGCTGTGGCCTCTATAGCAGACAGCTGGCACGGAATATCAGTAGGTCCTCGGGCACAGTGGGCTTCAGTGAGACACTCTCATTGGCCCCAATGAAGAGTACCCCGCCACGCCGCAGGGGGATTGTTGCCTGTGCTGTGGGAGTGCTGGCTGTCACGGTCCCTTGCACCATCAGGAGGATGCTGGCGGAGTCCAGTGCCAAGACCTTGTATTCAGCGACAGAGCCAGGGACCTGGGCAGGAGGGAAAACAGGATGGTACAGCTTGGTCTCTGCTCCTGACATTCATGGGGGGCCCAAGAAGACCCAAAGGGTGGTGAGGAGAGTTCCGGCACCTTCTACCCACTGCTAAGGTCCCGTCAGCATGGAGGCCCATGTCTGGTCCCTGGTACAGAGAGGAGTGGGCAGGCCCATGGCCATCACTGCACCAAATGAAAAGAAAGGAAACCCACCCCAGATATATTCCACATTGTAGGCTTTGCCAGGCTTTTTCATGCTACACTGAAGGCCCCCCACTCACCTCCATCTTCATAACAGTGAAGTCTGTAACAGGGGGGTCATAGATAGAGAGGCAGGGGTCTTCCTGACTCTGTGTTGGGCGAAAGAGCCTGTCCTTGCTGGGGCTGGGGGTATAGTTGAGCATTTCACACAGAGTTGGCACATCGATGAACTTGGGTGTCAGGCCTGCACGCACTGTGTTGTCTGAACACGCCATGCACTCCACACAGTCTGGGGACAAATAGTTGTCATGTGCTAAGCTGATGAAGAATGCTAGGAGTTTGGTACTCCAGGGCTGGACCAAAGTAACCTGGAGTAACCTGAGCACCATGAACCCCCTGCAGAGTTAAAAATGTATGAACTGCATTCTCTGGGAGAATGGGCTAGAATATCAGATACCAGAAACAGGTGACAGGTCACTCACTGTTGTCAGGGGGAGTCATGTTAATCCCTGGGGAGCCCCAACCCTCCCCAAACTCTATTCTTCCACTTCTACCATACTGTCCATGAGTGGATAAACAGCCAACAGTCAAAATCCAACACCCTCCTGTAGCAACGTGTATTTTAATGTAAAGATCTCTAGTAGACAGGACAGATATGCAAAGGCAGTTTGATGCAGGAGGGAGAAGACAAGCTTCATCCAACATAGCCTGGGTTAAAACTGGTTCCCACACACACTGACAGAGCTTAAGGTGAGAGGTGTGAACTCAGAGGTTGGTGCAAAATTCCAGCAGTACCTAACACCAGGCTGGCAATGGCCATCCTTACTGGCCACTTCTCTACTGACCCCAGGGACTCTGGGGGTCAGAGTTGGATGGGACCTTAAAGGAGGTCTCAGCCACCCTCTCCTTTTGTCAGAATGGGGAAGGCCCAAGGGGGAAGGTGGTAGGGCTCACCTCCTTTCAGGTAGGCATGGGGCACATTGGCCTCCAGAAACATGGCCTCCCCTGGCTTCAGGGTAAGCAGGTTCAGGAAGTAGATGGCGAAGCATCCAATGTCGCCTGGATACTGCTGGTGTAGCTGCAACAAGAGCTCCCCATAGATGTCCTCCATTTTGTTTCCAGCAGTCACTGAAGGTCACAGAACACCCCAAGGTCACTTAGGAACATTCAGTGGTGTTCACAGTCCCACCTTGGCCAGGGAATCCTGGGGAAGTTCCAGGACCAGCCTTCCTTGATATTCCAACCCACACGGATGCCATTTTTCCCTTTTGATCATCTGTATGCCCAGCACTATCCTAGGCACTCAAAGGGCTAGAGTGTGCTCCTTTAGGACAGTGTTTCTCAGTCTCAGCACTAGGAACAGTTGGAGCCAGATTAATTCTTCATTGTGGGGGTTGTCCTATGCTTTGTAGGGTGTTCAGCAGCATCCCTGACCCCTGCCCCACAAGGTGCCACTATCACCCCAACCCATGTCTGGACAATGAAAACTATCTCCAGACAATTGCCAATGTCCCCTGTGAGAACCACTGCTCTAAGCATCCAAAATCTAGGTAGGAAAAACCCAAGAGTTCCATGGAGGGTGACACCTGTCCCCATTAGCCCAGGCCTTCCCCTTTTTAGCACTGAAAGTACTGCATCTCAAAAAGTCACTCAGTCCCAGGCAAACAGGTGATTGGTCACCCCAGAGAGCATGAGGCAAAATGTCCCAAGAGCCAAAGTGTGTCCTGGAGCCTAACTAGGAGAGAGTAAGCTCAGCCTGGGCTAGAGTGAGGGAAGGCTTATTGGAAACGGGGAGGCAGGGAGAGTGGTGAGCTGAGTGTTCTTGAGTATGCAGGGAAGGGAGGAGAGTATTAGTAAAAGCAGAGTATGTCAGTGCCACAGTGAGGAAACCAGCTAGACTAGACTGGAGGCTTGTACTGAGTACCATACAGAGACGTGGTGAATGCCTGTGCTAAGGCCTGGAGACACAAAAGGTCAAGAAGACAGGTCCCTGGTCTGAAGAAAACCCCGGTTTTAAGTATGCATGTGATGATACGGGCTCACATAACTAAAGACTATGATTGAACAGGGTTTTACGGGAGCTCCAGGCAGGAGTAATCAGTTCTGCTGTGAGTGTAAGAAGCCCCTTAAAGGGAGAGGCATGCAAGCAGAGAAAACACCAAAAAACAAAGCACAGGGTATGCTTGAGTAAAATAAATAATTCCTTGTGGCTCAAAGGTACCTGGGAAAATGTTTAGAAATAGAAGAGCTCTGTGATAGCCTGGAGAAGGGGGTGGGGCCTCATGATGTGTCCACGTAAGCTCATAGCCGAGAGTCCCTTCTACCTTGTATTGACTCCTCAACCCAAAGGTGACATGACCACGCCCATCAGAGTCATTTCCTGGACTCTCCTTAGTTAGCACAAGATTGGGCACAGAGCAGGTATTTAAGGAACAATCTACTGACTGAGAGCTCTGAGCACCAGGCCTTCGGAGGAGAGGATCCTCTTGTCCCCTCCCTGCTCTGTAGACCCAAAGAACAAATCCATCCTTGGGGAGCAGCCGTAGGGCTGGGGAAATCTCAGGATGCCTGAATGGGAGACATCCTGTCTTTTAGGCCATTTGGTCTCCAGCCAGTCTAGAGAATGCAGCCAGTTAGGAAGCTGCACTCAACCTAGAGCTCTGCTTCATGAAGACCAAAAAAATGCTAAGTTGCTAACAGGCCATCTAAGTTGGGCCCACTTTAGTATTTCACTTGAGCAAAGGGGTTAAGAACCCTATCCCCACAGCCTGGTGACTCTGCCAGAGGCCCAGACCTATAACATTACCCACTTTGCTGGGAGATGCGCTTCACCAGTAGGTTGAGCTGCTCCACCACCACCTTCTTCTCGCTGTTCATCAGGTGGGAGAAACAACTCTGCAGAGCAGAGGCCATGGTCTGGGAGTCACGGCTCATGCTCTGCTTCAGCTGTGTTGCTGCATTATCTCCAATTAGAAACTGGAACTCGGGCACCTCTGCAAGAAGGCCAGGCCAGGGCCCAGATCAGGAATGGCAAAACGGCACTCACAAAGTGGAAAGGTAGAGGAGGCCTTCCCATCCATCCCATGCCTAACCAAGAAGCAAGGCAATGCTAAGTAGAAACCGACTGCTCACCATCAGCCCTCAGCAATCACACCTGAGCCTGGTCACAGGGGCCTTCAAGAATTCATGAAGCCAACCAGCCCTTGAGTTCCTGTGATATTCAGCCTCTTCACTGCCACAGTTCCAGCTATGCCCTGGCTTGCCCATGCAGCTCCTAGGCCCAGTGTGCACGCACTCAGCATTTTGCCCAAACTTACTTGTCAGAAAGGTCACAATTTCCTCAACTGGCCGGAAGCCACATAAGCCCTGGAAGGAGGTGAGGGCAATAGCCATCTCTGGCTTATGGTTGGCATCCGGATAGTGCTGGGGAGCCTGGAGGTGCAGCTTCTCTGCCAGCTCCTGTGGGATGGCCAGGGAAGAGGAGGGTGGTCAAGGTGTAGCCATCACCTAGCAAGGCACCAGTCCCACACAGCCTAGTTTCTACCCTTCCCGGTCACCAGACAGCCATAGCTTCCTACCTCTGGCAACAAGCCCAGTTAAGGCATAATGCAGAAACTCGAGGCTCAGCCAACCCCAGGACAGGGACATGGTCCAAATCTGGAGGAGAGCTGGAGTAGACTTTAAGAGGCTTGGGCTGCAAATTGGGAAACCCAAATACCAAGCCAAGCTCTGACACTAACAAGCTGTAAGACTTTGGGTAACACCTCCCTTCTCTGAGTCTTAATTTCCCCATTTAGAGATGAGGAGTTTGGACAAATGCTTAGATTGTGACACACAGACTTGTGCAGAAAGACTCTGGGAAGTGTTGCTGAGGTAATAGCTAAGGTTCCTGCCCCACCCTGACAAGTGAATTCTGCCAGAAAGCCAGGTGGGAAAATGGTAGATATGAATAGTACTGGTCTGGGTGGGGGGAGCTTGGAGAACAAGAGCTTGGAGAAGCTCCCCTGGTACAGGCTGGTCAGCTGTCCACTTAGAATTTGCTGCCAGCATGTGTCAACAGGATATGGCCTTGCAGGGCTAAATTGGGAGTCGTGAGGCCTGCATTTAGCTTTGGGCTGGAGCCTGGCACAGGTGTAGTAAAAGCAGCAATAAAAATCATGGGAGGGCCTTGATATGAGCTCTTCTCTACCCTGACCTGTGTGTCCCACTCTGATCTTATACCTTGTTAGGGTGTGCCTGGATGGACAGGGCTGTTTCAACAGACAGCACTTTGAAGAGAAAGGGCAGCTTGCCATTAAAGGTGTCCTTGACTTTTGAGCCCAAGCAGTCCTGGTTCTCGGCAATCCACTGACCCAGGGTCTTCGGTGAGATTCGGTTGTCAAGGATCTTGGCATCTCCCCGGGGATGGGTCCCCATCCACAGCTGGAAAAACAGGAAACTTGGAAGACAGAAGAAACTGGCACCCCTAGTTAGCCTTCCCCAATCTCAGTTACCCTGTGTTCCCCAGAGGGCAGCTGAGTTCTGAGATGGGCCTCCTAGGACTGGGTATAAATGCTCACACCAACATAAACATACAGGGGGATAGCAGAACCCAGAACACCAGGAGTCAGGAGACTCGGGCTCTAATCCACACTGTGTCTACCAGCTATGGAGGCTTGGGCTAGTTATTTCCTGTTTCTGGATCTCAGCTTCCTTGTCAGCTCAATGAGGGGAGTGACACCTGCACTGTCGAGGTTACCGAAAAGCGGACTCTCAAATGGCTCTCTGAGGGGATAACATTCATTTTTTCCATTCTTAGAAGTAGAGGCTGAAACACTCCTATGTTTTAGCCTTTTCTCTACTAAATAGGAGAATGACATATTTTAGGTTATTAAAAATGTAAAAGTCAAACTGAAATTTTTAATTGTTGAAAAAGAATTAAAATTCAGTAAGTGCTGAGAGTTCCTGGGGGCAAGGAGTGTACTGGAAATCCCAGCCTTTTATCACAACACCCTTCTTTTGGTGCCACGTATGGGTTCTTCAACCTGCACTGATGTGAAAAGTCCAAAGGGCCTCCTCCCTCTTTGCAGTACCCTCTCGCAGCTAATCCACATGACTTGCCTCAGGCCCTCTGAGTGGAGTCCCTTGGTCTCACCCGCAGGTAAAGTGAAATACAGCCCAGTCTCACCTCTGCATATGGCTTGTCCTCTGAGATACTTGCCAGTGGGTCACTGCTGGCCAGCAACCGAGCCACTTCACTGCTGGAACCCATCTTTCCCCAGGCATACTGCTGCACCACACAAGAAAGTGGGAATACTGGGGACATATAAAGAGGGTCAGGCACCACTCCACTCCTGCGCCCTGACCCTGTCTTGGGGAAACCAGACACAAGCTAACGGTTTCGTCTAGGGCACAAGGTCAAATAAAGGGTTTACAGGTTGTTAGTTGGGACCCTTCTCTACCTCTAGATCAGGCCTCAATGTTCCCATCTGTAAAACGGGCCACAAGGCTCTTCTGCTGAAGTGAGGCCGATAGTTGCATTGAGGTGACGGGAAGGCAGCGGGAAAAACCTATTTCAGGCACCCGGTCTCGAAGTGACCCACGCGTGGTCTCGCCCCTCAAAGACTGTAATAACGGCTCAATACCCATCGCAGGTGCCCCCTCCTCTGCCCAGCGCCCATCCGTATTTCTGCGGAGTGCCAAGGGTGGGTTCCACCTGGCATATCAAGTCCGGAAGGGTCCCCAGGACGCGACGGGAAAGGGTCCCCTACGCTCGCTGGCACCCCGGCCAGAAGCCCACCTTGCTGAGCCGCCATCCTCCCGCACCGGAGCTGGCTTCTAGCACGTATGCCCTTCCCATCAGCCGCCGCGGCCCCCTGCGCGCTAAGCTTCTTGGGAAACGTAGTTCTCGAGATCCACCTGCTATGCCCGAGCGCCCCAGACGGCCCCTGCCGACTCGGAATCCCTGCCCCACACACCAGCTATCAGGAGGAGCCCCACCAGCCCAGCCCAGAGGCGACCCGCCCGCAGAATTGGGTCTCCGTATTCATTCCTTCGTTCCTCCACCGGACACGTATTTATAGAGAAACCTGCTAAATGCCATGAACTGTTCTAATACATCCAAATACAAGAAAATGATCCTTTTGCCTTTGTAGAGCTTACGTTCTGGTGAAGGGAAGCCAGGCAAACAAGTATAATAAATATGTAAATCATAAAGTATGTTAAAAGAAAAGTGCAACAGATAGTAAGGAGAGTGGGTGGGAGTGGGAAGCTGTTGGCAGAATTTAAAAGGCTATTTAGGTAAACCTCATTGAGAAGGTGAGATTTGAGGACAGATTTAGAGGAGAGGAAAAGAAAATGTTCTGGGAAGAAGAAACATCAAACGCCCTAAGCTGGGAATGTGGGGATGTGCTGTCATATTCTGGAGTAAGCAGTAAAGGGGCCAGTGTAGCTGCAGCAGTGTGAGCAGGAAAAGAGTGTGCCTGTTGGGGGGTGGGTGGGGTGAGGTGGTCTGGGAGAAAAGGAAATGTATAGAACTTTGTAGGCTATTGTGAGAACTTCAGGGTTTATTCTGAGACTCGCAGTCAGGGGATTTGAGCAAGTAACTGTGATCTAAGTAGGAACTCACTGATGCTTGATGACGGCAAATGTCACATCCAAGGCCTTTAAGCTGTCTGAGCTTCACTTTCTTCCTCTGTAAAATAGGCATAGTAGTGCCAGCCTGACAGCCTTGTAGAATCAGATGGGATGGTGTGGGACTTGGAGGGCAGTCAGTGCTTGATGCTTCTCTGATCTCCCTTGCCCTAAGTAGTGTGGGACTCAGAACCCCAGCCCCTCTTCCAGGCTGAGATGCTTACAAGTCACAGGCACTGAAGTCACAGAAAGTCACCAGGAGCCCTGCTGGCTGGGGTGGGCCTTGCCTGTGGAACATCTTGCTATATCACGTGGAGAAAGGCTCTGACAACAGGATCTCCTCAGTTAACAGCCCAGGAGGAGGCAGCCAGCTGGAGAGGCCCAGGAGCGGAGCAGCTGAAGCTCCAAGGGACCTGGAATGAGGGTCTACCATCCTGACTCTGCCTCACCCCCCCCAATCCCCACTGATTCCCGCAGCCTCTACCACACATGCCCAGGCAGGAAAGGAAGTACTATTATCTTCGTAATGTTCTGTCCTGCTGTGGACATGAACCTCCCTGGGGTCCCCCCGGCTCAGATAAATCAGCCTGTGTTTCAAAGGAAGCTTCACCATACAGTAAAGAATTAAAAAATAGAAAACACAAGAATTATACAAATAGCACATCTCACATACCTCCTGCCTTTGAATACCTCTCCTTCCTGTCATTTCCACTCCCTCAGCCATATGGACCTTTTGGGAGAAGACTGAAGGGCTGGTTTAGGCATAGGGGATTCTTGGAGCGCCTCCCACCACCACAGCAGCTAGAGTTAGTCACTTACTTAAAGTATCTCTGCACAGGGAAGGAAGAACTGAGATTGTTGGGACAGACAGAGCCCCCACCCAACCCGACCCTCCCTACACACAGAAAAATGTACCTGTAAGGGCAACTAGGGTGTTTGGAGAATTTAGAGCATCCCACTCTTACCTCTTGCTTGTCTATCTCTAGTAGAACTGATCACACTTTATCTAGTGATCATCTAGTGATCATTCCCTTCCTTTCCCTAATTCAGTTTCACATTTATGCCATTTATTGTTAAGTACTACTGCGTTAAGCCCTTTTCAAGAATTCTTCCATTTCATTCTCAAGAGAACCTTATGAGATAGGTATTGTCATTAGCCCCATTTTAGAGATGAGAAAAATGGGTCTCAGAGAGGTGAAGCAACTGATACCATCTGCTATACATCCTCCCTTGTAAACAAGTGAATAAATGCATGATGTCTCTTTCACAGGGAAATAGATTCCAGGGGTCTTCAGAGACAGATGGGTGGGCAAGGTCTATACTGATGATGTCAAATTCCATTCTTTCCTCACCAGTCTGGCATTGTACTAGGCTGGGCAGACAAGGAGACAGGATAGCCTCAGGTTGTGTGGACTATTTCCCTCTCGGGCCGTGGATAAAAAAGATTGCCCCCACTTCAGATGTTAATCACAAGTCCCAGGTTGTTATACTTCTATAAAGTCAGAGTTCCCACAACCTCCTCCTCCTCAGATTCAATAATTGGCTAGAATGACTTCTAGGACTCAGGGAAACACACTTACCAGTTTATTATATAATAAAGGATATGATAAAGAATACAGATGGACAACCGGTTGAAGAAATACATAAGGCGAGGTTTGCGTCTTGAATGCAGGCGTTTCTGTCCCCGAGGAGTTGGGGTGTGCCACACCTTCCAGAAGGTGAATGTGTTCACAAACCCAAAAGCTCTCCAAACTCTGAGTTCAGGGATTCTTATGGAGACTGCCTCACATAGGTATGATCAATTACTAACTCAGTCTCTCCCCTCACCCCTCCCTGGAAGACAGGAGGTGGGGCTGAAAGTTCTAAGCTTCTAATCAGCTTGGTCTTTTGGTGACCAGCCTCCATCCTGATGCTATCCCAGAGCCCACCAGGAGTTGCCTCAATAGGGCAAAAGATGCTCCTATCACCCACGAAATTCCAAGGGATTTAGGAGCCCTATCAGTAAACTGGGTCAAAGACCAAATATTCAAAAAAAAGATGCCCCTAGCACCTTCATTTCTAAAGAAATTACAAAGGTTTTAGGAGCTCTGGCCAGGAGCTTGTTATTTTTTCACAGTTAACCACAGGCAGCATAAGCCCTTACTTAACCTGTGAGATGTGATGCTAACCCCAGGTAGATAGTGTCAGAACTGGATTGAATGGCACCCAGCTGGTGCTAGAGAATTGGCTAGTGTGGAGAAATAAACACACATACACACATCTGGTCACAGTACTATGTGAAGTAGTAAAGAAGAAACAAGAATTTTTCCCTATACTGCCCTTGGAGGGGTGACTGCGTGGGGATGGGACACAAACATGGATCCCTTCCCATCCTCCCACTTGACATTTCCGGAAGAAAAGTTGAGCTGGACCTTAAAGGATATTTGGGATGTATAGAGAAGTGGATGAGGGAAATAGCAAATATTTACTAAATGCCTATCATGTGCTTGGTACTATGTTAGTGCCAGAAATACAACAGTGAACTAAACAGACCCAATTCCTGTCCTTGTGGAGCTTACAGTTTAGTGGAAGAGAAAGACATAAACAAATAGCCACCTATACAAGTGGGTACTTACAATCTGCAGTAGGTATTATGAAGGAAAAGTACAGGGTAATATAAGAGCTTACGTTGTGGAGGAATGGGCTAATGTAACCTACAGGGTGAAGAGAGGTCACTCCTGAGGAAGTGGCCTCTGAGTTTGGAATTTGAAGGAAAAGTAGGCATTGACTAGAGGATGAAAGGATATGGGGTAAGAACTACCAGGGAAACATCATGTGCAAAAGCCCTAAGACAGGTGGGAACAAGGAAAGTTTGAGGGACTTAAAAGCGACCAGAGGGCTGGAATGCAAGGGGTGGGCAGAAGGAGTGGGAAGGATAGACAGGTGAGTGCAGATCCTGTAGGACCCAGAGGCCAAACTAAGAATTTGGGTCTGTATGGGAAATAATTGAAGGATTTTATACAAAAAGTTCTGTAGCAATTGTGTCCCCTTTAGATAGATTTCTGGTTACAACATGAACAATAGACCAATTAGCAGACCTATACTAGTCTAGGGAAGGAATGACAGTGGCTGGACTGGGTGGCTGCAGAGATGAACAAATTCGGAAAGGTAAGAATAGAGTTACTGGGGAGTGAATCAACCATCTCCCCAACGGCTTATGGCTCTATTGACAAAATCCTTGTTTACCTAACAAATGTTTGATTCAAATCCCACCTCCAGACCTATCTGGGCTCCTGAAACGATAAAATTCAACATTACTTAATGGACAAGGCCTAGAAGCAGGACTCAGCTACTGTGGGGGACAGCTGCACAGTTGGTTCTTCCCTAAAGAACCCCCCTGCAAGGCCTCTACCACCAGAACCCTTTCCTAGCTCCTGTCGGCTCAGGACTCCATTTCCCATTTCCAACAAAGTAGGCTCACACTCCTGTTCTCTGCCTGGACCAGTGCGGACTTCCCAAATTTGCCCTTCGAAGACGTAAAGAGGTTGTTTCCGGGTCCACCCTGGGGAGTTTACTTTGGGAAGTTCCAACACAAAGCTGGAAGCTTTGAAGTCATCAGACGGAGGAGCAGTTACAAGCCCCGCCTCTGGCTACTCCGTCAGTCAGCGCCGCCCTGATTCCTAAAGCACAAGGTACTTCAAGGAAGGAGGGGCAGGAAAGCCCACCCGGGGCTCTGCGGCGGGCTGGGCAGGAGGGCGGGGCGGACCCTCTGTGACGCCCAGGACCACGCCCCCTAGGAGGGCCCTGCGCCTGCGCCGGAAAGGCTGCCTCGCTCCCGGAAGTGGAGGGTCTACGCGGTGAGTGCTGCTGGGTCTGGGTGCCCGGAGGCAGAAGCGCTCGCGGAGCTCGTCCATCGGCCCCGGATCGCCATGTCGGCCTTCGACACCAACCCCTTCGCGGACCCAGTGGACGTAAATCCCTTCCAGGTAGAGCCCCCAACTCACAGCTCTCTCCAGTAGCAAAGGCCGCTGCCAAGGCGTCTTTCGCCAGAGCCGGGAGACGTGGCGTAGGAGGGACGGGCAGTCTGCCCAATGGGCGAGTGGGCTTTGGTGACTGTCCTATCGTAGCGCCTGGGGGGCGGGACTAGCAGCAGGTGGAACTGTAGAGGGGGCGGGGTGCCGTTGCATGGGAAGAGGTGGGACAATTTGGCTCCCAGGACTTAGCCCCTTTGAAGACTGGACACTGCTGGGGAAGGGGACTGGGGCAGACACGGTGAGGGATACTTCCCGGCATCAGGGAAAGAAGTGATTTCACCTGAAGGGGAAGGGTGGCTGCCATATCCCTCAGTCTTGGAAAGACACCTGCCTTGAGTCACGTTAGAAGAGGAGGTGACAGCAAGATAATGAGGATGTGGAATGGAAAAAAAAGGGAAAATCTTTAGATGCCCCTGCCTCGCTCCTCCCGCGCCCCAGTAGCCAAACTAGCGTGTAAGGTATAGGAGCCCCTGAGGTCTGTTAGGAGAGGAAGACTGGGGAGAGGATGAGAAGGTAACCCAAGCTGAAATATGGCCATGATAAGAATTCCACACCTTAGCCATGGGTCTAGTTTGGACTGGGTTTTGGCTAGATAGGAGAACCCAGGTTAGAGAGGGAAGAAGAAGTGAGGGGCTCAGCCTTGAAGTACAAGAAATGCTGGTCTGATGGACCTGTGTGTGGTGGCTGGGCAGTTGAGATTCACTGACTTAAGAGCTGGCCTGACCTTTTGAATAAACGACTGAGGGGAAAAAATAGTCTTCCTAGTTAAAGCTAAAACTTCTTTTCCTTTGAGCTAAGAGTACAGGAATATTCTTCCATGATGAAGGGCTAAGACTCCTGTTAGCTCCAAAAGTCCCGTTCCTCCTGTTTCACGTCTCAAAACCAGTTTTAGGAAAGCTTGCTTGTGCTGGCTGGTGATTTATGAGCCCTGAGGTTTCTGCTCTGTGAGGATGTCACCAGGCACATTAACTCATCCTGCTTGTACTTTATTTTGGTCATTAGCAGCTTCAAAGTTTCCGGCAGGTGTAGGGGAAGTCTTTGGAGGGGTCCTTCCTGCAACTCACAGCATGAACCTTCTCATTTGAATCCCTTCAAGGGTCAGAACAAAGACAAAGGAGACTAGAATGAAATAATTACATGCTGTCAGGAGAGTGAAAACGTAATGCTTCTTTCTTGGTCTCAAGGTAACTTAGCCAACAGGAGCCCTCAAGGGAAGTTTTGGTGGCTTGTTCTTTGTAACATCAGAGAATTCCAAACATTACATACGTACAACTTTATGTTTCCTGACAGAACCTTTGCAAGGACCTTGTCTCTTATATAATGGAGTCATTTTTCGTTGAGTAAAGAAAAAAATTTACATTTTTTTCTGCCAGTGTCTTCTGGTAACTATTTTGCTTTAATTACAAAACTACTGGATAATACTGCAGTTTGAGTTTAGTAAGGACCCAGTAGCCTTTTGGTGTATATGCTGTGTAATGATTTGCTTCCTTTTTTTTTTTTTAATCTTGTCAGAATCAGAAATAAAATGCTGCTCTCTGACAGAGGTATTCAGCTGTCGGTGATGGAAAGAGCTTGTACCCAGTGCTAACAGTGGACAAGATAGTTGGACTGAGTTCTGCCCCATATTAATAGCAGCTTGAAAGTCTTAAACCACATCTCCAGCCCCACAAATGATTGTGCAAACTGTGGTAAAAGTAACTTCTGTATTCAAGCAAGACAGTCTATCAGGCAGCCCCAGGATATAGCAGGACAGGAAACAGCTGTCGTCCAGTAAAGAGCAGCATCTGGTAGGGAGTCCTGTGTGGGGCGAAGGGAACTGGCTAACTACAATTCTCCTCCTCCTTATGCTGGGCTAGGTTTTTCCTCTTGCCCCACAATTATGTGGGGAGAAGGAGCTTCGGATGTGAGGCCCCTGAGCTCCGTATCCTGGAGAGCTGCCCCCCCTTCTCCTTGTGATGGTAGTGTCTGCTTCCCTGACTTCCAGGGCTGGGACATTGGGAGGGTGTAGCCCTTAGGTGACTGAGTATGAGCCCAGCTTCATTTACCCAGGGTGTTGGCACAGAGCTCAGGATAAAGCAGGTGGAGAGCAGATAGGCACAGAAACTCTTAAACCTAGTCAGTCTTCAGAGCAGAGTTGATTTTTCCATCATTCCATGTTGGGTTAGGAAAATACACTAGTCTTCAGAGTTCATGGTGGATTATTAGAGCTGGGAACATCCTGAGACATCTATGCTAACCCTTGTAGTTTAGAGAAGAGAAACCAAGAATCCAGAGAGGCTGGGACATGCGAGAGTCACCAGCTAACTCACAGCAGGAAAGGGCCCAGACGTGGGTCTTATTCCCAGGGCAGTGCTGTTTTAAAGGTTTCCGACACTCATATATTGGTCTTAAACTGCCTTGGGGTTATTTAGGCCAGCTAAAGGAAGGATGTAAAGTCATCACCGCTGTCAACCGTTCTTGAAATGGAGTAGTGATAGGGATGAAAGTAACAAGTTAGCATTAGCTAAGCAATTTTTTTCCCAGTGTGTGGTGTGGGGCTGGATGTGTACACGTTGTATTGTGCTTTTAAAGACAGTACTTCAAAGCCCCCCATTTTCTGCATAGTGCCAGTCCTGAAAGGTGCTCAGGGTTCTGTGGTGAAGTAATTTTGGGAATCACAACTTTTTCTATTTTTTTTGGAGGTTAACAAGGCTTGTTAGTTTGTTAAAAGCTCTGAGAAGTCCTACAGTAAGACATTTACATTTGCTCAACTTTATTTGACCCAGCATTTCACAAAGTTATTCAACCATAGAATCCTTTTTAGCTAACTCCTGTGATATCCCATGAAACTCCCCGTGTGCCTGTATTCACTTCCTTTCTCATGTTTTCTGTCCACCTACCACCCCCACCCTGCACTGTGGGCGTGGGCTTTTATGATCTCTCTGTTTCATGTAGTTATAATTGGGATTTTTAGAAAACTTCCTGCAAAGAGCTGGGAATGGAAGGTTGTCACGAGAGTGCAGCAAAGGTTTACTAAACTCCTAAGAGGAAGCAGGAAACTGCAAGTCAAGTGTTGACAATTTCGCAACCTTCACTGGCACTCCCTATCCCTCTGTTAAATCTGGTGGCTGATGAAGAGGTGGAGGGCTAAAGGTAGGCACTGAACTGCCCATATTATTTTCAGTAGTCAGTAACAAGCAGGCCACCCAAGCAAATGCTAGGGCTGCATTCCCATTCGGCATATCTGCCAGGTCACCCAGGCAGACAGCATTGATCTCAAGGAAGGGGAGTGGTCTAGGTGGTGGTGCTGAACAGAGGCCTTTCAGCATTCAGGAGTTGAGAAATCATACGTTATCACTTTCACACGTTGTCTCCTTGCAGTTAAAAGATAATCTCAGTAGTGTGGCTTCCCAAGGATTTTAAACTTTTCTTTCCTGGGGGAGGAGTAAGTGGTGGCAGAAATGTGATTTGGGTGTGAACAAAATCACATGAAATTCCCTGCATGGACTTTAAGGGCTTTGCCACCTCCCAGAAAGGGTGGGCTCCAGCGTGACTAAGTGGGAATTCTCAGAACCACCAGATGGACCTGGTTGAGCTTTCTTGGGGAGCAGGAGCATTGTCTCAAGAAATGTAAAAATGCAATGATTCATAGAGTTTTAACGGGCTCCACCAGACAGCTGTGCAGATTTGGTGAGGGTGAGGAGGGGTCACCTAGACTTTATGGTTGGCACTCGGAGCCACGCTAGGCATTAGAAGGCATTTGGCCAGAGACACAGCTGAACTTTGACCATATACTTTTGTTAAGTTTTCTTTGGAGCTGCTTAGTGTAGGACGATTCTGTGTTCAGAGAAATGGTAATATTTAATCAGAACAAAGAAGAGTGCCATGTACCTTAGCAAGCTTGACCCATCCACCAGTGCTCCTTTGAGATGCTGACACATTTGCGCATACCGCCGAGCCCGAGGCTCTGCGGGCCAGTGCGGGAGACCAAAGTAAATGGGCACATGGCCTGCCAGAGCTTCTAGAGCGGCAGGAGGCCTAAGAAATGCTTGCTGATCTTGAAAGCACACGGAGTTTGGTAGGGCAGTCAAAACTTGCCAGAAGGAGCCGTGAGGGATCTGAGGAGGGAGGGGAGAATCCTGCAGTAGAAAAGGCCTGGGGCCATGAGCCAAAAGCCTGGCGGATGGGAGGAGAGGCTTTTTCAGGCGCAGGAGCCCCAAGAACCACGCTCCTGCACGCTGGTTCCCCTGCAGCCCCAGGCACCTTCTCACTCTTAGATCCCATGGTGTCTTCCAGAAACAAAGGCCTGAGGGTCTCCTGTTGCTTGTTACGCACACGCTCCTTTGGCTGGGCTCTCTTGAAATTATCTCTGTCCATGGCCCCTTTATAACTAGTAACTCTCACCTCCTTCGGCCTGTTTGCCTGTCCTTACTCATTCAGTTAGGGGTGTTCTGGAGTTCTGTCCTTGACTTTGTTCTCGCTCTATACCTCCCTGAGTAGTTTATTCCACTTACCCCGACTTCAGAATAGCATCCACATCCCAGCGATCCCAGATCTAGAGCTCCAGCCCTCACCTTTCTCCTGAGCTCCAAACCAGTAACTCCAACTCTCACCAGGACACTTCAACCATTCCAACAAGATATATTCCATAGGTTTCTCCAGTCGGACTTCTCAGATCCTCCTCTTGCTCCCTCACACCCACTCCTGAGAAACCTGTTCCTCTTCTCCCATGATCGCTCATCTTGCTAAGCGGTGGTGCTGGCACCAGTCACTCCGCTCCTTTTCCCTCCCTCCCCCAACCTTTCTTGCTCTGCAGTGACTCCATACCCCCACCAACCTGGAGAGTGGCCGAGCCTGTGGCACCTACCTGTGAAGGGTCTCTGGAGTCCACCCCCTCTTCTCCATCCTCAGCTGTCATACCTTATTCTGTCCTCACTATCACCCAGGTGGACCATGGTGTCCCAGCCAGTCTTCCTGCATCCTCCTTCCCTGTGCATAGCTCTCTGCTCACTGCCGGCAGAGGTCATCGCTCCACTCCATGCTCACAATCTGTAGTTGTCCTTGGTTGTCCGTGAGGCAAAGTCCAGACTCCTACAGTGTGGCCGGTCCCCTTCTTCAGGCTGGTTCCCTGGCGCTTTTGGCTCCTCTGTGTATATACATTCCCACAGCCCCCAGAACCTGCTCCCGTCCCCTGAACACACGCAGGCTCTTTTTTTTTTACAATTTATTTTAGTATCATTAACCTACAATTACATGAGCAATATTGTGATGATTAAACTACCCCCTTCATCAGGTCCCCCCCCCAACCCTATTACAGTCACTGTCCATCAGCGTAGTGAGATGAGAATCACTACTTGTCTTCTCTGAGCTGTACAGTCCCCCCCGTGCGCCCCCACCCTATGTCTCACATGCAGGCTCTTTTTAAAGATGCTGTGTCTTCACAGATGCTGCTCTCGCTCCCTCTTTAGTACTTACTAAGTTTCTTCCTTCTCTCAAAATCCAACTCAGACGCCACCTCAGGAAAGCCTTCCCTGACTCTCCTAATTCTCCCTGGCTGAGTGACAGCTTTGTCCCTCCTTCCCTCCCCTGTGATCCCGTTGCATTTGCCCTCAGCTTATTCTAGCACTGATCATGTGCTGTCATTTCCTGCCCTGGCGTCTCTTTTGTTCTCTGTTCTTTGCTTCTTGAGGGCAGGAACCAAGGCTTCTTCTTGGTGCCCTGGCTCTGTGCTTGGTGGGCAATGGTTCGTATAGGGAGTCAACAGACAGAGGTGGAAGGAGACAGCAAATGGCTCAGTCTGACTGAGGACAGGAGTGCAGGTGCCACGTCGAGGAGAGCCTTTAAAGCAGGCCTGGTAGTTCAGACTCACTTTTCTGGGCAGTACGTCACTGCTATGGCAGAAAGGGAGGCCCACGGGTGCCCCTTGCTCTCATGGGAGGTTCTTGGGCTTTCTTTTTAAAAATTATGTGTGTGTGTGTGTTTAAAGCAGAAATAACAGTCACGTTATAGAAAATGTGGAAAACAAGTTAAATCATATTTCTACCAGTCTTTTGCAGCCATTGTTATCTTGATATGTTTTCCTGCTAGTCTCTCTTCACGTGAGTACTTTTGACAAAACCATCATTTGGTATCCATGTAAAAAACAAAGCGTTTTCTGTATTGTCCTGTGTTCCTAACTGTGATTTTTAATGGCTGTTTAGGCCATCGAGGGGTTATGGACCAAAACATAACGTGTGTTTACTATTGGATATTTAAGTTGTTTCCTGTTTTTTTCCCCTTTTGTAAATACGCAATGAATATCTTTGCAGGTACATTTTTATATGTTTTTGTCCTATGTCCTTAGGATGGATTCTCAGGTTGTGGGTCAGAGGGTACCGAGGTTAACTATGGGTTTTTGTGCACTTGGGACCCAGCCAGCCGTTCTGGGTTGCCCCTTCTTGTTCTGTGACACAACAGCCTTGTCTCCAAAGCAAATAGGACTTGATGGAGGTTGTTCCAAAGTATTGGTGACTCTCTGTCTCCAAGAGAGAATGGCCAAGTTTTTTTTAATTCATGAGGTATTTATTTATTGTGTTCATTTGGAACCTGAAATGAAATCCCACACTGGGAGCTTAGCTGGAGTGTAGGTTGGGAAAGCAAGGCAGAATCATAGAGAGCTTGAGCACAGCCGGGACCTGTGCAAAGCATGGAAGGTGATTGCCAGCCAGTGAAAACAGTGTTTTTCAAAGCCCTTACCAGCCGAACTCCAGCCTCCCTCTGCCGGCCTCTTCCCCCAGGTCCCTCACACCTCGGCTACAGGAAGTGTCCCCTGCCTCGGAACTGTGGTGGGCCTTACTGGGCCTGGGCCCTTGCTCACCTACCTTCCTCAAAGCCCTCCCAGGGCCTCTCCTCCCCTCCTGTCCCACCTTTGTTCCACCCTGGGCTCTTGTGCTGTGTGCACCTGTCTCAGCAACCAGATTGTGGATTCCAAAAAGGCAGTTCTCTTCATCTTGGTATGTCCCACACACTGTTCACTGAATGAAAAGAACTGAGTTAAGGAGCGTTTTATTTATTATAAATTCAGTAAAGGCATTAGCAAGTCTGAGCCCTTTGGGCACTGAGGGGGTTTTAGGTTACTTCTTCCTAGGTGAAACTTAGCTCTCACCATCCTTTTAAGTAACTACTTGACCCACTTACAAGCCAGTTGATGCTCAGTGATTGGGGGAGAAGACTGTGGCTGTTGACTTTTTATTTGCAACTCAGCGTAAAAGCTTAGGGTCCTTAAAAGACTCTCTGCATGTGTCCTACCAAGGGTGTTCCTCTAGAAGGACTTCTCTGATTCCAGGAATAAAGAAACGCAAGCAGTCATCCTAGTCACTCATGGTGCCTGTCAGTGTCCCTTTGGAATAGGATTCATTCATTCACGTACACACTGACTGTGTACCTTCTGTTCTTGAACACTGTACCGGCAGGCTTTGGGGGCGCACTGCTGAGCAAGGTAGACCTGGACCTTGCCCTCTCAGGTTTACCACTCATGTCTCTGGAGAAGACAATTTGGATTCAGAATAGGGCTCAGCCACCACCCCAGAGATCTTGGATGAACTACTCCGCCTCTCCAGCTGGGCTTTCTCCAGCTGCAATGGAAGAAAGTTGAATGAGGAGGTATGTTGTCACTTTCCTCAGCCAGGGCTCCTCAGCTGAGCCTCAATACACAGAAACCGATTGGGGTGACTGTTTTCTCCATTCTCTCAAGGATGGACTATAACCAAGGCTATTCTAGCTGCACAGGAGAGAAATCAAGTCACTGCAGACAGTGGATGCCTTAGGGCAGTGGGGCCTAATTCTCTCAAAGAACCAGGTTGACAAAGGCTGGTAGAACCTTCTTTTCTGACAGCCTGACATACATGGTCCATTCTGGAGTGACTAGAATTTCACAGTAGCATTATTGTGGAGTAAATATCATCTCCCTTTCTCATTCCCTCCTCTCTTTCATGGGCCTCAGCTCCTCTTGAGGCCATGCGCATCTTTCAGAAAGAGTCCAGTTCTCATGGGAAGTACCAAGTCTCCCAGAATGTCCAGGTTCCTCTTCCAAGGCAAGGTGCTGTGGGCTCCGAGGCTGCTGTGATGCAACCTCCTCCGTCCCTTCTCTGTGCCCTAGCATTTGGGCAGTACCTTGTACAGAAAGTAGAGGAGGGCCCACAACCTGCAGCACTTACTCTCAAACAGTCCCTGAGCTGCTGCTCTGCATTAGGCCCTTCATCAAGCACTGGAGAGCCAAAAGCAGGTGGCAGCCTGCTCGTAGAAACAGGATTTGCTTATGGTGAACCTGGTGAAGGGCCCAGGCTCAAGCCTTTAAGATTTTAGAGAGAAGAGGAGAGATCAGTGCGGACAGGGGAGTTAGCCCACCCACCTCTCGCCCCCCACCAGAATCCTTTCTGGCTGACCTCGATTAAGGAAATGGCATGTCTTTGTGCGGTCTGGAGCTTGCCTGTTAAAAGCGTGCACCTTGGCCAGTTGTGTGTGCCACGCTTGGAACTGCTACCAGAGCCACCCCTCTGTCCTCTGTCCTGCAGTGACTCAGACTTAAGTAACCAGTGCCCTGGATGGTGGACCTGATTTCAGTGACTTCAGCTCTGCTGTGGCTCGGTGTCTGCTGAGTCTGAAAGGAGAACAGATACTGAGCCACAAGTCCCTCTTACAGGAAGCCAGCCCACTAACTCTGGGAGAAATCTGCTAGTTGGTCAGCCAACAAATAACTAAGGCCAGGTCCTCCAGCTTCAGGTGGCCTCCCAAACCTCACCTTATCACTTTGTCCAGGTTGCAGGAGCCACAAGGCAGGGATGGTGTCCAGCAGAAAGGACATGTTGCGTCCTTGCAGAGGAGATCGGGGTGGGGTGCAGAGGATGCGGCCCATGCAGAGGCAAGAAGCGAGTTGGACTGTGTGCCTGACTTCGGGCGAGGCCCCAGGGCCGGTCAGACACGGGCTTGCCCTCTAGGAATTGGCCCAGGCGGGAAGATGAGAGCTAGTATGAAGGAGTCAGTGAGCACATTCAGTGCTGACCCTCAGGTCTATACATGTTCAGAACGGCATTTTGAAACCTAGGCCAAGTACTGCGCCATGGAGAGTATCTTTCCATGTCTAAAAATTGAGGGAGTTGTTCTCTGGGTATCTATCTAATGTAAACATGTTTAAGAATCCAACCTATGGAGATCTCCTGGTGGAGGCGAGGCTGAACCAGGACAGAAGTGCCTAGACCAGTAGTGAGGGACAGGCGAGGGAGCAGATGGGAGGGCCTGGGTGGGGCCTTGTAATAGGGCCTTGGCAGGATCTGGTGGCTGCATGCCCACTTTTCACAGCTGTTTCTCCCAGAGCCCTGTCACCGCTGTAGAACTGGACCTGAGCCCTTTCCCTATTATGTGTTGGGAAGGGGAGGAGCTCTGCTGGGTGAGGGGCAGGATGAGGACAGACTGGCCTCAGGCCAGTGGGGAGGCTGTTTGGGTGAAAAGGATGGCAGGGAGCCCTGGGCTAGAAGGGCTGGCCTTGGCAGAGATCACATGGGAAAGGGAGGATTGAAAACTCGGGAAAAGCCTGTGATCTGAGGACATGTTTGCATTTTTTGAAAAGAATCTAGAAAAAACAAACAGACATTTCCCTGGCTTTTCACCTTAGCCCATCATATCTGTATTCCAAGCAAGTGGATTTAATAAAATCCAGCCAACAGCATGCCTTTGTTCCAGAACCTTAAATAAGAGGAACAGATGCTTTCTGTAAGATGAGTAAAACAGTACAGAAAGGTTATAAAGTGAGAAGTCTGTACCCACACCACCCTATCCCCCTACCTGCCCCGCGCCCCCTGCCGGAAAAAACATGTCCTGGAGGTAAACGCTGTGAACCCTTTGGGATCTGTAAAGGGCATTAACGAGAACGTGTGTGTGGCGTCTATTCCCGGGCCTCAGGCTGTAAAGTTTGCTTTAGGTCTCTTCTGGGAAGTCATCTAGGCTCAACCCTTTTTTCCAGAAAGGGAGAAGAGACTGCAGCTCCAGTGTGGCAGGGACTGGGCACAGGAGCCTTCAGGAGAAGCTTTTCAGGCACTAGGAAGGGCCCCCAGTGCCTCTCTTCCCTGGAATTGTCTACTGGCCCTGGAAGCGGCCAACAGATGGTGATGTCTCTCCCCATCACCAAGGTTCTCTCTCCTCCCCAGCATCTAATGGCTCTTTTTCACTTTCCCAGGATCCCTCAGTGACCCAGCTGACCCATGCCCCGCAAAGTGGTCTGTCTGAATTTAACCCCTTCTCAGAGGTTGGTGAGCATGCCTCTGTCTGTGTCCCTGGGTCCTCCGGGTGGTCTGAGGGCCTGTGGGGCAAGGGGCCTTGACAGAGACAGACAGCTCTGAGAAGCTGCAGTCCTTAAAGAGACAGTCCTATTGTGACCTTGGAGTGGGAGTAAGGATGAGGAAGTCACGAGTTCTCCTATTGGGATCCATGATGTGGGCCCCTCCCTGAGGAGATGGCAGGGCAGTGCCGGGGAGCCCTGGATCCAGCAGGGCTGGGGTGCTGGGTTAGGTGTCACTTTGCCCAGAGCCTGAGGCTTGCTGGCTGAGAAGCTGCAGAGGGAGGTCCGGGGCAGGCCCAGAGGGAGTGCTGCTCGTGGGCAGGGGCACATGGCTCACCCTGCTCTGGGTTTCTCACACATGGCCAACTAGTGGAGCCACTCTCACCTCCCTCCTTTGCTGTGTCCCATGCAGACAAATGCAGCAACAACGGTTCCTGTCACACAGCACCCTGGGCCCTCGCAGCCAGCGGTGCTCCAGCCCTCAGTGGAACCAACCCAGCCAACCCCACAGGTACCGTTGGCAAAGCTCCCTTTGGCCTCTCTTTTCCGGAAATGGAAGCACCCAGACCAGTGGCCGAGCGCCTGAGAAGGGAGGTGGGCAGAAGGCCTTTATCCCGGCTCCCCTTCAAGGGCCCTCTTGAGAATCCCTTTGGAGTCGGTCACTTGCACGTGTAGTCACCCTCACCCCACTACCGCCACCCATACCTAAGATCTGCTTCCCGGGCTGGGGTCCTTGGCGCCTCCAGAGAGCACATTGGTCCCTCGTGTGTATTCCAGATCCTCCTGGGGCCTTTGATTTGGTCTCTCTTACTCAGGGCCCAGAATCTATTTTTCTCTCTCTTTTTGTTTTAAATTTATTTGTACCTGCCTTCTTCCTATTTTCATGTGTCCCTTCGCCAAATACTGTGAATCTTGTCTGTTTTCTGTGCCTGATGTTCCACTCTGTCACCTCACTGCCCCTGGTGAGTGTGACCCAAGGTGGAGTCATATGTTGCAGCTCCTGCTTAGATAGGCCAGCAGGATCCTGCCTACCAGATTCCTGGCAGGGAGCGAGCTCTCAGAGAGGCAGATGCTCCTAGGAGGAGATAGTATTCTCAGAGACAGCTACATGTGAAAGCTTCCAAAGGTAGGCCAAGTGTAGATGGAACAAGAGCGAGGAAGGGCGAGGTGTGTGGAGCCTACCCAAGCTGGGTGCTGACTCTGGTGGGCCCCAGGCCACTCCCACTATCTGATCCACTTGCCGTGAAAACACGGCCCCCTGCCTGGACTCTTGCCATGGCCCTAGGGCCCTGTGGAGGTGAGGCAAGGCTTAGAGGCGGGGTGACTTTATTGTTCAGCTGGGTGGTGGGCTTGTAGGGGCCAGGTTCCACTTAACTGAAGTTGCAGTCCTGGGGATAGGAGGCCAAGACCCCCAGCGTGGTCTAGCGTGGTCAAGTCTAGTCTTGCTTTTGTCCCCAGTGCCTGAAATTTACCAGTTTATCTTCCTAAGGCAGCCTTGGCTCTTTGGAGAATTCTTTTTAGAGGGAGAGGGAAAAAGAGGGAGAGGGAAGGGAGAGGAAGAGAGGGGAAGAGGGAGAGTGCACGAGAGCCAGAGAGGGGAGGGCGAGGCGGAGGGGGAGAGCGTGCCGGAGGGCGAGTGCGGGTGAGGGGGGAGAGGGGGAAAGAGCACAGGGCTGGGGAGAGCTCCAGAGCACACGGAGGCACATACAGGAACGCCTGCTTATCATCCTGCAAAATGACCAGTTTGATATCAGCTCCCTGAAAAGGCCTGTAGACTTCAGGAGGGACTGGGCCCCAATGGCAGCAGCACCCAGCAGGGAGAGGGCCCTAGGGTGGAACACCAGGGGCCAGCTCTGCTCAGCTTTACTTAGATTCCCTCGCTGCCTCACTCAGAGGCCCTCCTCTGCCTGAGAGGGCTTAAAGCTTGGACTGTCCACGCCGTGAAAGCCAGAGAAGGGCCGAGCCTAAGGGGCTGTTCTGGGGTGTAGCCCATTACAGTGCAGGAGAACCGCAGATGGCAGCTCCTGGGAGTGGAGCAGGGGGAGGTGCTTAAACACAGATCCCTGAGACTGCAGGTCCATGATCTGCCCTCGAGTGTGTCCTCCTTACTCACGGCTGGCGGGTCTGTGCTGTCCCCTTCACACAAGCACCCTCCAGGTTCTTCAAATGAGTGTTAAGTTTCTGGGTTTCTGACTACAGGTTAGTCTCTTGTGAGGCCTTTTTCCCTTTGCTGTTACCCCAAAGGTCACTATAACTGAGCTTTGCCTAGATTCCTGTATGGGGGATAGTTCTCCAGCTTAGGGATGGTGAGAAAGGGTAGCCCTGGTAAGGGGGCCAGAGGTATAGAAGCAGAAGGGGACAGGTCACCTTGGCCTCTGTGGTAGTCTCAGGTGCCCAGGACACTATGAGGCTGGAACTGGTTCTCCCTGCATGGGACGAGGCCCTTCTAACTTCCTGTTCAGGCTGACACGGTCTTCTGACTCTTGTGTCCGGCTGCCCCCCATCTCCCCTGTTCCTTCCAGGCTGTAGCCTCTGCAGCCCAGGCGAGCCTGCTCCGGCAGCAGGAAGAACTGGACAGGAAAGCAGCTGAGCTGGAACGCAAGGAACAGGAGCTACAGAACACTGTGACCAACTTACATGGTAGGGAGGCCGGGTGGAGCCCTGGAGCCGGATGTGCTTAGCGCAGGAGAGTTCCACCGGCCTGCCTGCTCCTGGGGCAGCCTCAGAGCTTTCACGAGCTCTTGATCATCTCAGAGTGGTGCCGGCCCTGGGGAAGAGCAGCAAGGTGGAAGTCAGGAAACATCCAGCATAATCCTAATGGTTGTAGGTTATTTCTGCACCCTTCCCAGCTCTAAAATTCTTCGATAGAGTGGGGACATTCGTCCTATGATTCCTCGCTCAGGAATGACCCCTTGTGCTTTTGAGCTGGTTGTTCATAAAAATAATCCCTTAGGCCTTTAAGTTCTGTTTTTCCCGGTGCACTTGGGGTCTTTTATCTTGGAGTGAGCCCCATCACCTTTTCCCGTCCCACTCCATACCCATAAAGACCTCGAGCACCACTTGCCGGCGCCTTTCTGGGAACCCAGGGCTGTATGCTGGGCCAGTGTGTGCACTCTGGGCCTCACCTCGTCACTTCTTTCCACACAGTGAGAGAGAACAACTGGCCGCCTCTGCCCTTCTTCTGTCCTATCAAGCCCTGCTTCTATCAGAATTTCTCCATAGAGATCCCTGCTGACTACCAGCGGATATGCAAGATGCTCTACTATCTCTGGATGCGTGAGTCCTGCTCCGGCCCTCTGAGCTCAAGGGTGAAGTGGAGTGTAGCTCAGGAGCCTTGTCTGTGCTCTGGCTGCTCTTCCTGGTGGACTCCAGCCTTCTTCGGTGCTGAGCTGGGCTGGGGCTACCTTCTGCCCACATGATTGGCCCTCTGCAGTCTGCTCCCTATCCTGGGAACCTCCCCGAAAGGGCCAGGTCAGACCCATACGGTGGGACTAGCTGGAGGCTTCCAAGTTCCTGTGGAGCTCCTTGCACTGAAAGGCCCCCTTTTGGTGAAGGCCACCCCTCCTCACAGGCCCCCAGGCTCGTAGGAATGAGGATGAAAGACTCCTGTAGCTCCATTTGGGCCATCAAGGCCAGAGAAAAGAGTTGCTGAGAGAAAGACTTCATTCCCCAAAGACCAGCCCCTGGTCCTGCACCGCTCTCCTCCAGCGTCCCTCAGATGCCTGGGTCGTCCTACCACCTCTTAGGAACTGGGTTTGGCCCCTGGTTTTGCAGTCCCAGAAAACCGGGATTTGGGAGCTAACCCTTCTTAGGTACAGACGAGGTACTCTACTATTTCAGCAGCTGCCCTCACAGCATGAACCTCCTTCCCTCTCCGGGGGTGGTTTGCCATGTCGGGGAACCAACCCTTCAGCCACCTTGGCACAAGCCCATATCGCTCTCCCCTCCCCCCCAGTGCATTCGGTGACTCTGTTTCTGAACCTGCTTGCCTGCCTGGCCTGGTTCTTGGTCGACAGCACCAAGGGAGTGGACTTTGGCCTCTCGATCCTATGGTTTATCATCTTCACCCCCTGTGCCTTCATTTGTTGGTACCGACCCATCTATAAGGCCTTCAGGTGAGTGGGGCTGGGGCAGGGGTGAGTGTCCGGCTGGCGGCCCAGGCAGCAGGCCAAGGGCCATAACCGGGGCCCACCCAGTTGGGGCAGGTTCCCTTTCCCGTTCCCATCTGTCGCAGGAACAGACAGGGACTAAGGGTCCTTTTCCTCAGTTGTGCCTGAGTTCTGCTCTGGGCACTGTTCTCGGTCTAGGCACAGGAGACCTGGGGAGGGGGTCAGGAGCCTTACTTGCCCTCCCATTTTCTGGTCACTGGGAAAAGGGGATTTTTTAATGCCCTGAGGCACTGGAGTGTGCTTTCCCCGACAGAAGTCGGGCTCCTCTGAGGGTGTCAGACTGTGACAGAGATGGACTCGCTAGTTGCAGGGGCTCTCGTGGCTTTTCCAGTAGGCAGTTACATCTTCCCACCACCTCCCCAGCAACTCTTGAGCATGACTGAGTGCCGATATGTGACTGGTTCTCCTGGAAAGTACTGTGGACACGAATGGACCCACCTCAGGAGCCCAGGGCTTTGGGGCTGTGCCTCAGAGTCGTTACTGGGAGCCCAGCAGGCCCTGGGGGGAGGGGCTAGGGCAGGGGCATGACCTGAGCCCTCACTGTATTCTAGCCCTCAAAGACACAGAGGCGGAGGTGCTAAAAAACCACCAGTTTTATGAGGTGTTCTCTACTTTTCCCCCAAATACCTTTGCTTCCACCCAGGCCACAGTTTTAGTAAAAATAATACCTTTATGTTATAACTTTGACTTAGATTTTCTTGACTTTTATGAAATGCAGATAATTTCTGCACAAGATGGACTATTAGACTCTTTATATTGTCCTTAGGGTGAGCAACTTTACTAGCTCTTTGAGGTGGGGGTCAAGCACTGACCCCCTTAAATTGGAAGGCAGTGAAAGGCAAGCCCTTTTCGTTTATGGTGGTGGGTGTCGGTGTCCTCCCGGACAGAGTGCTCTCGAGACCATCTTGCCTCCGGGCTCCCAGTGAGGAGAGATGTCATACGAAGTAAGGGTGCTGACCTCCTTATGACTTCTCGTTTCCCCCTCTCTCCACAGGTCCGACAACTCTTTCAGCTTCTTCGTGTTCTTCTTTGTATTTTTCTGTCAAATAGGGATCTACATCATCCAGTTGGTTGGCATTCCTGGCCTGGGGGACAGGTGAGGCCTGGGTAGCACAGAGGGAATTAATGCTTTGGAGGCAGCTGGGCCTCTTTCACCCTGTCTCCTAGGTCCCAGATTGCCCCACAGGTGACTCATCTTCCACCGTGGCAAGGAGAAGGGTGGGGGGCCTCGGGATTTGCCTTTGTGCCCCGCTCTCTAGTTCTACCCCGGTAGCCACTCACTGTCTGGCCTTCCTCACCACTTTCTGGGTTGTGGGTGAGTCTGGCCTGATGTCTAGGCTACCAGGGCTGTGTCCTGCACTGGATTGCAGCCTCCTTTTCTTCTGCCATGCCCTTCTAGGGGCTGGTGCTGCTTCCACAGGCCCCAGACAGGGTCTTGGCCTTGACAAGATGCCCTGGCCTTGACAGACTGAGCTGTGACCTCCAGAGGTCCAGTAATCTCAGGAGCTGGAGCCCGAGCTCTTCCTGTATCAGTTTCTTCTTTCTACTCTGTTTGAGCATCCAGCTGGCTTGAGTTTCTGAATGCTGCCATGCTCAGCTCAAAATAAGTCTCAAAAAGAAAAGTCGATGGCTAATGTTTTCCTTTCTGCCCCAGTGCACAGAGAACATTACAGAAAGGTCTGACTGGCACTTGGCTGGACCCTGAGCCTGTTCTGGCCCCCCCTGCTAGTGGAGCTGGCCAGTCCAGAGGCGTGGGGAGGGCACTGTCTCACCTCACACCCCGGGCAGGTATGCGCTGCCCTCCCACCACCCCTCTGCCTCTGGCCTTGCTCTTTCTAATCTGGCCCCTTTTCTCTTTGATTCATGGCCTAGTTTCATTCCTCTTAGACATAAGTGAGGCTGGTAGAAAGGCTGTGATTAGTAACCACTGTTTGCACTCTGGGCTGGGAGTCAGGAGGCTGGAGCTCTGGTCCTGGCCCGGCCCTCACTGTCTGCCTGGGCCTCCCCTAGATGAAGGCCCTGTAGCCTTCAGCCTCACAATAACCATGGTACGTGGATATTATCCCCCCCTTTTTTTGTTACTGATTGTAAAATACACAAAATGCAAAATTTATCACTTTATTTCACACTTAAACCATTTTAAAGTATACAATTCAGTGGCATTTAGTACATTTACAGAGTTGTGCAGCGATCATCACCACTATCTAGTTCCAGAACATTGTTATCTCCTCAGGAAGAAACTGCATGCCCATTGAGCAGTCATCCTCTTCCCCTCCTTTCCTGAACTTCTGGCAGACATTAGGCTGCTTTTTATCTCTTTGTTGCCCATTCTGGACATTGCATATGAGTGGAATCAAACAATATATAGATTTTTGTGTCTGGCTTTTCACTTAGCATAATGTTCTCAAGGTTGGTGTTGTGACATGTATTAGTATTTCATTTCTTTTTATGGCTGAATAATAATCCACTATTCAGATGTACTGCATTTTATTTGTCCATTCATCAGTTGATTGACATTTGGGTTGCTTCCACCTTTTTGCTGTTGTGAATAGGTGTTGCTACGAACATTTTTGTACAAGTTTTTGAGTATCTGTTTTTGGCTTTTTTGAGTATATATCTAGGAGTGGAATTGCTAGGTCATATGATAAGTCTGGGAAGGACTTCCAAACTGTTTCCCACAGTGGCTGAACTGTTCTACATTCTTAGTGGCAGTGTATGAGTATGAGGGTTCCAGTTTCTCCACATCCTTACCAACACTTATTTTCTCCAACCTTGAGGTGCAGTATCTCACTGTCGTTTTGAGTGGCATTTCCTGAATGACTAAGATGTTGGCCATATTTTATGTGCTTGTTGTCCACCTCTATATCTTCTTTGGAGAAATGCCTATTCAAGTCCTTTGCTAATTTTGCAGTTGTGTTGTCTTTTTGTTGTTGAGTACCTTATATTTTCTAGATACTAGTTCCTTATCAGATAGGTAACTTACAGATTTTTTCCTATTTTGTGTGTTATTTTTTTCTTTCTCTTGATAGGGTCTTTTACTGTATAAAAGTTTTTAATTTTGATGAAGTCCAATTTTTTCTTTTATTGCTTATGCCTTTGGTATTATATCTAAGAATCATTGCCAAATCCAAGGTCATAAAGAGTTACCTGTTTTCTTCTAAGAGTTTAATAGTTTTAGTTCTTATTATTAGGTCTTTGATCCATTTTGACTTAACTTTTGTATATGGTTGAAGTAAGGGTCCAACATCCTTCTTTTGCATGTCGATAACCAGTTGTCCAGCCACCATCTGTTGAAGAGACTAGTGTTTCCCCATTCAGCGGTCTTGGTGCCCTTGTCAAAAATCAATGGATGATAAGTGTATCAGTTTGTTCCTGGGCTCTCAATTCTTTTCCACTGATCTATGTCTATCCTTGTGCCAGTGCCACACAGTTTTTAACTGTAGCTTTGTAGTATGTTTTTAAACCAGGAAATGTGAGGCTATCTTTTTTTATAGATGAGGATCCTGGGGGTCAGAAAGATGACATGACCGACTCAAGGAAGGGGGGCTGTCCCTGAGTCCCGGTAGAGGAGCTGAGGTGGCGGGATGAATGCAGTAGGTTGGCCAGTGCACTCAGGAGTGAGTAGCCAGGCTTTCCATGTCCCCTAAGTCCCTAGAGCAGCAGGAAAACACCCTACCCAGTGCTGCTTCTAACTGTAGGGCAATGGGGTCCATAGGCCTTCATAGAGGCCTGGTCTCTTGCAGGGCAGGGGCTTCTGGCCCACAGGGCTCTGTGCTACAAGGAGACGCCTTGATGGTGGTCAGCACACAGTGGCACTTAGAGAAGATCCCCTCACAGGGACCTCTGAGGCCCACTCCCGCTGTGCCCCCCCCCCGCCCCGGCCTCCTCCTCTCTTTATAGTGGTTGGATTGCAGCCCTGTCTACACTGAAGAAAGACCACTTGCCTGTGTCAATCATCATGATGGTGGTGGCTGGCTTCTTCACCCTCTGTGCTGTGCTCTCACTCTTCCTTCTGAAGCGGGTGAGTGGTGGGTGCTGGGTCAAAAGCAACCTGAAGAAGCAGGTGCCTCTCTCCTGCCTTCTCCATGGGGATGTGTGTCACCACAGCAGTAGGGCCTCCTGGGTCCCCAAAGGTCCAGCAGCTTTCTCCAAGGCTCTGGCGGGGAGGTCGGGTAGGCTTGGGTTCTGGGTGGCCCCCTTGGGCATGAGTATAATCTGGCTGGCTTGGTCCCTGGTGGGCCCACTGGGGAGGCTTCTCTTACCCCCACCTCTTTCCCCAGGTGCACTCCCTGTACCGCCGGACCGGGGCCAGCTTCCAGCAGGCCCAAGAGGAGTTTTCCCAGGGCATCTTCAGCAGCAGGACCGTCCGCAGCGCTGCCTCATCCGCTGCCCGAGGAGCCTTCCAGGGGAACTAGGCCTCCTGACTCTCCTCCCTGTGCGCAGCCTTTTCTTTCACCTGCCTTCTAGCAGCACTTGCCGAGAGTGCCTTACGCCGTGGTCACGCCCAGCATAGACCTGGGGAGGGTATCTGGCCGCGGCGCTCCTCCTCCCTCAGCAAGCAGTTCTTTTCTTCTCCCCCAGGGGAGGGGGTGGGAGGGACAGGAACTTCATTTTTACACAAGAGAAAAGAAAAAACAAAGCTGTCGTTCCTTCTGTGCTGGTGGTTTGGTAGGCTTCTCTTGTCTCCCTGGAAGCAGTGGGACTGAAGTTCTCTTCCCCCCGCACACACACGCGTGGGATTATCGACTGACCTGGGCCCACCCCAGCTGCAGTTTATTTCTGCAGGAGTCCTGGGACTCCACTCTTCCCCCAGTGGGCCTTGAATGTGGCCCCACAGACCTAGCCTGTGGCTTCCCCCATCCTGCCCTTCCTTCCTGCCTAGGCAGCCTCCCAAGGGCTCTTTCAAAGAAGCTGCAGTCTGGGTGGGCAGACAGCTCTGTTCCTCAGATCTCTGTGGCATGGTTTCTGGGCTTCTGGAGCCTCTGGCCTGGTTGCCCCAGACTGTTCTCCACCTCATGTTTCTCACACACAGATTCATAGCCCTTTAAGCACCCTGCACCCTAATGGTGTGAGCAGCACCTTGTGCCCTCTGGGGTCCTCCCTGAGTGCTTCCCTCTTTAGACTTACTGAATGTGCAATGGGGTTGGTTGGGATTTGGGGAGGGATAGAGGACATTGACCCCAAGTTGTCCTGCCCAGTCTTTGGCAGTCATCTAGGAGGATGGGGTCTGACTGTCCTGGTGTGGTTTGTATGGCCCTCTTTGTTTGGGTTTCCTTTTCTCCTCTGAGGGCCAGCTGTCCTTTGCATTGGCCTAAGATTCTACCCAGACTGCCCCCCACCTGTCTATCCCACAAAGGATCTAGCTTGTGTGACTCTTAGGGAGGGCAGGGGGAATCCGTTGAGAACTGTGTCCTTCGGGCTAGATTGATAAGCCACCTTTCTGAGTGTTCCAGGCTAGTCCTTTGGGATTCCCCCATACCCCTTAGGTTCTAGGTCTCCTTCCGCTGGCCCTGGGGATTCCCCAGGAGGTGTTGCTGATGGGTTCCTAGGAGTCCTCCGTTAAAACCTTGCACTCTGTCCTCCAGAGGTGGTAGAAATGGGTATGTGGACGAAAGGGACTTCTCAAAGCTTCTCAAAAAGAGCTGGCCAACCTCCTGCCTCTGTGATCTGGGGCCCCCAGGCTGCCAACCCACTTAGCTCCAGAGCCACTGAATGATAATGGCAGTGACCAAGGTTTTGTAAACTTTCGGGTATTTTTTCCTCCATGTACAAATGTATATGTTATGTCTCAATTTTTGTGCTTTAAATAAAAATGACATTTTCAGACAACATTCGTGCTAACTGCGTAGTGGACCTGCAAGGATGGGGGTGGCCCATAGGGCCTGAACTGATCTGCAGGCCAGAGGGGACATGACCGAGCCCCTTACCCCTGGAGTGATACCCTTCCTAAAACTACCTGTCCTTCCAAAGGCACTTTCTGTTCTCCCTATGTCTACTTTAGAGCTGCTTGTCTAGGGTGGGAGGGGACCCTGGGGGGCCTCTTTGAGAAATGCCCCCCGCCCCCAGCCCTGCCCCAGCGCATCTGGGCTTACCCCGGGGAGCCCCTCACGTGGGCCATCTCTAGGATGCCGAGTGGGATTCTCCGGGTAACGTCGTCCGCTGGCCTCTGCTCACTTCCGTTTTTAACGTGGGTGCCTCAGTATCCTCAGATGGATCTTGAGGGTACTGACGGATCATGTGACTTCCAGTGGGGGTGCGGGCCCAGGAGGCCCCCAGAGCAGCACCCGCCGCACCTAGAGGGGGCGCGGTCGCGGGGCGGGTGTGGAGCCGGCGCCCCGCCCACTGCGCTGCACTTCCGGCGGGCGGCGCTGGGGGCAGCGTGGAGTTCGTCCTGCAGCCGCGCGCTCTGCCCGCTCTGCTCCCGGCCGGAACCGGGCCCCGGGAACCAGGAAGCGACTGGAGGCGGCGTGGGGCGGGCGGGATGGCGGGGCCCGGCTGGGGTCCCCCGCGGCTGGACGGCTTCATTCTCACCGAGCGCCTGGGCAGTGGCTCGTATGCCACGGTGTACAAGGCCTACGCCAAGGTGGGTGCGGGGCGGGGCGCCCCGGGGGCTCCTGTGCGAGGCGGGAATGGGGACCCGAGGATTTCTGAGGACTTGGCCCCTGGCCCGCCAGACCCCGAGCAGGCCCAGGTGGGTGACAGGCCGGGAAACTAGGAGAGGCTAGAAGGCGTACGAGCACTTAGGGGCTTGTCACGTCCCAGTCTGACCTCGGGCGTTGGAGGCGGGCGCTGACTGCCACCCTTAGGTCCTCAAAACAAACACACGTACATACTCCCCCCTGTTCTGTCTGGAGGAGCAGGTGGAGACTTCATTGGAACCTCCGTGTCAGTGGCTGAAGAATAGGCTTAAAACAGGGTATCTGGTGGTCTGGGAGGAGTCAGTGTTCTTAGAATGCTGGACCCAGTAAGGAAGCAGAGTGGGCAGCTCCAGAACCCTGAATGACACGAGTTAGCGGGGAGCATTCTAAGCTACAGTGAAGTGGGTTATGCAAAGAGTTGGAGAACACCAGGCTGGGTGGGGAGACCCGGACTCCAGAATCTCAGGCCTTACTAGCCTGAGAAGGGGAAGCTGGGAAGGCTGGATGGATGCTGGTGTGAGTGGGCAGGCGCAGCGAGGGGGACACGAGCAGAGGGAACCAGAGCCTTTCTGGGCAGGCATGGGCCCTGTCCCCCTCAAGGCGGAATCCTCAAATCTCCTGTCCCCACAGAAGGACATGCGCGAGGTAGTAGCCATAAAGTGTGTGGCCAAGAAGAGTCTGAACAAGGCGTCTGTGGAAAACCTCCTGACAGAGATTGAGATCCTTAAGGGCATTCGACACCCCCATATTGTGCAGCTGAAAGACTTCCAGGTGCGGGCCTGAGGTGGGGCCACCTCCAAAGGGGGTCGGAGAAGGGCCCCTCTCTTCAAGCTGCCTCTCTGCCTCTGACCACAGTGGGACAGTGACCACATCTACCTCATCATGGAGTTCTGTGCAGGGGGTGACCTGTCTCGCTTCATCCATACCCGTAGGATTCTTCCAGAGAAGGTGGCTCGAGTTTTCATGCAGCAGTTGGGTAAAAGCCTCTGACCCCAGCCTGATGCCCCTACTTACGATCTCTGCTCTCCACCCAACCCTGCCTCAGGCTTAGAGCCCTGGCATTCTCAGTGGTTGCCTCCTGGCCACAGCTTGGATTTTTAGGGCCCCATCTTTCCTCTGTCCCCATCCCTGGCTTAAGGGTGCTGTGACAGAGAGGGAGGAGCCCCCGTCTGTGGGGAGTCCAGGTTTTCACATGTGGAACATCAAGGCACCTCGTAGAACATTCCAGGGCCCAGTGGGAAGTGCCCAAGTGCTTTGCCTGTGAAAGGAGCAAGAGCCCACAGGGCTGGCGCATCCAGAGAGGCTTCTAGAAAGAGGGCAGCCTTGTGAAGAGGCCCAAAGGAGGAAGGCAGGCACTTGGGGTGCGGGTGGGGCGCAAATTTTTAGAAGTGGCAGGAACCTGGCACTTGCATGGGAAGCATTCAGTAGACCAGTCAGGCCAGGACTGCGGCTGTGCTGGGTTGAAGAGGCACATGTAGGCCTGGGGAGGCAAGAGGCAGGTGGCAGATAGGCTCCTCTGACTTGTTTCTCTGCATGGGTCCTATTCCCCAGCTAGTGCCCTGCAGTTTCTGCATGAACGGAACATTTCTCACCTCGATCTGAAGCCACAGAACATTCTGCTGAGCTCCTTGGAGAAGCCCCACCTTAAACTGGCAGGTGTGAGTCTAGAACGGCAGGAATGAGGTTTGGAGATGCGTGTGCAGAGGCCTCCCTCTGCCTGGGCTCCTTGTTTCTCATGGAGCCCTCTATCAAGTCATCAAACAGTGCCAGGCTGGGAGATCCAGGGATGGGCCCCATCGCCAAAAGGTAGGACCTTTCTCAGGCTACCCACACTGAACTCCAGCAGTGGATGGTTGGGACTTGGGCCCAGTCTGGAGTCAGGGTCAAGACTGTGTGACCAGGGTCAGGACTTCGTCTGTCACCAGGATTGGGGCCCAAACTACAACTCTTTCTGTGGCAGTGTTGGGGGGCATGGGGAGGGGGGCGGTTGTGGCCCTGATAGGGTTTGGAGAAGCATTGAGCATTGAGAGGCAGCTTGAGGATGGAGACTGGAAGTAGGGTGAACCTGAGCTTGGTGAGACAGGGAGGGAGGGTTCTAACCTGGCACGTCCTTATCCTCGTAGCTGCTGTGGTCAAAGTGTGCTTCCTGGAGAAAGGTGCCTGGGGGAGTGCTGTGCAGGATGAGTGGGGTTTGTACCTGCCCAGGAAGATGTAGGAAGGCGTCCTAGGCTAGCAATAAGAGAAACAGCATGAGCAAAGGCTGGGAAGGGGACTGATCCTGGTGAGTCTGGAGGGTGGGAAGGAGCCTACGCTGGAGCCCAGGGTGAGCCTTCAAAAGCCAGGAGCAGAAGCAGCTGGGGTTTGAGCTCTGCTCCCTGGCCTGTCCCCTGCAGACTTCGGCTTTGCGCAGCACATGTTCCCCTGGGATGAGAAGCATGTGCTCCGTGGCTCCCCGCTCTACATGGCCCCTGAGATGGTGTGTCAGCGGCAGTACGACGCCCGTGTGGACCTCTGGTCCGTGGGGGTCATCCTGTATGGTGAGAGCTCTGTTCCCTGCCCCTTTGCCAGAGGCCTGCATTGTGTGTCCTGAGGCAAAGCCTCTCAGGACCACTCCTGAAAGGCTCTAATGAGAATGCTGACTCTACTGGCCTAAGGTTCCTGTTCTGAGGGGTGTCAGACCCTCTCCCCAGCAGTGGGCCAGGCCACACCTGACCCTCTCCCCTCCAGCCTGCTCTCTGCCTCTCCTCCACAGAAGCCCTCTTCGGGCAGCCTCCCTTTGCTTCCAGGTCGTTCACAGAGCTGGAGGAGAAGATTCGGAGCAACCGAGTTATTGAGGTGAGTCTAGCAGGGCCTCGGCACCCCTTGGGGGCAGAGGGAGTCACAGCCTGTGGATGGAGATTGGAGACCTCACTGCCACCTGCACAGACTGGGGTGTGGGCTCCAGGCTGCCTCTGTGCTCTAGATGGGCCACGGAAGCTCCATGCACTTCCAGGGGCCACATCCCACAACAGGGAGCAGAGAAGGTCAAAGCAGACCCAGGCCCGTCCTTGCCAGGGAGGGGAGCAGGACCCGGAAACAGGGTTCTGCGATAGCAAGGTGTTGCGTTGAGGATGTGGGCAGGAACCTTGGGCAGGCTCTGCACTGGCTCCATCACCTTGACCTGTCACTTCCTCCTGGGTGTCAGATTCTCCACCTGCCAAGCAGGTCCTCTGAAGTGTCCCAAGACGGGGCGGTCTTGCAGGCCTCAGGACTTGGGGCTGAAGTGTCGGAGCCCAGTGTGATCTGCCTCCTGCCCCCCCTCCCCCCCTCAGCTCCCTCTGCGGCCCCCGCTCTCCCGAGATTGCCGGGACTTGCTGCAGCGGCTCCTGGAGCGGGACCCCAGCCGCCGCATCTCCTTCCAGGACTTCTTCGCCCACCCCTGGGTGGACCTGGAGCACATGCCCAGTGGGGAGAGCCTGGCGCGAGCAGTGAGCAGGCCAGCGGGGATGGGCTGGGCTGGGGGCAGTTTGGGGGTCTCATCTGCTCCTTACAGTGGCGCAGAGGTGACTTGTCAGCCGGGACCAACGACTTGCTTGTCCCCTTCGTGGGGAGCATAGGAGGTGGGCTTCACCCCTGATCTGCCCGTCCCCAGACCGCCCTGGTAGTGCAGGCTGTGGAGAAGGACCAGGAGGGGGACGCTGCAGCCGCTTTCTCTCTCTACTGCAAGGCTCTGGATTTCTTCGTGCCCGCCCTACGCTGTGAGTGCCCGGAGCTCCCGGGTGCAGACGGGGGGTGGTCAGCAGAGCTACAGTGCGCGGATTCCGGGGGCAGTTTCCCACCCAGAATTCCGTGGGAGACAAGGCAGAGGGTAAATCTGGGACTTCATGCTTTGGGGATTCTGAAAGGTTTGGTGTGGCACAGGGTTCCCCCAACCCAGACTCCTTGTGTAAACCCCCCCTTTCTGCAGATGAGGTGGACACCCAGAGGAAGGAGGCAATTCAGGCAAAGGTGGGTGAGTGAAAGTCCCCTGAAGGAGTAGGTGAGGGATCGGGGCCTCTGGGGACTGGCTCTCTCAGAACTGGGAAGGGGGCAGGCCAGCCTCAGTTGCCCCTGATATTGCAGCTTGGGGCAGTCACTGAGGGCCCAGATGGAGAACTTGGCGGTGGGTGCTGGTGAGGGAGGCAGGGCGGGACGGCCTCTCCGCAGCCCTTCCGCCTCCTGCAGGTAGGGCAGTACGTGTCCCGGGCCGAGGAGCTCAAGGCCATCGTCTCCTCCTCCAGCCGGGCCCTGCTGAGGCAGGGCAGCTCTGCCCGAGACCTGCTCAAAGGTAGGCCCAGTTTCTGGCCTGGCGCCCTAGCAGCTTCCCTCCAGCCTGGGGTGGGAGGCACGCCGGGGCAGCCTTCCTGAGACCAAGCAAACAGGCTGCTCCTCACCCTGAGCCTGTGCCCCTCATCCCAGAGTTGGCCCGGGACAAGCCGCGCCTCCTCGCTGCCCTGGAAGTAGCGTCAGCGGCCATAGCCAAGGTTTGTACGGAGCACAAGGCATGCAGGTGGGGAATCCGCCGTGACCCTAGCTGACCTGGAATCCGTGTGGCTGTAGGAGGAGGAAGTCGGAGGGGAGCAGGAGGCGCTGGACCTGTACCAGCAGAGCCTGGCCGAGCTGCTGCTGCTGCTGGCAGGTGAGGCCCCTCGTCGGCACACGCCCGGGCCCCTGGTGCCCTGCCCCCACCGTGTGCCCTCCCTGTCTTTGCAGCTGAGCCCCCAGGCCAGAGGCGGGAGCTGCTTCACACCGAGGTACCCGCTGGGTTGGGAGGTTCTGGTGGGCTGGGAGCCCCTTTTACCCTGCCCCGTCTTGGGGGGGTATCTCCTCTGGCTGGGAATCAGACCTCACGGGCTCGGCCAGTCAGTGTCCGCCTGTGCCCTGGGCTCAGGTGGTCAGGTCAGGGCAGTAGGGCAGACAGGACCCGGACACCCAGCAGCAGGAGGGTGGAGGGCCGTTTCAGTCCAGAGTGTTTCCTGGAGGAGGGAGCAGGTAAAGGACTCAGAGGGAGGCTGCAGTGATAGGGCAAAAGGTTAAGAGAGCATCAGGGGTGAGGGGGCCTCACTTTGAAGGCCCCACCTCCCCACCCCCATTGGCAGGTTCAGAACCTCATGGCTCGAGCTGAGTACCTGAAGGAGCAGGTTAAGGTGGGCACATGGGGTGGCCACGTCGGAGTGAGGCTGCGTGGGTTCTGCCGCGCTTTGCCTGTGCTGTCTGCTCCCCACCCACCCCACGCCCCATCCCAGCTCCCGCCGGCCTCTGGCTGCATGACTGGCTCTGTCTTCAGGCTCTTGGTTGCCCGGCTGTGGCTGTCTCCCAGCCCCCCAGCCCCATGCTGCCTTGTGTCCCACAGATGAGGCAGTCTCACTGGGAGGCTGAGACTCTGGACAAAGAGGGGCTTTTGGAGTCTGTTCGCAGCTGTGAGTCCTGCCCTGGGGTCTGATCCTCCTTCCAGGGAGGGGTGAGGGCTGGGGTTTGTGTGGCTTTTGTCAGAGGCCTGAGACTGACCCTTCCCCCTTTCCGCTCCACAGCTTGCACCCTGCAGTGACCCCAGAAGATGACTGGACAGATGACTGGAGTTGGGGGACACGCCCATGCTGATGCCCAGAATCCTGCAGAGCGGGCTTCCTGGACGGGCATCCCCGAGAGCCCCCACATCCCAGGGTCCCAGCCCCCTTCAGGGTAGTCCGTACCAATAAGAGGGTCTGACAGCCCAGGTCGTGCGCTGGGAGCCCTGGGGGAAGGAGAGCAGAACTCTGGGAAAGTGTTTCCTTCATGGGACTTTTGTTATTTGTTGGCTGCTGGGTCCTGAGCCTGTTGATTTGGGGCATCAGGCTTTTCACTTTTGCTCTGATAAGAGGGCAGGGGGCCCTCTGCAGGGCATTTCTGCTCTTGCCCCCTCCCTGCCAGTGGGCAGCTGCTCCGTGCCTACCCTGTCCTTCCGGGGTTACCCCCGTCCTTGCACTGGAACAGGTCACTCCCAGGATCCCTCCCACACGTGCACTCAGCCCCACGTAAGTCACCAGTCTTCCTGGGAGTTGACCTCAGTCTACCCTCTCAGTATTTTAAGATAATCCTTCAAGCACGGAAATATACTTTGCAGGGGTGGGGCAAATTTGGGAGACCCATGCCGTGTTCCTGCCCTGGCCCAGGGGCACATGGGGAAGGGTCCACAGTTCATTCCTCTTACGCCATCCCTCAGTCCCTCTTTGGAGAGCAACCTCTGTTTGCCTTAGAACTGGTCCTGGCCTGGGAAGGGGAGGCATGGGGGCTGCCTGACCCATCAAGCTTTGGGGGACCCAGCCAACTAGGGGACATGTTTCTAGGCCTGACACTGCTGCTATTCCAGTGTGTGGCTCCAGGCAAGCCACTTCCCTTTTCTGGTCCTGGGTCTCCCCATCTTTCCAGTAGTGGGGCTGCCAGTATCTTAGCCTCCAACATGGGCTTTTAGGAGGACAAAGGACTTTAATCTGGAGACGAATGTATACCCCTATGTTTATTTGGGGTTTCTTTTTAAAAAATCAGGGGGTGTCTGTGATGTGTCACCCTTCTGCTCAATGCCTCCCCTGGGCAAGAGTTTGTCTTCCCTGAAGGAGGCTGGATGTAAAGAATGTCACTCATTGTTTCTCTATTAAATTATTTTCTGAACTTGTGCTTTGCTTCTTGTCCTGGGCAAAACAGGAGAGGAAGCCCCTGTTCACAGATTGGGGCTGGAGGTGCCCCAGGAAAAGCTGGGTAACTTGAGGGAGGTCTGGGGAGGCCACAGGTTGATGGGGGCAGTGAGAGCCCACCTGCCTCCTGCCCTCAGCCCCTGGAGGGTCTGCGAGAGTCAGGCTAACCAGCCACCATTCCTGCCTGCCGCCTAGAGGACTCCACCACCTAGTGGGGAGGGAACAGGCGTGGGCCTGGGAGCTGGGGAAGCCCATCCTCCCCGAACCTGCAGAAGGGTGGGCTCAGTGGCAGGAAGGCAGTCCTGTGAGACCTCTACTCTGCACCACACACTTCTCCCCAGGCAGGATCCCTGGCTTCCCACCCCTCTTACCTGGACTGGACTGGGGACAAGGCACATCCTCTAGGGTGTCCTGTGCCCATACGGAGGCCCTCAGGACCTCCAAACCAGGGCAGTTTCCAGAACCCCCTGCCCCCCACCACCCAGGTCTCCCATTGAACAGCACTCAGAAGCATCTTTGGGGACTTAACGGGGAGAGAGAGCCCATCCCTCAGGCAGCCACCAAGGCAGCAGCCCTCTAGACTTTTAGATCCCCCCAAGATGCTCAGCCTCTACCCAGAGGGAAACACGCCAGGTGGGCCCTAGTTTCCCCGCAGCACTGAGCTCGGCCACTGGGGGGCAGCGTAGAGAAGTGGTCCAGCAGGCAGGAGGTGTGGCTAAAATCCAGGCGCTGCCATTTGACCCTGAAGCTTGGGACCCATTGATTAACCCGTCTCTCCATAAAATTAGGATGAAGATAAGCACCGTGGGAATGCGTAAGGATTAAATGAGTAACCGTACATGAGCTTGACACATAGCACGGATTCAAAAAGATGTTATTTGCAGACATAGGGAAAGGAATGTGCTTCAGAATCTCTGGCCATGAGCTGGACAAAAAATGAGTGAAATGAGGGAAAGGAAGGGAGTGAAGGAAGGAGGCCCCAGCTGGTAGGTGAATGCCGAAGGACGGGTGGACAGGAGGGCGGGCGCGAGGAAGGATGATGACATAGAGGCCCCGCAGACCCCAGCTGTTCGTGACATCTGCACTGGCTGGCTGAGAATGGCCTGAAATTATTACACGTGGCGGTGTGGAGAGGAGTGGGCCCCTCTGGGGGGACTGGGTACAGGGAAGGCCTGGGAGGCGGAGGCTGGTGGAGGCCCTGGCAAACAGCCCTCCCTGGGTAAAACATTTAGATGGCTTCCAGGCTGGCCTTGGGGCTAAGCCATGTGCCAAGGACAGAGACAGCCCAGATGGAGAAGAGAGGGCTCTCTCTCCAGGGCTCTCTTTTAATGGCAGAAGCCTATGGGAAATATGCTAATCTGCTTTTCAAAAAACATGTTTTTCCTCTTAGGGGTGAGAGTTGTTTCCAATTCTCACCTTTAACATTTTGAAAGGGCCCAAAACAGGACAGACACCCCCCTGCATCTGGGTGCCTCACCCTGCCCTGTCCTCCCACCTCCACTCAGTCCCGCAGGCCCAGAGCCTGGCCCCAGGGGTCCTGTGCCCAGCCTGCCCCTCTTTTGCCAACTGGGGAGATGGGGAAGGATATAGAAACTTGGTTCCTGCAGGAGGTCATCCTGAAGGGTTCTCGTCCTCAGGGGTGACTGCAATTACAACCTTCCTGGGAGGGTGATGGCTCAACCCTGAGGCTGGAGCATGAGGGGAGGGGAGGACATAGATGCCCCCTTTCCCCAGAGGAACTCACACCCATACCCATATGCTTGGAATCCCACAGACACTCACACCACAGGCACACGCCCACCGGAACAGGCATGGGTGGCAGACACAAAAACACCAAAACCACCTACAAGCTCATAGACCCGTGCAGACCCCACAGACAGGCCCGGCTCCTGCTCAGTAAGGCTGCAGCGGCCTCAACGTTGCTGCTGCCCCGGACCCGGCCCACTCGGACCCCCACGCTCTTCTGGGGTCTGCCACGCAGGGATTCTGGGAACAGCTATGCCTGGCGGGCACTGGGTTAGAGGCAGGGCAGCAGGTTCTGTGGCTCCCTCCCCCCCTCACACAGAGCTCCCCACCCCCAACGCAGCGTCAGGCCTCAGCTGGGTCATTAGGCACTGCCCGCAGCTCAAGCTCAGCGCATGATCATTCCCCAGATGTCCCCAGCAACTGCCTGGGCTGCGTCTGAGCAGAGACCATCTGCGCACTGGGGAAGGGGAGATCCTTTGAACTCCAAACGGTGTCACCCTCCCCGACTCCTCCCTGGGGACCAACTGGACTTGGGAAGGTCACTTGTTCTCTCTGCACCCCTCTGTCTCTGGGAACGGGGCCTGCTCCCTGGCTGTAGGCCCCCAGCCAGCCCCTTTTGTGAGGGTTCAGTGCGTGCTACCCCCAGCCTCCCACGGCCTGCCTCCTTGCATCTCTCACTCTGGGTCCTTCAAACCACCGAGGTCAAAGGCATCCGTCCAATCCCATTAGGCGGAAGGCCCCTGGAGGGGGCAGTGCTGACGTGGGCTTTGCAGCTGATGCAGCTGAGGAGGCCCATGCCCCCCATCCAGCCCCGGGCCCCGACTTGGGTCTCCTCCAGCTCCAAGAAGGTCGGGAAAGGTTTGTGTCCAACCACCACCCGGGGGGCATCCTGGGAGCGGCTCCGAGGCCCAGGCCCCTTCCCTGGGGTGGTCAAGACCGAAGGCCCAGTGTGACAGCCTGAGCAGCAGTGCCCTGGTCCTGGGACTGCCTCCCCCCTGCCTCCCCCTCCTCATCCTTTTTCCTCTCTTTCCCCTCTTTCTTCCACCTGTCCCTCTCCACACTCCCTACTGCACAGAGTTGATGTTTCTTGTTCTTATTGCAAAAAGGAAGCCTAATGGAAACTTTCCCTTTAAACCAAACCCTCAGATGGCCGCTGTGCTGGCTTCCCCACAGGGTGATGCTGGGTGGGGGTCCTTAGGGTTGGGCTGTGGCACCTTGTTCCTGCTCAGGCCCCTGGGGGGGTCTGCTTGGAGCCTCCTGGTTGGTGTCCTGGACCCCCAATAGGTGAGCAGGATAAGATTTGCGCTTTTCCTTTTTTTTTAAAGAATGAGTTATCATTTATCAATACTATCACATGCTGAGGGCTTTACAAAAGGTCACCCTTTGAAACACGTATTATTGTTATTACTCTGATGGGGGAGTTCTCCATCTCACATGGGGAAACCAGGCTCAGCAAAGGAAAGGGACCTGTTCAAAGTCACACAGCAGTGCCAGGGCTGGCATTTCTTTTTGCTACACCTTCAGCGTTCGAGGTGAGGCGGGGTATAGGTACTGGCGCTGGAGACAGCTGCGGTTGAGCTGTGGCCCCTCCTGTGTCTCAGGTAATGACCCATAGGCCCACCTTCCCCAAAAAGCTGGCTATCGCATCCTTCTCAGAGATCTGTTCTATCCAGTTCCAGGCTGGACCAGTGCTGTCCATGTGGGGGCTCCGCCTTGCCCAGCGCCCTGTGAGGGCAGAGCTTGAACAAGCTCCAGAGGCTAATGCCCCTAGAGAGCAGTGGTTGAGGAGGTAAACACCTCTCCAAAGGCAGGGTTGGCCCCCCGTAACTCCTGGAGGTCAGTAAGAAGTAGGAGGGTAGGTATGTCACTTGGAATTTTTATTTTTCACTGAGCTGAGAGAGGAGATCCAGCTATAGAATCTGGAGGGAGATGTATGGGAACAGAACAGAAATTGCCTGGGCCTGGGCCCAGAGGCCTAGAGCTGCCTGGGCTACTGTTTGGGGCCAGCTTCATGCTTGGCATTTGGTCCCTCACACAGCATCGCTCAGCGGCTAAGAGCCGGAGCGCCTAGGGCGGCAGGTGCCGCCTGCTCAAGAAGGGGTTGGCTCTGAGGGCCAAGGAGGCCAAGCTGGAAAGACTCTTGGAAATTACCCAGTCTATCTCCAGTTTGTAGAGGATGAGTGAAAGCCCAGAGAGAGCAGTGGCTTTCAAGGAGAATAAATATGGAGACGAACTCAGTCCTCCTTTCTGGGGAAGGGACCCAAAGACGGCTTTAGGCACCTCTGAGCATTGGTGTCTAGAGGGGATGGGCAAACAGGGGGGCTGGCTGTGCACATGTCTGTGTGCGTGCCAGGATGTATCTGTGGCATATGCCTCTGCACATGCTAGGGTTTCCATGTCCCGCTGTGTGTCTCTCTATGGATGCTTCTGTGTGTAGGAACTTGGGCCATGGCCTATTCTTACCATCTTGGGAGGCTTCCCGGTTGAATAGAGAGGGTGGGTAGGGTAAGGAATAGGGACTTGGCTCTCAATGGAGAGGGGGAAAGCACAAAGCAGGCTTGTGTGAGTGGGGCCTGGTCCTGAGGCCAGTACTGGGCTGGGGAAACAAGGCCGGGATGCAGGGTGGGTCTCTGGGCCCTTGGTTCGCACGTGGTCCCTCTGGCCAGCCCCGCGGGCAACCCCGGGGGACACAGTCACATGACATGGCACTTTTCGGCTGATTGCTTGAGGTCCCCCAGGGTGGTCTGAGCCTTGTCCTTGAGTGTGCCGAGATCCAAGCCAGGGAGGCTGGCCAGCTGCCCGAGGACAGAGGCCCTCTCCTCTTCCTCTGTGTCCTCCTCAATCATCTTGGCCAGCTCCCGGGGCAGTTCCACGTCTCCACCTGCCATCTGGATCTGGCTTTCATCTGTCTCATTCTGAGGGGAAGAGGGAGGGGGGGAGGTGGGGTTGGAGGTCTGTGAGGACCCAGAGTTGAGGGAGCAGGGAGGAGGCCTGGACTAGGTTCCAGGCTCCTAGATTCTTGGGCCCCATGTTCCAGTGAGCTCAGCCCCCACTCCCACCTCCCAGGATCAAGCCCTCCACACTTGGACATGAAGACCTTGGACTTTTATACCACTTTAGTTCACCTTGAGGTACTGAAGGTAAGAGAGTAACATAGGGAGTAAAGACAGAAAGGAAACATATGGGAGTCAAACTGTTATTCTCACAATAACCCTGTGAAGTAGGTAGTATCTCCATTTTACAAATGAGGAAGCTGAGGCTCAGATAATCTAAACAAGTAACTTGTTCAAGGTTATACAACCAGGAAGTGGCAGAGCTAGATTTAAACCCATGTCACTGATTCTGAAATCTGTGCCCTGCTTGCAGAGCACCTGCTGATCATCATCACACCCCCTGTCCCTTTCCACTCACGTCCTACTCAGGTCCAGCCAAATCTTCCCTCTTCTACTGGACTCAGAGTTCCCTGACAGCAGGAGTTGTGTTATATGCATAGTGCAAGCATTTGAAACTCCATTCCTACCTGAGTTTAACTCAGTGACTTTCTAGAAAGGCAGGCTTTTTGGACTGCTCTTCCTTTGACACACTTCCAAAAGACTGGTGGCCTGTGGAGAAATCAGAGGCAGCCGGGGGCTTGATAAACTTATGTTGAATGAGTGAATGCGATGGTCACGTACCTGATCCTCTGATGGAAGCGGAAGATCAAGGCCAGGAGTGTTGTTTCTGTATCCCCTCAGAGTCTAGCACAGTTTTGGGCACCGAAAGTGGCTTATGCCTTAATCCCCTCCTTGGGCAATACTTACATGGCGATCTGATGCTGCGGTGCCTGGGGGAGTCATCCTCCTGGCTGCTTGGCCAGCCAAGGGGCTACTTTGCTCTGTGCAGGTAGATTCCATACCCTGGCAGGCAGTCAGGGGTCCTGGAGCAACCATAGGCTCCTCACTCACAGGTTTCAGCTCTGCCCAGTCCCATAACTCTTGGCTGTATGACCTTAGTCAAGTCCCTTCATCTCTCTGAGCCTCAGTTTCCTTATTTGTAGACATGGGTGACTGCTACCTGGAAGCACTATTGAGGGGTTAGGTAAGGACATGGAGGTCAAGTGTCTGGGGGACAGAGGCTGCTGCATTCTTTCCTCCACTCCACTGTCCCTGGGTGTTCAGAAGCCTCAAGAGTATTCACCTCTTCAGTAAAATCTATTTCCTTCCACCTCTTCATCTGCTCAAGCCTGACTCAGGGTTGGGGGAGAGACAGGGGGTGGGAACTGGCTGCAGAAACACAAACCCGTCCTTCTCCGGAGGACAGGGCATCTCAGCGCCAAGTCCGTGGCCTTTGGCAGGTGGCAGTTGTTCGTGAATGAGTGAATGAGCTAAAGAGCGAGAGAAGGGAGGATCTAACCAGACATTCCATGGGCCTTAGGAGATGACAGCTGCTGCGCCGCGAGTGGGGCGAAAGAGCCCCGCGAGTGCCTCTGGGCCCAGGCTCCCAAGCTCACCTTGGGCAGCCGGTATTTGTCTCGGAGGTGGCTTCGCAGCGTGGCCCGCTCTGCCTTCCTCTGCGCAAACTGCGCGTCCCGCTCCATCCTGAGGGACAACCGGGGGCGGGATCACTGGGAGGGTCTGGAGAATGGGCGTGGTCTTCGGGGAAGGGCCCGGAGGGGTCCCGCGTCCGGGAGGCCTGGGCCCTGGATGTCGGCAGGGGGCCTCGGCTAGTCTTCGCTGCCTCTTTCCCCATCACAGCACCCTCTGTCCTGTCACCCGCTATCTGGGCAGGTGCGTCAATCTGTTTGGGTCTCTCCACGGACCCTAATTTATGTCCTTTGCAGCCTCCAACTAGGTCTGTCTTTTCCTTCCCTGATAGGTTGCGTAGAGACTTGGAGTTGCGTCCTGACTCCACGACCACATTTGGTATGTCTTTGGGTAAGTTACACCTTCCTCTTTTGTAAAATGGGGTAAGATTTTGCAACTTACAAAACTGTCGTCAGGTTAGGTGGAATTATAAAAGCTAACATGGGATGATTTCCATGTGTCAGGCACTGTGCTAAACAGTTTATGTGCGCTAGTAATTTAATCTTCATAAATATGTGAGGCATGTTGTATGATTACCACCCCCATTTTTTACAGAAGAAGAAACTGGGACACACAAAAGTTAAGTAACTTGCTTAAGGTCACCCAAGTAAAAAGAAGCAAAACCTGGATTTGAACCCAAGCAGTCTGGCTCTGGAGTCCAGCCTCTAACCGCACACTGGCTGCCTCTCTGTCCCAGCACTGCCCGAGAACAAGGAGCCTCAGTATGCGTAAGAGCCCTCATCTCAAGATCTGTCTCCGTGACTCTGAGCCCCCTCAGCTGCACTGCTCCTCTCAAAGCCTCAGGCTCAGAGGAGCTCCAGTTGGAAGATACAGACGGCTGAAACCAGATCGGATTAAGGGATTACTCGTTTCGACAGAAATGCACGTACCCCCAACCCCATCCCAGGCTCCTGTCTCCCCTGTCCCCACTCCCTCTGGGATCGAGGCCAAAGCTGGAGTGCGGTTCTAGGCTTGAGATGGGTGGCCCTGGGGACAGCCTAGATGGCACCTCTCAGCCTCTCCCCACGTTTGAAAAAGTAAGAGAGGGAGTCTGGGGGTATGAGACTTCCCTGGGGGAGGGGGAGGGCAGCTTGGGGGTTGGGGGAAGGTCGCTGGAGCTGGGAAGGGGTCCCACTCACTTCTCTTCCACCAGTTGCTTCTGATATTCCTCATACTCCTCTCGGCTCATCCCCTGAGCTTCGGCCGCCGACTTGTCCCCGGCCCCCTTGTCCTCGCCGCCCCCCAGGCTCCCGGTGAGGTTCTTCAGCTGACCGCCCACCATGGTCTTCACCATGAACGCCATGGTCCTCGCTGGCCCGGGTACTTGGCGCCGAGTACTACGCGCCGGGCACCAGGCACGTCCGCATCTACTTCAGCACCAGGTCTCTCGGACAGCTCCCGCCGTGGGCCGGCGCCCCACCTTCTGAGCCTCCCTCCTCCCGCCCCCACCTCCCCAAACCCCTCCTCACAGGGGGCGGGGGACGTGCACGGGGCTGAGGAGGCTGGACCACGTGCAGCTCCTCACGGCCGCCTCCCCTCCCCACGTGCCTCTTTCAACCCCGAGCTCCGCCTGGGCACTGCTGACAAAGGATTAGGGCTTGCGAGGGTGGGGGTCGTTCGCACCCGAGGCGAAGGGGTTGTGCTGATGCGCCTGGAACCGTGCTTCTAGTGTCTCCCCACTTTCTCCTCTCCCTGGTAGCTGAGAGCAAGGATTTCAGCGGGAGATCCCAGTAGCAGCAAGGGGAAAATACCCAGCCCTGGACCCTACCCCATCCTCCCCAACCCACTGCCCCAGCAGCTGCCCAAGGAGTTTGACGGTGGGAAAGGGAGGGAGACCAGAGAGTGGGAATCACAGCTTTGCAGAATTCTTGGTCCTGGCTGCAGGAGGGAGTGGGGAGAGTTGTTCATGGTGATGCTGGGTGGGCCGGACCAGAACGGGCACCTGGAGACACCACTCCTTGTTCTGGGGGACTTTGGGCACAGTACTGTACACAGCTGCGACTCCCTCTCCTTCTAACAATCAAGCCAGCCCTTGGCCTCCTTGTCTGTTTGGAGCCCACTCCCAGCTACCTATCCAGAGGAGACGGAAGCCTTCAGAGAGATTAAGGTGAAGCCGGAAGGTAAATAACCATATCAACACAAGGGAAGAGGGAAATCACCTTTAGTAAAGTTGGAAATTTCCTAAAAGCTAAGGTGTAGGTAAGACCTGGGCACCCAGAGGGAGTGGATACTGGCTAAGCCAGCCACTCCCCAGGAACCATCCACTTCCAAGGACAAGAGGTTATTTCTTCAGGGCTTAGCAGTGGGTCACGCATGCATGTTGGAGGAAAGGGGCTGCCTCCGCAGAGCCCCCAAGGCCCTAGGGATGCATGGAGCAGGACTCAGAGGAAGGCTGCCTGTGGACAAATAGTCCCGAAGGCTCCTGTTCGCCTCCTGCCTGCAGCCAAGGAGACAAGAAGATTACTTGGACCTCTTCTTTCTGGGCTCCTGAGACCAGGCTTCCACACTCGCCTCCCTAGACTCACTGCACCACAACCTCCCAGGCTCTGGGATCTTCTGTAGCTCCCTTGGTTTGCCCCATCAGGACCACACTTCTTCCATGTCTGTCCAGGCGGCTCCAGCCTTATAGCCACCATTGCACTCCTACATAATGCATAAGCCTATCATCCTTTCCACCTTGTACCTTTTCTGCTCTCCTCACCTGGGGGCCATCCCCTCTCCTACTGTGCAAAGCTCAGCATACTTCAGTCCTTCTCCAGGACCACCCCAAACCACACTGATCTTCTAACAAGGACTGTAAGTCCCATTTCTGAGCCCCTTACCTACATCTGTAAATGTTTAATTCAGTCAACAAACCCCTACCAAGCAGAAATAGTGACCTCCTCCCACCTTTTCAATTTTCTTTGCCCAGTTTCACAAACTGTTCCCAGCCTTTGCTCTGAATTTTCCACTTTTTTTCCAAAATATGATGTTTTTTTCACACTTCCCTGCCTTTTCTCATGCTGTTCCTTCTGCATCTATGCCTGTACTTGTCAGTGAAAGCTCCCAGTCACCTTCACCTACATCAAATGTCCCTTCCAAGTTGATTCCCTGATCTCCCAAAACTTGGTCAAATGATTTTCCTGTAAATTCTTATAGCCCCTGAGCTGTGCATATGTGGCACTGACCATATACGGTGTGACTCTGTTACTTATCCAGTTTCTCACACTAGAGAGTGAATTTTGTGAGGGCAGGACCCCAGTGGGACCAGTGGCTGAGAAAGTAGTCAGCAGAGCCTATTGGAAAAATGGGTCCTAGCCTGGACGCTACTCCTTGCCAGCTGGTGGACCAGGCAAGTCCCCACCGGGCTGCAGCGTCCCCTCTCTCCAACTGAATAGCTATGGTCCAGAACCAAGAGAGGCTACGTAGGTGTGGGAGGCCCACCTGAAGTGTACGTAACAGAAGAAGCCTACAGTCTGGATGAGGAGGAAGAACAGGAAGATGCCAGGCCGCAGGCATAAGGAGGCCCCTGGGGACCAGCCAGGTGGGCGGGGCTCCTTGGTTGCCGATTTCTGGAAAGGACAGTGGACAGTTCTGGGGCAGCTTCTTCACCCAAAAGGAGGCAGGGGCCCTAGAATCTGGGCCATGCGTGTGCTCCGTTTCTCTCTCAGGCTTGGGGCACCCTGGCTCCAATCAAGCAAACTTGGGGAGGGAGTAGCTTACAAAGTGCCTTATCCCCCCCAGCTCCCACGGCCCCACCTGTGGGACCAGCTGGGAGGGCCTTGGGGCCTGGGATCATCAGAGAATCAAAATCAGATGAGAAAGAGGGCAGAACACAGAAAACAGGGTGGTGGTGAGGACCAGGGAAAGGGCAAGGTAGGGCGAGGGAGCGCGGAGAGCAGGCTTCAAAACGAGCTCTGAACCATCTTGGGCACCGCCCACTCCCAGTCCCCTCTCATCACTGAGGGCATTGGACTAAGTGGTCTTCAGAGTGGGACTCTCCACAGGGCAGAGAGGGCCGAGAAAAGATGAGCTGTGTCCCGGAGTGCATGCGCACACAGATAGACACAGATGTGCCCGCCAGGGGTCCTGGGAGGGAGAGCAAAGGCAGGCGGGGCCCGGGGTTGCGAGAGTGCTGGGAGGGCGCTGGGCCCGGGCCTCAAGGATGGAGCCCCCGTGGTACACCTGCCGTCCCCCTCACCGCTGGGTCCCGAAGGTCTTTCTGCAGGAGGCTCAGGATCTGGGTCAGCTCTAAGAAATGATGCTTGGTGCCCACAGGCAAGTAGAAGACCTGGGCTCTTGAGGCCATGTGGGCAGCTGCATCCCTGGAAGGAGTTGGAAACCAAAGGGGATGACTCATTACCCCTTCTGGCTGTACCCAAGCCTCCTAACCATTTCTCATGATCCCTGGAGGCACACCTGGGTGGGGAACAGGCACCATCCATAGAGCCCTTTCTTGGGACTTCTTACCCCAGACCTTCTTCCTGGATCCTCAGCTTTAGCTCAGAGAAGCATCTCCCTAAAGCTATCTGCCTCAACCCCAGGTCCCTGGGCTCTGCCGTCCATCTTCAGCTCCCAGGGGATTTAGCCCCTCCTCCTCCTCTTCCCAGTCTGTCCACCCCCAAGCATGTAGATGTGAGCAGGGGTGGGCAGGGGCCCCAGCGCTCCGCTTCCGCCTGGAGCCTTCCTCCATGGCATCAGTGTGACCCCCTGCCCCCAGGGCTGGGGCCTGGCCTAGAGTGGGATGCTAGGAGGTGAGAAGAAGGCAACAGGAAGCCAGGCACTGCCCCACCCCTCAACTGGGCATGTTCTTATATATGCTTTTTCCAAGAAACCCATCAGAATGTCCCCTCCTTTCAGGAACTGTCACTGAAGGAAGGCTGAGATTTACTAATTCTCTCTGGGATGGGAACGTCTCCCTCCCCGGGAGAGTTGCTTTTAAACTAGGACTTTGAAAGCTTTAAACTTGATGCAGTTAAATTCAGGTCAGCTCAAGAAACCTAACTCTGCCCCCAGTCCCTCCCCGTGTGCCAGGTTTTGGACTGGGCAGTCAGGAAATGAGGGGAATAAAAGCCTGATGGGCACGCAGAGGGGCAGTCGGTGAAACGAGACGCCCTTGCCTCCCACCACAGGACTGCAGCCTTACCTCGCCTCCTGCAGGTGCTGGAGCAGGGCTTGCTGTCCCCGGAGCAGGGCACTGACCTGGGCAGAGTCCTGCAAGAGTGCCAGCCTCTTCTCTAGGGCCCAGGGCCCCGCCCCTCTCTTCTCAGAGTCCACCTTCCCCAGGGACACACTGCCCTTTTCCTTCCAGAATCTGTAATCCTCACCAGATATCCTGGGCCCTCATTCTGGACACGCTGACTTTATCTGACCCCGTCCATCTGGGCTTCGGGATTCCTCCTCCTCTCAAACACCTCCCTGAGGGGAGTGTTTCCATCCCCCACCCAACCACTGACAGTGGCCACTTCTGGGCTTTCCCAAAGTCCTTGCCTTTTCCAGAGGGATTCTGCTCCTGAAGAGGGCAGAGACCCAGTTCAGTCCTGTGCACCCTATTCCCCCCACTGCATGATCCAAGCCTGGGGCCCGTGCCAGTCAACTCCCAGTGCTCGGGCGCCTGTCTTGCCTAATGAGCTGGGAAGGTGGCCTGGCCACCACTCTCTCAGGTGGACAGAATCTGGCAGGAGGGGTCCTGGGCCTGGAAGTAGGGTCAGAGGGGCCCAGCACTGGAGTGTGGCTCCTCTGCGTTTCCCCACTTCAGCAGCCCAGCCTCAGCTGCTCTGGCCTGAGGACACAAAGTGAAAACCCCAAGCCACCAGCAAAGCCCGCAGGAGCTGCCGGCCTCTTCTGCTCAGAGTCTCACATCTTGACTGAGCCCAGCTGTCAGGCCCAGGCTTGACGCCCTGGGGGAGGAGCCAGGATAGCAGCGGAGATGACAAGGACTCTGGTGCCTCTGAGCATTAAGCAAGCCAGCCATACGTGAATCAAATCACATGTGGAGCTACATGCAAATTAGCACTCAGTCTGTCTGTCAGTTGTCTACAGATCCACACCCAAATACCTGGCATCTCCTCTCCCCAGCCCCGGCCTGTGGGTCTGCGGGCACCGGCCTGTGCAGAGCCGCCTTCCTGCATGCCCCTCACCTGTCAGGTCCACCCCATCCTGCAACCTGCAGCATTGCAACCCTGGCCTCCTTTCCCCTCGGTCCTTGGGGGAGACTGGTTCCTAAATGTAGTGCTCGATCCCCTTTCTGGACAGAGGGAAAGCACTGGTGCCACTGGACCCGTGCCTAGGGAGTCGCTTCTCCAGGCCTGCAGGCAGATGCCTGAGGGGCCACTCACCCAGGCTCCTGCAGGCCTGGCCCGGCCTAGGGATCCCAGCTGCTTCTTCCATTGCCTCTCCATCTTGGCCAGCTGCTCTGAGAGACCCTGAATAGCCTGCAGGATCTGGCTGTGTCTGCCCAGTGTCGCCTCCAGGTCAAAGATCCTTTCCCCTGGGGATTGGGACAGAGCTGGGACAGGCAGTCAGCTGGGGTGGGACAACAGATCTTGTATTCTGGGGGCTTCCTGGAGAGGATACCCAGAAAGTCTTGGTGGACCAAGACTCTCTCTTGGAAAGATGTGCCTGAGTAGGGATAAGACGGAATGCTTGCCAGGGCCTGCTTATATGTGGCCCGTAGGCCTCCATCTCCTCATTGGTTAAAAGACTCCTGGTTCTAAGGGAGGCGCATTCTGTGACATTCAAATGGGCCCCTACGCCACCCGCCGGCTCCCTGCGTCCCTACCCTCGCCCTGGCTTTCGGAGCTCAGCTTTGCCATCACGTCCTCCTTGGTGCTTAGGGCCAGCCTTGCCCACAGCCCTTCTAGCTGCCTGGCCAGGCGGAGCTGCTCCCTCTCCAGGAAGGGCTGGTGGGGAGGCTGGAGGAAGAAGACAGAAACTCAGACCTGGAGCCCATGGCGATCTGGGGGTGAGGGGAGCCTTCCCACAGGGCCCCCATGAGCCCGGTCTCCTCTCCGAACAAACACTCACCCAGCCAACACTCAACCAGCCAGGGAAGAGCCGCCCCGGCTGCTTCTCCCACTGCACAGCTTACTCCTTCAAGCTCATCTCTCTCAGCCTGCCTTCCCTGCTGCCCTGGCTGGGGACGATCCCTCCCCGGTGCTCCCAGAGCCCCCAGCCAGCCTGGGAGGTCCTTCAGGACAGGGCCTAGCTCTGGGTCACCTCTGACCCCTAAGCACCGCCCAGCCGATGGCCTGCTGAGCAGAGCTCAGAGAGCAGGCAGTGATGACAGCGGGAATGACAGGTCTGACAGCACCGTGGCATGAGCAGAAGCACCCGGGGAACGGAGTGGTCCCTGGGCTGCCCTCCCCCAGCCCTTCCTGCGAGGTGGGCCCAGGCGTCACCTGTGGACCCGGCTCACTCAGACTGAAGGTCAGAAAGGACAGGACATCGTGGTCATCTGGAAAGAGGAGGAGAGAAGGGGAAGTAAGGCCTCCCCCAACCTAGTAGCCCACTTACTAGGTTCAATTATAGCCCAAGGAGGCAAAGATCTGGGTGACTTTGGGCAGCTCTCACCCTTGTCTTGCTCACTTGATAGGAAAGGTGTGAGGGTCAGACCAGCAGGTGGGTGGGCTGGGAGGACTGACTCCCACGCACAGCCAGAGGTGGGGAAACCGGACAGTCCCGGGCTACAGGCATGGAAGCAGACTGAGTGACACCTTCAGACCCACAGAGCGTGGCTGCTGCATGCGGGGGCCACATCCTCAGCATGGCTCCGACCACGCTCTGTTCCTCCTCAGGAACCTTCCCTGGCTTCCCACCCCCTGGTTGCACCCTGATTTCTAGCTGTGGGTCCCTCCATGTACTTGGGTTCCCCAGTGTGTTACAACCCTTTGTTCCATTTCCCTAAATGTTCCTCCCAGCCATGCCTCTTCCGCTGGCCCTGCAGTTCCCAGCTAGCGGCACTTATGGGTCCATCACTGGAGTAAAAATTTTTTGTGGTTTATCCTCTTTGAGACTTTCAACACCTCTGCAGGGCAGACATGACCTTCCCCTGATGGCAATGGAGGCCCAGAGAGGGTTAGTGCCTTGTGCACATGAGATGGTGAGGAAGAGGCTACCCCACACCTGGGCTCTTTAGCAGGTATGTCAGGACGGCTCATTAGGGACACTCCCTGCTCTTACCTGCCCAGAGGCCTCACCTGCCAGGGTGCTGGTGGCTGCTGAGACCCCAAAGAAGCCTCCAGGGGCCAAAAACAGGGGCCCCACATCAACGCAGTCCTCTTCCAGGCCATTGGGAATGAGGCCATTCTTCACGGACACCTGAGGGGCAGGGAGCGAGTGAGCCCCTGGTAAGTGAGCCGCCTCCTCACGCTCCCCCGACCCCAGCGGGGGCCTCGCCCCCACCTCCGCCTCACTGGCTCCCGGGCCCTGGAGGATGGCAGGCAGCCACAGGGCTTGGCGTCAGGCGGCAGGAGGGCTCTCTCACCCGGTCTCAGGCTAGCCCTCGCAGGGGTGTGCTCTGTGAGAGTTAGGGCTCTGGGTAGGAAAGAGGACCCCAAGTGGGTGGGGCACCCGTGGAGTCTGCTGGGGTCATGGGTGTTCACACAGTCCTGTAGCTCCGAGCCCTATCATTCGTGCTCCCTGACCGGAGGCCCCGAGAAAACAGGAGGGGGTCACTCACACGCAGCCTCTGCCCCCAGTAGGTGATCCGCACTCTGAAGGGATACGGCCGGTTCCGGAAGTCCTGGTGGCAGGAGCCCAGCTCCTGGCTGCCTCCATCCCTGTGGGCGCTTGGAATCCAGCTGGGCCACATAGGCCCCAAGGCCTGGCCAGCGGGCGCGGTCCGAGAGACCGTTCTGCCCAGCCCTGCAGTGCCACCCCCATCCCCGCTGGGTGACCTGGTACAGGACATGTCCCTGCTGTATAGCCTGAGTCTCCCCTGCTGTAGCCGGCTTTCTCAGCAGAAGAGAGCACAGGAAAGCCAGCTCTGCCTGCAGCAGAGGCCTCCCCAAGAGGGAGGCAGCACGGAGCAGGGAGAAGCCAGCTCCTGACTATCCCGTGTTTGCACTCCGAGCTGTGTGACCTCACCTTCCTAAACCCGAGTTTCCCCATCTTTAACATGAAGGTAATAATTGAAACTATCTCATAACGTTGTTATGAGGGCTAAGACAAGGAATGTAAAGTGCTTGGCACTGTGCCCAGCATACAGTAAGCTCCGCTCCATAAATGTTAGCATTATTCTAATTGTTATGAGCTAAGGGATGTTTGCCGAGAGACACTGACGAACTGGCCCAGCTACTGAGGAGGCAGCCAGGCTGTGGAGGCATGGGAAGCCACGTCATCAGGGAGAAAGGACGGGGCTGCCAGTCGGACAGCTGGGGCCAGGGGCCAGGGGAAGGGTTGCACACCACGGCAGCTCTGGCCTCCGAGCTTAGCTCCCTGCACACAGCTGTGTGACCTCTGGCAAGTCACTTCTCTCAGCTTCCATATCCTCACCTGTAATTGGGGACTAATAATCCCCACGACTCAAGAGTGTTAGGGATTAGATGAGATGATGTGAGTAAAAAACTCAGCACATGCCCCACCCTGCGTCATGTCACTCTCCCTAAGGGCCTGGGGCTGCTGGGTCAAGGGAATGGAGGATCCAGGGGGGCTGTTCCCAGGAACAGCAAGAAAGCTCTGGCCTCAGCCCCACAGGAGGCATGGCTGGGACCAAGAGGGAGGGATTCCCAGGGTGTCAGCCATCAGCTCAGATGAGAGGCCACCAGGCAGGCCACACTGTGGGAGGCGTGGGCTCCCACTCCAAGGCTGGGGCAGGGGCTCCAGCAGGCAGTGTGGGTGACAGCCCAGGACAGCCTCAGGACATGGGGAGGGGTCAGTTCAGGAAGGCCCTTACCCTAGTTGCTCGTCAGGGGTGTGCCCATCACTGGCCAGCACACGGATGGCAGGCCTGCTCTGCATGGAAGGCGATAAGCAGTCTGAGCCGTGGGCACAGAGAAAAGGATGAGGGTGTGGGTGGGACCGTGGGCCAGAGCCCAGTACTCACCCAGCTGTCCTTGGCCGAAGAGTCGAAGAGGATCCCGATGCCGTCCCACGAGGCCAGCCCCCCCCAGGACGGAGCCTACTTGGCCCCTGCCCTGGGTGTACCACACGGCCTGCGGGTCCCGCCTGTTCAGCTCATGGGTCTCTGCAGGACCCTGGGCCCCAGGCTCGCCCCCCACCGCCCTGACCCACCCCCTCTGCTGGGCCTTGCTGGGGGCCACTCACCATGCCCTGGGCCCCCTGGCGCCCTGGCCCAGTCACTCTCATCTGCACCTCCACCTCCCAGGCTGGGAAGAGGACAGGAGTCCTGCCCCACACAGCGCCGCTCCGGTTCTGCATGGATGGGACCAGCCGCACTTCCTCCAGGCCCAGGATGGCATCTGTGGACCCGTGCAGCTCAGGATCTGGGCAGTAACGCTCCCTGCCCCTACCATCACTGTCTCTTACTGGCCTGGGCCAGGCACTGGGAGGAGGAAGGAGGTGACATCAAGGCCTGCTGTTAGATAACAGGCCGGCTGGTCAGACGCAGGAATTCACAGAAGTGGGAACTGGAGCCCAGCACGGCCGGAGGGGCCTCTGCCAGGGGAGGTCAGTGAATCCAGCCCCCTGTGGGCACTGGGCCTGCGTTCTCCCTTCAGCCTCACCACAAGCCTGTGTGCTCTGGGTTTGAAGACCCTGTTTTGTAGATGAGGAAACTGAGGCTCAGAGAAGCTAAGGAGTCACGTGGATTAGAGCTCAGCACCATGTGACTCCAAAGTGCGGAGTCACGAGCGAGGTTTGTGTCTGACCTTGTTTCTCAGGTGAGGAAACTGAGGCCCTTTGAGGGAGATGGACATGCCTGGGACCCAGAGTGCAGGAGACACTTTGAGAGAAGCAGAAGGGAGAAGTGGAAGTTCAGGGCTGCAGACTGGGGGAGCATGGAGAGATACTACGGCGGGGCGCACCGAGGCTCACAGCTCCTGGTGGGGGACCCACGGTACATTCCACGGTAAAGAAAGAATGAAGCAAAGGTGGGACCTGGGCCCCAGAACTGTGAGGAAGGGAGCAGGATGGAGTGTGTGTTTGTGAGAGTTATCAGTGAGGGTGGGCTGGGGGAAGGGGGGAAGCAGCCCTATTTGGTAGGAGGGAGAAAGGGTAGAGAAACTGAGGCAGGCTTGGCAGGAATCAGGGGAAGGGAGATCAGAGGCCCCCCCCCTCAGCTGGCTCCCCACCCCTCTGGCCTGCCAGCCTGGAATCTGGCCCAGAGCCTAGTCCCTGCCAGGACTTTCCGGAGACTGCTAATCCAGCCTGTTTGCTCAGCAAAGGCCAGGGCTGGGGGCAGGGAGGCCCACAGACTGCAAGGCCAGAAGTCCTGGGGGCCTTGGAAGCCACCACTGCCTCTGAACTGACTTGTAGGAGGCAAGGATTGCCTCCTGTCTACTGTGCTTCATGCATTCTGCTTTATGTGAATTAATCAAGAGACTTCATCCCAGACTGTGGGCTCCCTGAGCCTGACTCAGGCCTGTGTCTCTGGGTTGGGCACAGAGGGGCGTGGGGGTGGGAGTCCAATTAAAGAATGAATAAGTGAATGAATGAATATACAGTAAACATAGTATCACTGGGTGATCTTGGAGAATGCGCCTCTGCTCCCCACTATGGTCTGTGACACCCCAGACTTGGCAAGGTCCAGAGCAGTGAGGCCTTGAGGGAGGGCCTCACTTGATGCTGTGAGGTAAAGCACCCCCCCCCCTTTTGTTTACTTCCTGTGTCTCTGTGAAGGAGGACTGGACCAAAGACCCTCAACAGGGCCTGTCATCTTAGACGGATTCTTGCTCTGGTCTCAGTCAGGAATCATGCCGTTTCTCAGAACTCACATCTCATAAACACAACAGATCTGCTTCCTCTGTTTGCTTTGCCTGCTAGGAGGCTCTAAACCAGATCCATGGACCACCTGTGGAATGGTAGGCAGATCTTACAGCATACTTTTGCAACAAGCCACATTCCTGGACTCATTTCATGGCCCAACCTTAAGCTAAGTCTCATTCTTCTTGTCACTCCTAATTTAAGCCCTTTTCTATTCCAGAGGTCCTTTTGAACAAGATGAGACAGGAGACAGTCTCTCTGAAGATCTGGTTTGGAAGGTCCTAAGTGCAGGCCTGTGGGCTGAGATGCTCTCATATAGGGCAAGGCTGGTGCCCTCTGTGGCACAACAGCTGGCCATGAGGATGCCCCTCCAGGCAGCCCCCC
>JAQQAC010011331.1:10589032-10671928 GCA_029783875.1 Phataginus tricuspis | reverse complement strand
GTGTGTGTGTGTGTGTGTGTGTGTGTGTGTGTGTGTGTGTGTGTGTTCATGGGTCCAAGGGGCAGAGGAAGAGTAAGGGCCCAAGGAGAGTCAAATGGAGAAGAGAGGAGTACTAGGGCAGAGAAGAAGTAAGGCAGAGAGGAGAAACTGAGGCTGGTGGATAGGGGTTGGGTTGTTGTGGTGGATGGAGCAGTAGACAAGCCTGGGAGGGGTCCTGGGGCCCTGGCACTGCCTGCCTCAGGCTTGGCCCCGTCCAGGCAGAGGCAGAGGCTGGTACTGGCAGACCTACTCCCCACCAGGTCACAGCCACCAAGAGCTGGTCAGGCCCTCTGGCACTCTGAGGAATCATGAGTATGGCTGGTCCCCCCCACCAACCCCTCACCTCCATGTTGGCTCCAGAAGGGTATTCCAGCTCCAGGCAGTGCCAGCCTTGGTCCTTTGAAGCTGAGTTTGTACTCAAACCTTCGCTGAGGAGGGAGGCCCTCCTCATGGCTGTGGGGGGCCAGGAACAGGAGGAGGAGAAGGCATAGCTGGGGATAAGCGCCACTGACCCCCGGCATTGTGAAGGGATCTGTCTGTGCCCCAGGGTGGATCTGTAGCTGGGAGGACAGGGAGGGGCTCTGGGGACTGGGCCAGGTGGGGAGGAGCCCAGGGCTGCCCAGGAGCTGCTTTCTGGCACTGTTCTCTCCCTTCCTCCCCAACACAGACATCCTGTTCCTTCCAGACCTGACCTCAGGTCGTGCCCCCCCCTCACCTCCAGCCTGACCCCAGACGCCTGACCCTTTGCCAACCTCTGCTTTGCCCCTACTCCTGGGCTCAGGCCCTCTTTCCATATTCCCATAGCTGCATCAGCGATGTGGCATCAGGGATCACAGGGACAGACCCCGGCCTTGAGTAGACCTGGCCTTTCCTCCCTGCTGGGGACAGGCCTCCACGCCTGGCCTCCTTCCCAAAGACTGACGCCCTGACTCTCTGGAACTATCCACCCATCCCATTCTGTCCTGCTTTCTCTGCTGCGATGCTCAGCTTTCTCGCCTGTTCCCACGTGCTCATGCTTCCAAGCAGCCGGGTTTCCTCAACAACTAAATTACATGAAAAAAAGAAAGGGAGTCTTCAGAAACAGAGTAAATTAATGCAGTGTGTGGACGTTGCTTGGAGCTTAGTTTTAACTAGCCAACTGGGGGGAAAAAAGGAGAAACTGGGGATTTGAACAATGGATATTTGATTAAATTAAGGAATCATTTAGGAGTGAATCATAGTGTGATTATGTCTTTTAAAAGTCTTTGTCTTTTGAAGAAATGTACTAAAGCTTTATTGATGAATAAATATAATGTCTAGGATCTGCTTTCAAATACCCCAGGGGGAATAGTATTGGCCTTGAGTTGATAAATGTTAAAGTTGGATGGTTGAGGACATGGGATTCATTATATTTTTCTCTCTACTTTTATATGTTCAATAATTTCCACAGTAAAAGCATTTTTTAAAAGTAAGAAATCCTATCATTCAAATACTTTCATCCAAGTAAGTGTGGATTTTCTAGGGCAGCTCATTTGCTAAGAACTCCGGAACCCTGAAGTGTCATTGTACTTTGTAAGTTCCCAGGATTAAGTTACTGAAGCTCTATAAATTAATTAAAATCAAGGCTGTAAATGGAAAATTTTAGGGGATGCTAAAACTTCATTTCTCAACACCAAGCCTTTAGCCAACTCCATCCGCTCTCCCCCTCACCGCCACTGCCAAGCTATGGAAAGGCAGCCCCAGTCCAGCCCCTCTTCCTCACCTGACACTCCATCCTTCCAGTTCCTGTCCCCACAGCCCTGTGAAGTGTTCCAGCCAAGGCCTGACAATGACCTCTGTTCTCTGCCCCCTAGTGGGCTTCTCAACCTCGTCCCTGCAACATGAGATGCTGGGGACATCCACCCCCTCATCTCCTCCCCTTGTCCAGGTTCTGAGACCCCGCCCCACGGGCCACCTGCCTCTCCCCTGCCCCTGGCTGCCCTGTTCCCGCCACTGCTCTCCCTCCCTGGCCCTTTCCATTGGGGCTCCTGCTCGTGTCTCTTCTCACTCTCCACGCTCTCTGGCCAATCTTGTCCAGGCCCATGGCTTCTGTACCCATGCTCTCTACTTCTCCAGAAGCTGCGGTTCCAAATCAGTGTCTGAAGGGGACATCTCTGCTTGGATGTCACAAAAGCCCCCAGACAACATGTGCAAACGGAACTCTTTTTCAATACCCAGCCCATCATCCTCCAGGGATGGTACCACCTGCCTTATCCAGACACAGACTGGGGTACCCCCAGACCCCTTCTTCTGCCTCATGCCCCCCATCTGCCATCAGAAAGCTCTTCAATTTGCTCTTGCCACTCACGCTGCCTTACTGATTCTTTGATCTCTCTGAGCCTCCGTCTCCTGGTCTGTAAAACAGGAGCAGTAACAGGCCCACCTCCAGGGGTTGTTTGGATGGTCACATCAAGACCCAGCAGACAGTGAGCTGTCAGCTTCGCCAACCGTCAGCTGTGTTCACCTTCCTCGCCGCCTCCACCAGCCTCCCCAGCCCAGGCTGTGACCCCGTGCGGAGCAGGCTGCCAGTACCAGCCTCTGCCCAGGATGAGGCCAAGCCTGGGGCAGGCAGTGCCAGGGCCCCGGGACCCCTCCCAGGCTTGTCTCCTGCCCCATCCGCCACAACAACTCAACCCTATCCACCAGCCTCAGTCACCAATTTCCTGGCCAACATCAGCCTGTCTACCATTTCCCCGTCTCCACTCTGGGCTCACTCCCACCCCTGGCCAGAGTAGCCAGAATGATATAAAATGCAGATCTGACCCTGTCACTCCTCTGTCCTAAACTCTTCAACTGCTCCTGGTCGTCTTTGCATAAAGTCAAGCTCCTCCTGGGGCCTGCAAACCCAGGTGGGGTCTGTGCCCCACTTTCTCTCCAGCCTTACTTTGCTTGCACACCACCCACCTTGGCACCCTAGCCCCAGCCACACATAAGCATCTCCCCAGGCTGTCACACTCACCACCTCTGCCCAGGCGGGGCCTCTCCGTTGCCAGGAACACCCTCGCTCTCGGTCCCTGCCTGTCCTTCAAGTGTCTGAGAAGCCGCCTGGTGCCTCCTGCCTCCTCCACCTCACTGGCTTGGTGCTGGCAGTGGGCGACACCCACAAGATTTCTGGGCACCCAGCTGAGTCCTAAATGGGACCCCCACCAGTCCATGAGCTCCTTGAGGGGGGACTAGGGCCTACTCATCTGTGATATGCCAGGGGCCAGGGAGGAGTAGAAGAGGGGGAAAACAAAAGGCTACAACCCAGGTGAGAGGGGAGGGAAGAAGGGAATGGGGGGCTCACACACCACCAGGTGGAAAGAATTGGAACATGTGGTCGCCTGGCCTGCCTTCCCGCAGGTCCCCACCAGCTGTCCCTGCCCCTTCACTCCCGCTTGGCACACCTGGCCCACTTCTCAGTTGCATAGCCTGCCTGGCCCCTCCTGCAGTCCCACGGCCACGGGCACCGCTGCCAGTTCCTGAGCCCTAGCCGAGGCACAATCCCCCGTCACTGCATTCAGTGAGGGCGGGTGGGGACTGTGAAATGGACCGTGCGGAACAGGTACACCAGCCGTTATCAGCAAACTGGCCAGAGCTCCCTCGGCCCCGCCTGAGTCTGACTGTCACACACTGACCTGCGCGCCACTCCCCCGCCCTTGCCCAGGCCGCTCTGCTTCCCGGCGGGCCGCTCCCCCTCCTGCCCTGGAGTCCAGCTACCCTCCTTGCTCTAAGGAAGGTTCCACCACGGATCACTACCGTCCTCTCCCCTCCCTTCTATTCTTCCTGCCACCCTCTCAGTATCTGACATGATCTGAAGCTGTGTCCTTCCCCGTGGCAGTCAAATTTGCTCAAGCTTCTGCTGTCTTAAAATTCCTCCTCGAACTCTCCTCCTCTTTCCTCTTCATCACAGCTAAATTTCTCAAGGTTATCAACTTCCTTGCATCGCTCACACCCTCTTCTAGCCATTGTATTATAGCATCTGCCCCCGCCAAACTCAAATCTTGCTGAAGTCCCCAGTGGCCTTGCGGCAGACTCGGTTTCCCTCTCCCGAGTCTTCTGGGAGGCAGGGGGCTGCCGGCTCCCCTGGCGGTCTTGCCCCTCCGCCTCTGTGAGATCACGGTCCTGTCTCCCCCTCTGCACCTAGCCTCTTCTTCCCGAGCTTTCAGCGTTCTGACCTCTTCTCTTCTGTTTGTCCTACCAAAGTGACCCCCTCCTTGCCATGGCTTCAGGCTCAAGCCACATGCGGACTCAGATCCCCCCTCCAGCCTCGGGATTACTTAACACCTCTTGGCAGTCTCAGAGGGGCACACTTTAACTCAACATGCCCTTAACAGAATTCACCCTGTTTCCCGAGTCCCCTGGTGCCCTTGCTCGGAGGGCGGCCCCCTGCCCTGCCCCCCATCCTGCTGAGCCTCTGTCCAGTCTTACCTCTTCTATCCCCACCACGTTCATACGGATTAGTCCTCACTACGCTCCTCCCAGACCTGCTGCACCAGCAGCCAGGCCTTTCTCTGATGCACGGTTGACACACGGCCTGCCTGCTCCCTGCTGCTGGCTCCCCAGGGCTCTCAGCGTGACGGAAGCCCCGTCCTCGCCCCAGCCTCACCTCTCCAGCTCTCCCACCTGGGCCTCAGGCTGCCAGGGCATCTTCACCGGGCTCCCGAGACCCGGGAACAAGCGGCCCTCCCTCCGGGCCCCGCAGGGCTTCTTGGACTGCTGCCCCGCCCCCACCGTCACCTGCTGTTCATCCTTCGGATCCCAGCATACATGCTGCCTCTCCCAGGAAACCCTCCCTGATAGACAGGTAAGACCTGGCACCGTCATGCATGTCTCACAGCACACCTGCTTGTGATCGCCTTCTGTGGACCCCAAGGGTCTGTTGCTCACCGCTGAACCTTAGTCCTACACACAGCGGGTATTCAAATGTTTGTTGTTGGATGGTTTCATTTTTAGAAAAATGGGTTTGGCAGTGTAGACAGGATGGCTTGGGGGGTTGTGGAGGTGGCTGCTCTGGCCGGGGCAGAACGGCGGCTGGACCACACTGGGCTGAGGGGCCGACACAGCTGCTGTGACCGGAAGGGCCTGAGCCACCGTCGGATGGGTGGACCCCCCGGCCGCCTGTTTCAGTGAGCGCCACCCCCGCCCCGCCCAGCCCAGAGGTCATACACTGACCACTGCCCCTACGGGCCCTGAGGAAGGAGAACCCACGGCTGGTCCTCATGCTCCACCTGTGCCCCCCAAGGGCAGGTGGGGAAGATTCCTCACCTCTGCGCCCTCGGGTACAGGGCTGCGCGGCGCTGTCCCCCTTAGGTGAGCTGCGAGAGCCGCCAGCAGCCCAGCCGCGCCTCCCTTCTCCTCACCCTCCAGGGCCAGCATCTTCTCTGAAGCAGATGTTTATCTCACCTACCAGAGGACCCCCGCCTCCAGGGGCTCGGGCCTGGCTTCCCTTCCCGTACTAGGTCCTGGCCCTCTCGTGCTGCTGGCTTGAACGACAGGCGAGAGAGGCAGCTGGGACCCCCAGGCGTTACCCTGTGGATGGGACGGCCCCAGAGCCACGCCTCGGCCACAGCGGGACGCTGGGTGGGGGCAGACACAGGACACTCGCTCGTGCAGCTGACACAAAGCGGCGGCTACATCTCCGGCCGTGCTCCCCAGCCCGCCCCACTCACAGGGCAAGCACAGCCCACTCACAGAGACAGGGGGATGGACAAGATGGCACAGGGAAGGGGGCCAGGTGGGACAGGCAGGCCCGGGGGAGGAAGCGCCGAGGCCAGGCAGCGTCGTCCTCATGGAGTGGTTTATTACGATTCCATCTCACAAGGCGGGCGGGCGGGCGGCAGCGGCACACGGAACTCCAAGCCCCTGACGGACGTCCGCCTCGGGCGCATGCAAACAGTGCAACATGGTCAAGCGCAAACACAGGGCGACCGAGGCGACACGGGACACGGAACACGGAATGGGGAACAGGGCTGGGACGATGAGTCCCTAGACAGGGTCCTGGTCTCCCCAACCCTCGTGGGCAGCACAGGAGAGGAAAAATAAGATTCGTACTTCTTGTAAAATGCCCATTTGCTGGGTACTTTCTTTCTCCTTATCTTGAAAAATAATAAAAAATAAACACACGGAAAAAATCTCAAAAAGGGAAAGGAATAAAACTCTAAGAAGGTGAGAGACGGGAGGCCAGAGGAAGCCTGACCATGACAGGGCGTCTGCCTCCCCCTCGCCAGCCTCCTTCCTTCTTGGCCCTTTGGTGGGGCCCCCAAAGCCCACAGGTGGGTCCATGAGAGCAGAGACCAGGCCTAGGTGAACTCTCTGGGGGGCCAGAGGGGCGCAGGCTGGGACAGAGGAAAGAGGCCCGCTGGGCTCAGTTCAGGTTGGGCCCAGGAAGGGGGGGCGCCAGGTCCACAGTCTATCCAGGGTCAGTCCCCACGGGCCCAGGGCCTGGCAAAGGCCAGTGGTCACAGGCGCAGCTCATGGGTTTTGATGTGCTCGAGCTGCTCGCGGAGCTGCAGGAAGGAGGGCCGCATGGCAGTGTCCAGGTGCCAGCAGTTCTTCATGACCTCATAGACTGCGGGTGGGCAGCCGTCGGGGGCGTCCATCTTGTACCCCTTCTCCACCCGAGGGACGACGTCCTTCAGGGGCTGTGGGCAGGGGGTTGGTATGAATTGGTGCAGGGCCTGACCCCACAGGGGACCCCTACTCAGCACCCCTCTTCAGGGGTCCCCTGCAGCTCTTCTTCAGACCCACACCCAGGAAGGTTCCCAGGGCAGGTCTGCAGCTTCTAGGCCTCCAACCAGGAAGGCAGAGCCCAGTGCGGCCCCTACCTTGCCAACCTCCCTTGCTTCAAGCCCCACCCGCAGCCCCAGCCATGCCCTGGTTCCAACAAACACACTCACAATTCTTGGATAAGGCACTCGCCCAAAGGAGTAGATTTCCCAGAGAAGGATCCCAAAACTCCACACGTCAGACTTGGTGGAGAATTTCTGCCACGTGGATGGGAGGAGCAGCGTCAGATCCTGGGGCTCTGGGGGTAGGGGTGACCCGCGACCCCTGCCCACCTTGCTCAGGCCTTGGGGAGGCCCACCTCACCTTCTCTCTCAGGGCCTCAGGGGCTGTCCACTTGACTGGCAGCTTGCCCGTGTCCTGGGTGCAGGAGGCCTCCTTGGTGAGGCCGAAGTCACTGACCTTAGCCACATTATCCTCAGACACCAGCACGTTGCGGGCAGCCAGGTCCCGGTGCACGAAGTTGTTGCCTTCCAGGTACTCCATGGCTTCACAGACGTCTCTGGGGGGCGAGGCAGCCACACGTTCCCTCAGACGGGGCTCCCACAGCAGGGTACCCCCCCACCCCATCACCAGGGGGTGCTTCACTCACAGTGAGAACTTGAGGAGACAGTCTCCACCCAGCACTGATCGACCCCGAGACCGCAGATAGTCCACCAGGCTCCCCTGGGGCAGGACAGACAGACCAACCGGCCCCACAGGTCAGACTTGCCCTCCAGCCCTTGGGAACAGTAGACCTGGGGCTGGGTAAAGGTGACACTCAGGGAGGCGTGAGAAGGAAGGAACGGGGCACCGCTTCTATTATATCCTACGTGCTGGACTACATACAGCAATTTTCAAGCATTATCTCTTAATTCTCATAAATCTCTGGGGTAAGCTTTGTTATTATCTGTTTCACAGATGAGGAAACTGAGGCCTGGAGAGGTGACACAGCTAAGATCACAGTGAGTAAGTGATGAGCTGGGACCAATGCTGAGCCCTGAGGAGACCGAGGGAGCAGGGGCCCAAGGCCCGGGACCACGGGCAGCTGGACAGCCTAAGCCCTGAAGCTTGGCTCCAGGCTGGGGGCTGATCTCAGAGCAGGCACACACCTTGGCCATGTACTCGGTGACGATGTAGAGCCCGCCTTTCTCCTCCAAGATCACACCCAGAAGCTGAACCAGGTTGCTATGCCGAAGTTGCCTAGAGCAGGAGAGGGTGGTCAGACCCTGCCAAGCCTTCCCATCACCTCCAGGCGCCAGAGGATCTCCCCACCCACTTCCTGCCCCAACTCACGTCATGACCGAGGCTTCAGCCAGGAAGGCCTGGGCGGTGGCATCATTCTTGATGCACTTGACAGCGACTTTGTTCCCTCGGTAATCACCCAGCATCACATCTGGGGGAAGAGAGCTGGGGTTGTTTCCTGGACTCCCCACGGCCCCTCAGGCCCTCCCAGGGTTCCCAGGGCCTCCCGCTCACCTCCAAACTCCCCCTTCCCAATGGTCTGCAGCAGCTTCAGGTCCTTCATGTTCAGTGCCCAGCCACCTAGGGTGGGGGTGGTTAGTGAGGAGTACTGCAGTCAGAGCAGGGCCCACAGCACAGACGGGGGGGCAACAAAGCATGTGCAAGCCCCCGGAGGTCTCCAGCTTCTCTGGGATGGGGGTAGTGCCCGGAAGCCTGGGTGGGAGGAGGTGGACAGGCAAACGAGGACTGGGGGTGGGGTGGCACTCACTGCGGAAGAACTCATCCTGGGCGGCCACTGTGCCCTCCATGACCTTTGGCTTAATGAGGCGCGTACAGAGTCCATCTGCATCTGAGGTGTAGTGCTGCGAAGGGCAGGGCGGGTGCTCAGGGCAGGCCAGCCCCCTGCGGCCCAACGGTTGCCCACATGCACTGCCTACATCTGACCACAAGAGGGTGACAAAGGCTGGTCTCACCCAGCCAGGAGTTGCTCTGCGTTGGGAGGGACCCCATTTCCTGCAGGGTAGGGGTAGGGAGGCCCCAGACTCAAGACATGTGGCGCATTTCCCATGCTACCCCACAGCCAGGTGCTGGAGATACTGGGGTTTTGCTGTGACGCTGGGCCTCACCAGCATCCTGAGGGAGGAGTGCAGGCCCTGGCTCAGTCCAAACACCAGCCTCTCTAGCCAGGACCCTCCCCAGCCACAGGCCAAGCCAGGCCATCAGGGGGAAGGAGCTGAGAGTGCAGGAGGCATCTGGGAGGCTGCTGGGGGCTAGCGGATGCCAGGCTCAGCCTGACCAGGGCCGGCAGAGCTGGCTTCTGGAGCTGCAGGGACACGGGTCTGGGCACATCCACACAGGTGCAGGAGCCTGGGGAACTGGCCATCAAGGGGCGGCTCCTGAGGACGCGCGTGTGCACACACACTCCTGGGCAGGCAGCTCTGGGGGGCTGGAGGAAGCTAGTTCTGGGTCAGAAAGACGCAGGTGCCAGTCCTGGCACCTCCGATTTATAGTTGTGTGACCTGAGGCACCTGGGTCCCCCATCTGAGCTGAACCTTTCTTTCCTGGTCGATGAAATGGGGGTAGTGCCACCTTCCCCGTGGTGGCATCACGGGGTCAGAGATCAGCCCTGGCATGTGGCAGGTGCTCCGTCGAGGCGTGCGGAGACACGGGCTCGCAGAGGCTGCACGACACACCAGGGGTGGCCCGGCGCTCTGGCTCACCTCCACCAGCTGCATGAGGTTCTCGAAGTACACCTCCTCGTCGATGCTGAGCTTGCTGGCGTGGTACATGATGCGGTAGTGCTCCACCTTGCCGTCGCAGCTCACGCACAGTGTGTAGTCCCCGGGGTAGTTGGTGCTCTCCCGCACCAGGAACAGGCCCGTCTCCGGGGGGCACAGAAGCCGCTCTGCCTGCTCCCGCGTGATCTTGCCATGGAACCAGCTAGTGGGAGGCCAGGCCAGAGGTCCTGAGGGCCCAAGGGTACTGACCCCAGAGCCCCCACCAGCCTCCTCGCCCACCTGCCAGGCTCCACTTCCTGAAGGCCCTTCCTCTGGTCGGGACCCTCCACGGTTCCCACCGGCTCAGGCAGGCCCCACCAAGGTCCAGCACCTGTGCTCGTCCCCCATCCCGGAAGCCCTCACGGATGTTCTAGCTCCTTACTCACACCACTGTTTTCCTCCGACCCTCTTCTCGGGGAACCGGGCTCCTCGTCCTCCCCACCAGACTGGAGGTCCCCAACCTTCCTCCGGGGTACTCACGGCATGAGGCTGAGTTTGGTGCCCGCTTTCACACCCTCTCGCTTCTGGACATAGTTGGCTGGGATGATGCCCTCACGGCCCACCTTGTTCTTGGCTTTGTACCAGTTGGGGTCCTGAGGAAAGGGCATCCCAGACAGTCTCAGGTCCACCCTCCTCTGCAGAGGAGCCAGGACCCAGAGGGTATGCCCAGAGGTGGGAGAGGGTGAGGGCGCAGGCGAGGTCCCCGGTTACCTTGGTGACGGCCACAATGGTGAGCACGTCTCCTTTGCAGAAGGGGAGGTCCTGCTCAGCAGTGCCGTGGAAGTTGTACTTGGCAATGCATTCTGTACCGGATGGCCAGGCGGCCTGCAGGGCAGGTGACAGGTGGGCGGGTGCAGCCTGGGGCTTCTCTCCACACACCTGCCCACACGCCCTCGAGGTCACAGCCTCTTGGCTGGCCTCAGGTGAGCCTCCTCTCCCCTGAGGATCTGCATCCCTTCCAGCTGAGACTCTCCCATTGTCCCCGGACCTGTGCTCCCATCCTGAGGGCCCTGCACCTGACAGTACACCCTAGAGTTATACCTTGTTGAAAGCCAGGGCTGGGAGAAAGGGGAACAGATCCATCTGAGCCCTCATTGTCTCCCTTCTTTTCACCACCTGGAGGTGGTGGGACACCCAACTACCAAAGACCCCCGCCACCGCTGCAGTACCTGTATTGCTGACATCTTCTCAGAAGATCTGGCGTTCCCGGGTCACAGGAAAGCCAACTTTTCACTTGGTACCATGAGAGCTACAGGGAGAAAGGGCACATGGAGGAGGGGTGTGAGATGGCTTCCCACCGAGCTCCCACTCCTTCCCCACAGCAATGTGAACAGGTGCCAAAGGCTTCCAGAGCTGGAACTTGGGGCGAGGGCCATCACCTCCATCTCGGCAGGCTGAGGGCACCGGATGGGGGGAGGCAGGAGTGTGAGGGCTGCAGAGCCCCAGGGACAGAGGGGTCCACCAACCCTAAGCCCACCAGCCTTAAAGCCTAACAGAATGGCGAGCAAAGGCAAAGGAGGCTTGGAGGCGGAGTAGCATCCGTGCCACCCACCCTACCAGCCTCAAGACCAGGTGTTAGCTACGTCATCCGTGGGGAAGCGAGCCCAGCTGCTGGCAGCTTTCAACCCGGGGAAGGTGGTATGTGGCTTGGGAAAGTCACTTGTCCTCTGTGGGCCTCTTAGCACCTTTACCTATAAATACTTGCCCAGGAAGTTATCTCTAAAGCCAAATGTACACCGACCTGATGGCCCAGTCATCCCAATTCTAGGCACACACCCAAGAGGAGACCAGGCGGGTGCCCACCGAGACAGGCATGAGAGCACCCTGGAGAGAGCCCCGATGCCTGCCCAGAGGGTGGATAAGTGCGGTCTGTGCAAGGAATGGAATACATGCACAGTAGTGAACATGAATGAACTACAGCTATGAAAGAACAATGATGAATTCTAAACACACTGTTAACCAAGAAGCCAGACAGAAGAGCACGTGCTGTGTGATTCCACGTCTAAACTTCAAACTCTGGCCAAACCCGTGATGTGCCACGGTGACTGCCCTTGAGCAGAAAGGCGGTGAGGGGGGCCGCTAGGTGCTGGTTCTGCGGCTTGTCCAAACCCAGGCAGTGGGAGGGTTCACTCTGGCAGTTCACTGAGCTATATCGTCATGATCGCTGCACACTTTGGCGCACATGTTTACTTCAGTAAAGCTGGCCCCTCGTGAAAAGCTACTCCAGGCAACTTGATGCTGTAAGAGCAGCGAGCCAACTCGTCTTGTGCACAGATACCCTGTGGCCCCAGCTCAGAACTCCCTCTGCCACCATCATCCTCCCGAACACACCCCAGAGCCTCTGTGTACCTGTTTTCAGGAGGCAGAGAGCTGGGGCTACATTTGTTTGTTTTTAACAGATAAGGAAATTGAGGCAATCAAGGCTTAGGCAAGGCCAGTGACGTCTCCATGGTCACAGTATATTAGAGGAAAAACTCCATGCATCTTGTTCCCAGGCTCATCTGACAGGATGGACAAGGTCTGGAAGCTGGGCTGAGTTCACAAACATTACTACCTACCCCAGTTAGGCAGTAGGAGGAGACATTTCAGTGCAAGTGCCCAGGGGTGTAAGGTGAGCAAGAGCTGCAGAGCTCAGGTGGGCTTCTTGGAGGAGGAGCGTTGGTGCTGAGCCTTGAATACTGGAGGGCTCAGAAAGGCAGAGGGCAGGCTGGAGGGAGCAGTCCAGGTTGGTGCGACAGTCTGAGCAAAGGTGTCGGGTAGAGACCTACAGCAGTGAAAACCAGGCCTGGGTGGAAGCCTGCGGTGAGGGAGGGTAGGAAACCGACTCTGACTATCTGAGCACCCCATCGGTCTGCTCCAGGGGACGGTTTGCAGGGAGCCCGCCCAGCATGAACCTTGTTGGGTGGCAGGGGCTTCAAAAGCCAATGTGAGAAACCAAGGTTCGCTTCTGGACATGGAGGCCTTGGCAAGGTAGCCATGGCCTTGGGAGAGCAGAGGAACCAGGGAGACTAGAGCCAGAAAGCAGCGCCATTTCCAGACCTTATGCTGGTTCCAGAGTCAGGCAGACCCAGCTCTTTTGAGTGCATGACTTGGGGAATGAGGCTCAACCCTTCTGAGGCTTAGAACTCTCACCCTAAAAAGCGGGGACAGGGCTCCCCTGCAGCAGGCTGTGGAGGGAGTAAAATGAGACCCTGGACTTGGAAGTTTCTGGCACAGGGCCTTGGCATGTCCCTCCTCCTCTCCTTGGACTAAAGGACCTCCCCTCCCCCAGGACACAGTGTTTCCTGTCCGCAGAGGGCAGCTTGTCGACCTCTGCCATCTAGGCAGGGGGACTGGGGGCCCAAGGAGGAGCCAGGACCCCCCCCTACAGATTCACTCAACTAGGCCAAGTACAGGAGCTGCCCCCGGGGTTCCCGTGGGCCACATGCTGTGCACAGAGCTCTTCCTACTGTCATTTTTTACAAGCAGAAACTGAGGCTCATGAGACCAGTGACTTGTGTGAAGTCACACATCTAGTTAAGAACTTGAATTGGGGTCCCACTGAGGCTGGCTAGGCCCCCAACCTCCAGCCCTTTTCCACAGGGGCTCTGCTAGCTCTCCACAGAACTCACAGCCACTGCAGGAGGGGGTGGAGGCTGTGGCACCCTAAGGCACCCTCCCCACTGTCGGTCTGCAAACACTCCCTTCCTGGCTGCAGCTGCTGCGGCTGCCTCCCCACTGACTTGATGATAATAATAAAAATAATAACAGGCCCTGTTTTCTGAGCACTTATTCTGTGTCAGGCCCTGTACTGGGCACATTGGCTCATCAAACCCTCTAACTGAGAGGCTGTAATTATCCCCATTTTACAGATAAGGACCCTGAGTGAGACCAAGAGGCAAGGTACCCTTGTCTAAGGTTTACAACTTCAGTGAGCATCCTGCCTGGCTCAGGTGTCAAATGCCCGAGTACCCATGGCCTTACATGCCCGCACCGTGCCCCAGGAGCTGCGGGTGGGCTGGGACTACACTTGCATGCAAGGGAGTAGAGAGTCAGTCCTCAGACAAAGGGGCAAGCCCAGGCAGGAGGGCTCAGGGTGGGCCTCAAGGGGCTGGGCTGTGACTACCAAAAGCAGCAAATCTGGAAAGGGGAGGGAGGAGCTAACCTCTCCTCTTTTTTCTACTGGCAGACTTTGGGACCCGGTTTCCCCACTGGTGCAATGGGTTGGTGATAACCCCACCGCCTCCAGAGCTGCTCTGGGGACTGGAGTTGCTGCTTCTCAGTACCAGGAGCAAGGTCTGCCTTGACCAGAAACCTTGCCAGTGTGAGCTGCAGGGTCTTTCCAATAGCTCCTCCCTGGTGAAGGTGTGAGCTCAGGATGGCCCAGCAGCCCCCCAGCTGGTGGCAAGGCTGGGGCCCCTTCCCTAAGGCTCTGGGAAGAGCTCCTACGAACCAAGGCCTCTAGCCTGCCTGGGTCGGAGCAGCCCTTCTTGGGCTTTATGGCCCTGGCTTCAGGCCACTTCGTAGAGGGAGGGCAGGAACCCTGTCCTGGGAGTCAGGGGCTCTGAGTCTTGTTCCTGGCTCTGCCACCAACTTGCTGCATGACCTCGGGAAAGTCACTTGGCCTTTCTGCAACTTGCTGATTCTCTAGCACCTCAGCCAGACCTGCTGGGCCCCAGCCGCTGCTCCCACCTCCCTGCCTTGGCATGTCCCTCCATCCCCGCTCCCTTCTCCACCCAAGGAACTTCCACTCAGTCTTTGGGGTGCAGCTAAGCAATCATTCTATTGCATACATGCCTAAAAACATGCGGTTGGATAGTCTCTGCGGTACTCTAACGAGACCCTGGACTTGGAGGTTTCTGGCACAGGGCCTGGCATATTCCCCTTTCTCTTCCTAGACTATAGGGCTTCCCCTCCTCCCAGAACACACAGTGTTTTCTGTCCACAGAGGGCAGCTTGTCAACCTTTATGCCCACCAATAAGGGACAAAGTAAATTAGTGGCCAGATAGCCCTAAAAGGGTACAACATAGCTCCAGATAAAAGACCTCTGCACCAACATGGAGCAACCCTCTACCTCCCCGTGATAGAGAATGCAAAAATGGCACAAAGGCAACTCAAGTCACTGAAGGAAAAGCTGCCGGGGAATGAGACAGTGACACGGCTTCCAAGTATTCCCATAGTTTCATCAGAGAAGAAAAAGCACCTCCACAATACGGAGATCTGGCAGAAGCGCCGTTAACCAAGTGATCGGATCAAGCATCAGCAATAATGAGAGAAGTGATGTGGAGGGTCCCCTGCTATGATGCTGACGAGGGCAAGGCATGCTCCGGGGAGTATTCCTGCAGAACCGCTGGACCTGACTCCAGTCAGAAAGCTGCCGTCAGACAGGCCCAAACCACTGGCCTGGACCCTGAAAGTCAATGTCGTACGAGACAAAAACCAACAAACGCAAGGCTGGGGAATGTTCTAGATTAAATAGGATAGCAAAGTAACATGACACGGCAACAAAATGGTCAAGATGTGAGGTGGAGGATGTGCTGACCAACCTTATCGTGGTAATCATTTTGCAATACACGTGTACCCCACCACCGTGTTGTACATCTTAAACTCACACGTTATTTGTCAATTACAAAGCTGCAGGGGGTGGGGGGCGGGGGAAGGGGGGGAAGGGGGGGAGGAACTCGACAAGATTAATGAGAGAACAGGATATTCTGGATCCGAGGGAAAAAACAGTGGCTATGAGAATCATTTGGGGACAACTGGGCAAACGGAAATGTCATATAGTATCATGGAATTAATGTTCTTACATGTGATCATGTTACTGTGATTATGTAAGAAATCTGTATTAGGGGTGAAAGATCTGATCCCACACCAGTGACTGCACACACGCTTACGTCTGTGTATATAAAAGAAGACGTAAAGGAAATGGGGCAAAATGCTAAGAACTGGTAAATCTGGGTAAAAGATACGAGTGTTCGTTACTATTATTTCAGCTTTTTGGTAGGGTTGAAATACTCAAAGTGAAAGGCTAGGAAAACAGACAGGGCAAGGGGCACCACCTATGGTATATCACGAGCTGTGTGTTTTCGGAGGACAGACAACTAATTCACCCCCCCTCAGACATGCACAGCATCTCTGGAAGACAGAGGAAACTGGTAACAGAGGTTGCTTCTGGGATGGGAAGGGAGTACCAGGTTCAAGGGAAACTTACTTTTCACTGTTTATTTGCTGTTTTATCTTTTTTTAAAAGCCACATGCATCTATTCATTACCTTCCCTCTAAAAATAAGATTGAAAAATAACTTTCTGAAAACCCCCTCTGCCAGGAGCCCTCCTTGGGTGCTCCCGGCCTCTCGGACACCCCTGAGCTCCAGCGAGGGCCTCACTGACCCTGGCCTGGGAGCTCTGCAGGGGAAAAGCTGGGGGCTGACCCGTGTCCCCGGCACTGGCTCGGGCTCAGAGTGGTGCTCAGTGAATGGGCGCTGAATGAATGAATGAAGCCACAAAGGGGAGGGGAAGCCAGGCTGGCTGTGTAACAACAAGGTCCCACAACCGATGGGACTATATTTAACCCCGAAGGGATAGCAGCTGTCACCATACCACTAGGGCTAGGGGACAGGAGAACTTTGTGAAGTCAGTGCCTCACTTTGACTTCCTGCTCCCAGCAGTCCTTGTGCCAGGGTCCCAGGAACAGGCTCGGCATTGTGCCCAAGCACTGAGGTCAGCGGCCGCAGCCTCAGGCAGGCCTTTCTTGGTAGACCAGGCTGGCAGAGATGGGGGGCGGGGAGAGGGAGAACAGGGAGTCCAGACACTCCGGGGCTCTTTTCCCTGCCCTGGGGGCAGCTGTAGACCCCCAAAGCCGAGCACATGCTGAGAGCCAGGGTAGGTCAAGGGGCTCGCACCCTGCCCCCTCACTAAAACTCCACTGCCTAATGGGGCGTGGGAGCCTTTAGTAACTGTTTACACCCAGCTAAAAATACACACTAAGAGGGAAGTGCACAAGAGACCTGGGGGAACTCAGAGCCGTGGCCCCCAGGGACTCAGGTCCTGTTACAGGACCCAGCCAGAGCCTCAGGGGCAGGGGCAGCCACCAGGGACAACGGGAAGGCCCACCTTGCCTTCTCCTTCTTGGAGCCACTGTTCCAGGAGCCTCCCTGTGTGCCCAGCCCCATGCATGGTGAGCCAGGAGGGACAGGAGGAGGAAAAAGCCCTCGAGGTCCTGCCCTTGGGGCCCTAAGAACTCCATTCATCCACAGCAGGCTGCTTCTGTCCTGCTGGCTACCAGGCGGTCAATCACGGCCAGGTGTGCTTAATGCTGCACCAGACAGGAGAAAGGGTCAACCCAGGAAGACTTTCAGGGAAAAGAAGAGGGGAGCTGGAACTGGGAGGATTTCAGGTGGAAGTGACTGGGAGGTTGCTAGTTGTGCTAGACCAGGCCATGATTCAGACTCCAAATTGTGATTTGGAGGGAGTTAATTAAGACTGAGGAAGGCTTGGGATGGCGGCCAGAGAGGCTTTGAAAGCAGCCAGAGGTTCTGACAGGTCACAGAACAGATAGGAGAGCTGAGTTTCTGATTTGGAACACACCCATCCGAAAGGGCAGTGCACCTGAGGAGGGTGGGGCACCACCACCAGTTGGGCTGGTTTGGCAGTAGTAAAATCAGCCCCACCTCGGGTTCTGCAAAGGGCATCCGGGCTGACAGCATCACAGAGCCCCTGGCCCCACAGCAGGCCAGGGGACTGGAGGGCTCCCACTGACCCAGGAAGGTGGCCCCAGAGCCCTAAGATCCCCACTGCACAGATGTCTCAGGGTCCGGCAGCCGAAGAATTGGGCACAAGACCCTTGGAGATGCCCGAACCTCCCTGAGGGTTGGGAAAAGGCTCGCAGGATGGCCCAACTGTGGCTCCAGCGTGTGCTGCCCAACACCCACCCCGGAGCTCCCTTGGCCTTCAGCACGCCTGCCATAAGGGTAGTGGCAAGTTCAATGGCTGAAAAATGTTAAAAACCAAATTACTGCAGCTCACTGGCTTTTTCCTGCCCCCGGCGGCTCAATGGGACCAGAAATCCCACCTAGTGGTTTGGGAAAGTGGGGCCTAGAGACAGAGGATGCTAATGGGGAGTCTCCTGCTCCAGGCACCGCTGCGGCTTGAGGCTGACACTCCTGGCCCAGAAAGGTTTCTAATTACCGCTCAGGAGCCTAATTATCTACAGGCACTGGCCAGTGGGGACTCCGAGCTCCCCAGGGCCCTAACACAGGCCTTGGTTCTCCCCACCGCTCTGAGCAGGGGCTCTGGTCTTTACATCTTCATTTGCCTACATTTGCATATAGCCTCTTGGCACTGACCTAAAACAAACCCTTAAAAATCACGGAGTGCCCTTGTCCCTCACCCCAAAGTCTCCTAGCCATGATGTAGATGGGGAGACTGAGGCCCTGAGGCCCATAAGCTATCCAGAATTCTGGCCCCCAGGTTCCTGGTCTCCCCATTTTAGAACTGGGATGCACAGAACACACAGCTCAGTTAAGTAGAGCTATGGGGGTGCCTAACACAAAGGGCAGACAGCCTTCCTACCCACTTGAGAGAAAAGGATGGACTATCAAAATGAAAGCAGTGGGATGAGAGAGCTACTGACCCAACACTGTGTTAGTTAATCCTTAAAAAAAACCCTGAGGTCTTACTGTTGGGCTCTGCTTGGCAGAGGAGGAGCTAGGCTGACAAGGGTTACAGTAGGGATTTGAGCTCTGAGTTGTCTGAATGTGATCAGAGAAAAACCTCCAACCTTTCATTAGGCAGGACAGATGACACAAAATGGAGAGATAGGTGAGAGAGGGGGGCTGGGAGGTTGCCTGACCAGAGCCTGGCCCTCCTGCTCTAGGAAGCAGAGATCACATCTGTGCCCGTCTCCCTTCATCTGCAATACCCTGCCTTGCACAGAGAGGCCAAAGCTTGTCCAGGGCCACACAGCAGCTAGGGAAGCCAGCAGCCCTAGAGAGGGCCGACGCTCCCAGCAAGGGCCTTGGCGGCTACCCTGACTCTTCCTCAAATGTGTTTTGATTTTCACGGCCCTTCTCCTCCAGGAAGCCCTCCTGGCTATTCCAGCCTCTGCAGAACCCTAGTTTCTAAGCTCCCACCAGCCCTGCCAGGAAATTGGAACCACAGGCCTCCCCTGCCTGACTTCTTTCTGAGTCTGGTCTCCTCTACTGGCCAACAGGGAGCTCTCAGGGCTCCTTCTTCATTCTCCCCTCCGGCCTCCCTGGAGTGTGGGCAGTACAGGCTGACGATCCTGGGGCCTGGGTAAAGACCAGGCACCGGGTTAGGAGGCGCTGAGAAGCAGCAGCCAGGGTGGGCAGGAGTCAGGCGACACCCACGTTTTCACCCACCCACGAGGCTTCCAAGTGCAGAGAGCAGGACAGGCAGGGGACGCCAGGCAGCCTCTCTTCTGCTGGTTGCTGCGACCATGGGCCCAGACCGCAGAAGGGGCGGCGGAGGGAAGCTGCGGTCGGAGGCTCAGCCCCACGGAGGCACACGCAGCTAGCGTGTGATGAGAAGCTAATCTCATCACAGCACCTCAGAACCAGGAAGAGAAACTGAGCTGGCAGAAAGGGTGAGCTGGGCTGTGTGGGGCCCTCAGTTCCCTGGAGGCCTGCCAAGGGGAGCTTCCGGACAGTCACTGGACAAACCCCTTCTCCCTTCAGGGCCTCAGTTTCCCCATGGGAAAAACGGGACTCTCCCTGGTCCTGCCAGTTTGCGGCTGATTGGTGCCGGCTGCATAAGGCCTGAAAAACAAGACACTCCCCCCTGATCGAGCACTCCTCACCCTCCGCAGGCTTCGGCCTCGCCAGGGAAGCAGCGGCCATCCCCCTGAAGTGAGCCTCGCCCCGATCACGTCCCCCTCAGCCACGCAGGGAGCACACCAGCTCTTCCTTCACCAGCTCTTTATTTTTAGGTCTGAATTTGACTTTAATCATTACTTAGCGGATTCTATTTCCAGCACTTGGATGAAGGGACCCAGAGGAGAGGAGAGGAGGGAGGGAGGCAGTGCTCCCGGCCTGGCATGGGGAGCAGCCTGCTCCTCCACCCATCCTGTCCCCAACCACGCAGGGGGGACTGGGAGACACCCAAAGGGCTTGCCCCAGCCAGGCCAGCATCTTGGAGGGGACCCCACCCTATGACCTCATCCCAGCCCAAGCTGTGGGACAGGAGGGCAGTTGTCATGCCCACTTCCCCTGCACCAAGGCCAGGGCGGAGGGAGGCACTGCACCGGCGGAGGTCTGGCAGCCAGAGGCTGAGGTCATGTGCCTGAGGGACCTCTGCTTTGAAGGGGCCACCTGGGGGAGGACCCCCACCTCAGTCCTGGGCCACCCTGAGGTCATCTGGGGCTATGGTCTCTTAGGCCCTGGGAGTGCCAGGTTGAGACTGGTTTCCTCCTACTGCCCCTAGGGTGGCCCCAGGAAAGCACCCCAGTCACTGATCCCCCCAAAGCAGTACAAGAGGAAGCAAAGGCTGTTCCACCACACACTCAGGACTCAGGTGAGGCCTGGGGAACACCTGCTGAAGAGGAGCGGGCGAACACAAGACTCCCCCAGTGATCCCTGGGCCATCTGTGCTCCCTTCCCACGCCCAGTTAGGAGGTGCTAGAATCCAGCCCTCAAGCCCCCGGCCCTCTGCTTTCCTCCCTCCCCGCCACTGGGAAAGGGCGGTAAGATGAGGCTGGCACGCGGTCCTGGGGCCAAGTCTCAGTTTTCCCAGATAAAATAAACTCTATCTCCACCAGGGAAATGCAGGGCTGGCCTAAGAGGTGGCTGAAGATGGGTGGCAGGAGGCAACCTGGATCTCAGGAAGAGTCCTTGTGCACTTGGTTCCGGTGCAGGGAGAAGAGAAAGGGGACGGGTGCTGTCAGGTCCCAGGGGTGGGGGGTGCAGGAAAGAAGTCCGGACAGGGCACTGGCCAGCACAGCCTAGAACCTCAGGGACAGAGGGTTTCAGGAGGGCTCACTGGGTAGAGACGAGTCCTTCCTCTGCTGGGCGAGCCATCAGTCAGCCCGGCCGGGCATCCTCCACACGCTAAGGCAGCCTGGGGTAGGAACTCCGTCAACAATGCCACCCTCTCCTTACCAGGTGCCTACTGGAGGCCAGGGGGAGGGCCAGGCATATTCTAGCACCTGTTTGGCTGGCTCACGCTGTTCTCCCGCCCCCCACCCTGAAGCAGGTATCACCATCCCCATTGTGCACCCAAAGGAACTCTGGCTCAGAGGGTGACCTGTCCGTGGTCCCTCCATGGTGGCCTAAATGGCATAACTGGGCCTTGGAACCATGTCCGTTGGGTGCCCCCTGGCTGACTTGGGGGCCTGTAGTAACGACAACTACAACAGCGACAGGTGGGAAACAGCAACGTACGCGCTCCGTAAGAGGCCTTGAGTGAGGCTGCTGTGCCAGAGCCGTTTCAAATATTTTGTAGCTTTTTAGAGGCAAAGTTACACAGACCTTGTACATGAGAAAATGCCCATAGACATAGCATTAAATGAAAAAAAGGTGTCATGGCATATATACTCAAATGACAGCAGCGAGGAAGGGAAAAATCGGGAAAAGACCGGCAGGAAACTCCAAAATGCTGACAGTCACTGCGCTGGCAGAGAAACAGTGGGTGATTTTTTTGTTTTCTAAATGTTCTGCGGTGCTGTTTTGTTACTTTCCACACTAAAGGAACAAATACATATGTAGTTTTCTTATAAGCTCAGGTCTGCTTCCCTGGGACCGATCTGTCGCCTGGTGCCAGCCCTGGTGTTTTGGACACCTTCTACCTGGGACGGCCTTTCGGATATGGGGCAGCCATGTGAAACGTGACAGTCCCTCTCTACCTTCCCTTTCCCAGAGGACTGGTGCCAAGGCTCCAAAATACCTCGAAAAACAGAGCCCAGAACTGGACCCAGGCCATCCTGGCCTATCAGGACACCTGGTGGCTCGCTGAGGCAGCCGTGCCCTCCTGTGGGTCCCGGGCCTCAGTGCCTGCCTGTGCTCGGGGCTGTTTCATGCGGCTCAGCCTCTTGGGGGCCTGGCGAGCCCTGTAGGGCGCTGGGGCCCGTCTTTGGTCCTTCCTTGCCCCCAACCCAACAGCGATTAGCCACTTCAGAGAGGGAGGAAGGCACCAAGCTTGCCAGATAAAATATATCCCTGCACACACGCTAGCCTGAAGTCCAGGCACATTTTCACAAAGGCCTGGGGACCCTGGACTGCACCTGAATAGCTCACAGTTGGCATAAAAGCACCTAACCATGTTAGGCCTCAGCCCCAGCAGCTCAGGCTGGAAAGGAAGTTAGGGCTGGGTGGGGGCTGGGTAAAGGGAGCCTCATGGGCCTGCTGCATCTGGGTCCCCGTCACTGTGCATGTCAAGGCAACCGGAAAAAACTCAAATTCAAGGGCAGAAGCCTGAGCAGGACAAAACTGCTAGCAGCCCCAAGGGGGCCCAGGCCAGCCGAGCATCCTCTAGGGAGCTCCCACCCTCCAGGAAGGAAAATCACCCTGCCACACTCCAACTTCCCCCCGTTGCCTTCCCCCTGCTCTTGCTGGTGCCCCACCAAGAAAGACACTGGGCCACTGTGGTGTGGTGAGCTTGGAACAGGCCCACTGGGTGTCCCTGCTCCGACCATGCTCCTATGCCAAGGCGGTAGGGTGCTCCCTGTAGAAACAGGGCTCTCACCTTCCTCATCTGGATCCCATTCATGTTCTGAACTTGGGTCCTCCTAGGTCAGCTGGTCCAAAGGTATGGGAGGGCTGGGTCAGGACTGAGCACCAGGCTGTGCCAACTCAGTGCCAGGGCCACACCAGAGGAGTGCCCCCCCCCCCACTCACCACATCTCCTATCAGCGGGACCCAGCCTCAGGCACCCGGGGAAACCTCTCGGGCAGGGTGCTGCTGCCTGAGCCCAGGTGAAGGCAGAGGTGGCCCCGGAAGCCCTCTTCCTCCTCTCCAGCCCTCTGTAGGGGAGCACATGCTCACCCAACAAGGTCCCTTGGGCCAGGCTGGTGGGCTGTGTCCCTGGTGGGTGAAGATGCCTTCCTGGTTTCCCTCCCTACCCACATCAGTGCAGTTCTGCAGAGTGGGGATGAAGGATAGACAGGCCTAACTACCAGAGGCAGCAACTTCCCCCTCCGAGCCGCGCCGCAGTGCCCTGGTCTACAAAAACGGGAGGGGAGGTGAAGCCCTAGCTAAGCTCCAAGGATCTCAGTGGCTGGACACGCCCCTTCCTGACACCTGGCCTGGGCCCTGAGCAGCCTGGGAGAATGGGCTGACCCGGCTGCCAGGAGATGGGGGGCACGGTCCTAATGGCCAGTGTCACCTCCACCCACCCAGGAGAGAGGCCGGGCCCAGTTTCTCCACCCCAGGGTCAGAGGTTCCTTGGCTTAGTCCTGGTATTCTGGGAGGCTCCGGGCGACAAGCTCAATCTCTGGCAGGCTCAAGTGAGGTGGTTGGGCCCTGGGCTTCCAGGAGCCAGCAGGGCCTCAGTGGGGAGTGAGGGGAGGGGTCAGAACCAAGCAGGCCAGGGAACCTGCAGGGAGGCCCTGGGCAGGGAATGGCAAACTGCCCATTTTTCAGGGGCCTGGCCCGTGCTGACCCGCTTCCTCCAGGCTCCAACCAGACCCCACACAGGGGTAAGATGGAATGGACTAGGGGTGGCCTGAGACAAGTCTGTGGGGTTCACAGAGCAGTACCTCCCTCCTGCACTCCCCTCCTAGTTGGACGGACTGACAGTGACTCCCGGGAGAATTCAAACCCGGGAAGGAGGGGATAAGGACGGTGGGGGATGGTAGTGGACAGACGGCAGCTGCAACGGAAGAACACAAGCGGGACGTGCGACCTCCACTCGCGGCAAGCACTCGGACACCCCACCTCCCCCAGGCCTGCTAAGCAGGGACTCACCTCTCTCGGGGTACTGCGGTCCGGGCCACCTCGACGCGCGCAGCATCAGCGGCCTGCAGGACGGTCCATGCCGCCGGGGGGAGGGGAGGGGCGCAGGGGTCCCCGGGGGGTGCAGTACAAAGAGGTATTGGTGAGAAAAGAGGGGGAGGAGGGACGTCCAGGCAGAGGCGGGGGGATGGCCGCGCGGCCCGGGTCGGGGAGGGAAGAAAGGCCGGGGAAGGGGGGCGGGAGGGAGTTGGGGGAGGAAACAATGTAGCCGGCGCGGCCCCGGCAGAGTTCCGCTTCCGAACGCCGTCACCCAGGTTCGATTTGGAAACGTCGCGCCGGCTGCGGGCGGCTGCCCCGGACGCTGGATCGGGGGCCGCGGGGGCTCCCCGAGCTCCACGCCCCGGAGGCTCCGGCGGTCACAGGCTGGCTGCGGCGGGAGGCACGGCTGGCCGGGGGACGGCCCCGACGGCGGCGCGGCCGGGCGGTCGCCCCGCTCGGACCCCACCCCGGCAGGACCCCCGGGCAGGGTACGGGGTGGGGCGGGAGCCAGAGGGCGGCGGCGGTCTCGGCGGCGGCAGCCAAGCTCCGCTCGCCCCGGGCTCCGCTGGGAGGAAGCTCGCAGGCCTGGCGAGAGGAAGCGGGGCCCGGATCCTCCGCCCGCTGCAGCGCGCCTGCGCGAGGGAGCCTGCCCGGAGCGCGGCGCGGCGGGGCGGGGGCCCGCGGGGCGGCGCCCCCTGCCGGGCGCCGGGGAGAGTGCGGGGGGTGTGTCCGCGCCCACGCCCTGCCCCCACCTGCCCGCGCGCCGTTGAAAGTTCCCGCACGCCCCTGCCGGAGCGCACTTCGCCTAGGAGCAACCTCCGAGCGTTCTCGGAGCTCAGCTCCCGGGTTGTAGGAGCGATTGAAGCCGGGCCCGGTCTCCTCTACTTGGATCTGTTTGTGGAGGGTGGTCCTCACTCACAGCAGTAAGCATTCATTCATTCACGTTTTCTGGCGCTGACGAGTGGCGGACCCTGTTCTGGAGTCCCCTGGTTGGATCACTTCAGTACTGTCAAGGAGTTCTCAGCAGGAGAACTGGCAGGCCAACAGACAAGTGCAAAAAACAATTGATGAAAGTGGAAAGGTGTGTGCAATGTTCACAGGAAGAAGAAAAGGGAGAAGGCTAGCGGGCAAAGCTGGGACCCCAGGCAGAGAACAGCACGAGCAAAAGCAGGGAGAGGTCAGAGAGCTTGAGGACCCTGGAACCGTAAATAGCTCAGTATGGCTGCCGTTTGCAGCGTGGGTCCAAGGGAGTAGTGGGAGATGGGATCCCTGCAAGCGGCAGAGACAAAAAGAGATCTGAAGAGACTTGTGAGATGTTCTCGGATTTTGTTTTCGGCCTGGTCAGTAGCTGTGCGACCTTGGGAAAGTTACTTAACCTCTCTGTGTTATAGTTTCCCCAGTTGGGAAAATAGTACCAACTTCTTAAGGTTTTGTGGGGAGGAAATGAGTTAATACACTTAAAGTCCTTAGTGTGCAGTGGCTGGCACATGGTTAGCCCTCAGTTTGGTATCCCCTGTTTTTATATGTCCTTGTTAACAAGGAGCAGGGAGATGATCTGCTCTGAGCTACAGGAGGGAGAGGGTGTGGGGAGGCAGAGTGGGGGGTAGTGATGGGGGAGAGACGAGAAACTCCAGGGTAGTAGGAGGTGTGAGGGTACTCCCTAGGAGCTAGGCCCTGAAGGAAGGGTCAGAGTGGGGTCGGCAGAGAAGAGGGTCATTCTCCTGTCAGGGAAATGACGTATACCAGCAAAGTCTTGAAGTTCAAAATAAGTGAAGGGCTGAGGGAGTGAGACAGACAGTAAAGGGCCCTGTGGTAGAGCAAGCTGGGGAGACAGTGTGGCTTCAGACTGCAAAGAGCCTCCATGCCAGGAGCAGGAGTTGGGTGTGCCTCTCCTGACAAACCACAGGTCAGCCCTCTGACCCAATGCACTCCTGGGCCAGCTTCCCGGTAAGGGCCGGCTCTTCAAGGAGGAAAGTGGTCACAGCGCTGAACCTTTGAGGAGACATCTAGTAAGTCTCAAAGATAACTATGATGTAATGGGAAAATGCACAAATTGGGGGCTCCAATCTCAAAATTAAATCTCAGCTGGGCCACTTACTAACTGTGTGACCTTGGACTGTAACTTCTCTGAGCTCAGTTTCCTCTTCTATAATATCAAGAGGCTCAAAATATACCTCTCAGGAGACAGAGTACAGATGCAGCAAGATAACCGCCTGGGGGTGGGGGTGGGGGAAAGGCGCTCAGCTCTATCGGTTTCCCTTTCTTTCCTCTGAGGTCAAGATGGAATGATAAACTGGGGCCGGATGGGGCCACCTCTCAGCCTCAAGGGAAGCACCTTAGCAGCTCTGCAAAGGCTTCTGGAAGGGAGACATTGACATCTACCCTCCCTGACTGAATCAGCTAGCAAAGTAGGAAAGAACTGTGGGGATTTGGGGAAATGCCCTAATCCCTGTCCCAGTTTTGTTTTATTACCAGCCCATCTTCCTTTACCCCAAACAAATTTGACTTTTTCTCCTGGGTTTGCTGTTTCCTGCAGTATGAACTTTGGAGTCAAATAGACTTGCATTTGAATCCGGGCTCCACCTTCTCACAGCAGAGTAAAATACATTTTTAACTTCCCTAAACCCAAGACACGGGACGAATCAATAAAGGGCCGTGCTCCACACAGCTGTCCTAATTTAGTGAAGGTCAGTGAACTTCCAACTGCACCATTTATTCATTCATTTGTTCATTCACTCACTCAACAGGTGATTGTAGAGTATGTGTTAAGTGCTGGGCACTGTCTGGATGCTGGAGATGAACGAGAAGACCTCCGTAGTTCTTACCCAATAGGATGAATCAATAAACAGGGTCCTGAAGGATTCTACTATACGAATTTGGATTTTATTACATGAGCAACAGGGAGCAGTTAAAGGATGTGAAGCAGAGGAGTGACGTAACTGAATGACGATCCCTCTGAGGAGGCTTTGTAGGTCCAGCCAGTGGTGATGGGAGTGGGCCTAGTGGATAAAGGAGAGCCGTGTAGCATCCCTTGGCAAGGGGCTGTTTGTGGGGAGTCAGGTCACGGGAGCCAGCAGGCCCGACTCTCCAGTGCCACAGCCCCTGGGGAGATGGTGGTGCCGTAGCTGGGGTAGGGAGAGCCAGGGAAATGGGTGGGCTGGGGGTAATGCTTGAGAGCTGGATTTTGGACAAGCTGAGTCTAAGACTCCTGTGACATAATGGAGATGTCAAGTTGGCGTACAGAGCTGTGGTTTTACAGACAAGGCTAGTGAGGCTCAAATGTCAAGTTACGAGTTCCACACCCAGGATTGGGGTTCAGGTATGAGGACATGCAAAGCCTGTAGCACCAAACAGCAGATGTTAGGAAAGGAAATTATCAGAGAAGCACCCTTAGATTTTAGAATTGGGGAGGAAATTTAAGAGGAGCCCTCTGCCAGCCAGGTAGGCTCCAGCACTAGTTTTCTCAGGCTGGGCTACTTGTCCGGGGTCTGGAGGAACTGAGGCTCAGAGGAGAGGCTGGAGACCCCGGATGTGAGGAGCAGTGCTCTGGACTTCTGACTGCATCTTGACGATATGAAACAATGGGGCTAGCTTGGTGCAAGGCTTGGTTGGTTGTTGGTTGCCAGAAGTCTAGAGCTTAAATGCCCTTGGGGGTGGACTGTCCCAAGGCCCCTCCTCCCTCCACCCTGCCTCCTCCCCTCCCCCAGCCTCTTTGCTCTGAGATGACAGTTTAGAGAAGCTGGTGTGAAACAGTTTGAAACTCAGGCGTCTGGGCGGTCCCCCAGGGCAGAAAACAGGAAGCCAAGATTAAAGGCAGATTTCCAACAAAGTCCCCTTCTACTTCCTGCAGAGCAGGTGCTCAGGCTGAGCTGATTGTGAGCAGTTTCCCTTGCTGACAGCACCTTGGGGTGGCCCTGGGCTGGCTAGCCCTCCTGCTTTGGGAGCTGCTCTTTGGTCTTGTCATCATCATTCCCACTGGGGAGCTCCCCCCTGGCCCTTGGGGAATAAGCCTCCTCCAGAAAGAGGCTGTGGATGATAGAAGAACAGTCACTGGGAAAGAGGCCTAGTGGTGGCCCTGACAGGAAACAGCACCGGGGCGCCTAGTCAAGAGGCTGCCCCTGTGTCATGCAGCAGCAGAGCCTTGGCCCTTCGGATAAGCCCTCCTACTCTCTGCATACAGCCTGAGCTTCCAGCCTTACAAAGCTATCCTTGGGAGTGAGCATTGCCTGCCTGAATCTAGAGGTGTCACGCACTGAACACTCTGTCCTTTGGCTGACTGAGCTTATCACGAGGGTGAGGTGTTGGTCTGGAAGACCCAGCTTCTAGGGACACACCCTGCTTCTGACTTTGGGCAAGTCCTCCCTGTCTAAGCCTCTTTATCCCTACCTGTGTAGCAGGTTTATATTTCATGATTTCCTGAGGCTGACTCGTGTGCACAAGTGGAAACCCTAGGGATTGGGGGATGGCTGTCAAATCCCTTCCTTCTATCCCCCTGTGACCAGGGAACTTCATTTACCGAGCATGTATTAAGTGTCAGGTACATTATTATTATTACTGATGATGGTAGCTAATATTTACTGAGCAGTTACTATGTACATGCATTCTTTTAATGTCAGATTCAGGTCTGTTCTCTTCACTGCATCAGTTTTCTCCAAAGAGATTTTCTAAGAAGTTGGTCTTTGTTTCTGATGTGATGGTGGTAGAAGTCTTGGTGGTGGTGGTTTGGTGGCTTCATGGCTGTAGTGGTGTTAACAGTGGTGGTGACCCAACCGAGAAGCCATTGGGAGCTGGAGGAACCCACCCCTGTGGCTTGAGACAGCCTGTGTGTAGGGTCTCCCCTACCACACCACAGAAGTTAACTGGCTGGGCCCCTGACCTTGAAGGTCATGGGTCCTGGGCTCCCTGATTTGGAATCTCCAGGCAGTGGGTAGATGCGGAGCCAGGTCCATGCCATAAATTGGTCGAGGTAGCTGGGATCCCGCACGTTGTCTTGGTGCCTCCCTCATGGCACATACTTCTCATTTCTCCATCCCTGTCTTCTTGGGATGTGTGTCCAGCGGGGACACAGATGTTCAGCGGGGTGATGAGAGCCACAGGAGGGATGTGCAGCTGGGATGGTGGTGCATAGAAGGCCTCCCCATCTGGGTGTCAGAGCCTGCAGGGGCCTGGAGTGGAAGGATTTGAGCTTTGGGAGAAGGAGAAAGAGGCCAGGATGTGTGAGGTGTGAGGTGCAGGGCATGGGGACAGAACCTCGGGAGCAGAGGCCGAGCAGCCAGTGCCTGCAGAGCCTCCTATAGACCACGGAGTCTTTAGACCTCCGCCTCAGGCCCTGCTCCTGGAGCCTCAACTGTGCATTTGCATGTTTAAAAGATTGCTCTTGCTCATGGGTGGAGAATTGATTGGCTCTTTGTCCTCCGGGAAGCTGCAATAGCTTTTCCCAAAGCCCAAGGCTAGATCACTCCCCTTGGCTGTGCCCCTTAACGGGGCCCACTTCTCAGCATTGTAGCACTGACCACCCTCTTTGTGTGGGTTTCCTGATCTGCTTGTGGAGGCTGAAATGTGGTGCTCAGATGTTGGTTGAATGAGTGAGTGACATGAATTTCAATTAATAACAACAACAATATTAATAAGTAACATTAAAATAGGGCTTACATTGTACCATACACTGCCCTCAGCACTTTACAGGTCTTGTGATTTAATCCTTGCATTATAGTCTTGAGATAAGCATCACGACCATCTCCATTTTGCAGCTAAGGAAACCGAGAGGGGTTCCAGGAGGGCGCTGATTCACCAGATCCTGGGTAGGGCAGGACCATCTAGGGTGCCATCACATTGTTCTCACCCAATTTATTTTAATAGCTTCTGGGTTAGAGTTCTGGCTCCCTGCCCAGCTGTGTGACCTTAAGCACAGGTCACTTAATCTTTTCAGCCTCAGTGTCCTCACCTCTAAGCTGGGATTTAGAGGCCCACCCCATGGATTACATGGGACTCCGAAGGGAGATGATGTGAAGTTCATTGCCTAGCGCAGTGCTCTGGTCCAGGTGCACATTCACTTACTGGCGGTTAGATGAATGTTTTTTCTCTGACTCCTTAAACAGACTGTAGAATCCCAGCTCTCCCCTGCTGTCCTCTAAGCATTCAGTCCAGCTCCGAGGCTTTTGTCTGCTCTTGACCCTGCAGGTTCATAGTGGGATGAGTTGAAACGCTATTTCATCCACTCACCAAATACTGAGGGCATGTTTACTACTTTCCAGGCACCAGGGCCTCTGGGATGGCGCAGGGCCAGAGTGTCCTTGGTTCTCACTGGAGTCCTGGGCTCACAGAGCCTCTTACAGGTTGATGCTTCCCCTGTAGTGCTGCGCAGAGACCTTCACCTGCTAGGTGTCCTCTTCAGCTGGACCAACCTCCACCCAGAAGTCCCCAGGGTCTGTCTTGTTGGTTCAAAACCCCAGTTGGTGCTGTTCCTGCTTCTTCATGGGAACTGTTTGGGGAAAAAAGAAAAGAGGTCCTGGGTTCCCTGTGGTGTGAAGGTTGGAAACTTGGCCCAGGGTGGATGGAGGTGGGCAAGGAGAAGGAGCTGGGGGGTTTGCCAAGTTTGGGCTGCAAAGGGGAGGAGCTGGGTGCTGGTGAGCTTCAGGCTGAGCTTTTGCAAATCACATGCAAATCCTCTTGATACCTGTGTATAAACTTGTGTGTGCCAACATCTGTCCCTGTCAGAGATTGGAGAGCTTTCCGAAGGCCCCTCCCTTGGTTGGGAGTGGGGTGCAGCTGGGTAGGGAAGAGGCTCTTCCTTGGCTGGAGGAGGTTGCAGGAGACGCCCTTCCGGGATGAAGCCTGGAGGGCCCTTCTTCAATGGGCTGCAGGGGACCTGGAGAGGAGCATCCCTTTCCTTGGGCTGCTAAGCCCCCAGAGTTTAGTTCTGGGGTGTGGGTGTCTGGGTGGGGTCAGCTTTCTGAGGACTGGGGCTGGCTCCTTTTCCTGTCACTCTGTGGAAGAGCACAGAACCTGTAGCAGTTAAGTGTGTGTTGAGTAAGAGTGATGGATTCCTCCTCTTGGGGTCCCCAGTTGTCACTCCTGCCACAGGACTCGGGGCCCCTGTTCCATGGAGAATGTCCTTGCCTACCTCTCTTTTGTCCTCCCCCAGCCCATCTTCTTGCACCTCTGGGTCTCCAGCAGCCCCTTGGACGTCCAGGTCACCTCTCCTCCCAGCCAGTGCCAGTTCTGGTTGGAGAGATGACCCTTTCATCACCCAAAGAGTGCTTCCCCAACCCGGGGGCCGGGCAACGCCAGTTCCTGCGCAAAAGTGCGCCAGCCCTTACCCCGGAGCTCCACGACGGCCGGTCAGCAGTGAGTGTGACGGCCTCACGGGAGTCGGGCCCCTCTGAGTGTGGGAGCCTGGGTCCTACTTGCCTGATGTGGACAGGGACCTAGCACTGGTTGAATGGAAGGACGGAGCCTGGCGTGGGGGTTGCTGGGCTGTGCGACAGGACAGAAACATGGGAAGAGCTTGTTGCTTGGCCCAGTTGGTGTGCGGAAGGAACGCGAGGCTTCAGGTCAGCCCGGGTGGGGGCGTGCGACAGAAGGAAGCAGGGCCACCCACGCCAGGGACCCCTGGAGATTATTTTCAGTGGCCGCTGGGAGCGAGAGCCCGGGGGCGGCATCCTGTTCAAACCGCACTGGAGGCCCGATCTTAGCTGTCTCCTTGGGTGATTGCCACTTCCCCAGCTTGGTCGTCTTTTCTGCCTCCTCTTTGAACAGTACGTTTATTTTTGGCTTATGTTAGCCGGAGGTCCGTTTCTGTCTGTGACTTAGAACCTTGCGACGCGCCCCCTGGCCCCACATCCACCGGGGCAGCGGGAGAGTGAGGAAAGGTCGTGCGTGGGAAGTGACAGATTCAGAGCAGCGATCAGACAAAGGCCGTTGCCTTCGTCTTTCACGCCCCGCGACGACTCGCCTTCTTTCAGGAGTTCGGGCTCACGGGGCTGGCTTGCGGTCTCATCCGGTCTTAGGGGGAACAGCGCCCCCTGGTGGCCAGAGAGCAGATCCCAAGAGGGAGGGAAGGGCTATGGGGCTGGAGGCAGGGCAGAGTCATGCAGCTCTGGTCCACACACAGTTCAGGGCCATGTCTGGAGAGCAGGCGCGTGTCTGTTCTGGAAAAAGTTGGCTGCTATGAGCCTAGGGATGACCCTGTCCCGGACTCGACTAGAGCAGAAGCCAAAGCCGGCCCCCTCCACTGGGGCGGGCTGCAGGGGTAGGTGAGAGCAGGGAAATGAAGGCAGCTGGAAGAGGAGGAGATAAGGCCGCTTCCGGAAAACATGGGCGGGTTGGCCATCTCTTTAGAGAGAGGCAGAAACTAGCCCTTCCAGAAACCACCCACAGTGGCTGTGGAAGGGCGTTTCTAGATGGGGTGTTGGCTGGGGACCGCCAGATCGGCGCCTCGCTGCCGGGATTCCTCAGGGTTCCCCACCTTGGGATCTCTGTGATTCCAAGACCACCACCGCGCTGGCTCCCAAGGCGCCCGCTGGCCTCCACACTGCTGACACCCTGGGGTTCTCCTGATACCAGGAGCAAGGCGAGGTTGAGAAGGAAGGCACATTTTGCTGAATCCTCCTGTGTGCTGGGTGTTTGTACCTTCGATCCCATTTGATCACCATCCTTCGAGAACAAACAGTAGATCTTATCTGTGTGGAAGCTGGGGCCCACAGAGGTGATTTGCCCATCTCAAAGCCTGGGCTCTCTCTCCTGCCCCACAAGGGGTCTCTCCGACAGCAGTTCCAGAGGCCTCCGGCTCCAGGTCCTAGGTTTGCTTGGTAATGAAGGAGCAGTGAGCTGGGGGAGATGTTTGTATCCTGCTTGTGGAGGCAGAGAGGAGCTTCTGGGGCTGGAAACAGTTTGGGCAGGAAACTGGACCGCAAGGTGGGAAAGCTGGTTAGGAAGGATATGAGGGTACAGATTGGGGTCAAACTTCTGGCTTCACAGCCTGACTGAACCTTCTTAGCAGACCTGGCTTAGCCCCAGGTGTCATGTTTTGGTACAGGGGATTCTAGGTCCTGGCCTGAGAACTGAGAACACTGGCTGGGGCAGGAAGAGCAGCACAGAGAGAGGGGTGCAGAATTGGACAGCCACGGGTGGGGCTGGAGGAAGGGTCATTCTCCTTCCCGCAGATCACGAGCCTGGCTTTTTTCAAGAGCCACCAGCAAGAGCTCACGCACCTCAACAAACAAAAAGCAAATAATCCAATTAAAAAATGGGCAGAGGATCTGAACAGACACTTCTCCAAAGAAGAAATTCACATGGCCAACAGGTACATGAAAAGATGCTCCACATCGCTAATCATCAGAGAAATGCAAATTAGAACCACAATGAGGTATCACCTCACACCAGTCAGGATGGCCAACATCCAAAACACAAACAACAACAAATGTTGGCGAGGATGTGGAGAAAGGGGAACCCTCCTACACTGCTGGTAGGAATGCAAATTAGTTCAACCATTGTGGAAAGCAGTATGGAGGTTCCTCAAAAAACTCAAAATAGAAATAGCATTTGACCCAGGAATTCCACTCCTAGGAATTTACCCTAAGAATGCAGCAGCCCAGTTTGAAAAAGACATATGCACCCCTACGTTTATCGCAGCACTATTTCCAATAGCCAAGAAATGCAAGCAACCTGAGTGTCCATCAGTAGATGAATGGATAAAGAAGAGGTGGTACATATACACAATGGAATATTATTCAGTCATAAGAAGAAAACAAATCCTGCCATTTGCAACAACATGGATGGAGCTAGAGGGTATTATGCTCAGTGAAATAAGCCAGCTGGAGAAAGACAAGTATCAAATGATCTCACTCATCTGGAGTATAAGAACAAAGAAAAAAACTCAAGGAGCAAAACAGCAGCAACTCAAGAATGGACTAACAGTTACCAAAGGGAAAGGGACTGGGGAGGACGGGTGGGAAGGGAGGGATAAGGGGGGAAAAAGGGGAATTACAATTACCAGACATAATGGGGGGGGCACAGGGAGGGCTGTACAACACAGAGAAGACAAGTAGTGATTCTATAGCATCTCACTACGCTGATGGACAGTGACTGTAATGGGACATGTAATTGTAGATTAATGATGCCAAAAAAAAAAAAAAGATCCACCAGCAAGGCTGAGGTCAAGTCTGACTCTGCAAATGACTAGTGGTGTCATCCTGGGCCAGTGACCTCCGTCTCTGTCCCCATCTTCCTGGTGGGCACAAGAACACTGCCCTCACAGAGTGTTGTGAGGACTTACTGGGCCAAAGCACCAGGAGGGACCTGGCAGTGGGCAAGTGCTCAGGAACTTTGCCTGATTCTTAGGTAGAATCAAGGGGGTAGCTAGACTCAAGATGTCTCCAAGATTCTAGGATTTAATTTATTTGAATAGAAGATTCCTGAGAAGAGGTGGGTGGGGGTGTAGGTCCTTGTAGAACAGGCCATTTCCATCTCTGTGCCTGTTGGTGAACCTGCAAACCTCATTCGCTCACCTGTTGTTCAGGAGAGTGAGCGGTGTGAGAGTTCCAGGGTCTACACCATCAGTGTTCCTGTCGCCCCTAGCTCAGAAAGGATGATGGGTCAGCCCCGCGGGAAGTTAATTCCCTGTCCGTGGAAGTCAGAGAACAGAAGTTGAATACCTGGTAGGGAGGTGGACAAGGAATTTCTACTTTGTGTGGGTCTACGAAGACCAGGCCAGGGAATGATGGGAGAGGGGGAGGCGGGAGCAGCCTCTGGCCATTCTGAGTGTCTTCTCCGCAATTTCTCAGTAGGATAGGCTTGAGACTTGTCTTGAAGTTGCATTTGCGAAATAAATTTACTTTTCCTTTGATTGTCTGTTTGGGATGGGGTCCCCGGGGCTGAGGGTGACCGTCCTCATGTGCTTCTCTGAATGGCCACGAGGGGGCGGCCTAGACTGCCTTCTTCCCGCTCCAGCTCCAGGCTGGAGGATGGGGGCCGGTCCTGGCCTGAGAACTGAGAACACTGGCTGGGGCAGGAAGAGCGGCCCAGAAAGAGGGGTGCAGAATTGGACAGCTACGGGTGGGGCTGGAGGAAGGGCCATTCTCCTTCCCGCAGATCATGAGCCTGGCTTTTTTGGCGATGGGGGTGGGGCCAGGTAGGCAGGTTTCCTTTTCCAGTCCTGCTACTGGAAAAAGGTAGAATTTGAAGACTGTAGTTACAGCAAGCATATGGGAAGCTTTCCAACCGAGCGTTTAGGGACAAACTACCCCTGCTCTGTGGCAGGGAGAGCCTAAGAGCATGGCTGCTGGGAGGAGGGCACCTAGTGCCCACAGCAGGAGAGAAGCCCCTGAGGGCTGTGCGCATGCCCAGTGGGGAAGGATGCAGGAGGACAACTTAAGGCGTGGTGGTGAGCTGGTGGGCTGTTGGCCCTCCTGGAGTCTCTCCTGTCATCTGCCGGCTGGGCAGACCACGGTGCTAGGTTTCCAATATCCTGGGCTTGCACACCCCTCTGAAGAAACAGACCCTGCAGAGAAGGGAGGCTCAAAGTGGGCACTGGTGTGCAGGGAAGCAGGCGTGTGTGTAGTGCGTGTGCTTCCTGGTCTCTTCCCAGGTCAGCTGCTTCCCTGGGCTCTACACTGGCTTACTTAGCACAAACACAGCTGTGGGTAAGACCCCAGGATTTCCACCCCTCCCTCAGAGTGGGGCCGGGGACCCCCTCTGGGTGAGGAGATGGGGGTCAGGCAATAGCTTGGGGAGAAGTCAGCTCTTGTCAGACTCATCAGGGGCAGGGCAGAAATGCCAGGAGCCCCTTGGGCTTTAACTTGTGGCTGCAGGGTGGGGGCCAGAGAGTTTAGCCTGACCCCAGGGTGGCGGAGAGGAGATCCTGCCCAGTCTCACCTTCTGCCTGTTTGCCCAGCTGTGTGGGAACCTGGCAGGAGCAGGACAGGATCCTGGGGCTCCAGGGGGTGATGGCAGCTGGGAGGGGGCCTTGGCTGAGCAGAATAAGGCCCGAGGTTTGGCCTTGCCCGTGCACATTCATAGGTCCCTAACTAGGCCTCAGTTTCCTCACCTGTGCCATGGGGATCACCTATTTACTTATTCACTGCACATTTATCTTAATGTTCAGCTAAGGGCAGGGCTTTTGCCATCCCACCCCTGGGTTTGAGTCTTTCCTCTGCCACTTGCTGGGCAATTTAGGTGTTCTCTCCTGAGTCTAGGTTCCTCCTCTGTGAAAAGAGATGAATATAGTATGCACCCCATAGGACTGTTGTGAGAACTAAAGCATTATTATGCGATGAAGAAAATGGGAACTGATTGCCTGAAGGATGCCTTTGGAGGGAGCAGTTGCAAGAGCTGCAGGGAAAGAGCTGTTCCCTGAGAGGACATGCCCCTCATCTCCCCTTAGAGCTTCCATTCCATGGGTCCACCTAGAAAGCAGAGGGCAAGGGGGCCTATGGACAAAGCCCCTGCAGGTCAGCTTTCCAGAAGAGAGAACAAGGTAGAGAAGGGGAGAGAGGGAATCTGGAAGGGCAAAATGGAAGATAGATAGTCCACGTTTCTTGTGTGTGTATCTTTTGACTTTGTTTATGATTCTTTTCAATGCAGAATGATTTATTTTTATGTAGTAGAATCAGTCTTTTCTTTTATAGCTTTCGGACTTGTGTCAAATTTAGAAAGTTTTTTTCCACCCTCAGATTATTTTAAAAAATCAATTCCATGTTTTCTTCTGGCCTTATATGATTTTATGACCAACATTTAAATTTTTGATCCATTTGAATTTATTTCAGTGTTAGGAGGGAGGGAGGTATCCTGTTTTTTTCAAAATTGTTTATTCAATAATATATCTTTCCCACATTGGTTTGAAATTTCGCCTTCTAATAAAACTTGTATGAATGAATGAATGAATCGGTGGCATTGCCGAGAACGAAAACTCACTGTTGTTATCATCTGCTACACAGCACTAGGCTTCACTGTTACTCCTTGGTCCTGCTTGGGGTTCATCCCCTGCTGTCCTCTGAGCCTCCAAAGTGGACATGGGGTCCACAAGAAGATACAGTTCCTGGAGTGGCCCAGCCAAGAGTACCAGTGGGCTGGTGGGGAGTGGGGTTAAGAGTGGGCATGCATATCAAATGCTAGTTCTAGGGGCGTGTATAAGGCTGCAAATGTGGGGGTGCTCACTCTCTGTGGGTGCATGTGCATTGGCAAGCATGGACCTGGAGTGGTCAGGTGTATATGTGTGCGTGAGTTCGCCAGGTGTGTGTTTAGGTGGATCGGCATACCAGCCAAGTATGTGCGTGCCGGCAGCCAGACATGTGTTTGCAGGTGTGCCTGTCATCTCCTGTGCCCTCAGGGCCACAGGAGCCTCCTGTTCGCGTGCCTGAGAGTCCTTCATGTCATGAGAATCAAGGAATCTCTCAGTCCCCAGATAAGCACTTCCTTTAAGGTAGGGTGGATGTGGGAAGGTGGCTGGCAGGGTACATAGACAGGTTTGCAAAGTGTGTTTCTGCTCCTCCTGCTTGCAGGCAATGGTCCCACCTGAGAACTTGGAGACCTGGATCTGGTGATGTCACCTCCCTGGTCAGGGGGTGCATAACCCTGCCCAGAGCTCTGGGGGGCCATGGTGTGGAAAATGAGTAGCTGGGGCAAGATCCAGGCAGACCTCAGCTTCCACCTGCCTATCAAACAAGACTGTGCTGTGGACTATAGCATCAGTCACACAGTGCAGCTAGGAGGGTCCGGCTGCAGGGATCTCTCTTCCAACTCTTCCCCCGCCCACTGTCCCAAATCAACACACACACTGCTTCCAGGTGGGGAAACTTTTGCCTGGACTGTGTATCTTGTCCAGAGCCTCTGGTTGCAGCCCATCTGGGGTGAACCCTCTGGACATAGAGTAAAGGCACAGTGGCACAACAGCCCTCTCCACCTCCACCTGCTTTTCTCTACCTGCCCCCCCCCCCCAGCGGAGAGCCCTAGTCTGATGGTGGAGGCGCCGGACTCACCTGGAATGAGGGTGAGAAAGTTGGGGTGTGGGTGAAGGTGATGCTACACAAATGAAACTGAGTGTTGGAAGGACTTTTGGGGGAGAGCAGGGGCCTCCTCACCCCCCAGCGGTGTGCCCTGTGCTCTCTGGGGGGATTTCTGGGGCCCTGACCTCATCTCTCTCTGCAGTGTAGAAGTTCTGGCTAAGCCCGCGCTGGACCCTTCTCTCTCATCTTTCCTGGCTCAGTCCTGGGGCCCAGGACCATCCCTGCGCTGGCTTCCTGCACTCAGTTACTCAGTTGGGCAACACTCACAGACACTGCTCAAGCCAAGCCACACTGGGGACACAGAGGTGAATGCGACCAGGCACTGGGGTCTTGCAAAAGGACCCACACCAACCCCCGGGGAGGGGTCAGGGACTCCTCTGAAAGAAGGGGTGGGGAGGCCAGTCCGGGTGGTAGGGAGAGACACACCAAGAATGATAAGGCTGGAGGGTGCAGATGTCCTCCCCCGAGCAGCCTGGAGGGTCCCTGGGCTTCCCTGGGGCAGATGTCACGGGGGGAGGGGTCCTATCCCACTGGGAGGTGAGTTTCCTTCTGGCAGCTCCTTCTCACGCAATGGGCCGGAAGGGGCTGGGGGCCCATTGTTCCCTGGCACGCCAGCACCCCCCAGCCCTCCCCAGCTTCTGGTGGGGGGAGCAGTGGAAGGAAGTGGGCTGAGCCCAGACCCTGGCAAGACCCCAGTGAGAGGGTGCAGGGCCCCTGGAATGCCGGCTCACACATGTGTCTGGTGTACATACTTGTCACGGGTTCATGTGCATGGGTTCAGTCCTGCCCAGAAACCACCCTTTCCAGCATTCCTGGTGTGTGCGCATGTGTGTATGCATGTTTTTTGAGCATTGACCTAATACCTGGTGCCTTTACTCTATCTCTTAAAGCCTCCCTCAAACCCTGTGGGGTAGGATTATTGTCTCCAGCTGCAAGATGAGAAAAGCTAGACTCAGAAAGTTTATGTAACTGGCCCAGTGTTAGTGGGTAAGCTAGGATTTGGACATTTCTCTGTGAGCCAGCCTCCTGCCTTATCCCTTTTCCCTCCCCCAGGCCCTGCTGGGCATTGGACTCCTATTAATTACCCACCCAGGATGGAGTGGGTGGGGCAGAGGTGAAGGGGTGGCTTAGGGAACTATATCAAGTATCACCATGTTATTCTAAAATCAGAAGAATCTGCTGACCAGAGGGCAGGTGGCCTCAGTGAAGACCAGAGGCTGCCTCTCTCACTGGTGTGAGGTGAGGGGCACCGGGGCAGGCTCCTTATGCAAAGTGTCCTCCCCACCCCACACAGACTGAGAGCCCACCACCACAGCTGCACGTCTTTGAATTATGGCCCCAACTCCAGAGGGCTCCTGTGAACCTGGTGTATGCCACTGTAGAGGGGACCCAGAGTGCAAAGTCTTGGGGGCCTAATTTTGAGGGAGAGATCATTGAGGGATGGGCGCTCCTGGTTGGGACCCTAATCTTCAGGTCTTCAGTGGGATGACCTCCGGTGGCAGCCTCCTCCTAGAGACAGAAGCCAATGGCAGGGAGAAGGTGAAGGCCAGGCTCATGGACTGGTTTCATGAACCATATAAACCTTGGACTATAAACCTATAAATCCAGCCTCTGCTTGGTTTCCCCCACCCAACGGTGCCCTCACTACCCTTCTTTCAGACAGTCTGCTCCCTCCTCAGGTATCCTTGTCAATTGGAAAAATCCTTCCTTGAGGAGCCAGTTGCCTTAGGACTGCGACTTATCTGGGCAGATCTGGTAGGTCTCCAATGACTAGGTTCATTTGCATAGGGACTGAGGGGATCCTGGGAGAAAGGTCACCCTGAAAGAAAAAGGATCCAGGCAGGACCACCTGGCCTACTGTCAGAGCCCCCTTCAGAGAAGGGCTGTGCTGGTTTGGAGTAAAATCAGTGGTGGTTCTTTCTCTAAGTTGTCAGGACGTCCACTCTTGGAGTATCAGAGAGGGCCAAGGTTATGGTTGGGGCAGGAAAATTATAAATGGAGATTCTCAGGTTAGCTTTCCCGTGTCATCCTCTCTCCTGGGCCTGGTATGCAGGGCCATCTACCAGGGTAGCCAGAGTGCTTTCACTGTTTGGACCAGAGGTAGACAGTGCTCCAGGGGGACCCAATTACTAACCTCTCACCTCTGACCTACATGACCTGGCTCAAGAAATGGCTTGAGCCCATCAAACTCTTTTCTCAAGAACCTGAACTAAGTTATAGAAAGGTTGGTGGTGATGCTTGAGATACAAGGAGTTGAGGGTCTGAACCAGACATGCTGGGAGAACTGGAGAAATATTTCACGCTCCCTTTGAGGCAGAGGCGGGATTTCCAGGCCAGGACTTTTCCCACCATTTTGTCTTCACCAAAATGACCCCTCCCCAGTGCACTGCATGTCAAAGTTTGAAAGACCTTCACGGATTTGTCCCACAGCCTTAAGCGAGGCTGGAGCAGGGGTCTATGTTTATGGGCCCATTCTTCAGGTTTATGGTGCTGGAGAAGCCAGTAAGAGGTGGCTGAAGATGGGGGTCTCAGGCTCAAAGAGGAGGATGGCCTTGCCCAAGGTCACCTACACCTAAAAACTGAGCTCAGGGTTCCTATCCCTCCAGCCAAGTGCCCTTTCCAACCCTCCATCTGGTTCATTGATCATGTTGTTTTTCTGAACTGCCCTGTCCTATCCAGACAGTCCTGGCTAAGGAAGTGAGGCATAGGTAGATCACAAACTCTGTACATGGTTCAGGCGACAGAGCCCTGAGACCTTCCCCCACCAACTCCCGCTCATGCTTTCTGAGACTTGGGCTCCTTATCTCTAAGGGGAGTATAATGGTGCCCAACTCCCAGAGCTGTTGTGAGAACAGCCTGCAATAAAGTATGTCTGGGGCCTGCCAGGAAGTTGCAGGACAGAACAGTTTCAGTCTGCCTCCAGCCTGCTGTTGGGGGCAGGCATGGCAAGTGGGGGTGCAAACTCTCTGCGTCCAGTTGCTCCTACTTTGGCTCTGGCCAGATGGAAGCTCTAGGTCGGTCAGAGAGTTAAAGATTGGCCAGGTGTGCGTGAGAAGCTCAGGCCACCTCCTGACTACAGTTAGGGCAGTGACTGTTCGGTGACCACTGGGCCTGGAACTCCCCAGGGAGCTTGGCCTTGGCTAAATCTTGGATTGACAAAGTATGCCAATGTCTGCTTTTTGCTTGTTGGTGCACCAGTGGAGTTTTCCACTACTTAGGAGTTCTGAAGGATAGCACCTGCACTGGAGCTCGCAGAGCAAGGCCATGTCTCCTTCCTCAGACAAGGTCATGTTTCCTGAGTTCTGGGGCCGGGCTACATCCCCTCCTCAGGCTGGGACTCTCTGAGCATGCTCGTTTCCCCCTCAGCCTGGAGCCCCAGGTAGGCCTGGGTCCCTTAGTCTGTAATGTCCAGGTCAGGATCATGCCCTGCTCGGGTTCCCAGGGCAGGATTCCGCCTCTCCTCTCAGACTGGGGTTCCCTGGAGGAGAGCTGTGCTGCCTCCACCTGACAGGTGAGCTGAAACGGATTCTGTGAAGACTCTGCTTTGGGTTTGAGGGCGGGCAGAGACACAGACAGATGGAGTTCAGGCGAAGTGCTTCCTCCCTCCAGAATTTCAACTCAGAACCCCAGCTGTCTTTACTTCTTATATATTACTATTTTTTCATACACAACCATAATTATTTCCAGAATGTTGGGGGGCAATTACGCCACTGCATGAACACTTTGGAAATGAAGGTCTGGCTCATTTTCATCTCATCTCAGAGAATTATAATTTGTAGGACAGATAAGGCTGAGGCTTGATTAGTAATAAAGAAAAAATAAGCTGAAGGAAGGCAACAGCAAGGGTTTAGTGAGGTAGGCACCCCAAGGGGGGCGCGGAGGCTTAGCCCTATTAGTGCTTGTGGTCGCTGCTCCGAAGTGGCAGGCTGTGGGGTCCAGCAGCTGTGTGCTGGCTACTTGCAAAGGGCGTGTTGGGGGAGTCAAAACTCTCCAAGCTCATTCCTAGGACTATAACACCTACGGTTTGGGCACCATTTGAACCACCTTCTTATTAAATTTTCAGTTTGAACTGTCAGGGACTATTTTTTTCCACGGAGCACATCTCTAAATACAGTGAAAAAAGATAATTAGGAAAAAAGGATTCACTTTGCAAAAAAACAGTCTTCTGCCCCTGTGGCTGGATGAGTCTATTCCAGAAAGCTGGGGTCATGACAGGTGAGGGCACAGCCATTCTTTCTGTGTCATTCTCTCCTACTTCCGCCTGGGATCCTCCCTGGGGATTCCTCCCGCAGGTTCATTGCCGGATCCCCCACACCTGGGTGGGTGCTCTGGCGTTGTCCTGTAGCCAGCTGGGCCCTCCAAACACACAGGGTGTCCTTGAAAGGAGCCTTGGGCTGCAGGGGCATTAAGGAGGGAGGATCAGTTGAGGTGCGTGTGGGGAGGACAGAAGCTCAAATCTCAGCATGTTTAGACTGTTTTTCTGTCTCTGTTTTTCAGTGGGGAGGAGCCCTGCTCACAAATAGGAGCTAAAACATGATGAACAGTCCTCTCATTTTGTAAAGAACAAAGCAAACCTATTGCACATTTGGAACCTAGGGCTCCCAGGAGGTCAGTGGATCCAACTCTGCCTCCATTTGGCAGGTGGAAACATTGGAGGTGGAAAAGGGGACTCCGCCGCTGCAGAAGGGTGCATGGTGAGTGCTGCACCCCAGGAGAGGGGGGAGAGGGGAAGGCCTGGGCCTTTTGAAACTGTTTTGGCAATAGTTCATTGTGTTGCTTGCTTTCTTGTGTTTTTCACTGATAGACATTTTTTTTGAGCAGCTTTAGGTTATAGAAAAAAATGAGTTTAGAGTACTGAGATTTCTCCTATATCTGCCCTGCCTGCTCCCAGTTTCTCCCTAGAATTAACACCTTGCTTTAGCAGGTACATATTTTACAATTGGTGAACCAGTGTTGATACATGTTTATTAACTAAAGTGCAAAGTTTACATTAGGGTTCATTCTCTATGTTGTATGTTCAGTGGGTTTTGACAAATGTACAATGCTGTGTATCCACTGTTACAATATCATACACAAAAGCCTCACTACCCTAAAAATCCTCTGTGCTCCACCTGTTGTCTCTCTCCTCCCATCCCCACTGCTCTGGATTCCTGGCAGCCACCAATATTTTTACTGCCTCTATAGTTTTGTCTTTTCCAGGATGCCATATAGTCGGAATTATAAAGTAGGTACAACCTTTTCAGATTGGCTTCTTTCCCTTATCAATATGTATCTAAAGTTCCTCTATGTCTTTTTATGGCTTTGGTAATAAATAATCATTTATTTTAATGCATGGACATTTCATTGTGTTAATCGCCCTGTTTAAAAAATGTGGTAAAATATACATAACAAAATCGACCATTTGGGCCATTTTAAAGCGTGTAATTCAGTGGCATTAAGTATAGTCACAGTGTTGTCAAATCATCACTACTATCCATTTCTAGAACTTCTTTGTCATCCCAAGCAGAAGCCCTGTACTCATTAACCAATACTTCTCCATTCTTCTGTCCTTCCCAGCCCCTGGTAACCTCTGTTACACTTTCTGTCTCTGTGAATTTGCCTATTCAAGGTACCTCGTATAAGTGGAATCATACAATATTTGCCCTTTTTTTATCTGGCTTATTTCACTTAACATAATATTTTCAAGTTTTATTCATGTTGTAGTATGCAACAGAATGTCATTCTTGTTTGTAGCTGAATAATATTCCATTGCATGTCTATGCCACATTTTGTTAAGCCATTCACCTGTTCTTGGGCACCACCACTGCTTCCATGTCTTAACTATTGTGAATAACACTGCTATCAACATTCCTGTATAAACATTTGAACACCTGTTTTCAATTCTTTTGGGTATATGCCTAAGAGTGGAATTTCTGGGTCACATGGTAATTCTATGTTTAACTTTTTGAGGGACCACCAAACCATTTTCCACAGTGACTTTATATTCCCACTAGTAATGCACAGATGTTAAAATTTCTGCACTATTTTTTTAATTGAGATATAATTGGCATATAGTATTATATTAGTTCCAGGTATGCAACCTAATGATTTGATACTTGTATTATAAGGAAATGATCACCACAAGTCTAGTTAACATTTATCACTATACATAGTTACAATTTTTTTTCTTGGGGTGAGAACTTTTAAGATTCACTCTTTTTTTTTTTTCCTGAGCCAGGAAAAGATCTAATCTTTAGCAACTTTCAAATATATAATATAGTATTATTAATTATAGTCATCATTCTGTACACTGTATCCCCAGGATGTATTTATTTTAAAGGTGGAAGCATGTACTTTTAATCAACTTCACCTATTTCACCCTCCCCACAACCAACTGGCAACTACCAATCTGTTCTCTGCACCCATGAGCTCACTTTGTTTAGGGGTTTTATTTTTTAGATTCCACATATACATGAGATAATATAGAACTTGTCTTTGTCCATCTGACTTATTTCACTTAGCATAATGCTCATAAGGCCCATCTATGTTGCAAAGGGCAAGATTTCCTTCTACTTTTATGACCAAATAATATTCCATTGTGTATATTAATCACATTTTCTTTACCAATTCATCTGTTGTTGGACAGTTAGATTGCTCCCATGTCTTGACTATTGTAAATAATGCTGCAATAAACATAAGAATGCATATGTCTTTTTGAATTAGTAATTTTGTTTCCTTCAAATAAATTCCCAGAAGTGAAATTATTGGGTATAGTTTTTCAATTTCTAGTTTTTTGAGAAACCTCCATGTTGCTTTCCATAGTGGCTGCACTAGTTTATATTCCCACCAACAGTAGGAATGGGGAAAAAGGCTTTCCTTTCCATCTCATCTTTGCCAACATTTGTTATTTCTTGCCTTTTTGGTAATAGCCATTCTGACAAGTGTGAGGTGATATCTTACTGTGGTTTTGATATGCATTTCCAATGACTGAACAACATTCCCTGTTGAACACCTTTTCATGTGACTATTGGCCATCAGAATGTTTTATCTGGAAACACGTCTATTCAGATCCTCTGCCCATTTTTACATCAGTTGTTTGTTTATTTTTTGCTATTAAGTTGCATGGGTTCTTTATATATATTGGATTTTAACCCTTTGTCAGAATGTATGATTTGCAAATATTTTCTCCCATTTAGTAGGTGGGCTTCTCATTTTGTTGTTTCTTTTGCTGTGCAGAAGCTTTTTAGTTTGAAGTGGTCTCATTTGTTTATTTTTGCTTTTGTTACCTTTGTTTTTGAGGTCAGATCCAAACCTCATCTCTAAGACCAATGTCAAGGAGCCTACTACCTATGTTTTCTCTAAGAGTTTTATGGTTTCAGCTCTTATATTCAAATCTTTGGTCCATTTTGTATTAAGTTTTGTGTATAGTGTGATAGTGGTCCAGTTTCATTCTTTTGCATGTGGCTGTCCAGTTTTCCCAACACCATTTATTGAAATGACTGTCCTTTCCCCATTGTTTATTCTTGGCCCCTTAGTTGCAAATTAATTGACCATACATGCATAGGTTTGTTTCTGGGCTCTCTATTCTGTTTCTTCAATCTATGGGTCTGTTTTTATGCTGATACCATGCTGTTTGATTATTACAGCCTTGCAATATAGTCCAAAATCAAGAAGTGTGATGCCTCTAGCTTTGTTCTTCTTTCTCAAGACTGCTTTGGTCAGGGTTTTTCATGGGGCAGGGAGGTGGGTTAGGGAGGGATGAGGAATGGCTGCTAATGGACATGGGTTTCTTTTTTGGGTGATGAAAAATTCTAAAATTGATTGAGATGTGGTAGCACAACTCTGAGTGTATTAAGAGCCATTGGATTATACACTTTAAGGAGGTGACTTGTATGGTATGCAAATTATATCTCAATAAAGCTTTTATTTCAAAAAAAAAGAAAGAAACAGAGGCTGTGGCCCCATGGCTGATCCCCATCTTCCCCTTTGCCTCAACATGCTGATGCATCTTTCACTTGATGGGGAAGCGTCGCCGTGCCTGGACATGCTCACAGCGTGCATGCTTCATGGTCAGCCCGAAAGTGGACGTTAGGTCTACTTTTATGCCTGGCGGCACACTGAACTCCATCTGCTGCAGCAAGGTGGCCAGAAAGAGGAAGACCTCCCACTTGGCCAGGACCTCTCCTATGCACCGGCGCTTGCCCATGCCAAACATCACCACCTTCTCACTCATGGTCTTGTTGATGGTGCCGTCAGCATTGAGAAATCGCTCAGGCCGGAGCTTGGCAGGGTCCCCCCACTGCTTCCTGGGAGAGAAATAGAGGAGATGGGATTTCCGGGTTGGGGAGGCCCTGGAGGAAAGGCCTGGAGAAGACTTCTGTTGATAGTACAAGCGTTAGAATAAGTTGAGAGCAATAAGAGGGGAATGGGGAAAAGGTACCAAACTGTATTTTGATATTTTACAAAGTCTTTCTAAAATGATCAGCCTTGAAAATAGTGCCTTTTAATTTTAATTTGTTGAAGAAATGCCTTAACTAAGAGAAATTAAAAGAAGGGAAACATGTTTATCTCCATCCTACTCAATACACAAGGTGAGTCAGAGGTACATCCTGGGTTATGTTTATTGTTTTGGATTAATTATTGATAGCATCCCTTTTCAAACTCAGAAGTATCTCTGTTTGGATGGTAAATTATACAGTTTCCCTACCTATAGACTCAAGTGGGACTTTCCAAAGAGAGCCCCCTAGGGCGTTCACACTAGAATTCCCTGAAGTCCTCCACCTTGCCTATTAAAGTGGGATCTTGGGGGATGGGTATGTGATCTGTGACCAACTTCCTGGTCAATTCTTTTGTTCACTAATGTTTGAGAAACACAGACCTAAATTTTGTTACTTAGAGCAGGCTATATAGCAGTGGAGGCACCCTTCCTTTATTATATGACTGCTCCTCGGGGGACAAACAGTGTTCCTGACTGAAGAACTTGACACATTTTTTAGTAGGGGATGTATACTCACTGGTCATGATTGACCTGCCACTGGTTTATGAAGACGCAGCATTTCTTGGGGATATAGTAGTCATTCAGGGTCGTGTCCCTTGTTGTGCTGAGGAGGGAAGAAGTCTGTCAGTCTCGGGGGCAGGAAAACTGGGGCACGTGTTTGGGAGCTACCTCTACCCACCCCAATAGCCTGCCCACCAGTCTGCACATCCTACATCAGGAGGGAACGTCGGGAGCAGGGACGCAGTGAAATCATCCTTCCCCTTCCTCAGCTCCTGTTCTTCACCTTGAACAAGTGTTCGCTAAACTTCTGTTCGTGCCTAGCTGTGCACCTGGCCATTCTGTGGAGCCAAGAAGCAGCAGTCTGGGCCAGTCCTGGGGAGTTTCCAACCTGACTGAGAAGTCAGGTCTCTTACTCTGGGAATAACTAGGTCAATACATGGGCACAAGTAAATGCTCACTGACTCTCTTGACATTGTTAAAGTCTCAGGACATAATCAAGGACATATGGCGGTAAGTTCCTACAAGATATCAGAGAATGAAGTTGTGCCAACTAGAGGAGTCAAGAAAATCGAGGGTAGGGGAAGTTTGTGTCAGAACTGACCTTGGGAAAGATAGGATGACAGTAGCTAGAGTGGAGGGTGGAAGGCATTCCAGGTAGAAGGTCCAATATAAGCAAAATTGGAGGCTGGCTGAATCATGCTTATGGGGTGTAGTGCATCCAGCCTGACTGGACTGAGAGTATTTGTAGGATGGGAATGCGAGCAGAGGGAAGTGAGAGCAGAGGTTAGGAGTGTGATCTTGAGAGCTGCGTGGTTTGATCATGTTTGGACTGGATAGGGCAGACTAGACTAGAGGCTAGGGTTATGTAAGGAACCTGGTGTCATGGCCAGGAAGGAAATGGCTAGAGGTTGGAAGGCAGAACAGGCAGGCCTCACCAATGAGGGATGGTGAAGGGGACGAAGGAGGAGTGTCGGAAGGTCTCCAGAATGAAGGCCTCCAGATAAGGCAGATGTGGTCTGTCTGAGAGCCGGGGCCGCCGCTCCCTGCCAATCGCTGTGTCTGCAGAACACAAAGGACCAGGTAGGGCTTAGGGCTGCCCTGATTGCTCCGTGACGTCTGTGCCCCCTACTACACCAGGTGTCACTCTTTGTGGTACTGTGTCTGTTTATATGCTTGAGACACACTGTCTCCACCCCCAAACCCTTTAGGCAAGGGTGGGCATCATTGTAAGTCCAGGGCTTACACATGCTAGGTACATAACAACTGTCTATAAATTGAATAAATGACCTGGGACCCCGAGGCTTCTCTCTGCCAGAGGGTTGAGGGACACTACCTACCTAGTTCCTCCTGGATCTTCCTCTGTATCTCAGGATTCGTCACAAGGTACATAAGGCTCCAGGAGATGGCTGTTGTGACTGTGTCAAACCCTGGGCAGCATGGGGTAGAATGAGGAAGGAAGAAAGACAGTTACCAGAAACCAGCATTGCCAACCACCCACCACATATGTTCTAAGCATTGTTTTTCTCTGCCTCCCACCCACTATGCCCTAAGTTTTCTGATGGCAGAGACCAGGTCTCCACAACATGAACCTGAGTGACTGTTTTTGTAATTAGCTGCTAGAATTACAGGTGCCTAGACTTACAGAGTGGAGAAAACTTTGTTCTTTAATGGGGAAACTGAAGCTCAGAGGAGGAGAGGGACTTGGCTGAGTTTCCACCAGGAGTTGTTCACATGGCCTGAGCTCAAACCCAGAACTGGGCCAGATCTCTGTGTCCTGCCCCACTTGGCATGTGGTTAGTGAGTTGTCTGATAGACTTGGGGGATGGGAAAGGCTGTGGGAGAATTGCAGGCCCTGATGGATACAGGGGCAGGGGTTTGGCTCCTACCGGCCCCAAAGATGTCATTGACAAGGTTGATGATCTTCTCATGGGGGATGAGACCACCGCCGGCTCTGGAGTCCTTGCTGTGCTTGAACAGGGCGCCTGTGATGTCCTGGACATTGTTCTGTGGAGGCACATGCTCAGGGGAACCCTGGTACTTCCAGGGCCAAAGACTGGACCATGCCCCACCCCACCTAGCATTGCCCTGGCCTCCAGGCAGTGGGTTGAACTCACAGGGGGAGCTGGTAACAGCCTTGGGTAGGGCTTAAAGTGACATTTCATGCCCCATTGACTCTTCCTCCCAATAACCCCTGGTGTCTAATTTCAAAGGAGGAGGTTGTTGTGAGTACAGGGAAGCAAAGTGACATCTGAGCTGGGCATTAGTCTCTGTCGGGGTTCAGGCCCCTGCAGAACAAAAGCTTTCTTCCTCATAATAACAGCCCCCCACATTGCAGAGCTCTGCTAAGGCCCCATTCACTGCCTTCTCTCTCTGGGATTTTGAGCAGCCCTGAGAGGGATGCTATAGGCTACAGGGAACTGAGGCCATAGAGGGAGAGGGATTGGCCTCAGGACGCACAGCTAGCCTGAGGCATCCCAGAGCCTTCCGAGCCTTGGGAGCCCATCAGCCGTGTAGGTCCCTCGGACCTGGGTGAGAGGGCCCGCACACAGCCCCTGCAGCCCCCTGGGCTCACCTGGTCAAAGTCCCGATAATGCTGCTCGATTGTGTTCTGCAGGAACTGCGTGAACCTCCTGTTGAAGTCCTTGAACCTCTGTTGGGAGGGGCTGGGCATGTATTGAAGGAAAGGGAAGAAGTCCAGGAGGTTCCCAGAGGTGACATTCTCCACAAACTCATGGCTGTCGTTCACGAGGCTGAGCATCTCCTCACTTTTCTGGGGGAAGTGCTGCCCAAAGCACATAGCTCCGATGACATTGGCCACTGACGCCGCCACTTGGCTGTAGGGTTCAAAGCGCCCGGCCCCTGCCATCAGTTCCTGGAACCTGCCAAGAAGGGCCTCAGCCTCCTTGCTTACGTGCTCCTCTAGGTAGGAGGAAGACAAAGAAGCTGGATTTGAGGCAATGGAGAACGTGTTGAGGGCACTCAGGGCCAGGCGCCGGCGGGCGGCCCACGTCGGTCCAGAGTCTGTGCTGAAGGACAAGCTGTGGCCATCAGCAACCAAGCTGAAGCTGTAGAGGTCGGGCCGGCCCTTGAAATCGTCACCTTGCCGCACCAGGGCCTGCCGGATGGTGTCCAGACCACTGAGCACCACCACGGGCGTGCAGCCGATGCGGATCTGCAGCACATCCCCGTAACGCTGGCTCAGCCTCGACAGCGCCAGGTGTGGGTTCTTCCCCAAGGTCAGCGCGTGCCCGAGCAGAGGCCAGCCCCAGGGCCCTGGTGGACTCTTCAGGCCTTTGGGGACCTGAGGTTGCCAGGCCCTGACCACCCAGAATATCAGGCAGAAGATGGCAGAGGCCAGGAGAAGCTCTGTGGCTGAGAAGGGACTGAGCTGGGACAATGCCATCTGTCCCGACTACCAGGGAGGAAGGAGAAGATAGGCTGAGGGTTGAGATGAAACCAATGCTTCAGTCATTCATCTACTCACTCAGTCAATGAACACTCGTAAATCTATGCATGGCTGGATACCAGAAAGACTAGGATACATCCACTGCGGGTCCTGTGTCCCAGGAGCTCACCCATAGCACATCACAGAATCTGAGGTGTTTGACACATATCCCTGCTAAGGAGCCTTGAGATTCCGACCCTGAGTGTCTGAACTCCGAGCCCTGGCCTTCCCCTCTGTACATCAGGTCAATTTCCAATTCTGAGGCTGAAATGGAGGCAAGTGACCAGAACAAAACATAGAAGCCCTCCCGTTAGCCCTCAGTGCAGGGTTATGCTGGGCACTCTGCCAGAGTCCCTGCCGGTGCTGGTTTCCTGCCGATTCCTCCCCGTACCCAGGAAACAGGGAGCTCCCAGCAACACTGAGGGGGTCAAGGTCCCAAGGCTGACACAAATGGCTCGTGACGCCCCCTTCCCCAGGGTATTCTTTATCAAGACCAAGAGGGGCACCTCCTCCGAGGATGAGTGTCCATCCCCTCAAGGTCTTGGAACCTGAGGTCTCAGGCTGCAGCCAGGATCACGGTTGCCCTCTTGCCTGTTAAAAACCCCTCCCATCTCCCCACTACAATCACACAAAGGGTCCTTAGAGATGGCCCAGTCCAAACTGCTCATTTACAAATGAAGAAACTGAGGTCTGGAGCTGGGCAGCAAAGACTAGAACTCGGGCTTCCTACACCTAACGCAGGGTCCGCCATCCCTCCATCTCCACTGGCTCCCAGAATAGATGTAGGGATCCCAGGGCCTGAGAAAGGTACCTGGAGGCAGGCGCTGGAGATCAGTAGTGTTGTGGAGGCTGGTGCAGAGCTTCTGGTTCTGGGTGAGGGGATCTTTTATAAACACCAGCTCCTATCAGATTGGCCCAGCTATCCGGTCACCTGAGATCAAAGACACTGAATAAAGTTGGAGGGATTGGTGCTTGGCCTTGAACCATGATCCTTCAGCTCCACCAATGACCCAGGGCCCAGGAGCAAGGGGCAGCCTTTCAGGGGTGGGGGCTGTCCCTGGGGAGGAATGTCCAGCTCCTTTCAGGCTCCAGAGCTTACTGGGGGGCTTATTTCTCTTGTGGGCAGGATGCTGGAAGCAAAAGGCCTCTGGGCTGGTCCAGCCTTCTTCCCTACCATGCCCATGAGGAGTGCCCCTGCCTGGATGCCCAGTCTGGGCCGATCTGGTGAGAAGGCTCACTGCCCCTCCTAAGAAGGGTGCCTGTGGTGTCCCCCCAACAGCCTGCAGAACCAGGTAAGGAATAGGCATGTTCTGGCCACTGCTGTATTTCAGCCCAAGTCCTCAATCTGGAGACAGGAGTTAGTGAGGGTCCTGCGTTCTGAAGATGCACCACCTCACCCTCCTCCCTCCTGTTAAGAGATGCTAAGACATTTAAAATATAAAGAAAATCCATGCTGTGGGCTGTTCTTCACGGCAACTGGCTTGGGCTCTTCAAAATGGTCAATTAAAAAAACAAAACAAAACCAGGGCCTTTTCTAGAACAAACAAGTAAAGAGACATAACAAAAAAATGCAATGGGTAAACCTTGATTGGACCCTGGATTAAAAAAAATTTTTTTTAAGCTACAAGACTTTCTTGGGACAACTGGAGATACATGAACATGGACTGGAGATGAGATGATATTATGGAATTAATGTTAATTTTCTTAGGCGTGAATATAGTATCATGGTTATGTGGGAGCATATTTTAGGAAATATTCTTCGGAGGTTAATTATGTAGTGTTTAGGGGTGAAGTGTCATGATTTCTGCCACTTAATTTTAAATTGTTCTCTTTAAAAATATACATCTATCTGGTATCTATATAAAGGAGAGAGAGTAGCTATGACAAATGTCAGCTCTCCGTTAGACCAGGTGAGGGTATGTGGGTGTTCATGGAATGAAAGAGAGCCCAAGGTAGAGGGCCGTGGCTTGGTAAGGAGTCCCATAGTGGTTCTCTGTCCCCCTGGGGAAGGAAGGAGGAACCCCCCATCTCCCAGAGCTAAGTGAGGGGAGTCCAGGAGACACAGGCTTTGAGAGAGAGATATCTGCAAGAAGGGGAAATGGCAACTGCTTCCCCAGCCAAGAGTCCAGGGGGGCTGGAGAATGGTGCGGGAGACAGCGGCACTTGTGTAGCTAGCATACACTTTAGAGCACTCCGGACTTATGGGCCCAGCGTTGTTCTCAGGGCTTTATACATATCAACAAAAACCATTCTCAGTAATCCTATGGGATAGAAATGAACACTACTCTCATATTACAATGGATAACAGAAGCACAAAGAAGTTGTGTAATTTAGTCTAGGTCACGTAGCAGTGTGTTAGAGCTGGGATTTAAACCTGCAGAAGATTGTGCTCTGGACCTCACTACACACTGCACCTGCTTGACCTGTATCCCTTGATTTGGGGGAACTACGTGGACACAGAGACTGAGTGGAGCAGCCCGTGGTAGGGGAGGCAGCAGAGGGCAGCCACATGGCCAGAGCTGGGTGCTGGTGCCAGGATGTGCATCTCCTGAGAGCTGTGTGACCGTGCCGAAGGGAACTGGACTTGAGCTGATGCATGGGACTGCAGTGCAGAGGGGAGGGGACCCCAGCAGTGACCGGCTACAGGGCATACCCTGCAGGGATGAACTGGGGGTGGGGCGGGAGGTCCGCCGGGGAGTCTATCAGCTATGTGAGGAACAGCATTCTTTGGGAGACACTGGTGGGACGCAAAAGCACTCGAAGAAAAGCTGGCGGTGGAATGTCTACTACACACAAGGGCATCCTTAGCCAAGAGGGAAGATAAATAGCAGCAGCAAAATAAAAAAAGATAGGCTCCTCTTCCTGTACCCCGCCTTCCCACTTCCTGGTGGAGAGGCCAGAAAAGGGGAGCAGAAACAGAGCGCAACTCTCCCCTTCCCACAGGGTCAGGTGTGAGAGAAGGCTGGGGACAAACCTTAAGCTGGATGTGAGGAGCAAATTTCAATTTAGACTGGACTGAACATTTTTTCATTAAAAAGAAATTGAAGTATGGTTGATATACATTACATTGGTTTCAATTGTGCAACATAGTGATTTGACAATTACATACATTACGAAATGCTCACCATTATAAGTGTAGTTAGCATCTGTCACCATACAAGGTTACTGTAGGATCACTGACTATATTCCTTAGTAGTTTTCATCCTTGCGGCTCTTTTATAATTGGAAGCTTGTACCTCTTTGTCCCCTTCGCTGGTTTCACCCCTCTCCCCTCTCCTGTGGCGACCAACGGTTTGTTCTCTGTATTTTATGAGCTTATTTTTGTTTGTTTTTTAGATTCCACATATAAGTGAAATCATATGGTATTTGTTTTTGACTGACTTAGTTCACTTAGCATAATATCCTCTGGGTCCTCCATGTTGTTGCAAATGGCAAGATTTCTCTTTTTATGGCTGGATAATATCCCATTGGGTGTATATATGTACCACATCTGCTTTATCCATTCATCTGTCAGTGGACATTGAGGTTGCTTCCATGTCTTGGCTATTACAAATAATGCTGAAATGAACACAGGAGTGGACTGAGCTTTTTAATTCCTGAAAACGAGAAAGCTGGGGGATCAACCTATGATGATGTCAAGGAGCAAGGTCAGGGGATCTGACAGAGCCGCAGAGCATGTTTGAAGACCATGGCTGAGAGGAAAGGAAAGCTGTTTCCTCTCTGTGCTTCCACTGGTTCAGCTCCCTCAATAAAAAAAGTGAAAGTCTGAGGTTAAGCTAAATTTTATAGAAAATTGACTATTTTTCTCTGTGTCCCTCCCTCCCTCCTTCCTTCCCTCCCTCCCTTTTCTTCCTTCCTTCCTTCCTCTCTCCCCCTCTCTCCCTTTAACTGATTAAAGTCACACTTTATTCAGATTTCCTTAGTTTTTTTACCTAGTGTCCTTTCCTGTTCTGGGCCCCCACCGAGGAGGACCCCACATTACACTGAGATATCATTTCTCTTTATGCTTCCCTTGGCTGTGACATTTCTCAGACTGTTTGCTTTTGATATCAAGGTCAAGTTTTTAGGAGTACTCACCAGGAATTTTGTAGAATGTCCCACTATTAGAATTTGTCTGATGTTTCTCTCATGGTTAGGCTGGAGTTATAGGTTATTGGTAGGACGACACAGAAGTAGAATGTCATTGTCATTACATCATATCCAGTGTATATATTGTCAGTCTGACTTAGGATGACCCATGCTGGCCTCCACCAGCTGGCTGGAGTAGAGTTTATCAAGTTTCTCTACCATCAGTGACTCCCCCTGTCCTTCCATACCATGCTCTTTAGAAAGAGTTCACTATCGTACAGCCCACAGCGAAGGAGCGTAGACTTCTTCCCCTCCTTGGGGATGGGGTATCTATATAAATTATTTGGACTTCTCCATGAGACACTATCTTTTCATTCTTGGTATTTTCTTAAAACTTTTTATTAGATTACAAGATACATACAGAAAAGTGCAGATATCATACGTAGCTCAATGAATTTTACAGACTTGACAAAGCCACCTAACCAGCCCTCACGTCAGGAGACAGAACATTACCGGCACCCCAGAGGCCCCCCTGTACTCCCTCCCCAAGGCTAACCACAACCTCATCTTCTAATAGTATAGATTCCCTTTGTTCTTTACATTAGTGAAATCGGGCCGTGTGTAGTCTTTTTAAATTTTTTTGCATGGAATACTTTTTTAACCAATACATTTTATTTTTTATAGCAGTTTTAGGCTTACAGAAAAATTGAGTGGGAAGTACAGAAAGCTCCCATATACATCCTCTCCCCACTCACAGTTTCCTCTATTAACAACATGTTACATGGTTGTGATGACTACTGATACATTATTATTAACTAAAGTCCATAGTTTACCTTCAGGTACACTCTGTGTTATACAGTTCCAGGAATTATTTTCACTTTTTTATCACGGTAAAATAAAAAATATAAAATATACAATTTACCATTTCAACAGTTTTTAAGTGTACAGTTCAGTGAGCAATATGTATTCGTTTGTATCTCACATTCTTTTTATGAGATTCATTCACAACGTCAGGGGTAGTTGCAGTTCATTCTCATTGCCACATGTTATTCTTATTATAGTGTGAATATACAGTAATTGATTAATCTATTCAACACTGACTGACACGTGAGATGTTTTTCACATTGAGCTCAGATGAGGCCCTGTTGCTGTGAGCTCTCGCATGTGTTTTTGCATGCGTTTCTGCCATGTACAAGCCTATGAGAGGAAAAGCTAGGTCATAGGCTGGGCATATGTTCAGCATTAGTAGATTCCACCAAACAATTTTCAAAGTAGTTGAACCAATGTGTACTCCCACCAGCTGCGTATGAGGGTTCCAGTTGCTTCTCATGCTCACACCACCACTGGATATTTTCAATCTTTTTCATTTTATTCATTCTGGAATGTCTGTTGACTACTTCCCTTTTTAAAATCCCTCAATGTTTCCCATAGATTTCAGGATGAAAACCAAACTCCTTTGCTTGGCACCCAAAGGATTCAGCAGCAGCCCTTGCTCACCTCTCTAGCCCCGTTTGCCATCATGACCCCATTGTACCTAACTCCCATTTTCTTTCTCTATATGTTGATCCCTTTACTTGAAAGCTGTACTCCACATTGTGTCCTCTGGTCAGCTCTTGCACTCCACATTGTGTCCTCTGGTCAGCTCTTGCACATCATTTTATATCCTGCTCAGCTGTCAACATACTAGCTGGGTCTGAACCCCTCCTCTGAGTTCCCCCACTGCCCATCATGCTGTCTGCCCTTTGGACTGTGAGCTCCTGCTTTTCTTCATATCTCTAGTCTCTAGCACAGGGACTGGCACACAGCATGCATTCAGGAAAGGTTTGCTGAATCAATCAGTGTTTTCTAGACAGAATGCTAACCTGCACAAGAGCTCTGCGAAGATTCTGCTTCAGGCATTTCCTGTGTTGGTTTTATGGAAATTGCAAGTAGTAATCCTTACAGCTAAAATTTACTGAGCACCTATTATGCACAAGCTCTGAGTTACATGCTTACCATTGACCATTTCTGTCGTAGGTTCATAGCAATCCTATCCAGAGGAGAGGAGCTCAGGGAGGTGCAGAGTGCGGCTAAGGTTAAGGCAAGGGGATGGGTGATGGGTACCCTTGGGTCATTCAACAAATTTATTCAGTGCACATTCACCAGCCTGGCTCGTGGTCAGACCTCAGTAATTGGCAGCCCCTCCACTGATCCTTGTGGCACAAGTACTCCTCTGTGTCCCTTCCCATTCCATTCTCACCTCTGCCATGGCTCTGGCTACAAAGAGTTGTAGGTTTTGGCTGGCCCATCACCTAACTCAAACCTTAACAGAGACTGTGGGCCCCTTCTGGGCAGGGGCTGAGTTCGAGTCCCATTCATCTCTATGCCCAGACCTGGCAGAGAAGAAGGACCTTTGTGGACACAGGTGCTGTAGGAAGCACAGGAGAATAATTAAAGCTGGGGTGGGGGTTCTCACAGTTTGCTAGATATGGATACGAAGCTTCAGTCATGGACACCCACTCACTGCTGCATGTGTCCAGCAGAGGCCCCCTGCCACTGCATCCTCAACATGCCCAAATGGACCCTGCCACCTCCCTGTCCAGATGCCTTCCCTCTGGGTCATCACACACCAGTCAGAAGCCTGGTGATCCTCAAAGATTCTGCCTCTCCTTCATCTCCCACCAAATTTTCAAGATTCTACCACCTAAATACCTCTCGATTCTGATTTCTCTCTGTTACCAATGCATCACCCCCTGCAAAAGGCTCCCAGCACCACTTCCCACCTGGGCTTTTGCAGGAACCTCCTACTTGGTGGAAACTTAGAGCAGTGAACAAGACAGGCCCTGCGTTCACGGAGAAGACCGACAATAAGCAGGCAAATAGATGAAGAAGGTCACTGCAGACCCGGGTTATGCTGAAAATCCTCTTTGTCCGTTTGCCCTGTTTCTTTACTCTGCTGTGTGCACTGAGAGGCTGTCCTCTGCAGACTGTGTCGATGGGCTCCTCCATCCTCTGGCTTCTTGTTGGGTTCAGTCAATGGGAGGCACTGGCATGAGATGGGAGTGTTGGAGGACAGTGAAGCCGGGTGTTTTTTCTCCAGACCTTCCCTGCGAAGTCATAGGCTACAGCTCCACTTGGGTCGCTCTCCTCTCCTTACAGTCTCTCTCTCTCTCTCTGCATTCCAGAAGCATCCCCTTTCTCTTGCCTCTTCAGGCCCAAGATAGTGAGGGCTCCTCTCTGTTACCGGTCATATGGTACCATGCTATCTTGTGTTGGTTTCTATATATCTGCCCACACCTTTGTAAATAGTCCCCCTATTAAACTCTTCAATGACCCAGTTTGAGTGGATTCTCTTTCTTGCAAAGACCCTGAATAATAAACTGGTTCTTTGCAAATTTCTGCTCCACCATCCTTGGAATATCAGCCTTTTCCCAAGGTGACTTCCTTATAGTCACAAAATGGTTGCTGCAGTTCCAGCCATCACATCCAGACATGACAAGGGCCAGGGGGTTAAGAGTTCATCTTTTGCCATGTATCCCTTTTAAGAGTGAGGAAACTTTTCCTAAAAGCTGTTCCACCAGATTTCTCCTACATAGTATTGGCCAGAATCATGTCACAGAACCATGTTTAATCCAATGACCAGCAAGGCAACTGGGGTCACAGTGACTGGGTTCAGGCCAGCTGAGACCACCTCCCTGGGGTGGGGGGTGGAGGTGGGCTAGGGTCAGCCTTCCCCGAAAGCACATAGTCCTTGGGAGGGGTGGGTGTTGGGAAGGAGGAAAAAACAAGGTGGAGAGAATGACTACTGGGTGTCTGCACGTGTGGAGCAGGTGGGAAGGGATCCCTAAGTTGGTTGAGTAGCCCATTGCTGGCTGGTGGGACGGCCAGGGTGTGCCTGATACGCTTAAACGAGACCGTGGTAACAACTGTGGGAGCACATCCAAGAGCATTTGGCTGACAAAGCAGCATCTTCAGAGGCCCTGCTTTAATGAGAAGATGAGAACATTCATTATCAGCAAGCCTCTGTTTATATATAAAAGGGCATCTCTAATTTGGAAACAGAGTGTTCCCCTGAGAGTGCTTTACTTGCCCTTCAGCAGGTTAAACATTTCCCTGCAAAGCTGTTTTTACAATTCACTAGCTTGGCAAACATTTCCCTAATAATAAAGGCAAGTGCCAACCTAAGCAGAATCTGTCAAATTCTGATACATAAATGGGTCTCAATGAATCATAGCTGATGCTATTGAAGGAAAAAGAGAAAAAGATAAAAGAAGGCCTGCCTTCATCTCCACTGCGCTTTACTTAGGGTCAGCTCAGAACCCCTGGGCCACTGCCTCCACCTCCCGCCAAGTCTCTTCTATGCAGTGTCCCAGGGCTTGCGTCTTTACAGCCCTTCCCCACCCATCCAAACAGGACGTCTTTTGCCATGATTCTGCAGAGCCCTCTCTGCTGAGTGCAGCTACACGGAGCCTGCCCTCTGCTGATTATTGTGGAGGAGCCCGATTCTGGAGGGAGGAGCCAGGGCCTGCTGAGAGGCACCAAGGAGGCTTTGATATTGAAAGCAGATGGGGACTACCCTTGATCATGGCCATGTGGTCAGAAGTGAGGCCTAGCCCAGATGCTGGCCCTAGATGGAAGTGAAGGTGGCATAAGGCATGATGCCCAAGCTGGGCCAGGCTGAGATGAGCCTCTTAAGGTAGGACTGTGCCTGATTGCTTGTCTCCCAGCAGCAAAATGACTAACTCACCTAGCGAGTGCTGAAGAGAGGGTCTGGATGCGAGGGGCCCATTCAGCTCCCCAGTTGGACCTCTGCCATTTCAAATCTGCTATATTTTCCTATCTGGAGGTTTGACATGTTCCCATTCATTTAACAAATATTCATTTAGTGCCCAAAGTGTGGCGGTTTACTATTGTTGAAGCATTGATCAAAGTCCCTGCTCTGCTGGAGCTTACATTCCAGTTGAGGCACGTAGACCATACACAACATAAATAAGTAAAATACAGGTATATTTCAACTTTGTAAGTGCTACAAACAGAAGTCAAGCTGAGAAGAGGGACAGAGAGTATGAGTCAGGGTAATAGTTTTACATGGCCAAGGAGGGCATATTGAGAAGATGATGATTTGGGGAGAAAGAGTTTCCAGGCGGAAGGAACAGCAAGTGTAAAGGCCCTGAGGCAGAATGCTGGGTGTCTTCCACTTACCTCTCCAGATCCACTCTGCATTCTTGTCTACTCTCAGTCCTGCAAGGGTGACTTCTGTGGTCTGCAGTAATGGGCCCCTTGTCCTCTGGCTTCCCGTTGGTTCAGTCCATTGAAGGCACCAGTGGGACATTAGAGGGTGTGTGGAGAGTGAGGTCAGAATAGTTAGGCTCTCTCCCTTGTAGGGTCCTTGCATGCCAGCTGTACCTCTGCCAAAGGCCACAGCTCCTCTCTGTGGCCTTTCCATAGCCACCTTCTCTGGGCTCTGTTTTCTGCTCCTTCCCCCTGTCACCTCTGGCCCCGCTGTCATAGCCCTGGGGTGCTGCCTTGTCCCTTATTGGCTTCCCTAAGCGTTGCCCATACCTTTTTGAATGGTCTCTTTCTTAAACTCTCCTCAATGACCCAGTATGGGCAGAGGGGGTGGGGCTCTGTTTCCTTCAGAGACTGACTCTTGCAGATACAGGCAGGGACTTGCCTGGGGAGTCTTAGGAATATCAAGGAGGCTTTTGGGCCTGGAGAGCAGTGAGCCAAGGGCAGAGAGAGTCCAGGCAAAGCAGCCAGAGAGGTCATGGGAGCCACGTCTGGAAGGGCCTTGCAGGCCGTCATAAGGACTGTTTCCCCTGAGAGTCCTCATAAACTTCCTTCTGAAAACTTCAATTTGGCTTGTCCTGAACTAGAGGAAAGGATGGCATCCCTTCCTCAGCTGGCAGCTGGGATAGCAAAGTGGACATCAGGAGCTCAGCAATGGCTGCTTCCTTCCCACGACATCAGCAGCCTGCAGGGTGGTGGGCTGTGCTCCCAGCACAGGGCGGTGGTACTGGCTCATCTGAGGATTTCTGCTTCGCACACGGGTTCTCTCCAGGCTCTCACCAGCCAGCAGCTCTTCATCGCCATTGTGGGGGCTCTTGGGGATAGAGTGAGCCTCCCACAGCGGTCCTGATGGTGGCATTTGGGGCACAGGGACTGACCAGCAGGAAGCTGTTAGAAAGGAGTAACTTCTTAGGATTCCGCCCAACCTGCCCAGGCCTTCCTGAGGCGTGCTTCAAGAGCTGAGCTATAATCGCTCAGAGAACACTGCCGGATAAGCCCTTCTGGCTGGCAGGTTTTGGTTATAATTCTTTCAATTTCAAGTCCCTAACCGCAACTCCTAATAGAAGAAGAAGAGGAGGAGAAAGAGAAGAGGAGGAAGAAGAAAATGAGATGAAGAAGAAAGACAAAAGGGGAAAGGATGAGAATACTGATTCACAGAACAGAGGTGTCCTGTGGGTGAACTTTGCTGGCTTCAGGAATAACTGGATCTAGGTGCTCAGTGTCATCAATTCTGTCCCTCTTCCTCACCTCTTTTCCCAGTTCTGCTTTCCCCTGAATGGGCATCATTATAAAGTAGGCTTTCCTGAAAAATGGCCACTAGTAGGCCCAGAGTTATTTTCTCATCAGCTTAGCCAACTCTGGCAATAAAAGAACCTCTCTTAACAACAATTTCATAAAACGCCCCACAGGGTTCTCATTGGCCTGGTCTGGGTCATAGACCAGCTTGCTAGTCTGCAGTGGGGTCAGCCCACCAAACCTATTGGGGTGAGGTGGTCCCCAAAGGACAATCAGAGTAGTGTTGCCAGAAGAGAGAATGGATTCTGGGCACACAAAACCTCTCAGATGTCCGCTGCCACCAGAGTGACCACCTAATTCATTGTCCAAGCCAGGACTCTTTTGAGAGTGAAAGAGGGCACTTTGAATAATTATACCGGGATAATAGGCTTAGACCAAGACTATCCTGGAAAAGCATCGTCACTCTAACTATAGCAGTCAAGAGCCAGGGAGACAGACGGACTGCCCCGTTTGTGCCCTGGATCCTGCACACTGAGTATCTCTGGATCTCCGGGCACAGGTGGGAGAGGGGCAGGTGCTCAGAGCTCTGGTCTTGGGTAGGGTAGAAGGGGGATAGGTGGGGTGAAGACACATTGGGAGGCCAGTCCCACATCTCCACAGCCACTCAAAGTTCGCTCTTCTCAACTGCCTCACCTCGGCCTCCCAAGCCTATGCTGCGTTTGTGTTATGCCCCCTCCCCATGCCAGGAATGCCCCTCCTATTCCCTGCATACTCCATGACTGTTCCCCAGTCCTCCCCTCTCCCAGAGTCCCTTTATCTAACCCCCCACCCCACCTCAGCCTTCTCACAGCTTCTGCAGCACAGGGTACACACTCAGCCTAGGCTGTGTTTGGGGCATGGCTCCTGTCTCCACTGTGGGGTAGGGGGCTGTTGTGGGCATCACGCTCTCCCCATCCTCCTGCCACACAGACCTCAGCAGTGCTGACTGAAGATTCTAGGCTGGATCACTCTGCTGGCCCAAGACCCTCAGCTGTCTCTACCCTCTGGCCCAGAGCTCTCTCCCTTCCCCACTGCCCCCCTGCCTCTGCATTTCTGGTATCGATCGCTAGGGAATCCTGGCCAAAGAGCTTCTCACGCACTAGGGAATCCTGGCCAAAGAGCTTCTCACGCAAAGGCACGCATACTTTGACCCAGGCCAAGGTCCTCTAACCTCCTGCCTGTCTCCCTCTTTCTCCGCCAGGGGCTCCTGAGAGCTCCCTTCTGTCTTGCAAGCTGTTTGCCGGGGCAGGGCTTGAGATGAGAAGTAATGCCTCCTGTCACCCAAGTGCATCAGACCCTTGTCCAGGAGTATGGGAGCTTGGGGGGGCCTGCCCCAGGAGCTGAGCCTGTCCATCTTCGTCCCCTGGGGCTTTGCTGGCAGTCTAGGACAATAAATCTTGGTGGGATAAGCCCTGGCCTGGAAGCAAGAGGTTGTAATTCTAGGCTCTGCTTTGCTTCGCCATGCGTCCTCGTGCCTTCTCCCTCTGGCATCAGTCTCTCCCGCTGAGAAGTGGCAAGGGAATTGGCTTGATTAGCTGATGAAAATCTTTGGGGTCTAGAGCTTGTTAGAGAGTGAGAGCGAAGCAACGTGTCCTTCACCAAGAAAAGGGATTTTCTGGGCTTCTGGCCAGGAGCCCCAGTGGGTGGTCTCTCTGCCAGGATGGGCCGGCTGCTGTGATTCTCTAGAGCTAGGGCTCTGGTGGGCAGTCTGGGCACCCGCGGGAGAACCTGGGCTGCAGATCAGGATGAAGGATATGGGCCTGCCTTGCTCCCTACTTTCTTGCCACACTTCCACATGGGTTCTTCCTACTCTCTGTGGCTCTAGCTCCACCTGGGATTGAAGGACAGACGTCTCTTGGGTACCATGAAGCTGTTCAGGTTGAGCCAGAGATGCAGAGCTGGGATGAAAGGAAGGACAGAGGACAGACGGAAGTCCCGGGATACCCCCCTTGTCTCCTGCCTGTTCTCTTGCCTATGTTCCACCATTACAACCTCAACAGTTTGGGCTCAACACCCTGTCCCTGTCCACAGGGACACGTCTGCCCTGTCCACAAAACAGCTGGATTTAACTCCTTCACCAGTCATTGATATCTTACAAGGACTTGTTTTACCAGGTCAGTTTCCCACAGGCTGGTTTTCTGTGGTAGGGCATGGCAGAAGGTGTGACAAGTTGGTCTGGGGTCACAGCAAGGGTCTAGTGTCCTGAGGATCACCATGGAGAAGTGCTCTCAACATAGACCAGGAGCCACCTGACCTGCTGTGGAGAGGATTTGGGTAAACTTCCCAAAGGAAGCGATGTAGCTGAGACTTAAGGTAGGGGAGATTAGAGGTAGAGGGAGGCAGGCCTGGTGGGTTCTGCTAAAGATGCTGGTTTCCATTCAGATGGGAGCTACTGAAGGGGCCAGGTGGTGACAGAGGAGATTTTGCTTTTGAAAAGACTACTTTGGATGCCACAGATGAAGAAGGAATTAGAGGGAGGGAAAGACAAATGGGAACCAGATGTGGAGGCTGCTGGCGCTCTAGGGAGCTCTGACGGGGGTCTGGATGAGGACGCGGCTGTGTGGTGGGACAGATGTCAGCGTGGAGTAGTGTGTCCTTGCCTCTCAGTTCATTCTCTCCACAACAGCCAGAGGGGCCTCCCTTGACTCAGACCCCACAGTGTCTCCATCTCACCCAGAGGAAGTCCGGTGTCTCTTAACCAGGTGCTCCCTGCACTTGGGACAGGGCTGTCCTCCACAAGCATCCCATCCCCTAGGGGTACAAAATTCCAGGAAAACTCCCCTGGTGTACTTCTCCAGTGCTCCTGGTACTGCTCCCTCCCTCGAAGCCCACTGTGCAGGGCCTTTGAACTTGCTGTTCCCTCAGCCAGGTGCGCTCTACTTCCAGATTATCTGTGCAGCTTGACTCTTGATTCCACACTACAGCCTCCGATTAGTGTCATTTTCACAGTGAGGCCTCCCTCTACTACACTATTTTGAATTGCAGTCTTCGCCCAAGTAATTCCTACCTGCTCTCTGCTTAATTTTTCTCTATAGCACTGTCCACCTGTTGACAGTCTCTGCATTTCTGTCTCGAAGCCGCCGCACCGCCCCCGCCACCCACCTCCAACCCCGGTAGGCTCCGCGGGAGCAGGAGCGTTCTCAGTTTTGTTCACTTCTCTGCCAATAGCAGGCACCCAGAACAGTACCTGGCACACAGAAGGCGTTTGGCAAATATTTGTGACAATGCTCGAGGTGGCATCGGACGAGAGAGAGGTGAGGGGGTGGCATGAGGCTGTTTTCTGGCCTGGGCCGGCGATTGGTGGGGCTGTGCACTGGGTAAGGGAGCACGGCGGGGACGGGGGCTGATGTAGTTAGCTGGGGACAGGTTGAGACAGACAACGAAAAGATGGCTTTTTCTCCTCGGACACCCAACATGGGGGTGTGGGGTCTCGGCAGGGGTGGGGACAGCGTTGGAGGCAGCCGGCCAAGGCTGCGCTGGGGCTGCGTGTCCAGCCACAGGCGTGGACCAAAAATACAGACACAAACAGTTCGCCCGCTTGCAGGCAAAAGCCCAGCTCCGCACGCAAACCTGGGCCCTTTGCACCGCCCGATGCCCGACCAATCGCGCACCCGCGAGGCTTAGGCGGCTGGCCTCCGTCCAACCCCACCCCGAGGCTGGCGCTTTAAGAGCCCCGCCCCCGTTCCCCTCCCCCCAGCGCCTTGCGTGACTGTGCCAGGACCCGACCTGGGCCTGGAGTTCGGCGGCTTGGTGGCTGCGTGGTCTCCGGGCGCTTGTCACGCAACTTCCGGGCACCGTGCCCCCGGCCAGGTTGGGCGGGGATGGGCTGCGTGACCTCTGCCCCCTGGACGGAGGTACCAGACACGTGCACGGCAGCCCGGAGAGGTCTGCGCCGGGTGCCCCCCTCCTCGGCCGGGACTGAGAACCTCCCTGTAGCCCTTTACTAGGCCACGGGGAGCTAGCCGCATAGCCCCACTCGCCGCCCGATTTCACTGCCCCGCCAAAGCAACCGGGGCCAAGAAGGCCAGTGGGTCCCGGTTGGAGGTACCCCAGGTTTGCCGCATTCCAAAATGGCCTTAGCGGCGGCGCCGAGCCGCTAGTGAGCGCTCGACGAGACTGCACTTTTCTTCATTCATTCCTGCCCATCGGTCAAGAGCGCAAACCTCTGCTAGTCGCCCGGGCTCTGCGGGCTCTAGGGGCCTGGGACAGCCCTTCGGCGCCTCTGGCCTTCCGGCCCCGGTGACCTCGGGGCTGGGGTCGCAGCGCTTCTCACGCAAGCCGGGACTCAGTAACTCCGGAGGAGGTCGTCACCCGGCAGCCCCGCCCCTGCCTGCCTGGTCCCCGTAGCTAGGAATGAGGAGGAGGCACTTGCAAGCCCAGTGTTCCGGTGGGTTCAAAAATGAGAGTGAGGGGTCCCTGTGCCCAGGGATGGAGGCCCCCCCATTTCCACTCTCCAGGCTGTTTTGGGGCTTTTCCGCAAAGCCCTGGCTCTGCACTGGGCTCTGCGCTGTCCATGGGGTATCTTGGAAATGGGGGGCCCAGGTGTCCACAGTCCTCACTCCTTTACATGTCGGCACTTAGATGAGGCGTCCCCATAGTGGGTTCTTACCTGTCCCCCTGAGTCTCCTCCACTTCCCCTCCATTCGAGAGAGCGACCCTGCCCCTCAGCCTGCCCCACCCCCTACCCTCTCCGGCGCTCTAGGGGGCGTGGCCAAGCGTGCAAATCCACTATAAAGGTGGCAGTGCCCTCACCCTCACTCACCCTGAAGGTGACAGTTCCCTGTAGCTTTCCCTGATCTTCTTGGGGTCCCTGGCTCCAGAGACAAACCTTCCCGGCTCAGCTCAGCACCTCACAGCAGCAGGTGAGTTCTGGGGGCCTCTGGCTTGCCCCTTCCCTCCCAATAAAAGGAAAATTCTGGTGCCTTCAGTCTTCCTAGGAAGCCGCTGGTCTAGCACTTCAGAAAACGAGGCTAAGAGTGTCCTTAGTGACCAGGTAGTTCAGCGTCCTGGGTGGGGGTGGAAACTGAGGCCAGGGCAAAGTCAGGACTTGCCCAAGGTCCCACAGCTGATACCAGAACGCTAGATGTAAGTAGCCACCTCTCAGGACTCTAGGACCCAGGCTGCAACTCCATTCGCCACTGACTCCCTGAATGCCTCAGGGCTTCCCCTTCAGGGTCGCCTGAGAGGCTGGAATCCCAAGAGAGCTGTGGGAAGCTGGGAGCCTGTGCAGTCCCTCCATCAGGCTGTGTGATGGGGGCGGCTTCTCCCATGGTGGTGAGGATGGATGGAGAGGACAGGATGGGTTACCAGCTGTACCTTGCCTTATCTGAAAGCTACCCGTGGCTGGTGGCTGGCTCTAGCCTCCCAAGGAATGGCTTGTCAGAACTGAGATGTGCTGGCGGGGCAGGAGGGGGTCCTCTGAGCACTGCCCAGCTATCTTAGGGCCTTCCCTATCTCTTTGACTGTCTTCTCTGTCCTCTGCTTGGGGGGCGATCAGTGAGAAACAGCCAGCTGCAGAGAGCAGAACCATCAGTCCCTGACACTCACCAGTCACATTTCTCTTAGCTTCCTACCATCTTACTAAGGCTGGAGGTCCTTGTGGCACCCAGTGTCCAGTTAGGGACACCATGGCACACCAAGCTTGTTCCCAGTTTACTCAAGGAATTTACTCAGGGAATTAGGGCTGGAGGATGCTTTGGGATCTAGTTCCCCTGGGAGGCCTCCCTAGACAGATGCTATAGTACTTGAGGTAGGAACCTTATAGCCTCCCCATCTTGGGTGGCTGTCCTGTGGGGAAACCTCACTAGTCAGACTGTGAAGTTCCCCAGGGTGGATCTGGGTTTTCTCTTCTCCGAAATCCAGCTGGGTACCCTGAATCAGGGATAATGTCCCACCCCTCCCCTCAGGCAATGTAACCAGAGCCCAGAAAGGTAAAATGACAAGTCCAAGGTCATGCCATGAAACTGGAAAAACTGTGTCCCCCTCACCTCCAGTCCAGGACACCAGGCAGATGCTTTAGTCAGAGCCCAGTGCTGTAGAGAGAGTACTCCATGAATTTGCCTTTCTAGATCACACCTAGGGAGAAAGTACTGTCTCTGCCTCAGTTTAATTCAGACCCATTCCAAATTTCTCTTAATCCAGTCTGGAGTTTTCTTGCAGTCCTGGCCTGGTGGGAGCCTTCCATTTATTATGGGCTCTCTGGTGACTGGCAAATGGGGGAGGCCCAGACAATTCATTCATTTAGAATTGAGCCCCACAAAAATCCTGGCCTGGATTTCTATGACAGGGAGCCTTAATCTGCTGGGTCTCCAGTTGCTTTCAACTTTTAAATCCGTTGAACTCTGAGAGCTGAGGCTGAGAGCAGTGTGCCTAATGCAGTGGAACTTCTAGTCCCCTGTCCCCTATGGCCAAGACTGAATGAAGAATGACTAAAATTCTTGGCACACATTGGCAGCTCAACAAACATCTCCTACCACCTCCTGCCCTTCATGTCTAGTGAGTAGTTTTAGATAAAAAGGTTTCCCCTTTTCCTTGACCGGCATGCTGACACTAGGACATAGGCTCCCCCCCTACTGAAGTCTTCAGCTTTTCTCCCTGTCCACCTCTCATCAGCCGCCTGGAGATCTCTATGAAGATCATGTTTTCTGCATTTGGCCTCTCCATCCCCATCTCAGCCACAGAGCTTCTCCTGGCCTCTGCCATCTGCTGCCTGGTATTCTGGGTGGTCAGGGCCTGGCAGCCTCAGGTCCCCAAAGGCCTGAAGAGTCCACCAGGGCCCTGGGGCTGGCCTCTGCTCGGGCACGTGCTGACCTTGGGGAAGAACCCACACCTGGCGCTGTCGAGGCTGAGCCAGCGTTACGGGGATGTGCTGCAGATCCGCATCGGCTGCACGCCCGTGGTGGTGCTCAGTGGCCTGGACACCATCCGGCAGGCCCTGGTGCGGCAAGGTGACGATTTCAAGGGCCGGCCTGACCTCTACACCTTCAGCTTGATTGTTGATGGTCAGAGCCTGACCTTCAACCCAGACTCTGGACCGGTGTGGGCCGCCCGCCGGCGCCTGGCCCAGAATGCCTTGAAGAGCTTCTCCATTGCCTCTGACCCGGCTGTCTCATCGTCCTCCTACCTGGAGGAGCACGTGAGCAAGGAGGCCGAGTACCTCATCAACAAGTTCCAGGAGCTGATGGCAGGGTTTGGGCACTTTGAACCCTACAGCCAAGTGGTGGTGTCAGTGGCCAATGTCATCTGTGCCATATGCTTCGGCCAACGCTATGACCATGACAACCAAGAGCTACTTAGCCTAATCAACCTGACTAATGAGTTTGGGGAGGTGGCTGCCTCTGGGAACCCAGCTGACTTCATCCCTATCCTCCGATACCTGCCCAACCCTGCCCTGGATGTCTTCACGAAACTGAATGAGAAATTCTACAGCTTCTTGCAAAAGATAGTCAAGGAACACTACAAAACATTTGCGAAGGTACAGGCTAGGGAGAAGCAGGTGGGTGGTGGGAAGCAGGTGGTATAAGGTGCCAGAAGGTCAGAGAGAACTGGAGCAGTATGGGGTTTGACAGACTCTCAGGGGCTTAGACGCTGGGATTTTGAAACCAGTGGTGGAGTGGACTCCATCCTTGGCAGGGAAGTAGAACTTTTTCTTGACTGGCCCTTCTATCCTTCCATCAGACAGTGATATTTACTGAATAGCCAGTCCATGCAGGATCCTAGCCTCATTGTTGGGGGGCCAAGAAGAGTTAAAGAGTTGGTCTTCTGGCCTCATGGGGGAGAAAAGGGTAAACAGCATGTCCAGATGATAATGGTGGAGACTCTGTGTTAGGTGTCCCTTGACTTGAGGCTGCCAGTATTCTGAGGCTAGAGAGAATATTTGAGGCCAGGATTCTGTGGCGAGGCAAGAGAGGTTGGGATGGCAGTATCGGAGGCAGGGGGATTACCTCTGAGCAAGGGTGCTAGGGATGGTGAGGGACCAGGCCTGGATAGAGAGGTGGGTCTGGGTTTGGGATTTTGCTCACTTGTAGGCCTTTCCTACCCAGGGCCACATCCGGGATATCACAGACAGCCTGATCGAGCACTGTCAGGACAAGAGGCTGGATGAGAATGCCAATATCCAACTGTCGGATGAGAAGGTCGTTAATGTCGTCATGGACCTCTTTGGAGCGGGTATGAGCCCTGATATATGCCCTTCCCATGCCCATGCCCGCCTGCCCTGACCCACCAACCACCTAACTTCTCCCTGTGTTCATCCCTGGCCAGGGTTTGAAACAGTCACGACTGCCATCTCCTGGAGCCTCCTGTACCTGGTGACAAACCCCAGCGTGCAGAAAAAGATCCAGGAAGAGCTGGGTAGGTGGTGGCTTCTGCAAAGTGCTAAAGGCATGGCGCCTCGCCAGGGTCTGGGCTGCCCAGTCATCCATCTGGTCATTTGTGTTCTGCAGATGCAGTGATTGGCAGGGAGCGGCGGCCCCGGCTCTCAGACAGACCCCAGCTGCCCTATCTGGAGGCCTTCATTCTGGAGACCTTCCGGCACTCCTCCTTTTTCCCCCTGACCATCCCCCACAGGTGAGGCCCCATGGATCCACTGCTATCTGATATTTGGCCTTATTCCAATCCATGGGCCTGATCAGGGTTGCTGGGAGGGATATAGCATGGGAGGCAGGGGATCTTCTTGTGGCCCGGACTGACTGAGTTTCCTCCCTCCCCAGTACCACAAGAGACACAAATCTGAGTGGCTTTTACATCCCCAAGGGGCGCTGTGTCTTTGTGAACCAGTGGCAGATCAACCATGACCAGTAAGTTGAGAAGGGAAGGGTACTCTCTACCCTCTCCCGAGCTCCAGAGCCTGCTGACCCTGGGCCACTTGCCCATCCCCTACTCTTCTGGACTGGGGTACAGCTCACTTGATGCTTCTGAACCCCAAGCTGCTACTTCAGCTGCCTCTCTCTGATCACAGGAAGTTGTGGGGCAACCCATCTGAGTTCCAACCAGAACGGTTTCTCACCGCTGATGGCACCATCAACAAGGCGCTGAGCGAGAAGGTGATTCTCTTTGGCTTAGGCAAGCGGAAGTGCATTGGTGAGACCATTGCCCGCTTGGAGGTCTTTCTCTTCCTGGCTATCCTGCTGCACCAGGTCGAGTTCAGCGTGCCGCCAGGGGTGAAGGTGGACACGACCCCCATCTACGGGCTGACCATGAAGCATGCCCGCTGCGAGCACTTCCAGGTGCAGGTGCGCTCTTAGGAGGCGGAAAGCCTGGCAGCCTAGATGGTCTGCCTGGCCTGTCTGGGCAGCCAGCCAGCCAGGGGAATCTAAGCTTCGGACTGAAACCCACAGATACTGGTCTGGCTGATTTTTGTGTTTGGGCTGTGGGCAAGCCTGAAGGATCATGCCTTTCCCCCACTCTGGACTTGTCCCTCTGCATACTGACCACAGTCAGTGGACATAGCAGGGGCCGCACAGGAGCTGTGGAGCCCTCTGGAGTTGTGCTTGAGCTAGGAGGCCTGGTAAGGTCAGGAGGTCTTCATGCCTGTGGACGCCTCTGAAGAGCTCCCTGGAAGTCCCTGAACCCAGCAGTTGGCTGGCTCTCTGTGGAGGCTGGCCGGCTCGAGAAACATCTGAGCAGGCCACAGCAGGGCCTGTCTGATCTCTTTGACAAATAGGAGCCATCAAGGGTGAAGGGAAGAGGCAGCTCGGGATACTGGCCCAGAGGTAGTCTCCCTGCTTGAACTAGGCTGAGCGACCTGCCCACAGGGGCCTGAGACTCTATGCCTGGGGAATTGCCTTCCACTGCCCTCCCTCCAGGCAGGAGCATGGCTCCTTCCTGTTCCTTTCTAAGAGGGGCTGGGGGTTTGCATCTAAGAGGAGCAGAGAGCAGAAGGAGCGCCCAAATCCAGGCACCAGGACCAGGCCAGGAGTGACAGGACTGGGCTCCTTTCTCTATGCCCTGTGTATTAAAATGTCTTTTAAAAATGTATGTATACAAGGAGCTTTTTATTTTAGCCTGCATTTTACTTGAGTGTTTGCATTTATCATAAATAAGAGCTTAAGAACAATTACTGAGTGCAATAAAGTCTAACCCAAGTATCCAACAATGTATAAGAAACACCTACCTAAGCTAAATAAAGATATTATCCAGAAGTCCTACAGGTGGATGTTTTTTGAATCTTGAATGAAGCCATCACTCATCCACACACCTACTCTGAGCCCAATCTCACGTCAGGTTTTACTGCTGGAGGAGGCAGGGGAAGAGGAGGCAGGGGAAGAGGTGAAGCCCCTGCTCTTGGGAAGCTCATAGTGTGACTGGGGCACAAGACTCCATCACTTCACTGCCTTTTCCTTCTCTAACTGATCACAGGCTGATGAAGAACACTGAAGGTATAAGGTGAATAAAACACAGTCCAGATCTCCAAGGTTTCCCAAGCTGGTTGGAGGAATCAACTCACAAACACATCACCCAACTCATTGTGATCAGGGCTCTACCAGACAGATGCATACAGGAGGGAGGGAGGCCCAGAGCCAGTGGGGGCTGTGTGGGTGTGGAAGTGGGGGCTGGGAAAGGTTACCAGGTCTTAGGAGTATCTGCACAGAGCCCTCCTTGATGGCTGAGAAGCAGTCTCTCTTGGGTCACACGGCATTAGATAGATGCTCAAGTCCAAGAAGGTAGACTCTGGTCAAAATGGCAGGGGAGGAGAGAGGGTCTCAGCTCAGAAGCTGTGCTCTGCTCCTCACTCGTCATGCCTGATTCAGGTCGTGCAGCCCTATTCGAGCCCAAAGCTGGTCACAGAGGAGAGCAAGGCCTATGATTGTTGGGCCCCATAACCATAAGCAGACTGTGCCTCAGACTCCAACACTGAAAACCCCTGTCCATCTAGGATGGCAGAGTAGTGGTACCAAGTGGGGCAGAGGCTGGACCCATACAGCCAGGAGCTATTCTAAGGTACTGAGGGGAAACACATCTTGGGGTGTGACCACCAACCTGGCTTTCTTCCTAAAGCTTTATGCAGTGGCCAGCAGCTGCCATTCATGCATGTACTTCCTGGCAGGGGTAAGTAGCTCTGGCTCACCAAGGGTTCCAAGCTACTGCAAGGAAAGAGCTGAAGTCAACTGGAGCGGCCCTGTTTATGGAGGGGGATGAGGAATTTGGTGCCGAGTCATTCTTCTATTGAATTTTTTTTTACTTAAAAAATAACTTGTAATGCATTCATTTTAGGAGATTTCAACACACCACTCACTCCAAAGGAGAGATCAACCAGATAGAAAATAAGTAAGGACACAGAGGCACTGAACACCACGCTAGAACAGATGGACCTAACAGACATCTACAGAACTCTACACCCAAAAGCAGCAGGATACACATTCTTCTCAAGTGCACATGGAACATTTTCCAGAATAGACCACATACTAGGCCACAAAAAGACCTCAGTAAATTAAAAAATACTGAAATTCTACCAACCAACTTCTCAGATCACAAAGGTATAAAACTAGAAATAAATTGTGCAAAGAAAACAAAAAGGCTCACAAATACGTGGAGGCTTAACAACATGCTCATAAATAATCAATGGATCAACGACCAAATTAAAACAGAGATCAAGCAATATATGGAGACAAATGACAACCACAGCACAAAGCCCCAACTTCTGTGGGACACAGCAAAGGCAGTTCTAAGAGGAAAGTATATGGCAATCCAGGCCTATTTAAAAAAGGAAGAACAATCCCAAATGAATAGTCTAAAGTCACAATTACTGAAATTGGAAAAAGAAGAACAAATGAGCCCCAAAGTCACCAGAAGGAGGGACATAATAAAGATTAGAGAAGAAATAAATAAAATTGAGAAGAATAAAACAATAGAAAAAAATCAATGAAACCAAGAGCTGGTTCTTTGAGAAAAAAAAAAGATAAACCCCTAGCGAGATTTATTAAGAGAAAAAGAGAATCTACACACATAAACAGAATCAGAAGTGAGAAAGGAAAAATCACGATGGACCCCACAGAAATACAAAGAATTATTAGAGAATAGTATGAAAATCTATATGCTAACAAGCTGGAAAACCTAAAAGAAATGGACAACTTCTTAGAAAATTACAACCTTCCAAGACTGACCAAGCAAGAAACAGAAAACCTAAACAGACCAATTACCAGCAACGAAATTGAATCGGTAATCAGAAAACTCCCCAAGAACAAAACCCCCGAACCAGATGGATTCACTGCTGAATTTTATCAGACATATAGAGAAGAAATAATTGCCATTTTCTTTAAAGTTTTCCAAAAAATAGAAGAGGAGGGAATATTTCCAAACTCATTCTACGAAGCCAGCATCACTCTAATACCAAAATGAGGCAAAGACCTCACCAAAAAAGAAAATTACAGACCAATATCCCTGATGAACATAGATGCAAAAATACTCAACAAAATATTAGCAAACCGAATTCAAAAATACATCAAGAGGATCATACATCATGATCAAGTGGGATTCATCTCAGGGATGCAAGGATGATACAAGACTCGAAATCCATCAACATCATCCACCACATCAACAAAAAGAGAACAAAACCCACATGATCATGTCCATAGATGCTGAAAAAGCATTTGACAAAATTCAACACCCATTCATGATAAAAACCCTCAATAAAATGGGCATAGAGGGCAAGTACCTCAACATCATAAAGGCTATATATGACAAACCCACAGCCAACATCATACTTAACAGTGAGAAGCTGAAAGCTTTAAACCTATGATTGGGAACAAGACAGGGATTCGCACTCTCCCCACTGTTATTCAACATAGTACTGGAGGTCCTAGCCACGGCAATCAGACAAAACAAAGAAATACAAGGCATCCAGCTTGGTAAAGAACAAGTCAAATTATCACTATTTGAGGGTGACATGATATTGTACATAAAAAACCCTGAAGACTCCACTCCAAAACTACTAGAACTAATATATGAATTCAGCAAAGTAGCAGGATACAAAATTAATACACAGAAATCTGTTGCTTTCCTATACACTACCGATGAGCTAACAGAAAGAGAAATCAGGAAAACAATTCCATTCACAATTGCATCAAAAAGAATAGAATACCTAGGAATAAACCTAGCCAAGGAAGTGAAAGACCTGTACTCTGAAAACTACAAGACATTCCTTAGAGAAATTAAAGAGGACACTAACAAATGGAAATTCATCCCATGCGCTTGGCTAGGAAGAATAAATATTGTCAAAATGACTATACTACCTAAAGCAATCTACAGATTCAATGCAATCCCTATCAAAATACCAACAGCATTTCTCAATGAACTGGAACAAATAATTCTAAAATTAATATGGAACCACAAAAGACTCTGAACAGCCAAAGCAATCCTGGGAAGGAAGAATAAAACAAGGGGAATTACACTCCCAGACTTCAAGCTCTACTACAAAGCCACAGTAATCAAGACAATTTCGTACTGGCACAAGAACAGATGCACAGACAAGCGGAACAGAATAGAGAGTCCAAATATTAACCCAAACATATACAGTCAATTAATATACGATAAAGGAGCCATGGATATACAATGGGGAAATGACAGCCTCTTCAATAGCTGGTGTTGGCAAAACTAGAGAGCTACATGAGAGAGAATGAAACTGGATTACTGTCTAACCCCATACACAAAAGTAAACTCAAAATGGATCAAAGACCTGAATGTAAGTCATGAAACCATAAAACTCTTAGAAAAAAACATAGGCAAAAATCTCTTGGACATAAACACGAGCAACTTCTTCATGAACATATCTCCCCAGGCAAGGGAAACAAAAGCAAAAATGAACAAGTGGGACTATATCAAGCTGAAAAGCTTCTGTACAGCAAAGGACACCATCAGTAGAACAAAAAGACATCCTACAGTATGGGAGAATATGTTCATAAACGACATATCCGATAAGGGGTTGACATCCAAAATATATAAAGAACTCACGCACCTCAACAAACAAAAAGCAAATAATCCAATTAAGAGATGGGCAGAGGACATGAATAGACACTTCTCTAAAGAAGAAATTCAGATGGCCAACAGGCACATGAAAAGATGCTCCACATCGCTTTTCATCAGAGAAATGTAAATTAAAACCACAATGAGATATCACCTCATACCAGTAAGGATGGCCAACACCAAAACACAAACAACAACAAATGTTGGCGAGGATGTGGAGAAAAGGGAACCCTCCTACACTGCTGGTGGGAATGCAAATTAGCTCAACCATTGTGGAAAGCAGTGTGGAGGTTCCTCATAAAACTCAAAATAGAAATACCATTTGACCCAGGAATCCCACTCCTAGGAACTTACCCTGAGAATGCAGCAGCCCAGTTTGAAAAATGCATATGCACCCCTATGCTTATTGCAGCACTATTTACAATAGCTAAGAAATGGAAGCAACCTAAGTGTCCATCAGTAGATGAATGGATAAAGAAGAAGTGGTACATATACACAATGGAATATTTTCAGCCATAAGAAGAAAACAAATCCTACCATTTGCAACAACATGGATGGAGCTAGAGGGTATTTTGCTCAGTGAAATAAGCCAGGCGGAGAAAGACAAGTATCAAATGATTTCACTCATCTGTGGAGTATAAGAACAAAGAAAAACCTGAAGAACAAAACAGCAGCAGACTCACAGCACCCAAGAATGGACTAACAGTTATCAAAGGGAAACGGACTGGGGAAGATGGGTGGGAAGGGAGGGATAAGGGGGGAAAACGGCTATTACAATTAGCTCACATAATGTAGTGGGGGGGGCATATGGGGAAGGCAGTATAATCCAGAGAAGACAAGTAGTGATTCTATAGCATCTTACTACGCTGATGGACAATGTGTAATGGGTATGTGGTGGGGACTTGATAATAGGGGGAGTCTATTAAGTATAATGTTGCTCATGTAATTGTACATTCATAATAGCCAAAAACAAAATGATGCCCCCACAGGGTGCCACCTCCACAAGCCCTTCAGCTCTTGAGCACTCAGTCTGACCTGTTTGTGACCTATCGTGTGAAGCAATTCCAGTTTCCTGCTGGGTATGTCTCAAGGACAATCCTGAGCTTCAAGTATTCTGTTGAGTGCTCATTGCTGTAGTTTGTTATCCTAGGATATCCAGCCCCCCTTGGTTCTCGCTTTGGTTAATACTTTGGAGAATTCAGTAGGCAAAACTTGATTAAACCTGTTTATCTTCTGTTACTTTTACTTGACTTGTCAAATGATTTTTTTGGTTGTTCCTTGGTAATTCTTGTTTTGATTGTTACAGGGAAGTATTTCTTAGGGAACAGAGTGAGGCACAGTTCTAATAAGTCCCTTTCCAAGCTGGCCCCTAAGAGCTCTAATAACTTCTTAGTGTAAGTATATCCCATGCAGTATTTGGGACACACTTACACTTTTTAAAAAAGTATGATTTATCTGAAATCTGAATTTAACTGGTCATCCTATATTTTTATTTGCTAAATTGGAAAACCTAATTGCTGTAGGTTCATCTGACTAGTGACCAAATTGTGCAGGGCATTCATGTCTGGAGGAAAGCGATGTCTTTGTGGTAGGAGGGTCTTATTTCCTCCTTTTCAGCCTTGCTACAGGATGACATTGTGGTTCTGCAGTGAGAGGTCCCCATACCAGGTGGTACTGCACTGCCCAGCTGTGTGCTGGGTTCAAACCCCCATACGTTGTTCTAATCATTCTTTCCCTATCCTTTCTGGTTTGTCAGCATCTAACCTCAAACTCCTGGCTGAGTTCTTGCTTCCTATTGTTTCTCTCTTTAGAATTACAGTGGTCATTTCAGAGAATCTTTTGGAAAACTTTCAATTTAATAAGTTTTATACCTTCCCAACATTTTAGAAAAAGGAAAAACTCAGTTCTACAACAGTCAATTTTTTGTTGGTGGTCAAGACTTTTATTTTATGCATACTTTAGGAATATCTACTCCATTTAGGCAAATCTAACATTTAAAAAAATGAGAAAACTACTAAGCGAGATTATAAGTTCCCTTAGAATCTGTCAGAGATGTGAGTAAGCACTTGTACTAATTTAAAATAAGGAAACTCAAGAATTTATAAAAGAAATTAACTACACTTTGTGATTAAAAATTGAAACTTTAAATAATATTTGTCATAGGACATTGTAGATATAACTCAATCTTTAAATATATTCATACAGTGATGTCAGTAAGAAAAAATGTGAGAGAAATATTAAATACTTTAAAATATAATGAAATTAAAAATATGATAGAAAAAAGAGGACTTACAGCTAAGGGAAGATTATGGCCTGGAATATACAGTCTGTTCTAGACACAAAGAAACAAATAATTATTCACTGTCCTCTCCATACACTACTCAGAGAACAAAATTCTATTTTGCCTCATTGATATGTGTACTTTCAATTCTCAAAAAATCTAACTTGTGTTTCTATGCTGTCTCTTACTACTCCTAGGATTCTTCATTTTGGGAAGGACTAAGTTCTTAATGATTATCATGTTAACATTTTTTGTGTTTATTTTAAATATTGTTACTATTACTCTGATTAATGAAGGAGCTAAGATAGTAACATATTATTTGTTCTTGTGGCCAGTGTGTTCTAACAACTTTTTAGACATTGCCTTTCCAGAATTCAAAGTAATGAAATATTAAGTCTTTGGGTTAGTGGTTGATAATTACAACATTGTAAATGTACTTAATGCCACTTAATTGCACCCTTAAAAATGGTAAAAATGGTAAACATGTTATATATATTTTATCACAATTTAAGAACAAAAATCTTGTACCTAAACTGACTTTGAGGTTTCCTAAATGGTGGCTAGGGAACTATATTAAGTTTCTTCTTCTCATGAAAGGAGGAATAATAGGGTCTTTTTGTTAGTTTCTAGATTTTTATTTAACTCATAATAATTGAGAAAATTCTTTTGTTTTCCAACCCCAAGATGAAAATAAATTAAATCTGACCCTTCAAAAGAGAAGTTCAGTTTTGATATTAACATAAATGTGTTTCAGGGACCATGTACTTTTTAGTTTGAGAATAAGCGTTGTCATGTTCACCTACAACACTGAAACAATAACTGTATACATTGATGCACAATTTTTGTTTCTCTGTTTAAATACCCATTTTAATTGGGAACAATCATAAAAACATTTTGTGGTAAAAATGACTGGACTAAAAGCTTATAAATTGATGTGTATTATTTTTGATGGAGGATTCCACTTTCCTTATTCTAGTATTGTTGATTATAAAATAAATTAACCAGATCCATTCAGTCTTATCATGCTCGAGTAGTTTCTGTTTTGTTTTCTTACACTTGCTTAAGGTCCCTGCTACAAGTTGTAGATCAGAAACTGAGTCTTCTAGAAGGAATAATATCAAAAAGCCTCAGTAACAAACCATCACAGACACTTACACTTGCCAGACTACTATGTGAACAAGTCGGTATCTCTAGAACCTTTTGAATTCAGATGCAGGGACCTCATGGAGGTAGCTCAACTCTGAGACCTTTCAGTCAAGATCAGTGCCTATAAGTAGGGCTAATGATTTACCCTAATGATTTAAGAGAATTAAAAGATAAATCATTAATGATTTAAATCTTTCTCTAAAAGATAAATCTTTTAATTATTTACTTTTAAATCCCTTTAATAATGAAATTTAAATTAAATTTTTTCTGACCATCCTAATTCTAGTACTAACTCTTTAGAGAAAGCTCATTTCTTAGTCAGTATCTACCTTAGGAAATTTAACTTGCTGTTGGACTAGTCCTTTGTCAGTTGTGATAAACCTCATTCACGAAAATTAATTTCTGTCTCTGGCCCACAGTTAGTAACTTTAATGTAAAAACAAAATAAATCACACAGGCTGATTATATGAGGGAAACAAAACTAGTTAGTTAGTCAGTACACTTCTCTTGAAGATGAGTGGTTGAAAAATAGCTTATGTTAAGGTAGTTCATGTAAATATGACATAAATACCTGTTACAAAGGTTGATAGGTTTTCTGCAAAGCCATATAATATAAAATATTGTTGACAGTGTCACCTCACAAGAAATAACCATGAACACATTACACCCACCTAAGTGATCAAGGAAAATATCCTCAGGCTGGCAGGACTAACTAGACTCTCTTGGTTGTCACTTTAGATCTGAGCCCAGGATTTAAGAGACCCCTCTTCTGTTCTCTGTTACAATCCTGACACCACCAGAAGAACAAAGTCAGGCTGGCCTGCCGGAGGATAAGATGTCATATGGTCACCTGACAGAGAGCGTTTGCCCCAGTGAAGGCCACCTTAACCCAGCCAGACCCTAGCTAAGCTACCTTGTTGAGTCCAGCCAAGATCAGCTCCACCTCGCCCCGTCACACAGTAATTAGCTAAGTAAATTTTTGTCATTTGAAGCCATCAAATTTTGGGGGAGTTTGTTACACAGCAAAAAATAATTGACACAGAAAGTTAATTTGGTTTCCTTGGTTGGATAATAAGCGTCTTCAAGGCAAGCTTATTTCTTTGTTGCCTCCGTCCCAGCTTTTAGCACTGGGGGGGCTGAGCGCATATGATAAATACTTGCTGACTGATCTGTTCTTCCCTAATAACTCTATAGGTTGGCTGAGTCACTTGGTGCATCTTGTTTTGCCTTTCTGGGTTTACTTCTCTCCCGTTCACACCTTTGTCTGCTCTTCCCAAAGGGTTGGGTCATGAGGAAATAAAGATGTAGGTTTTCCCTGTTGGGACTTTTTCTGAGCATCTCTTGGTAGGTCCTCCAGAAGAATACTCCATGTATGAAAATAAAACATTGCACACTTGTGACACAGGCCAAAGCATTCTTGGGTCTATCACAGAGTTTGTCTAAATGCTTTTACCCCGCATGAGAAATTATTCTTTTACTTCCCACTTACCCCAACACTTGAAGAGGAAATGTCTGCTATCTCAGGATATGGCATTGAGGTGAGTGGCCGTGGAGGAGTTGAACGGGGAGCAAAGTGGTATACAACTTGCAACCTTCACCTATTTTGGTTACAGGAAACCACCATGGCGTCCTGCACAATGGTCTGACCCCTGAGGTATGCTCGGATGGTTGCTTGGCTTCCAAGTCCCCGGGAGCACACTGGACCCAGGAAGGAGTGCGCCCTCTGGGCTGTCTGCCAGGACGACCCAAGAGGTTTCCCGGGGTAACCCCACCACACTGACATCCAGGCAGCTGTTTGGTCTGGTTCTGTGCCTGCACGTGAGATCGCGTCTCCGGAGTATTTTGATAGCTGGCTTGCTATCCTGGTGTCCTGGTGAGGAAAGCTGAGGGCCCCGAGTCTGCACGCAACCCCTTAGGTTTGCTTGGGAACCTGAGGGATGTGAAGCTGGCACTTCTGAAACTGTTCAAAGCCCCAGGACCAGAGAAAGAAGTGCCAGCTCAGTGGCAGCAACTGAAAAGGCCAATTGTTGCGGAGCCTATTTCCCTCTCCGAGTATCCCAGGAGGGCGAGGCGGAGGGACACCGAGGCAGGATGTGCAGCTGGGGCGAGGCTCCCACGCCTGGGGCGAGGCTCCCGCCAAACCAGTGACGATTATCTTTTGTTTTTTTGGACGCCTTTTCGAACAGCCAACACACCTTTCCCTATTACCCAGGACAGTGCTAGCTTCCCCTTGCTCTCTATGCTTAATATCTATGCCTGCCACATTTTTTTTTGGTATCATTAATCTACAATTACTTGTACAACATTATGGTTACTAAACTCCCCACTTCATCAGGTCCCCCCCACCAACCCCATTACAGTCACTGTCCATCAGCGTAGTGAGATGCTATAGAGTCACTACTTGTCTTCTCTGAGTTGTACAGCCCTCCCTGTGCCCCGCCAACATTATGTCTGCTAATCGTAATGCCCCTTTTTCCCCCTTATCCCTCCCTTCCTACCCACCCTCCCCAGTCCCTTTCCCTTTGGTAACTGTTAGTCCATTCTTGGGTTCTGTGAGTCTGCGGCTGTTTTGTTCTTTCAATTTTTTTCTTTGCTCTTATGTTCCACATATGAGTGAAATCATTTGATACTTGTCTTTTTCTGCCTCGCTTATTTGATTGAGCATAATACCCTCTAGCTCCATCCATGTTGTTGCAAATGGTAGGATTTGTTTTCTTCTTATGGCTGAATAATATTCCATTGTGTATATGTACCACATCTTCTTTATTCATTCATCTACTGATGGACACTTAGGTTGCTTCCATGTCTTGGCTATTGTAAATAGTGCTGTGATAAACATAGGGGTGCATCTGTCTTTTTCAAACTGGGCTGCTGCATTCTTAGGATAAATTCCTAGGAGTGGGATTCCTGGGTCAAATGGTATTTCTATTTTGAGTTTTTTGAGGAACCTCCACACTGCTTTCCACAATGGTTGAACTAATTTGCATTCCCATCAGCAGTGTAGGAGGGTTTCCCTTTCTCCACATCCTTGCCAACATTTGTTGTTGTTTGTGTTTTGGATGTTGGCCATCCTTACTGGTGTGAGGTGATATCTCACTGTGGTTTTAATTTGCATTTCTCTGTTGATTAGTGATGTGGAGCATCTTTTCACGTGCCTGTTGGCCATCTGAATTTCTTCTTTGGAGAAGTGTCTATTCATATCCTCTGCCCATCTCTTAATTGGATTATTTACTTTTTGTTTGTTGAGGTGCATGAGTTCTTTATATATTTTGGATGTCAACCCCTTATCGGATATGTCATTTAGTAATATATTCTCCCATACTGTAGGATGTCTTTTTGTTCTACTGATGGTGTCCTTTGCTGTACAGAAACTTTTCAGCTTGATATAGTCCCACTTGTTCATTTTTGCTTTTGTTTCCCTTGCTTGGGGAGATATGTTCATGAAGAAGTCCCTCATGTTTATGTCTGAGAGATTTTTGTCTATGTTTTTTTCTAAGAGTTTTATGGTTTCATGACTTACATTCAGGTCTTTGATCCATTTTGAGTTGACTTTTGTGTATGGGGTTAGACAGTAGTCCAGTTTCATTCTCTTACATGTAGCTGTCCAGTTTTGCCAACACCAGCTGCTGAAGAGGCTGTCATGTCTGCATTGTATATCCAAGGCTCCTTTATCAAATATTAATTGACTGTAGGTGTTTGGGTTAATGTTTGGATTTTCTATTCTGTTCCACTGGTCTGTGGGTCTGTTTTTGTGCCAGTACCAAATTGTCTTGATTACTGTGGCTTTGTAGTAGAGCTTGAAGTCAGGGAGCATAATTCCCCTGTTTTATTCTTCCTTCTCCATGCCTGCCACATTTTAAAATTAAGGCAACTCTCCCAAGTTTAGAGGTGGGGAAAAGAGCTTGAGAGCCAAGGCCGAGGAAGAGGTAAGGATTACAGCTTGTGGTGGGAGGGGTGTACCAGGAAAGAGCATGGGCTGGGGGAGAGCCCTCTGTGGCTGTGGCTGGGTGGGCACGACTCTTTGTGGTGGTCCTTCTGCCAGCCTCATCAGCTGCAGTGCAGGATCCCTGACTGCGCCCACTTCTGTATGTCATGCCTAAGGTGATTTCCCCAAAATGAGGTAGAAAGGGAAGGCCATTCTCAGATGATTTCAGCCAAAATACAAAGCTATCCCTTGACAAATTTGGATTCATTTACTCGGGGAGTTCTTGTTTAATGGAATAGAGAAATTGCAGCAAGTTTGATGGTGAGGTAAGTCAAATAAATCCCACTTGCCTGATACATTGACTTCCCTGATACGCTTGGTGGAGCCCTACCCATCCCAGGTACACCTGGTGGGGCCAATTATCTTGTATATACCCAGAAATGGAGTTGCTGGGTCATGTGGTAATTCCAGTTTGTCCACATCCTCACCAACACTTATTTTCAGGTTTTTTTTTAAATCATAGCCATCCTAGTGGGTATGAAGTGGCATCTCATTGTGGTTTTGATTTGCGTTACCCTAATGATTAGTGATATTGAGCCTCTTTTCATGTGCTTTGTGGTCATTTGTATATCTTCTTTGGAAAAAGGTCTACCAATACTTTGCCCATTTTTAAATCGAGTTGTCTTTTTCGTTGTTGAGTTGTGAGTGTTCTTTACTCTGGATACTAGACTCTTATCAGACATAATTTTCAAGTATTTTCTCCCATTCTATCAGTTGTCTTCCCTTCCTTGATATTTCCTTTAAAGCACTGATTTTGATGAAGTCCAATATATGTTTTTTTCTTTTGTTGCTCATGATTTTGGTGTCGTGTTTAAGAAACTCCTGCCTAATCCACATTTATTATTCTTTTTAATTCTAAACTTTGTTTAACATCTTGTGGTCTGGGACCTGCTTTCAAGGTACATTACCTTACTTAAGATGACACGTAAGAGTTTAAGACACTTAAAACCTTCAGATACCATTAAAAATTTTTTTATGTTAATAATACTTGCTAGCCCCAAAACCTATGCTATATAAATAGG